>OZ010575.1:53928133-54258133 GCA_963932145.1 Acanthosepion lycidas
GGATGGTCTTGTGTAGGGTGTTGGTAGAATTAATCAGTGCAAGGTGTACAGGTGTCGGCCAAGTGCCTGTGTCTGCTGAATGTTTCTGACAGTGCTGGAGGAGTAGTGTACAAGTTATACTATATCAAAATTGATCTTACAAAGATCAACTTTGACATAGTATAATTTGTATATTGTTCTTCTAATGCTGCTGAAAATATTTAGTATAGATGTATAGGCATTCAGCTGATGTTTGTACATTTTCCATTGATTAGTTTTATTAACACTCTAGATAAGACCCTTTAGTTAACAGTTGCATTCTATTTTGTATGATATATACATTTAAATAATTTTGTTTGATCTATATGCTTAAATAATTGTGTTGGATCAATATATTTAAATAATTTTGTTAGATTTTTAATAATTTTATTAGATGAATTGGTTTAAACTTTCTTAAAGTGCTATATTATTTACCAATTGTAAAAGTGTGTAATTTTAACTTTTAACTCACAGGGCATGTGGTTTGTAAAGTATGCTTCTTCTCTCATAAGAGATGATGTGTAGAATGTTTAACACTGTATTTGTATTGAATCTGAGAGGTGTCTACAATTCTAAATCTGCAGGTCATGACCTCTTACTTATTGCTTCTTAACTTCCATTTCTCTCCTTACTTTGAACTTAGCATAGGCCATTTTGATTGGTGGATCTAAATATAAACAAAACAAATGCTGCTGCTATCTCCTCCCTCTTCTTTCTTATTCTTCCTTTTCTTGTGAAAAAAGGTTGTATGTTGTTTTTAAATTTCAATAAATCATCTATTAACCAGTTAATTACTAATGCCTGATGAGATGTGTTAGTACACATTGAATCATGATTGCATTCATGTAGCGTTATTCACATGTTTTTTTAATGTATCCTAAAATAAAGAATATTGCTCTACTATTATACTGAGCCCTCTTTTAAATTCATGTTACAAACATTAGAATACCTAATGTAATCAAAGGTCTCTTCTCCTTCAAGTCAGTACCTCTCAGCAGACAATGTTCTTAGTAACAGTTCACCCTTTTCTCCTTCCTTGTCTCTCTCCATCACCTTAACCCTTACAGTTGAGTGTTTGCAAGCTCTAGAGTATGCTCCATACAATTACCCATGACTGAACACTGGCTGAGGTAAGAACAATTCCACCTTCTCAAATGTCTGCCCCAGTGACTTGTTAATAGTCATGACATATGACAAACAGACAGGAAACTGGGTTCTCTCCAAGGTGAATGGCAAGTTAGAGTCACTTGAAACCAGCTTGATGAGGACAAGTCTGCCAATTTGTGAGCCACTAATCAAGGAAGCCTTAATTGAATATTAATGCATGGCCACCACTTCCAGTCTTGTACCATTGCAGAGTCTATTCTGGATAGAAATGTGACAAGGAAACATTACTATTGAGCTGAGTTTTAAACTCAATTTATGAGGAGGCATTCCTGGTGGTGTCAAAAAGTTTAGAAATTCAAGTGGGTAGTGCTCAGCCTCAGCAGGATCATCAGTCAAAACTTTATCTGTGCTGTAATAGGTGCAGCAGTCACCTGGAAGTTGTCTCAAAACTTCTTCATTGATCAGCATGTAGTCACATGTGAGTTCCTTGACAAAAGATTTACTCTGCTTCTTCTCTCTTCCTCAGATGTATTGTTGAAGATATCCACCAGAGTGCCATCAATGCATGAAATTTGAGGCATGTCTATTTCATCAGCAACAAGATTAAGATCTTGTGAAGCTGCTGATGTTCCCATGCCAAGATGCAAGAACCATGCTGCAAATTTCCTATGATCTGCTGTTGTCCTGATGTTTTGGTTTAATCTGTATTAAGAAGAGGAGAATTTTTAATACAGATTTCAGTGATTGCCTCATGAGTTCCTCTTATCAATATGTGTAGGACTTGCCTAATGTCTCCACCCAAGAGCACAACTTTACCAGCAAAAAAAGCAGCAATGCCAGTGATATCTCACAAGGCTTTATCAATAGCATAAAGAACAAATGAAGGGATCATAGAAGCCTCATCCAAGATGATCAAATCCAGGTTTTGTAAATAATTTGTATGGTTTGAAGTGGCTGGTACATTACAAATGCTGAGCACCATGAGTGGGGCAGGCAATTTGAACAAACTATGGATAGTCTTTCCACCTGACAGTAGTGTAGAGGCAATGTCTACCCAAGAACCACTGCATACATTGTAGTTTTTCTTTTACAGATAAGAAATTATGGTATTAAACATATAAATTTTGCCACAACATCCTGGTGCATCTACATAGAAACAGGAGTGGTTGGGCACCTCACTTCTCCTTATATACAGATTCAAGTATAGCATTAGCAATCAGTCCCTGTTCATCAGTAATTATTGCAATGCCTCAGCGATTGACATCTTCATGGTGGTCAAGCTGCAGTACTCCAATAGGTGCAAGCAGCCCAATTGCTAAACAATTAATGCCATTCTTTATCAGAATTTCATCAATTGAGTGCATGGGCCATGTTTTCTGCATGGTTAAAAACTTGGTGCAATAAATCTTCAATCAGGATTCCTTCTGAGTAGTCCACAGGTGAAGAGCATTTGCAGGCTTCCTTATACGTGCACAGAGAAGCAAACATAACACACAACTGTAAGAGCATCCAACAGGCAACAGCTTCTAGAAATGGATGTTCCAATGTGTCATATCCATATCTCAGGCATGCTGCCTAAAATGTTGGTAAGATTTCTCTATCTACAGTGTGCAAATCCTGGCAGCACATAGCACCTGAAATATGCAGCAGCAACATTTGCAAGTGAAGTTTTTCTGTGTATCTAGGGATCACTGTAAACATTCTACTGATGCATGTAACATATATATATATATATATATATATATATATTATGCTTACTAGTTTTCTTGAAAACAATGAATGCAAAAATAATTTCATTCATTTACAAATAAGTTCTGAAAATTTTATTAAAATCTGAAAATTATTTCATTTTTGTAATAATTTCCAAATCAATGTGTTTTTCACATGAAAAATAGGCACAAAAACACTAACATAAATATGATCCAGGTTGCCGACTTAAATGATTTTACCAAAATTTTGAACGTGCTAGAAAGGATTAAAAATTTAATAAAATAATCAAAAAAATACTTTGGTCTTTCCTCTTAATAATAACAAACATTATGATGATAAATATTTGTTTTCATTAAGTTTGGTGCCTTTTTCCTCTTGCTATACTGTTTTTCAGCAAAAAAGTGGAGGTACATACACAAAAGAAATACAAGATAATATATATACAAAACATGAAGAAAAAAATGATAAAAATAGACTGTTATAGGCAACCTCCATTGACACTTCTAACTGCTTTGGTGTGGGTGAGGCTGCCAGTATTTGTTGATGCCGGTATTTGTTGATGATAAGAGTGAGACGGAGTGGATGAGAGTGTTTCTTTAAAAATCACCACTGAATGATTTTGTTCTGTACTGTTACAATATTATGAAATAACCTTACACTGTTTATTCATTACATTTGTTTCTTTTCTAGCTTTTTGTAATTATTTGTCATATGCAATGTTGATTGGTTGATTGACAAATCTGTTTCTTACAGCTTATCATCCTTTTGTAGATTATTTAAAGCTGAAACAGTTTTTGGAGTGTATTCATTTTTTTCTTTGCAAGTGAATATTGCATTGACAATTATTTGAGAATAAAAATGATTTTTCCAGATACAAGTCTGACAATTTAACCCATATCTAGGGGAGGAAATGGATCCATACTTTTTTAAAGGGTACTTACACATAAGTAAATGTAACAAACACAACTGGAATGGGATATCTATTGAGGATAGCACTTTATAAAACTGACATAAAATGCTGTAGAAGGAACTTAAAAATAATTGTTTACTTATAAGCTAAATAGAATGGATCCCCGTTAGTAGAAACAATACTCTCTTTTCCATAGACCATATTTTCATTAAAGACTGTTTCTTTTGGGTGGAAAAATGAAAACTTAGACATATGCCAGTTCTTAGAAAATTCATTTTAACAAACCGTTGCCAATCAAGAGAGAAAAAGAAAATCTCATTAAGTATTGAATATTTGAAAATTATCTTCTGAATCTTAAAGTTCAAAGCAAGGAAAATGGTTAAAATTAAATTTATTAATGATAAATAGAATTCCAAGCTTACTCAGCAGAGAAAATGTCTTGCAAAATAAAAAAACAAATACTTGTTGACAAAGTCAAATTGTGTTAGGGATAAATGTCTTCAGTTATTTAACTTAGTTTGGCTCAAGATTACAAGTACAAATAGCATTCAGAACATTCAATACCCAAATCATTCAGTACTAATAGCATACTAGACTGCCTTGCTTGCTACCTGTAAGGCACCCACCATGTAAATATTTACTCAGTTTAGCTTCGTCTGGTACAAAGTTCAAATTCATGTAAATACGTGTAGATAGGACACTGACTTTCGAGAAACCTTGTTTTCAGAATTGTGCCAGTTTATCCATTTTGCCAGACCAACAGAAGTCTTAATAATATAATAATACACCTCTGACCCATGAATTATGTACATCTCATATCTCTACAGCATCAACAACTGTTAGATACTTATATTAAACTTACAGCACACACAATGCCACCTGTGGTTGCCTGGTAAATGAATCTGGCAATCACATGAAATTTAATGCTTGCTTGTAATTTTGTTTGGATTAAAAGAGTAACTGGACCATCAAATGTTGGAAAACCAATGGTGCATCTTTATTCGTAATGGTATGCTGGTTGTTAATTATTACTCCACTGAGTTGATGAAATGAGATTAAATCAGATTAGCTACAACTGATGAGACACTATGTAACTATCAATTAGCAAACAGTGAAGTAAGTAGAGCTTACTAAACATTCTTTGGACACCTAGTTTATTAACATTGTGTATAGCCTGACAGAAGGCTGAAAACGTGTAGCACCCAGTGAGGCTCAAACTTACAACTGTTGCAAAGATCTGCAAGAATAATTTGATTGATACTACTTCACCGAGAGGTTCCCAAGTCTGATAAATGTCTAAAGTTATGCTAATATGCAGCAAGAGGAGTTTGCTCCACATGATAAATTAAAAAAAAAAAATGGATGATTGTTCTTTACTCATTGGGTAAATATCTTGATTCTCTAAGCATACCACTTGACAAAATGTGGCTCAAACTGTCTAAATTCTATAAATAAAATTTGTTGAATTGAATCAATAATGTTGGTATGATATAAATAAAATATTACTAAGTTGACAGAGTCGGATTTTTGGTCTGGAACCTAAATTCTGAAATCAGATTTTGTGGGCTAGATTAAGAGTCTTACGAAATAGCAAAAAGTAAAAAAAAAAAAAAAAAAAAAAAAAAGAAAAAAAATGAAAAAGGTCATTCAGATTACAGGCCTCTCCATTTAAACCTAGACAGGAAGACATAATAAAAACAGGATATTTTTTATTTGAGGTAAAATTCCCTATTCTTTTGTTAGTTGAGAGTTATCTGTTGATGTTTCATTCAAATTTGATGCATTTTAAAAATTTATGGATAATTTTTAGATATTTACAAAGACAAACACCAGGATTAACAGAATAGACAAACACCATGATTAATTGAATAATTTATATTTAATTATTTATATTTAATATTACATTTACAGGGTCATAGCATTAGAAGTACAGATATTCTGTAATGTCTTGGGAATACATCAGACTACCAGATACTGCAAATTTGCAAATAAGATTCAAGAGATAATATTGTACCATTTAAAAAAATGTATGCAACAGTGTTTTATGTCATCACCTACAATACACAGACACGCTCATATACATGTACTTTTTTTTTATCATTTCACCCCAAGCAAGGTGATGATACCACTAAAATGCCAGGTGTTACTGGGAGTGAAAGAGAAGAAGAAAACTTTAGGGAAGAGAAAAGACAATAAAAGAACAAGCTTCAGGAAAACAGGAAATAGATTGCTGTTGTATTTAAATTTTTGAAGATCGTACATAGCAGAGAAACAAGAAAATAAAAGAGAGTTACAAAGATGAGAAGTGCTAGAAAAGAAATGATTAGAATAGAACTTATGGTTACATCTAGTTATTTCAACAGTAAAACATTAAGACCTAGTTGCCAATGTAGTAGTATTCTTAATAAATTCATGCAGTTGAGGTAGGATTAGAGAAACTGCTATGAAAATATTTATAGAAAACACAGTAGAAATGTGAATGAAGTTGATATGCCAGGTCAGAACTGATAGTATTGCAGATCCTATTTGGATTTTGTCAAGAAATGCGAGATACATAGCAGAATCACCAGACTAGATGTGGCAGATGCATGAGCAAATGATAATGTAATTATTTTGTTTAAAATTTGCTCTATTTATTAAGAATAGTACTAAATTCCAGGGAAAGAATATATGTAGCTATAAACATGGTGGCTATAGAAATCAACACTGCATAGTGACTGTCATTTGCATGTCTTAAGAAATAACCAGACCACACATACTAAATATATATATATATATCTGTGTATTTAGGCAGCATATTTCCATTTAAAGAGGTTTTTGAATTTACAGAAATATGTATACATATACACAGACAATTTAACCTCCTGAATATGGTCTTGGATGGAACTGGACTGAAAGTACTCGTGAAAATTATTTGAAAGAAAATTTTGGTATTTTTCTTAATCAATTTTCTATGGATACCAAGAAATTGATTTGTGAACTTTAAAGGATTAAAACAAAAATAAACAGATATAGTATGAATAAATTATTTAACCAAACCTGTTTGAAAATATATATATATATATATATATATATATATATGGGGACATGGTGGAGTAATAGATAGTAGCTTGGATTGAGGAATCAGAGAGCCTAGTTTGAATTCCAGTTGAATCCATTGTATTCACTTACGTGTTAATACCCTTGGGAAAGGTATGAATCCTCCTCTTCTCCCTCCAGCTATGGGTAAGTAGCAAGATTCTATAGCCTTGGATGGCAACTGGTCTAGGAGAAGGACAACTCTGAATTTAAAACCTCAGGAGGGTTGTTTGGGGACATTGTAGCATGTAATGCACCAGGTCTCTGTATTCAGCCCTTCAAAAAGCATGGATGGTTCTGCACAAAACTTTTACCACTATAATCAAATCTCATGTGCTGGTATTGGGCTGTCGGTTCCTAGGAACTGATCTGCTTGACCCTCAATCAAATTCGACAGGAGAGTCAAGTGTGTATGTGTGTGTGTGTGTATATATATATATATATATATATATATATATATATATATAGTGTGTGTGTGTGTATATATATACATATACCATATATAAGAAAGGGTACCGAAAATTTTTAACTGACCAAGAAACCTTTCCTAAAAACATGTTATTACCATCTTGAGAGTTTATAGGGAAGTGAATAGCTGAGTGAAAACCTGGTTATATCATTTACTCATAATTTATGTGCAGGTAGTAAAAACAGTAAAAAGTTCTTACACACAAATATATAAAGTTAGTACATATTTTGGGTTGATGACAACAACATTTTCAAGATGTCTGACACTCCATTTGTAAGATACATGTCCTATCACACAACATTTAAAGACACATTCCTGTTCAACTTCACAATACAGGAAAATACTTGTTGATAACATAAATATGCTACAACATAAAAATGAACAAAACTTCAAATTCTCAAGACTCTCTATATCAGAAGCAATCAACTGAGCAAAATTTATTTTGAGTGTAGAAGAAAAGTTTTAAAATGCATTTGAGTTTATTAACATTTTACATCCTGTTGCTTTTTCCCATCTCTTGTTACCCTCTTGCATTATGAATGCTTTTTTACAAAACATCATAACCACAACTGTAAATTTCTTAAAAATTATAACTGAGTGCATTCATGCATGTTTACAAAAATCACCATCACAAAATTACAGTTACATTAAGTGTTATGAACTAGAGTACTCTCTGGAATAGACATTGTCAGGTCAACAGATGGTAGCTTGATTGGCATTGTCAGTGGCATAATGCTTTTATAGCAGTACCTCATTTACATACACTACTACAACTCCCTGAACCAAAATGGCTTTACAACTTTCGTTGATCTTCCACTTCTTCTAATTATTCTTGGGAATCTAAACTGTCTTTCTTGGTGTGTATCTTCTTATAGGGGGACATAGGAGGTACAGTGGAGTAATGGATAGTGGCTTGGATTGAGGAATCGGAGAGCTGAGTTTAAATTCTATTCAAATCCATTACATTCACTTACGTGCTAATACCCTCTTCTCCCTCCAGCTACGGGTAAATAAAAGAATAGACTGGGTTCTATAGCCTTGGATGGCAACTGGTCTACCACCGAAAGAAATGGCAACCTACCGTGGGAAAAAATCTACCTCATCAGTCATACAGGATTGCCTATGTGTGTATCATGCATGGCACATAACTGACTGAGGTCTGAGTTCATTTTTCACTTTCAACTCAACGTCAGATTTATGGTCATTAACATCCATAGATTGTTCTCTTACATTATTGGATGCATTAGTCCCCTTCTATCCTTCATGTTCTTCACCTTCAGATTCTTCATCCATTTCTATGTCCTCGGGTTCGATTTTGCTTCTGAATTGATTTGCATGGGCCAGTAAATTTTGTTCATTTCTCATTGCTGTTTTGTCCTTTCTGTATTGCAAAGTTCACCTTCTCTTAGATTAGATTCTTTGTCTTTTTTATACCATACACTTTCACGTGTTGTAAATGACATTATTATGAGAGCTCTAATTAGTCTACCCATTAATATGGAAGGACTTTGTAGTGTGCTGGCATGTGGAATTGTCCTATAGCTTAACAGTAATCTTGGTAAGTAAGTCTCTATATTATTATTAGATGGGAAAAATGTTTTAGTCCCATTTTCACAGTCTGCACCATTCTTTCTGCGATTCCATCCAATTGTAGATGGTAAGGTGGTGTTTTATACAAGAGGCATCCAATATGCTTTAGCCACAAGGACAAACTTTCCTCATAAAATTCTACCCCATTATCTGAAACCAGTTTTAGGCACCCCATTACTCAAAAACATTGTTCTTAATATTTATTTTACAGTGGCAGCTTTTCTGTCAGCAAAGCTTAATTACTTCAGTCCATCCTAAAAATGAGTTCACTAAAATTAAAAATAGCCCCATGCCTTTAATATGAACATAATCTATGTATACCTGAACCCATGGTTCTTTTTCTATAGACCACAAGTGAATTTTGTTTTGCCAAAAGTTTTTTGTTTCAGCAAATTTTGAGCACCTTTTTACATAGTCTTCTACGTCTTGAATTTTAATTTCATTTGTGTTGTTGTTATACCACAATGTACATCATTGTGTACAACTTTTGATACTTCTTTTCTTAAACTAAAGTCTTTCTTCTGATGAACAATTGCTCAATGTGTTTTTTTTTTATTCTGTCTGAAATTCTACTTAACACTAGATCTTGTATGGTTTCCATTCTGAGATGATTTAAAGGTAATACATCCATTTCAACCCAGTGCAGTATTTTATCTTCTCAATTTTCAGATGTTTCTAATTTTTTGCTATCAAAATTTAGTCTGGATAACATATAGAATAGTGTTCCTTTTTATGTATATGATGTAAAAATTCAAAGACCATGAGTTTTATATCCCATCTTAAAATTCTAGAATATGTGACTTTTGGTAATTCCTTTCTGGAATTAAAGGTTTAACAAAAATTTTTGTCCTAACAAAAAATTTTCCAGCTCTTTCTTTGCTCCATGCTATTGCTGACACTTCTTTCTCAATATCTGAGTAGTTAGCTTCAGATGATGTTAATTTTTTTCTCAGGTACATTATTGAATGACCTTCTTGAGAAAAAATTGTGGCTACAGCATGTCCACTTGCATCTGTAGTCAGTTATTTCTTTTTTTGGATCAAAGATTTTTGCAATTGATTTCCTTATTAGGGCCTTTTTTAAGCTTTCAAAAGTTATATTTTGCTTTTGAGTCCATTTAAATGTGGTATTGTTTTTCCGTAATTCTGCAAATGGTTCTATTAGGTTGCTGTATTTAGGTAGATATTGAAATAAAAATTGGTCAATCCAAAAACGATTCTTAGTATTTTCTTTTTTTTAATTTTTTGGTGTAGATACTTCTGATATTTATCAGTTTATTGTCTGGTGAAATTCCTTTTTTAGATATTTGGTATCCCAAATATGATATTTTGTCACAATTTAACTCATAGTGAGTTTATCACTATGTCTATGAACACAATTGTATGCTTTCAACTATGTCTACACTTTATCACTATTTATTGTCATATGAGCATTTTTTAATTTGTTTAAAATTGTACAGTTTTTTTTTAATTCCTCTTTACTGTATGCACCTATGCCTATATAGTCTTGATATATGATTATATTTTTACCCCTTCTGACAGAACTTTTTCAATTGCCTCTTGAAAAATATGGCTTGAAGTCAAAACTTCAAATGGAAGAGTCGATCTTACTAAGATTGTATTAATTGTTGTAACTTCTTTAAATTTTTTGCCAATTTCTATTTGGTTATATATCAATTTCAAGTCAGTCTTAGCAAAGTATTTAATTCCTGCTAATTCATGACTTGCCATTTCTGTGTTAGGTAAGGGGAATGAATCACAGCATATCTGATGATTTACACCTACTTTGTAATCCACACATGCCCTCAAATCACCATAGGGCTTTCATATCGCAACAATTGGTGGGTCCCAACTGTTACCACGTAGGATAACATTCTCCAATATGCCTTGTTCCATCATTTTCTTTAGTTTTGCATCTACTATGGGTAGAATATGAATAGGTATTACTTTTTTCTTAATTTGGGTTTACTCATTTTTTCCCAGAAATTCCTTGAGATCATGGTAACACTGCTCCCCATATCAACCTGCATGGGAAAAGTTATGCCATTCAATTTTACTGTGTCTCTACTTTTTGTCTGTGTTCTTATCAAATATACTTCTATATTTTCAGTATGATGGTTTATAGCTTCTATCCTTTCCTTTTGTATCTGCACACAGATTGGAAATAGTCTTACTACCATACTGCTTTTATAACAGTACCTCATTTATATATAATACAACATTAAGTTTATTTTCACAATTCACCCCTAAGGATGATCTCAGAGGAGATCAAAATCACTTGGGTTAACAAAAAATATGGCAGCTCCCTTGATTAATTTGAACTTAACATCATGAGGGTAATTAGATAACTAGAAAAAATTATTAGAAAAAATAAATAGACATAATATTTCTATATTATTTAATGAAATATGATTGAATTAAGATATGCTGCCTATATATATATATATATATATATATATATATATATACACACACACACACACAACATATATACTTGCATATCACATGACCTTTGAAGACTTAATTTTGAAGTTAATTTGACTACAGTAAATGAATATATACTTTGATTAATGGTATAACCAGGGCCAACAATACATATGCTAATTTTATATTTTGTGCATGATGCAACCCAATTAAAATTAGCTTCAAAATTAGGTCTACAAAAGTTACATGATAGATGAGTATATATGATACATACAGATATGCAAACCATTTATTAACCATGGGTGTATCTACTTTTTACAATTTTTCTGCCAGAACATTACTTATGAGTGAATGGTCTGACCATGTGACTACAAAGCTCTTCTCTTCTTTGTCAACTTCATTTTACAGAAAATAGGCTCATGTAAAAATTATGTTTTCTACCTAGGGCTTCGAAAATGCATGATCAGTTGAGCATATTAATGACAACATATTTTTTCTACAGAAATGTTTTTTTCTTCTTTTATGGATTTGATGAAGGTAGGAAAATAGATTGGACCAATGTGCTAACAACAACAGTAACAAGTAACATGAAAATGATCAACTCACTGAACAAAAATGCTAGCACCACTGATTATTACAACTGAATTCGTTATAAAAAAAGAAAGAAGTACTGAATGTAATATCAGTCCTCTTATATGGCAATAAATGCTGGGCAATCTCCTCATAGATGAAGAAGAGACTTGAAGGAACAGAAATATGGTTCTACAGAAGGTTATTGAGAATACCATGGATCAAACATGTGAGCAACAACAAAGTTTTAGAGAAAATGTAAACAAAAGCGAAACTTATACTTAACATTAGGAAACAGAAACAGTTGAAATTTTTAAGTTCTAATTTCTTCTATAATAGGCAAAGAGGGATTGGAAAATTTAATACTCACAGGACAAATTGACAGCAAATGGTTAGTTGGTTGATTTTGTTTAGCAGTATATCAATCTCTATGGATTATTTAATGCCAGAATCTAAATATTTTGAACACAATTTTATAGTTTCAACTAAATATATTTTGAACACAATTGTATGCTTTCAACTACAGATAAAATGTGTTGGTCATTTTTCACTAAAATGTATTGTTGATAATTTCACTATAAATATGTAGCACTGGTAATTATATATATATATATAAATCTATTGCTGGTATTTTGACTATAAAAATATATTTTTATACTTACATAGTGCTTTTTGTTTTGTTTAGGGATTCACTATTTACCCACAGCTGGGACCCTAACGGGTGCTACCACCTGGAAACAATACCAATTAAAAGGTAGTTCCATGCCCCCACAAACTTCCAATTTTCCATTTGGAGGCCTTGCTGCCAGATGACAGCATGAGGGACAGAGGACTACAAAGCATAACCTACTTAGAGAGCTTAAGTAAATGGATGGCAGAACAGAACAAGGTTTGGAAGAGATAACAAAAAGACAAAATTTATTAAGATCAGCAAAGGACAGGAAATTGTGGAGAGCCATACTAGTCAATATCCTGAAGGGACATGGCACATTGAAAAAGAATCAGTTCAAATAGGTATAGTCTGGCAGTGTAATAGCTATTGGCATGAAAAGTGGAATTGGTAAGCCGTGTTCAAATACCAGCCTCATCTTCTACATTGTTACATTTGCTTTACACTAATGCCCAATGTCATGAATCCATCTATTCTCCTGCAGCTATTGGTTATGTAGTAGGGTATAGTGATCACTTTAGACTTGTGTGGCAGCTAGTCAAGAAGAAAGATTACACTGAATTCAAAATCATGGATAAGGCAACAGGAAACAACTCCACTACATTTCCCGACAAGCAATAGCAACTCTCAGATAAAAAAGAAAAGATATCTGTAGAGAGTAATAACTACTTACGCCCTTAAGGGATGTGGCTGAAATAAAAAAGGAGTTCAACCCTACATGGATACTCCATATAAGTGGCCTTCTGCCATGCTATGTATCAGAAGCAATTGAATATAAACTTTAAAACTAATGTAATGTTCTTTGCTGAATCTGGAATAATTTTAACTATCGACTCTCATTTAATACAGATTTTAAAAAAGACATTTATTTCATTACTCACTAAAAAAAAAATGTCAAAGGATAAATTGAAAAATGATGCTTCAAGAGACTGGTAATTAGCAGTAGTATTAAGAGTTAGCTGGATTAAAGACATCATGGGAGGTGAACAAAAAATGGTGACTAGGCCAGGTAACAGGAAATCTGTTACTAAATTTAATAATGTTCATTTAAAAAATATGACACCTCAGTGAACTAAGAGGCATTTGACTGATTGGTAACAAAAAATAAATGCAAATTAGAGAGTAATCATATCTGCATAAATACTTGAATTTTATCAATTTAATATTTTTATAGAAAATGAATTTTTATCCTTAATAAATGCTTGTTATTAATTACATTTAGTCTGACAAAGAAAATGAAATGTTGTCAAACCTGGATTGTTAAATTAATTGAATACACCTAAAAATGCTGAAATAATTAAATTAGGACCAATAAATAAAAAAAAATAGTCAAAACTCATGAAAATGTTTTTATGCTTTTTTTCTCACATTCAATACTGTCTTAAGATGAAGATATATTCTCAGGGCCATTATCTTCATTTTTGTTGTTTTTATCCCAAGGTTTCAGACAATATACTTCACTAGGTTTTCTGAAGTGTATATTGCATCTTTTTTACAGATGTTGCTTTTTCTTTTTTTGCATCGCATTGAATTCTCCAATTAATAATGAATTGACTGGGTATCAGACCACTAAATTTTGATTTTTTTTATTTCTTTATATTCTGTATAGCTATCTATTTCCAACCATCCCTCAACCATCATTTTTACATTATTCTAAGGCAATATATGACACAAGAAGTGCTTATGTGCAGAAATCTCCAGATTCATTTATTTCTCTCCAGAACCCACGAAAGTTGAAAATTTGGGATTTTTTTATTTCTTTGTACTCGACTCATCAGTATGCTTCTTATGATACCCTCAACAATTAATAGTGTATTATTTTTGGCAGAGTTTTGACAGAAAATGTGTTTTGGGTCCTTTAGCTCTGAATTGTCTTTTAGTGGGAGGGGGCGGGGAATGATACAGATCCACAAAATTTGAAAGTTTTCAAAACATCTTGATTTCAATAGATTCAATTTAGTAATATGCTTTCAACAAGCTGTCAACCAATTTGCAATGTATTATGTTTTAAAAAGTTAAATGTCTATGTAAATGACTTTCAGTCCTCTGCAATGTGTGCTTGATGAGGGCTGAAAAATTTATCAGCCTAATCATTGTCCTAAAGACAATGAAGATAGAGTCTATGGTCTCCAAAATTTTCAAAATACTTTCAATTTTTTTCTTTACGGTTAAAATCAATTTCATTCTAATGGAGGAAAAAGTAATAAAAATAACATGAAGTAGTACCAATTATCAATGGAGATATGTTCAAAGACCCCAGCAGTTGGCTGAAACTACAGATAGCAGTAAAACAGCATGTATATATTGTACCAGCAATTTGGAAACTACCATCAAGAAAGAAAACACCAGGAATTTAAAGGTAGCATGCATAAATAATGAAATGTGCAAATGTAGAGATAAAAGCAAGTATCCACTGAATGGGTCTTGTAAAACAGAAGAAGGGGTGGTCTACAATACAGAGGTGGAGAGCAAAGGTGGCCAAAGTAAGGTATATATGGAGTGTACTGTAGTCAGCTTCAAAAAAAGATGCTACAATCATTGGTTGTCATTCAGACTGGAAAAATATAGAAATTGTATGACAGTGGCCAGCCATGTGTGGAAAGTAAAAGACAAAAATGGAAAAAGCCCTTCTCAAAGATACTTGTATAATACTAAGACATACACAAAGCTATATATACATATATACATATGTCTCATGCAGAGAATAATATATCACATATATCGACATAGCGAAGCACAGTGCAAGGAGAAGCAAAAAGGAAGGGTCTTACATATAATATGGAGATACTCCTGTACCTGGAGAAGCCATTTTTAGGACTCCAGATTCAAATGGGTCAGATTCATCAATGTCCCAGGTGAGGACATATTGCACGAATAAGAAACAGGACTGCAAGCTGGAGTCTTATTCCATGTATGAGAAAGATATATGAGAAATGGTGTCATGGACTTGTAAGCTGCTGAGGGGGCAGATTTAGTCTCTGGTCTGGCTAGGGATGAGGAGGGGTAGAGCTAAAGAAACCAAAACTTACTGTATGGTTGCTATATAGACAAACTGAAAAATGACTGACATTTTTGTCATTGTATGGAATGACATCATTAAGCAACCATCATGTTACCCACATGACTAATCTCCATCAAAAGGAGATAAGTGTCTTCTGTATCTTTACAAAATTTTAAATTATATTTAAAAGAAATTTAGTAAATGTTTATCAAATTTCCAGTCAAGATTAGATAATAATACAGGCCCTAACTTTTTATGCTATTGTGACTGTTTTTGAAAAAAATTATCTCAGATTATTATTAATTAACTCTTAAATTATGATTATCAAAATAATTTTTATTTGCTAAATTTTTCAGCTCCTCTATATAAATGCACGTTTGCAAGAAACAATTTTTGTTTTCTAGTTTTTATTTTTAATAAATACCACTGGTTAAAGCAATCCAGATAATAAACTGAAAGAATAAAAATAAAAAATTAATAATAATCATTTTCTAAATTTTAAGAGAGGAGTCAGTTTGCTAAGTAAATTCACTGTAAAACTGAAAAGTAAAAAAACCCTTCACAAACCAAAAAATAAAAATAAAATTAAAGTAAGCAAGAGAAATAATAATAATAATAATAATAAATAAAGGAAAAAGTAATTAATTAATGTCTAATGATCTATTTTGCGACATTTTTGGAATTAGTTAAAAAATAAAATTTTGTATATAAGCCTCATTTTAAGTTTTTAACACAACATGGAAATAATTTTTTTTTTCTTAATTTCAACTTGAAATTATCTAACATTTTATTAGAAAGAATAAAGAGTATTGTTTTAGCATTTTTCTTTATTAGAGTGTGTAGTGTGGGGGGAACAATTCATAATGAATTTACACAGCAAACTAAACCCCCATTTTCAAATATAGAATATTAAAATATATATATATATATATATATATATATATATATATATATATATATATATATATATATATATATATATATATTCGTGATTTGGAGTGCTTATTATTCGATATAGTAATATTAAAAAATGATTATTTTTTAGAGAAGTGTGTTTCTGTACAAATATCTATTTTTACGCCAGTGTTCAGTTTAAAATATTAATTTCGGTATAAAAAAAAAATACAATTGAAATGTGAAAGTAGTATAAAGAAAATAAAATCAAATAAAAAAAACAAACCTCTTCTTGAGACTTCGGTTTTGAACTCTTTCGAACCTGCTCCAAGCTCGTAACTAATGTTCTAGCCGAGTGTTAAGCATTGCTATTCTGCCAGTTTTTACAAGATTCTTCCAGAAACTGTTGAGCTTTCATCACCAAAAGAAGTGTCGAGTGAAAATACCTCTTATTCAGTAACGATGTGTTTTGAAAATTGCTTCGGGCCATGATTCGTTGAAATTATTGCAGAGATAACATTTTTCGGTAACAGATTTTTGCCGAATCAAGATTTGTTAATAAGTGAAATATGAGTATGGAATGTTGGTCCAAAATCATGTCTCCATTGGAAATAACTACACTACAGCGAGTTCGAAGAATGATGTTTTCTTGTTGTTGGACTGTTTTTTGAAATCCTTCTGTTTCTCCTTGTTCTTGTTAATTTCCCTGTTTTTCGGAAGTTATTGGCCTAAATCTCCCGGTTTGAAGAGGATTTCGAAATTTCAGGTGTAACAGTGTACTGTAGTGAGTAAAACACTTCAAATTTGGTTCACGACAACGAATATATAAAAATTAAAAAACGAAACTCAATGTTTTTTCCCGGCTGCAAAAATTATAACTTTCTTTTTTCTACATTTCATTTAATAGTTCGATTTAATAAAAGATCCATTAAACAATATATTCTTGGTTTATTTTCCTGCTGTCGGAATAGAAAGACGATCATCAAGGCTTCCGGCACTTAAATGACCAACAGAAAAATATAAGTCGGTGTCGTCTGCTTTCAGTCAATTTTTTATCCTAGCTATTTCAACACTTATTTGGAAACAACATATTTTCTACTGCCAATTTCAATTTTTTCTTTGTTCTGAAATCTTTTATTAATTTAAATATTTAAAGTATTTTTGTTCATCATTTTAAATAACGAGTTAAAATATTGAAAATTAATTACTTTTTTAAAAATCAGATCACGAAAATTAAAATTAAAAAATACAAGTTAGTGTTTTGTTTGTTGTAAACATGAAAAATACGTCTCATCTTTTTTTAAATTTAATAACAAATTTACAATTTTTAAAAAATAAATCTTGTATTCAAATGCACGCAAAAAAATGTATTGTACAGAATTTTATTTTTTTTAACTTTAAATTCAATATCTACGAGCCTGGGCGTAATTACTCTCTCTAGTGTGCAATTTTTGTCCTTGGACCGGGTGTACACCTCGGGTTTCCTACGTTTTGACATTGTGTCACCTCCCATCTCAGTTGGGAGACAAGGATAAATACCTACTTCCATACTGAATCCTGTGTATAACTTTGGGTCGGAAGTGGAATAAACGTTTCTCCTCATCATAGATGGGAGAATGCACCCAGTCCCAGGGATTCTAACCTTGAGTAAGCACCTTCCTCATTATAGTTAGGGTTGGTGTAATAGCAATGCCAGTGTGAGAGTGGTTGTGGGGACTTGGTTAAATTTTTATCCTTGGCCCATATGTATACATATGTGAAATGGTCCTCTCTACATAAAACAACATTGTGTCACATCCTTCATTAGTGGGGAGGCTGAGTATATATACCTAATGTGGTTGCATGAATATTTCTTAGAGCGTAGACAATGAGGGATAATAAAGAGTCAAACATTGCTTCTAACTACAAGGGACAGGAAGTTGTGGAGGGATGTGATCACCCATACTCTGGAGGGAAACAGTCCCTAAAAGAAACAGAATGTCTGCAAGCAGGTGCAATTTTTTTCATTTAATGGAATTGTTATTTAAAATAATTTATCAATGCACAACAAAAGAAAATCAAATAAAATATATGATATCTCAATTTTTCCTTTCTACTTTTATTTTTTTTCTTACTAATTCTTCACCCAATACAAGGTTCATGATCCAGTCAAGGTAGAGGGTTGCTGATTGAGGTTCATGACTGTAAGAGGAAAAGGTAAGTACTGTTTAAGAAGATATATATTAAAGGTAACAGTTAATCCTAGACTTAAATAGGTTAAGATTGTGATGATTGGGGAAGCATGTTCTCAGTAGTCTATCTCACAAAGCAACAGTTCTTGGGAAGAAGTTGTCCAAATGAAATTTCCTTCTAACTAACAGAATATGAAAAGAATGTAAATGATTTCTTTCTGTGTACAGGACATGGTAGGTCTTAGTTGTGAATATCAGAGATGGTGGAACTAAGGAATTTAACTCAGTGCATTTGCCATGGAAATAGAGTAGCAATAGGCTTGCAATATTTCAGATGTGCAATAGGGATTGGAGAGTGGAAAATAATTCATCGCCCACAAGACTGACTAGACACTTTTGAATTCTATCAAGGCTAGAAAGTGAGGATTGGGCAGCTCCAGCCCAGGTATAGATCAAAGTTATTTAATGGTTAAAACAATCAACTGAAAAATTACCATTCTTTCTTAGGCAGTGCCATCTGGGAAGAAATTCAAAAATTTATTTCATTTATCCTTGATTAACTACAGAGTAGTATAGAAGTTTAATATACAGAGTATACCCTCAAGTTGCTTAAACGCTTAAATACTAAATCATATTAATTTTAATTTATCACATACTTTAAAAATTTATTGCTTGCAAATCTATGATAGAAAAAAATCAAAATGGCACAGCATACAAAAATTATTAGCTTTTATTTGCAAAATCAATGTTCCATTATTTTAATGCAGTGAACGCATATACATTATTTCCATGTCAGGAAGCCTTTCACAAAAATGGCAGTTATTTGCATGACATCATTTTTCATATGTAGTTTATGAAAAAAAAAATTGTTTTTCTACACTTTATTATATAAAACTATGAATAAAAAAAATTATTCAGTTGCTAAATGGCAAGGTAACTTATGAGCACCTTAGGATTATAATTCATTATTATTCTGCTAGATAAAATAACATTCATATCTGCTGATGTTGAAATTTTACAAGTATTTGACACTTTACAAAGAAACTTAGATTATGGAGCTAGAATATATTTTTCTTCCACAATCTTCTTTAATCCTCTGTTTGAACACCTAACAAAATGCTTTTCCTTAATATTAGTCAAGTAGCTACAAGAAATTTCTGGTTTTAGTTATAATATCTGTGGGATTTACAAACACATGACTGTAAAGTAAAGACTGTCTGTAATAATTGTAAGAGAAATGTCTGCAAAAATCTAGTTCATTGCTTGAAATGTGAAAAAAACGTGTTTTTTCACATTTTCAGCAATGAACATTTTTTTAAACTGTTTTATTAAACTGTATAATTAGATTATACTGAAAATAATATTTACCTATTTTTGCATCATTTTTTAATACTGACCTTTTAATTCAATTTTTCAAAATAAAACTTTTTTCCATTTTTACTTGTCCTATGAAAACTAGAAAGAACACAAGAAATGTGGTTATGTGAACATAGTATGATGGCTAGCAAGCCTGCCTTCCTAGATCAATTTTTTTTTTTTAAGCAAATCACCCCAAGCAAGTTGGAAGTTCCACTAGCATGCAAGGGGTTACAGAGAATGAGAGTAAGAGTAAAGAGGAGTGTTTGGGAAAAGGATAAAGAGAAGAACAGATGTCGATTGACATTTCATTTGAATATTTGAAGATTATAACTACCAGGGAAACAAGTGATAGGTAGGGAGTTCCACTGACGGGAGGTTCGAGATAAAAAGCTCTTGCAGTAGAAGAGATGACAATGAAAGGGTAGGACCAAGATGCTAACCTAATAGCACACTTAAATTCATGCAGTTTGGGAACCAGTTTAATCCTCACTAGGTGTTCCATACACTCAATCATATGCTATATCTAAGCTATGCTTAGTAAATCACCATAAAAGGAAAATTAAGAATGAAATTATATATCTGTATATTTTAAATGGTTTGTTTGAAAAGCCCCATCATACTAATGCTGTGACAGTACTAACAGAGAGTTATGGTCGATCTTCATTATGGAACCATGGAGCAGGCAAAGAGCAATCAATAACTTTCTGTAAGTGCCTAGGTCAAAACCAATGCAAAGCTAAAAAAAGAAACAGGCAAATAAACAATGAAGGTGAAATGAATCAACACACTAGCAAATTGGCATAGTTCTCCAAATATAAACTCAGCATAGTTTTATGCTCCATTGAAGACAGCGCTCAACAAAACTGAATGATTCAGCAAAAAATGATAGTTTTAGGATATAACCAACCAACACCAAACAAGTATAGTTCAACGTACCAATATGTGATAAGTTTTTTTTTTTTTAGCTCAAATTAATTCAAACTATTTCCATTAATTTTTTTTGTCTGCCTTCTCACATCTATTGTACATCTGATAATTTTCTTTTTTCTTAAACTAATGGTAACTTAATACAAGACCCAAGAACCACTCAAGGTTGAGGGCTACTAAATGATGTTATAAATGAGACAAGGAGGGAATAAGAATTACATATTATGAGGATATATAGGATAGATTTGAAGAGGTTGACTGTAATGATTGGGGAAGCAGCCTTTCTGGAGTTTTTTTCACAATGTAACAGTTTTGAGGAAGAAGCTATATAAATGAAGCTTCCTATTTACCAATGAAATATGAAGTTAATGACAGCCTAGAGGAAAAAAATATACAACTTTTTTCAAGACTATGCTGTAACTCTTTCATAATAATTGGTACATTTGCATACACATTTCATCCACTAAATGAAACAACAATAATGAAATAGACATCATAATATATTTCTTTGCATGCAGTTTAAATTGACACTAATTTCTGGCTATATGTGATGAACCCTTGTCTTTGGACATTATGCCAAAAATTAACTCTATCTAGATGATTAATGATCTGTTTCTCACTTGACACTTTTCTCATTGTACTAAAAGAAATAGAAACAAGAATACACCTTGATGGAAGAAACAGGCATTTTCTGCCAAAAAACAAATATTTTAATCTTGTTTCATATACAAGGTGCAGCAGAAATACATTCCACATAATAGTAAGACATTACTTAAATGAAGATACCATTGTCACTTGCCTAAGTTCACTAGCACAACACAGGTGACAGTTTAAAATATGAGGCATATTTCTGCTGCACTCTGTAACTAATTACTTAACATTAGATGGGAGGTATTTCTCTCACACCCTGTATTTGAGTTTGCATACTGATTCCCCCATACAAATCTGACCTTGTGTCACATCTTGTCATTGTGGCATGGTAAGTAAATAACAGTTCCATTTAAACATCACTGAAAGTTAGTACATATGACATGGGATTTGAAAAGGCTAGAAGGTGAACTTGCTAAAGATTTGTAGTGAAAAAAAAAATGAACTGTGGCATCCAACATTCTCAAGAGACCATAGACCTGCACCTGGAGAATTTTTAATTCATCTGGTGGTGGTCATGTATCATCTGTTATAATGAATGCAAAACAGGCTTATAACTGGTCGATGCTGCTTTCTGTGTTTTGCTGTCATGGTAAGGTGATACGGAAGTGTCCTCACCAGGGTGCAGGCCAAGGTAGGATTTTTATAGAAGGTTTTACAGTTACCCATATAGTACATTGTTCCTCTACATATCATTCCTGTCTAACAGAAGGGCAAAAACCATTACTGCTTGGCACCAGGATTATTGCAGACATTGCCAATGTGAAGTTGGACTATCTTTAGCATTCTGGTTCCAGCTTTCAATGTCAGGATTTACTCTCTAAGCCTTGCCTATGTTTAGGTATTGCTACAAAGTAGTGAAGGCATGAAATCAACGTTAACCTTCTCACTTATGCCCTCCCAGGTTAATGGGTTAAATCTATCTGAGTGTTCCTAAGTCATTGCCATTTATGTATTAACTGCCCTCAACACTTCTTAACTTTAGCCATACCACATTGAATATACCATTTCTCATTTAATCCCCACCACAAATATATAATGGACTCTCCTGTCAGTTTTGACTTATGAGGATCTGACAACTTAATTTATTCATTTATGAAATTTTGTGCGATAATCTTAAGTAGCACTTAAGACCTGCTAGTGATTTACAAAGGAGGCCACATATGGAGCAAGAGTAAGGATTGTGGGATGAGATCATTGTTAAATTGGCTGACCTTTTAGATCTTGCTCTTACTTCTTGAAGCCGATTTAGACAAGCTGATTGAAAACTGCTGAGTTCACTAAAACACATTGATCTCCATTCTACCCACTCCAAGGCTAAGTGCTTGAGGGTGTTATGAGCTGACAAGTTGCTCTTCAACTTGTCTTTGTATCTTAGCCATGGGCATCCTACATTCCTGTAGCTCTGATTTAACTGGCTGTACCTGTCATCAGACATTCTCAAGACATGACCAGTCCACCATAACTGAGACTGTACAAGAAAAGTCTTGATTCCTCCAATATTACACCTGTTAAACAGGTCTAGGTTATATATATATATATATATATATATATATATATATATATATATTTGTACAACCCTGTAGATATGCCTATAGAGTATAGGATCACAGACTCACCATGCCAGGTATTGCTACTGTCGCTGCCATAGTAAGTAGGTTTTACAGGGTGGAATTCGGTGTTTTCCTTCTCCTAGGGTGGTTGCCAACCAAAGCTAGAGAGAGCCAAATCTGCCTGGTTATTAAGCTTGACCTCGCAAGGATGGGGAGCAGAGATGAATTCATACATTTTCAAAAGTATCTGTGCAACAGTGAATGCAACTTCTTAGCTGGAATTTAATCTCAACATGTCTGCCCCATTTTCTGTGGCAATATATGCTATACTATGAGCACATCCAAAGATGATAATAGTAGCACCCAAAAATAATCAAATATAAAACCTTTTCATTGGTTGAAAAAAAAAGAAGCAGTGCAAGGTTGCAGTTAACAAGAGACAGTAGCCATGTTTAAAAAGGATATCATGAGTATGAAATCTAAGACCTGATGGCAATGTTTGCTTTGAGCAGACTCATTATATTCGAGTTAATGAAATATTGATCTTATGGAGAGAGGAAAAAATGATAGTAGAAATCGAAATGCTTATGACAAACGTGTATGAGAGAGAGAAAGGAAGATGTTCTTTTCAGTGAATAGTTTCATGTATGGTGGCTGGTTAGTTTGGACATGTATAAAAGACAATGTTTATTCATCTGTCTGTCAGACCAGTAACATGAATAATGTCAATAAAATAAACAAAAGTTTAAAAAAAATGTAATATTTTGCAAGCAGACTCAATTATTTATTCAGCCTAACATCCTCACACTTCCGGCTTTTAAAACAATGTTTCAGCTGACAGATTTACTCTGGAATTCTGAAAGGAGGTATCATTATTATTCTATGATTTGTTTTGACTAACATCCTCATCACTGTTGTTTTCATTACATTTCAGCTGTTATAATATTTGACCTTCATCTGGTGTGTGTCCTTTGCTTCTTTGACTCTCAAGATAGCTTTAAATGGTTGTTATAGTTGATTAGCCAAGAACAGACATATTTTAGGTTCCAAAATTTGCGACCTATATGATAATGCTTGGAAAATTTGTTGCTGGCAAATTAGTTGCTAGTAAATTTGTCATGAGAACAATTAGCCGATAGCACAATTTATCTCTGGTATCTGTTATAATTGGTTCATGCTTGTTGGTTTGAAGAATACTCATTGGATAGTTTTTGAACAATTATTTTCAAACAAATGATTGATCATATACAAATTCAGTCAATTTTAATATAGTTCCTAAACATCCTTCTCATCAACATGACCACCAGTAAGCTCATCAATTCAAAGAAGAGAAAAAAGTTATAGTTAAAGGAAATTATATATATATATATATATATATATATAAATTATTTATTTAAAAAAATTTATAAAATTTTATTTATATAAAATATGTTTTAAAATTGGCAGTTTTTAATTTTAATATCATATTTTATCATATAATTTAATAATTATTGGTTAGAATAAATTCTTTTTTAATATTACCCGTATTTTAAAGATTTGAATAGCTATTATAACATGACTTCATTGTCAAGCTTTTTGAATTTTCCTATACTTGTATTTTGATTGGTCATTCTAGCTTTTGTAACAATGTTTTCCCATTGAGAAGGAACGTTAATTAATTTGAAACTTTTAAAACCATTTATTTTAACTTCAACATCATCACTTTATAAGACACCAGGGGTGTTGAAACAAAATGGCTATTTTTGTAGTGATTTTATAACATATTTATGTTATAAATTTTTTAAAATAAATGATTATATCTGCTCTACTTTGTATTGAGCACTCTTTTAAGAATTGTAATTGTTGGTTATTGGAATTCATTCCATATACACCAATTATATACTTGTGTGTGTATATATATATATTTATATATATATATATATATATATTTTGGACACCTCGACGTGGTGTAATGGTTAGCAAGCTTGTCTTGCTAGATCAGTTACTACTGAAAAGTCAGTTCGATCCTCACTGGGTGTGCCATACTTTTGGCCTTGTGTCACATCCAAGCTATGCTTGGAAAATCGCTACTTTTGGCACCTCGAGGTGGTGTAATGGTTAGCAAGCTTGTCTCGCTAGAACAATTACGAATGTGTATCGCCCCTTACTTTTGGCCTTGTGCCACATCCAAGCTACGCTTGGAAAATCACTATATATATATAATAAAAATATAGCTCTAATAGAAGATAAATTTATGGGTAAAAGTGCTCAATATCAGTGATAGAGCATGTGTAAATATAAAAGTGGCCACTGAGGTTAACAGTCTGTTTGATACTTGAATGTAATCTTCATGGAGATTGTGTTCAAGCATGAAACTGATTTATCTGGCATGATGAACAGTTTGAACAAGGCCAATATGTTCAAATCCTCAGTCATGATGAATTGTGACTTCAGGCTAGTACAATCATTGACAGCTTCTGAAAAGTTTCATCTATGCACGTTCACTCACAAAGACAAAGCCTTTTCTAATGGTGACAATAACATCAAGAAGTCACCTACTTTACAAATTGACCATGGTCATAATGACAAGAGGACAACCCTGATAGAGCACTACTTGTTTCTCTCCTTGAGGAACTTTATCAAGGGAAGTGTGAAAAATTCCTTAAGAAAAAAAAGCATTAAACTTTTCCTCTTGTTATTTATTTTGTTAATAATGTTTTTACAGGTGCATTTTTTTATATCTGAATTTTTACACACACAGATTTATATATAGAGAGTGACATAGATAAATTGTTGTCTAAATTACGCAAAAATGAAAATAATACTGACATATATCTTGAAATACTAAAGAGTAAATTTATTCAATAAAATCGCCATTGGCTTCAACCACTACCTCCAGGTGACTTTGGAATCTCCTCCATCTATTCTGGATGGTCTTCTTGTTTAAGTTGGTGAATGCTGCCATAATGCTTGCCTTCAGTTCATCTTTGATGTTACAAGGAGTTGGTCTCTCACTCTACTGTGCCCCCACAAATAATAATCAAGAGGGTTGCAGTCTGGGGAGTTAGTTGGCCAGACATAAGGGTGATGTGGTTGCAAAAATTGTCTAACAGCTATGACTAGGTTCTCCTGTTTGTGTGGCATGGTGCAGAGTCCTGTTGCCAGATATAGGGTCTTCCAGCAGATACCCTCTTAACCAAGAGCAGCACTAACTCCTCAAGGCATGATGTAGGCCTCGGTGTTGAGTCTGAGGCCCTCACCAATAAATTTGGATTTCTTTTCTTTTCAGAAGGATCAGAGTGATTTTTCCAAGCTGACATACCTTCATAATCCCCATCAGACTCATCCAACTCTTTCCAAATCCTCTGCACTATCCTCAAATTGACACCCAAACACACTGAAATGTTTGTATTGGAGCTTCTGGTGCAAATGCCAAGCAGTACAGCATGCAGTTTCTAAATTTCTGGTGTAGTCAATAGCACCATGGTGCTCTTTTTCTCACAGATTTCAAAATCAAAAGACAACGCGCATGTGTGAAATTAAAAATATAAAATTTACCCATCATACCATCATATTTTTATTATATGAGATTATAATAAAAACATTTTAAAATTGCTACACAAAAGCTTTCATGTTTCAATACTATAATTGTATTTCTTCAGGTAATGGTAAGTAACTGGTGATTAAATGATTTTTAAGGAAATTTAAAAAACAAAGTGTTACCTCTTTTCTGAAAGTTAAATTGTGGAGTTGGGGCATAAGGTCAGAATCAAAAATAGACTTATGGGTATGTCATGATTAGCCAATTAAATGTTAGATCTATGCTGAATAGAAAAATAAGGTCAGAGGGTGGAGGCGGATGAGGTATTTTTTCATATCACGTTAAACTGGGACATGGATATATCATCATTGATGATTACGGAAAATATGCCAGTGACAAATGTATCATGATTGTAGACAAATATGACATTGTTTGTTGAAGGGAGGGTTAGGTTAATCAGACAGAAAGTTAATAGAAAAATTTTTTTATAATCAGGAAGCTTCTTAAAGGGGCCTGTAGATAAAATTAAAAATGTGGAACATCTATATACAATATTAATAATACTAACTGGATGGCAATACATATCAATATTTAAGCTGAATAAACAAAAAAAGGTAATTAGAGGATGGACCATTATATACTAATAAATTATGGCTATAAGAAATGGTATTATGTAATTTTTTTTATATTTCATATATTTTAAGGTAAAAAACAAACCATTACCTGAAGAAATACAATAATTGTATTGAAATATGAAAGCTTTTGTGTAGCAATTTCAAAATATTATAATCTCTTATAATAAAACTATATATATATATATATATATATATATATATATATATATATATATATATATATACACACACACACACCAGGTGTAACAGCATAATTGTTCATCCTACAAAATGTTTAATATCTAAGAAACCACTGAACTAATTGACTTTCTTTTTTTCAGGTTTTCAGATAAGACATTTAGCCATCTTGATACTATTTGTCATAAGAATAACTGAAAGACCCTTTCAGTTATTCAGCTAGAAAGAGAACAGATTAAAATCGTTTTATGTCAGCCCCACTGCCTTCTCAACTAAGCAATAGTGAGAGGAAGAAAATCATTCAGGCCTTCAGTAATGGTACCAACATTCATACTCTGGCTTCCATCTTCAAAGTCCATTCAAGAACCATCAAGAGAATGGTGAATAAGTTTAAAAAAGAAGGAACAGTAGGGAGGAAAACTGGATCAGGAAGTCAAAACAGGAAGAAGGATCATCATTTCAACTTAGAACTAAAGAGATCAATTAGAAGAGATCCAACTCAATACATAATACGTTTGGCATGTGAGAGAGGAGATTTACCTATAACAGTCCAAAGAACAAAAAAAAAAGACTTGAAATTGAAATTGTATGGTACTTCAGGACAGAAAGTTAGAATGTTAAAGAGGTCAAAGATCATCTTGGATAAGTTGAAAAATTATCCTGGAATAATATATATATATTTGAACTTTATTTCAGTCCTTCACGAACTTCTGATCCTTAGCTATGATTAATTAATGATGATGATGTCATTTTCGTTTATGATCAATTTTATCACAATTCTTCTGTTAAGCATGGGGAGTAATTGTAAATTCTTATTGCTCAAAGGAGAGTCCAAACCTTGGAGAATTCCAGTAAAACATCTTTAATCATCTTTAAGAGATAATGGTTCCAGGTTATATACATATAATAAAGCATCAGTTTATCTTGCAAGGAAAAGGTAGCACTCTATTTGGTCAAAATTTGGTGGTCTTCACTCTCCAGGATTCAGGCATTTGCAATGTATATGGTGGCTATATACTGTCCAGACCATATGCACTCTACCTCAGCCATAAACAACAAGATCCAGATGGATATATATATATATATATATATATATATATATATCTGGTGGTTGATGACGTAGTTATGAAATGCATTGTTAATTAGAGTCTGTTTCACATTACTGAGTTCTTTAAGGACAAAAATTTTAAAGAGCTAACCTTATCATCAAAATAAAAAAACACCAACAAATTCAATATTTCTTTTATACAAGTTTGGTTAAAGGTTACAAAGAATTTTATAAACCAAACTTATATATACATATATATATGTGTGTGTGTGTGTGTGTGTAAACATGTATATTATGGAATTATGAAATATAGGGTATAATATATATTTTAAAGTAAAACAACCACATTTTAACCAAAAACGTTTGTGGTTTATCTTCTTTTTAAAATATACACTTTTCTCTCTTTGGAACAACTATCACCTCTTCCCTATATTTATATATATATATATATATATATATATATATATGCACACACACTCATGCATTATATGTATACAGATATATATAATACTTTCTAACAACGCAATAACAACTTCAGTTGAAAAGAATTTATCTAAATTAATATGAAATTTGTTGCAACTACTTTAAAAAAAATACAAGATTTAATCAACACAAAGCAAAATAATGACAACATTAAACTGAAGCAGGAATTTATAAAGTAGGCTGTAAAAATGTCTGAAGAAATAAACTGATGAAACATCAAAGAATTTAAATAAAAAAAAAATATGAACATAAAAGGTATCCTTTGCAAAACAATTTGCTCAATGTATTAGTTATTTATTGTCATAGGCCTGACCATAATTTAAAGTAAAAGAATACAGTTTTACCTAAAAGACCAATTTATTAATGTGAAAATATATTGAAAGTCCACTAATTTGAGAATTCTCTATGGTCAATTTACAAGCAGGATCAAATAACATATGTCCCTTCCTAACAAAATTACATCTAATACAATGGGGTATAATTACAAACAATAATGACAAAAATAAAAAACTAAAGACAAAAGTGATAAAAAGCTGAATGAAATAGAGATACACCAAATGTCAAATTTAAATTTAAAGGGTGAGCATCTCTGTAACTTTAACTTTTTGACGTAAACTAGAATTTTTTGTATTTCTCTGTTCCTTTTATAAGACTGATTCCATCAATAAAACCATTCAGTTGTATGCCAT
Organism: Acanthosepion lycidas; assembly: GCA_963932145.1. Lineage (NCBI taxonomy): Eukaryota > Metazoa > Mollusca > Cephalopoda > Sepiida > Sepiidae > Acanthosepion > Acanthosepion lycidas. Next base: position 53,957,784 of record OZ010575.1, read on the forward strand.
GTGTGAAACATGCTTAGGCAATCATGTATCTTTCGATACTTGACTGATGAGGCAGATTTTTTCCCGCAGTAGTTTGCCATTTCTTTCTGCAGTAGACCAGTTGCCGTCCAAGGCTATAGAATCCATTCTGTCCTGCTATTTACCCATAGCTAGGGAGGAGGAGAAGAGGATTCATGGGCATTAGCACATAAGTGAATGTAATGGATTCAAATGGAATTTGAACTTGGCTCTCCGTTTCCTCAATCTGAGCCACTATTGATCTGAAAAACTTCATTCTTGGAATGGAAACACATCACTAAGAAAATAAATTTTTTTTCTCATTCATTTTTTTTTTACTATTGTTCACCTAATATAAGGCCCAAAAGCCACTCAAGTTAGGGATTACTGATTGAGACTGCTGTCAGAGTATAAGGGAAGAGGAAGTAGTTGGAGGTGCATACTATGAGGATATACAATAGAGATAAGACTGAATACGACTACCATAGTGACAGAATAGGAAAAGATCTGCATGATCTGAATGACAAAACCAGTGAAAGACGGCAGTTCTAGTTGGGCTGGCATAAGCAAGGTGGACATTGACAGACCAAGCAACCAGGTTTGTCAGATCTCCCCTGTCTCAATCCCCTTTGAGCCATGAAGAAGGCACTTCTGGCCAAATGTGTGGGCTTCTCCATTGCAAAGTGCTGTTCACCAAAATCAAATTCATGTGAATGGCCGTGACAAACTCTCTTTGACTTAACTTTCTACTACCCTTCAGCATCAGGCCCAAAATGACAGAATTATTAGTTGAAGATGTCCCTGACACAGGCCAACATTGACCCTAAGACCTGTAAAATTGTTGCTGCAAATCGGCCTTCCTGGCATAGTAGTATCCAAGGGTGGATTGAGACTTTCAAGTCCAACCATCAACATGAAGAGGATCTGCTTACAACTCTTCAGGAGAAACCTGGACTTTCACAGCGATCTCTGCCACCACCACCAGAGAGGAGAAAGGGAATAAGGAGAGAGAATGACAATCCCAATTGCAAGTAGGTGCTGACCATGACCATGCAAGAGAGATGTCCGTTGACCCTAGACTTGAACAGGTTAAGATTATAGTAGTCAGAAAAGCATCTTCTCTGGGGTCTGTTCCACAGAGTGAGAAGCTGTCGCAGTGGAAGTTCCTCTTTACCAAAGCATATACAAAGGGAATGAAGAGGATTTAATGCTGTGTACATTGCATGACATGACCAAGCTGTGAAGGTTTGAACTGGTAGAACTAAGGAATTTAGCTTCTTTAAACATTTGCCATAGTAATTAGCAATAGAACAGTGAGAGGCTAGTAATTTTTTCTGTTTGTGGGAAAGGGGTTGTAGGGCCGAAAATGATTCATCATGCAAAAGGCAGCATAATCACTTTTGAACTATTGAGGTCAGTGTTGAGATGTTGAGTGTTTCCGCATGTGTGTATTGAAATAAGGACAAACACATATGTAGGGAAAAATACTGGTATATTCGAAGAGGTATTTACAACAGAGAGATTAGTAATCAAATGAACGCAGGTTAGTCAGTCACAATAAGAAAGAGTATATAGTCCAACTATATCTTCTGGTAGAGAGACGGAAGTGTGATGGTCACCTGATCTCCCAGAACTCTATAGAACTGTCCTATTAGTAGTAGAGAGATGTCCATTCTGATGAGAAGGTGGGTGCACCCCAACAGTCAGACAGTGAATACTGATCAGCACCAATCCAGCAATACTCCGTTCTTAGTCTGATCTGACTCAGTAAAGACGAAGCATGGCATCAGGACCTAGGTGTGTTTTGGAGAAATACAAAGAATCGACTATTCTTCCAGCATCTTTAGCAATGCTATGAATATATGAATTCCATTTGAGGTCTGGAATGAGGTTTGGACCCAATAGACATTCAAGGCAGTGCCTCAATCAGTGTAAGTCCACTCATTAGGACTGGAAGAAATTTAGGTTCTGCTCAGTAGTGATGAATCGTTACAAGCTTTTTATACTATATCTATTATACATACATACATATATATATATATATATATATATTATATATATATATATGAAAATTTCTCAGAGTTAACCTGTAGAAAAAATAATATTTATAAATATAAATGACAACAGGAAAACTGTAGTAGTTGCTGACACGTTTCATCCAATGTTCTTAGCAATAATTTTGCTATTATTAGTTACTTTGTTTAAATTCATTTGGTTTTTGCTTTGAGAAAGTCCACATTGGACGAAACGCATCAGCAATTACTACAGTTTTACTATTGTCATTTATATTTATAAATATATATATATATATATATATATATATATATGGTGGCTGTCAACTCACAAAGTGAGTATGATCATCACGGACATGTCCAGCCATTCACTTAAACTCCCTCCACAAAACTGCATTCATCGGTTTGTGTGAATAACAGTGCCTCATAAAGACAGCCTCATATATATATATATATATATATATATATATATATATATATATATATATATATATAGCAAGACAAAATGAAAAATGTTTATTTGTGATGCATTTCCTTAGTTTCATTGGACTGGGCTCATTGAGGATGCCCGATGAAGTCTTAACAGATGAAACACGTCAACTTTTTCCATTTTGTCTTACAATTTCCTCAATACTATTCTTGATATATAAAAGATATATATCTCTATCTCATATCATATATATGTTGCTCAGGCTGTGAACATATCAGCACCTACATAATTCCACAAGTATTTTGTTTATTTTTGAATACTTAGATACATATAAATGCAAACTCAGACACACACATGCACACACATACATATATATGTGTGTGTATTTATATGTATCTATGTATTAAAAAATAAACAAAATACTGGTGGAATTATGATACAGTCAGTGCAAACATGTTCACAGCCTGAGCAACATTCTAAAATCAGTACTTCAAAGATCAATCATCAGAAACCTGATCTTGAGAATTGGGTTGTGCCAAGAACATTTCAACATTCCCTTGTATATTGGAGGTATAAAAATGATGCATGCAAGGCAAGACCTCACATAAATGTTCATTTCTTAAAAGTAGTTGTGCATGGTCTTAAATTTTCATATTTCATGATCTAATAAATGAAGCTTTAGTTTTAGTTATTTATTTTCATTTTTAAAGTTTCTTGGAGATTAATAAAGTCAGACATTTATTTTTCTTTTATCCCTCTTTCCTTTCATTGTGACAAATTGTCCAACTGACAACTTGACCTTGCGACAAATTGACCTACAACCAATGCCAATTTTAAATGACTGCTATAGCTGATGAGCAAAGAACAAAATTCCACTATTTACAGGTTAATAGTTGAGTGCAGGAAAGCTTGAGTTAAGTGCAACTCATAATTACCTGGTGTTGTAAATTTCATTTCTGGGTGAAGCACTGATATTCATATATTCATATTACAAGAACAGATTAAGTAGAAAGAATTCACTGATATGAGATATTCTTTTGTATGTTCAATAAAATAAGAACAATATGCTCTTTACACTATTTACATCGTTTGGACTGTTGTCTTCATTTTTACTGCCATATTCACAACATTTTGGCCATTATACTCTCTTTGGCCTTCTTCAGGTGAGATATGTTGGAATTTTGAGCCAAACCCTTTATTTAGCCCATGGGCAGTAGATTCTTCTAATTTCACATGCCATGGCTTTTCTGGATATTTCAGTTTTAGTTAATTCCCTTTACTAACTCAACTCTCCAAGTTTTTGTTCACTACTTTTGAGGACATCTATTGAATTCACAACTCTCTGGGTCAAATCACTTTTGCAATTACTTCAGCCAATACTTTTATCCACTTTGGTTATGTGTCGAATGCGAATATAGCAATAAAGATGGGGACAATAGTCCAAACAATGTAAATAATATAAATAGTTACAATACCTCATCTCAGAAACAAAGACAAACAGTTTGCTCACATATATTTAATAAAGGCTTCATTTAACAGTTTTCAGCACTTTGCTGAATATGCTGAACCCAGAAAGCACAAGTACTTCAATATTGTAATTATAACAACCAAGATGTGGACATTATAACAGAAGCCATTGATTTTGCTATTTTTCCATTTTCCCCTTTTGTTTTGCAATATCCAGAATCCATTTTTCCTGTCAACATTCATAAGTTTTTATTTACTCTTTGTATGTTTTTACTCCTGGAATAGTGATGTGAATCCTGTGAAAGATAGTTTATTTGCAAGTAATAATTAGAAAATACTTGAAATGTTGGATATGTTATTTTACAGAATAATGTTGAGAATAGCAAGAGAATATGAACTAAAATGAAAATGTTCAGAATGAGAGTTTTGAATTTTGGGATATGGAATAAGGAAAGAAAGGTTAAAAGATTCAACACATACAGGATATGTAAACGGTAAAAGAAGTATATAAAAAGAAGTAATCTTGCATTTGCTTATATATATATATATATATATATATATATATATATAGCATTAATATGAAAAAATTTTTTCACTCATCTCATGTTTACTTTGAAGTTTTATGGTTTCATCAATGTGACCACTCATCAGAACAGTGTTAAACTGCTGATATCTCTCAATTCTTTTGTGCTTTCTTTTGCACACGAATTAAGTGAAAAAACTTTTTCATATTAATTCTATTAATGGTCAAGCTCTATCTTCAATATTGAGCACTTTACCACAAAATCTGCATGTCTAAAATGCCCCCTTAGCAGCAAACCACTGAAAAAGGAGCAACTTTGGCTTCAAAACAGTCTTTCAAATTGACACTATATATATATATATATATATATATATATATGTAATATGTATTCTATAAATGTATTTGCATTCATATGTGTATTTTATTTTAGATTATATATATATATATATACACACACATATATATATATATATATATATATATATAAATAAATATAAAAGTGAACATAGAAGTCAACACTTAGAGGCGACAGTCTGTTTCATGCTATATGCAATCGTCAGGCCACATGTTCTGTTATTTTTCTCGGCTATTCGCCAATAGCCGAGAAAAATAACAGAACATGTTGCCTGACGATTGCATATAGCATGAAACAGACTGTCGCCTCTAAGTGTTGACTTCTATGTTCACTTTTATATTTACACACGCTCTATCTCTGATATTGAGCACTTTATCCCATAAATATAGCACACCGTAAGACTATATTTCTTCATATATATATATATATATAAATATATATAAATATAGTGTTTTATGGAATGATCTGATATCATGGGTAGGATTTATTAAGTAGCTTTGTCAAAACCTTCATTTGATCTAATGATTACTTATCTAACATGCAGGATTTATCAAACAAATTCAGAAAAACTTTCAATCTCTCTCATGATTATGTTTATAACAGAAAGAATTCATTAAAAAAAATATATCAAAACTTTCATTCATTCTAATGATATATAAGGTAGGATCACTCAAAAAATAAAAATACATCAAATCATTCATTAACTCTAACATATACAGCATGTCCCTAATGTCTGGTAGCATAGGAAATCTCATTAACTATATTTTTTTACCTCCACAGATTAAACATAGTTTTGTTGAAAGAAAAAAAAATTGACTTTTTTTTCTGGTGTATGCTAAGGGAGAAGTTGTACTCAATGAAAATCACAGATGCAACACACTTGACAAAACGTTTAAAGAGTGAATGTGCTAAAATTGACAACAATGTCGAGATTGCATCAAGTTCACATGAAACATGCAAAGTGCATCAACCTTTTCATCACAAATGATGGAAATCATTTTGAAGATGTTATTTGTTAATATTCCAATTCAATAAAATGTTCTTGAAAATACACTTTTACCTATGTGTCCAAACTTTAGGGACACCCTGTTTAACAAATTTTATTTAACAAATGCATTAAAACTTTCTTTCTTACTTATAATGTACTGACATAAGAAATTCTGATGGTAAAGAAAACAGATTTCAGTATTCTATGTCATGCATTGAAAAACAGAGTCTGGAAGTAATGCAGGCTTGACTGACAGAATGGGACTGTTATATGCATCAAGTAAATTCAATATGGATTATTTTACTATACATTGCATTACAACTAATTTTATTATAGAAACATTGTAAACAGTTTTATTATCAGAATGTATTCAAATTTGAGGAGAAGGCTATTGTCAGTGGTCAAGAAGAAATGAAAGCAGTACAGTTATGATATGTTTGCACTAAATTAAGTGCTAATGTTTTAGCAATGCATTACTAATAATTTTACAACAGATATGCACTGTAAATAATTTTACTGCAGAAAGCATTATAAATGTTTTACTACTGAAATTCATTGAAAATCAGGAGGAAAAGAAATGTCCATTGTCAGCAATTAATGTAAACTTCACTGAGAAAAACACGCCATCATACATGGGATATATATATATTATTATTATTATTATTATTATACTAGTGATACTCAGTTGGAAAAAACTTCAGATAGCACAACTTGTAAGTCTGTCAAAACAAATTGGTACCTGAGGAAAAAAGAGAAAGAACTAGAAACATCCGAACAGGGTGAAATAAATCATCCAATGCCTTAAGTTTTTAGTGCAAAGAAAAAACCCCAAGCAAGTAATAAAGCTAAAAAGTAGAGTGCTCAATACGCTAAGTAGAGCTGGGATAAATGAAATAAATCCTAAAGAGCTAGGAACAAGCTAAATAAGCTAAATACGTTTCACCTAAACGGATCTTCAGGGTAAACATAGGTAGGTTGTTCCTGGCTCTTTAGGATTTATTTCATATATATATATATATATATATATATATATATATATATATATATATATATATATATATAGTGGAGCAGTAATCCCTTTCTGATGCATGCTTCATTAAAAAATGATTGAGAAGATACATTATTTAGCTTTTATTTGGAGATAAAATTGGAGAAATGAAACAAAGCATAAAATTTCTTTTTATGATGAGTTTTGCCTTCATGTTCTAGCTTCAGGTCAGAATGAAAGACAAAACTGCCTACTTTTTGTATTAAAATTGTTAATATCTGTTTGCTAAGTTGGTGTCTTCCAGTTGAATTTATTCAGCAGATCTAAGACATCATAAGCCGTCACCCCAGCGAGTTGATGAGAGTCACCTCTGAGCAATTAAAGTTGGTCCACTATCAGATGTATGATGCATAAAGACATCAGATACAAGGCCTAAATAAAGAAATTCATGTTTGATAAGTCTTGAGAGAACTGAGTGTTCTGTTTTACTCTGGTTCTTTTCCAAACATAACTTCAACCAGGACCAGAAAGTGAAAAACATAATTCATATCATCTTTGATAATTATGGTAGTAGTGATGGTGGAGGATCAATGAGGGTAATGTCATGCCACTCCACTTCTACCTACAGACTCTCAGTCAATGTCACTGCTTACATTGAGGTGCTGGACATTATGATACATCCCTGGATAAGGGGATGGGAATTTCTGTAGAATTCAGGATGTTCTGGTGGTGCAATGGATAGCAGCTCAGAATACAAAATTAGGGAGCTGAGTTCAAATTCAAGTCATGCAAATACTCTTGGTAAAAGTATAAATCCATATCTTCTTCCTCCAGCTATGGGTTAAAAAGTAGGACTTGTGTCTGAAAAAACCAGTTGTCTTCAAAAATTGGTAATCACAAAAAAAAGAATTATTCCTATAATCCAAAAATTATGCTTTAGATTTATTAACACACAGAATGGTTGATAGGCCATAAAAAAGCAAATCAATCAATTCTGCAGGACTCTGACCTCTCAGTCATGGCCAACATTATCAGGGATCTTTGACCAAGTATTTTCATGAATGTATCACTTCCAACAAGTGGTTTCTTAACTCTCCTGATTTCACTCTCCTGGAACACGTGATCTGGGGTACCATCAAAAGAGAGGCCACTAGCCTCATCACAAAACCTACCTGATCGAGGTATGTTATCAGTTACAAGGCTGCATTGTGGCTGATGGCAATTCTATTGAATAACTTTTTCTTGTTTTTATAAGTTATATAAATTTGTAAAAAAAATGATATTGTTTTTTTCCTGTAAATTATATTTTATTCTTTGTTTTCAATTATGTTTATTGACCATCCCTTTGATATTCAAGACGACTTTGAAAGTCAGGAAAATTTTGTCCTTATTTGGTGTATGTACACTGGTGGCTAGTGAGACTAATGTGAAACCAACAGGACCTCCCACTGCAGGGGAATAACTGGTATTCAGAGATCTCTGCTTGAGCACTGGTTTTTGCCTAGATCATTTTTTTCTCCAGGCTGCTATGGCAGCTTGCTTCAAGACTGCTTACCTTCTGATGAATGGTGATGTGCTAGTAAACAGCAGTGATTTTCAGCAGGCAGTTTAGGTTTAAGGCTTGATATTCCCCACAGTGAATTGTCCTACTAGACATGGGCCTAGGTTTGTAAGCATTGGTTTGTGAATTTGGTGACACAGTAATTTTGAATTCAATCCCTTGGATTCAATCCCTTGGATTCAATCCCTTGAATTCAATCCCTTGGATTCAATGGAAACAGGGTGAAAAATAGCTGAGCAGTACGAAAAATAAGAACAAGATAAAATATCCCTAGACATAGGCAATAGTATGAGAAGAGTCTATCAACATAGATTAAATAAAGGATTCAGTTTGGATTTCTCTGTAGGCTATATTGATATATACCTGATGAGGGCTGGAGAATACAACATTAAAATATTGTGATAACAACACACTCTCATAGGTCAACTTGGTACCATTTGAAACTCAGTTCAATTCATTCACTTATTGACCAGCACATTCCCATCAGCCAAAATATAAATAAGACAATAAGATAAATATTATAATAATACCAAAATACTATACAGTACATAATGTAAAAAAAGAATCAAAAACAATGCAGCTATTATTATACAAAATAAACAAAACACATTAATTAATATGAGATATTTAATATGCATATAAAAACAAAATTCATTTTTTGGTGTGGTGTCATTCCTCTTAACTATTATATATGATGTCACAACAAACTTGTAGAAAAGTACCAAAGAGCTCTTAGTATTATTTATCAGAAACTTTGGAAATAAATGGGACAGAATCAACGGTATAAACAAATAATGTTTATTTATTTAATTTTGGTTGGAGTGAGTTGTTTGTAATTTGGGTTAGCAAAAGTCTGTTCAGTTCAGTAGTTTGTAGTTTCCATGTCAAACCTTGGTAGCAATCAAGTGTGCATTTACTTGGAAACTTGTTGTGGATGCCAAAATGTCTTAAACCAATGACCATTTAACGTTTTCACACAACATACTTGGCTAGTTTCTCTGGCTGTCTCTTCCCTTTCTCTACTCACCAGCTCCCTGTATCCCTTAAGGAAGTGTTCCAGTCTACTAACATGAAGCTTGGTTTGCTACCATCAAAAGTCTCTTTGTTTTTTTTGATTGGCCAAAATTCTTTTATTTTCTGGCATTTCTTTCTTTTTCATTTATTTTATAGCTAAAGTTATGCATAGGGCTTCTCTTATTTTGGTAGATTCTAGTCGCAAAGACTAGAAATCAGGGGCAGCAAACTTTTACCATTTTGCAGTCAGTTTAGTTTTTTCTTCTTCTTTTTATTTGAGGGTTGTCATCTCATTAGTTAAGAGAGAAGGGTAGAGAGAGAGAAAGAGAAAGAGATATGGGTTTTAAAGGACAGCAAATGCCTTAATTTTAATTCTTTTTTTTGTTTTTTTATTTATTTTATTTTTATATTTTATTTTATTTTATTTTACATTACAGTTCACCACAGAATATTTTAAATTTTCAGCTTACTAAAGTATACCAGAAAGTAGCCAAAAGAATCTTGCTTACCACACAGATACCACATAGTTCTTAAAATTGCCTGAGACAGTCGAAAGTACTTGAACATAGCAACAGAACAAACATTAACTTCAGAGAGTTTATCCAGGATTCCAATCCCAATATACAACATCTTATTGGAAAATTGGAAAAATACGATAAGAATTTAAACAAACTTTTTCAGTTGCATTTAATCAAACTTGTGCATATGTGTTCATGCATATATACATATTTATATGCATATTTGTGTGTTGGTATTCTTGACTGTTCACTTTCTGGAGGGTTTTCCTGAGCATAAATTACTAGATTTATTTGTTTTATCAAATTAATGAATTCTTTAAATTCTGAGTCTAATTGTGTTACATGCAATACTGAATATTCTAAGAATCTCAGTTAACCCATATTAAACCAAAAAATAGTGCATAAATTCTTGGTGCTACGGCACTGGCAGAGACTGTCTTTTGTTTATATATAATGAAACATAACAAGTCCAGACACTGTATGAGATGGAATAAGCTGTTCCCAACTGTCGACCAACCCCCTGGTAAAATAAATAAATGATCATGAGTCTGCTTAATCGATATATCATTTCATTAATTATTACTCTAACATTTTAGAATGGCATGCCAAAGCCTCCGGAGTTGTCATGGACATCCTCAGGCAAGACTTCTATTTTTAAATTTCCAGAATGATTTTCAGTTAGTTATACAGACTGAGAAAACCTCATTTAAAATAAAGAGAGAGAAAAAAAAGAAAGATGTGCAGAAATCATTTTACAGCAGTTAAATTCCTCTGTTGAATCATTCATGCCTACAAGGGTTTTTTTTTATTATTTGAAAAGTACAAAAATAAATAAATGCAAGTCATGTAGGTTTATGCTTTACCTATTTCAGAAATTCCTTCCCCCCAGGCACTAACCATCAGACAAAACATTTCCCCCAAAATCTAAGCCTGCAGACCATCACAGTTCACAATAAATGGATAGGAAAATGAATGAAATAGTGCTCACTAAAGGGGCTGTGTATTTATATTTTTTTCTAATTAAAAGATGGGTTTGTATGTTAAAGTATGCTTTCCCAACTGGATAACTTTTGTATCATTTCAAATTCATGCAGAAACCTTAAATAAAATTGAATTCCTACAAATAATAAAATCTAGATACCAATATAGTACTATGCTTTTTGCAAATTTAAGTGCATTACTAGATTGGCAGATTGGTCTTGTCATTTTACTGTTGAACTTGCTATATGTAACCCAAAGTTCTAGGTGGCTTATACCACATCACATTGAAACATCAGTACCTAGATGGGCGACCACTTAGGAAGTAAGCTTGGATTTGTGGATGGTGTGATGGATAAAGGCTTAGAATTGTTAACTGGAGAGCTGAGTTCCAATTCAAGTTGGGTTTGTTAAATTATAGTTAAAGGTCACGTTCCCAATTACAAACATCAAGAGGTCATACTATATCTTAATGGGACAAGACAAATAGATAACTTATTTAACCCATTCATGCCTACCATAAAATCTGATATTAATTATAAAAATTAAAATAACCCCCGGCTGTTAATTATAGCTATTTAGTTTGTCTGACTATAAATTATATTCTTCTTTTGATGTCCACAGAACAGTAGCCTAAGGGATTAAAGATTTGGTTGATGGATTTGATGGCATAGTAATTGTGATTTCAATCTCTGGTCTGGGCAGTAGAGACTCAGATTCAGTGGAAACAGGACTAGCAGTATTAAGAAATAGAAAAACAAGATATTCCTAAACATGGGCAGTGGAACACTCTACCCCATATATTAAATAAATGGGTCACTTTGTGTTAAGTTTTCCTGAATTGGCAGACACCTGAAGAAAGTAAGGAGGGGGTGCAATGATCAAAACATCATGATAACAACAACAAAGATGAGGATATTAGTTTGGCATTAAATAATGAAAATTTCACATACCAGAAATTCAGACAGATATTAATTCTTCTTCTTTGTTATGTGCTCTCTTCAGCAGATTTGTGATCATAACTCTTCACAATTTCCTATACTTTGTAGCTCTAAGCAATTTAATTTTCCTTCCAGTCCATATACTGTCATCCATTTACACAAAATGGTTAAGTAGGTTTCTTGCTGTTTTCACCTGTCACGTATTTTTTCTACTTTTTTTTAAATCAGTTCACTCCAACATAACACACATTTAAGACACAAGGGATTACTGTGATTGAAAGACAATGAGATAACTTTAAATAATGCAAATTCCAGATACCAGAAATTTAGTATTACTTATAAAAATTAAAATAAAAATATTATAGGGATTCATTGTTAAAGTTGAAGTTCTAAATTAAAACATCAAGATGTCAAACTATATCTTCATGGGACAGGAAAAATAGGGAACTGATTTAACCCATTAATACAATCTGGTATTAATTATAAAAATTAAAATAAAAGCCTAGTATTAATTATAGGTTTATAAAAATCAGGTATTAGTTTTCGGTTTCTACTTATAACCAATTAATGCCCACTGAGCCAAAAATGAGACGATGGGCAGTAATGTGTTAAAAACACTAATATGCTTTACTTTATGACTTTCATTTTTCACTGAAGCAAAATTTAACAGTGATAATGCTGACACTTTATCGTAGAGTTGTTAAATAATAGTTTAGCAGACTATTATTTTTAGGGGAAGTGTATCTCAGCTCTGACTTCCGCGACTAACATTTGAAATCAGATGTGAACCACAATAGGGAAATCGATTTTGATTGGCTGAGCTAGTGTGGGAAAGATAGATAGTAGAAAGGTTTAAGAGAGTTGGTTCTTATGTGTCAAGCAATGTAGACTTGTTCTCTTTCATGTGCAAAATGGCTCTCCAGTGAGATAGTTAGATAATGTACATGTTGGCATGAGTAATTAAAATCATTAAGTTAAAATTCTTTGTGTTTGAAGTCTTTCATTGCTGGACCAAAAAAATTAGCAATCGCCAGCTGAGAGAAGATGAGATCACACCCACAAGGGGGCTATGCAACAGAGCAATGATTACTTATCAGCTTGATTATCATGGATGCTCAATAATTTTAAACTTATACCATACAAGGTTAATCTTTATAAATATTAAAAATAATTGATTAATTGACTGATTTGTTTTCTACCTTATCAACACTTTGCAGGTTATTTAAAGCCAGAAAATAATTTTAGATTGTTAAGATTTTTTTTGAGATAATAATTGTTTTAGTAATACTCATAGCCAGAGGGAAAAGAGGTGGATTCATAACTTTTCCAATGATATTTGTGTGTAAGGGAATATAACAAACACAACATAAATTGGAACTCGGTTCACTGATTAACAATTTGGAGGCATTATCCATTACATCACCCACACATCCAAGCTTACAGCACCTGGTATTCTTAAACTCATTTAGGTACTGACCAGGTTTGACATTGCTTAACTTTGCTGAACATTGGGGAACTGATGTTTAAATTTTATGAGGTCACAAACACTATATTAATAAGAGTGCAATGACAATCAAGTTTGTCTGGTAGATCATTACTGTATAGTAAGTTTGATCATCATGAGTGCTATATTATTTTGGCCATGTACCATACTAAGCTATAATTAATAAATAACAATAAAAAACATAATTCTAAGGAGCCATCTTGAAGATATTTCTGTCAAATGATAGAAATAAAAGAATATACATGGGTAATTAAATGACTGTATTTTAATACCATGTCTCTTTAGGACAGAGGTGATCATGACTCTTTAGAGATTCCATTTAAATGGCTAATATTACCGTTAACATTACCATCATTTGTGTGTAGGGATGCAGAGAGTAATTTTCTCCCTTTTTGTAGGGTGGATTTATCAGAGTCAAGAGCTGGCCAGTGAGTGACAGCCTGTCAGTGATGACAACTCGTGAGGTGGCAAACAGTAGTTGCCTGTGTAGACCACAAGGGAATATACCACATAATAACCCCTAGTGATAAGGAGAAAGAATGGAAGCCACATGGTCCAATCAAGGAACATAAAAAAATATTGCTGCACTGACTGAACTTTAACACTGCTTGTATTCTATTTTTTTCGTTTTTTACAGTGGTGTTCACCCAGTACAAGGCCTGGCAGCCACTTGAGGTAAAGTGTTACAGAGTAAGAGGCCAAGTTTATACACACATGGGGAAGATAATACTTAATTCTAGACTTTGACTGGCCAAGATTGTAGTGATCAAGAAAGCACCCTCTTGGGAGTCGGTTTCACAGAACAGTAGTTCATGGGAAAAAGCAGCTCACAAATGCAATGCAAAGGGAATGATGGGTGTTTGCTACAATGTTGCATAGAATGGCGGATCTTAGCAGTGCAGGTTAGAACTGGTGGAACTAAGGAATGTAGTTCATTTGAGCACTTTCCATAGAAATAACAATAGAGTAGTGAGAGGCTTGCAGTGTTTAATCTGTGGGAAATTATTTTCCATTCTACAAAGTGGAAAATAATTTGTCATCTACAAGGATAAATATTGACACTGGAAAGTAAAGACTGAGGAGCTCTTGCCCATACATAGCAGAAGTACTCCATTTTAGGCCTGATCTGGCTCCTGTAAAGGTAAAGGATAGCACAAGGAGTCAGGTATTTACTGGAGAAGTACATGGAACTGACCATTTTTCCAGCATCTTTGGTAATGGATCCTATGTACAAGTTTCACTTGAGATCTGGGTTAAATTTAAGGCCCAACATTCACTTAACACATGGGGCTTCTCTGAGGAAATATCCATTCATTCTGATTGGTGATAGCTCAGTGTCTGATTGACAATGACTGATTTTAACTAGATCGGTTTTCAAGGCATTGAATTTAACCAGCCAGTTTTTCCTACAGTGAGAAGTTAGAGCCAGGCCAGAGAGGAGATCAGGGGCCAATTTCTGGTCATTTAGATTTTGCTATAGTTTCTCTGTGTGGAACAAATAGTAACAGGTGTATACATTTACAATGTTTACATTGTTCAAACTTTTTTTCTCATCTTTATTACCATCCTTCCAACATTTCAGTCATTGTATGCTCCACCCTTCTTCTGGTGATATTAATTAAAATTTCAAACCAAACCCTTTATTTAGTCCATCGGGGTAGATTGTTCTAATTCCACATAACATGCCTTTGGATATCTTAATTTCAGTAATTCCCTTCGTAACTCAACTCTCTAAGTTCTGGTCCCCTCACTGGGTCAGTTCACTTTTTGGATCATTCAGCCAATGCTTTTATCCACTGGACCATATTTTCTTGAATGTACAATGGCTGAAACATTGTGAATATGGCCATAAAGAGAAGAACAACTGCCTGAACAATGTAAATAGTGTAAACAGTTACATCATTTCAGAAATATAAACAGAAGTTGTATACATATTTGTATATAAATTCCTGTATGACATATCAATATTTAAAATATTTTTGAGCATATTTGGAATTCATTTCTTCAAGCTAATTAGTATATCTCAGATATACTAAGGCCTGATATTGGCATTAGAGAGTGAAGATAATCCAGACAATTATTATCTCTTTCCAAGCACCCCATTATGTGAATGGCTATGCATCCTTAGGTAATACAGTGAAGTGGTTTACTGTTTTTTTTCTCCACAGTTTTCTTTTTCTTAGACTGGCTACCAGAGTTTAGTTGACCCTGCTATCTAGATCATATCTGGAAGATTATGAGCATAGTATGTTTCCTCTTAAAAAATAATGTGGTTATTTACATATGGGTTGGTATTCCTGCCCAGGATCAAAGTGTTTCTTCCCAGACATCTGTCTGAGATTAGAGGGTTGTATCTGTGCACTCTGCCTGGGAAACATTTGCTACTCCCCAGCATTTCTGCTTAGGATAAAAGTCTAGTAAGTACAAAGTAACCAAAAGTCCTTGCCATTTTTGATTTATTAGAAAAAAATGGTATATAACAAATCTGACATACCATTGGTTCTCAAAGTAATCCCCATTGGCATACAGAACATTTTGCCAATGTGCCTCCAGCTCCACAATGCCTTGGCAGTAAAAATCAGGTGTCTTGGAAGTTTATGAGTGCCCACCACAAGTCTGGTTCATGTGCAAAAGATTTACCATGAAGGTTGTTGCCCAGAGAATGGAAAGTGGTAATCTGTTGGCGCAAGGTCAGGGGAGTAAAGTGGATAACACAGTGTCTTCCACTCAAGTTGCCATATGATATCCTTGGCCACCCACACCACATAAGGCCTGGTATTGTCATGGAGAAACAGTACACCCTTGTGATTAACCAATGCTGGTTCCTTCTGCTTCATTACCTGTTGTAAATGTTCCAACTGCTGCTATTACATGTCTGCAGAGATATTTTGGCTCATTGGTAGCAGATCATACTGCACCACTTGCTGAGTAGTCCACCAGATATAGAGCATGATCTTGTATAAGTGCAGAGGTGTTCTTGTGATGTGAGACACAGGATCCCGTGGTGACAACCAATGTCTGGCATGCTTGGGAGTGTAATGTAGGAGTCACTTTTTGTAACTGGAGAGCACATGGGTATGTTGTGTTGACATGAAAGCAAAGAGAAACAGGCTGTCACTCTTATGCTTGTTGCATATACTCAATTTGTATGCCTTTCCTATGCGATGCAGGTGAAGTCTGACTGTTTCATCAGAAACTTGGAATCATTTGACAAGCTGACCACAATTTTGGCTATTGTCTGGTCACCTTCAGGACCTCATCAATCTGGACCTGTAGCCAAGCTACTGCAGGGATCACCATAAAGGGACAGATCTCCTGACCTAAACTTCTGGAAGTAATGTCTGGTGGTGTATTCACTCAAAGCATTATTCCCAAACGCTTGATGTATTCAGTGACTTGATGTAGCTATGGATAAGCCCACTTTAAAATCATAAAGTCTTCTTTAAGCTGTTTTGACTCAGCCATGTTTCCTCACCACTACTCAAGCTATGACTGAGGTGTGTGCACAAGACACCTCTACTGGTTAAAAACAATACTCCCACCCCAACCCTACTGCTTTCCTGGCATGGAGTGCATTTGTGCATTAGTTATCACTTCTTCCCACATGATGTAAAAACAGCAGACTTTTTGGTTACCTTATAGATAACATTTTCCTTTATTTACCCATTTGCAATACTTTTTCACACTTTCTTAATAACATTCCCAAGACCTATTGTGCTGTACATCTTTTTAAAAGGAATGCAGCAGCATGCCAACTGTTTGAAATAAGAAATAATTTAATTACATTATTAATGTTCTTGAATTAGAGAACACTCTTCTATATTTAAGAAAAGGAACATACAAATTTTTTATATATATATATATATATATATATATATATATATATATATATAGTCTGTTTGAAGTTATTAGGCAATTCTATAAACCTCAATAATTCAAAGTTGCAGTTTTTATCAAATTTTAAACAATTAATTTAGACATCAAAACAAAGCTCTAGTTAAATCTTTAGATAGTTTCAACATGTTCTATTAAAGTTATTGGATTTATTATAAAAACTGTCACAGAAGTTTAACAATTAAGGGGCTTTCTTCTATTCTGTTTGTCAGACATTATATTACAGAAAGGGATTCTAAAAAGATAAATCTTTTCAAATTGTTCTCTGAAATGATGTTGAGCGCCAAATATATTGCATAGGTTTTGGCACTAAAACTAAATACTGAACACAGAAGGGACCCTTCAAAAAGAAACAAAACTTTTATGCCAAATTATGAAGCCTAGTAATCTAGTTCAACATGAGTGGAAACAACCCAAACTGCAGTTGCAAGGTCAGTGAACTTTGGTTATTCAATGAACTGAAACTAGCATGTGCTTTTGAACTATCAGTTTTCTGTGAATATGATTTGAATCTTGAATATTTCTCCATGAAAACTGTTTTGAATCTTCAGGGGTGATTTAGTGATATATGATGAGGTGCCTGGAAATGATTTTACTATGAAAATGAATTACTAAAAGTTTTAATATGAAAATGTATTGCAAATGATTTTACTATAAAATGTATTGAAAATGATTTTACTATGAAAATGTATGGGAACTGATTTTACTATAAAAATGTATGGGAACTTATATTACTATGAACATTCTATTTTTATACAGTAAAGTTCTCTCTTTACAAGACTTGAGAGCCATGTTAGGAGGCAATTTGTGCAAATATGATTGGAAGATACTGATTAACCCTAGCTTTGATCAAGTTAAGATTATAGGGAACATGGAAGCATCCTCTTGGGAGTCCATTTCACAGAACATTAGTTCATGGGAAAAAGTTGTTTGAGTGGAACTTATTTCTCACTGATAGAATACCACGGGAATGTGGGTGGTTTGCTACTATGTAAGGGGCATGGCATGTCCCTGCCATGAATATTTGAACTGGTAAGACTAGGGAATGTAGTTTGTCCAAGCACTTTCTGTGAAAGTAGTAACAAAACTGCAAGAGTCTTGCCACTTCCCACCTGTGAGAGAGAGGTTGGAGAGTGGTGAATAAATTGTCACTGAAAAGAGCTCAGAGATGCTTTTGAACTCTATCAAGGCTACAGAGTATGGTCTGGACAGCTTCCACCCAGATATGACAACAGTACTTCATTTTTGGCCTCTTGTAAAGGTAGAGGATAGCAAAAGAAGTCAGGTATTCACTAGGGCAGTAGAGGGAGCCTACCATTTTGATACCCAATGGTCTTTCAAGGCATGTTGCCTCCCTGATGGGAATCTATTCATTATAACTGGTGGTAGTTCAGGGACAGATTGGCAATGGTAGAATGTAGCTAGTCTTTTTTTTGAGGCATTGAATGTAACCAGCTAGTTTTTATCCAACTGGATAGTTTGTGCTAGATTGGAAAAGAGATCAGTTGCCAATCTCTGAGCATCAAGAGTTTTAAAGATGTGTCCATATATAGTTATATCATCAGATTAGCAAGCACTGCAACTGAATTTACTATAAAAATACATTTCCAATGATTTACAAGGATCAGCTGAAAAGTTCATTGGCTGACCAAGATGCTCTCATGAAATATGACCAAATAAGGTTTATTTTTCAACATTGTAGACCACACAGTGTTTCAAAGCTTGGATCCCATTAATAAAGGAACTTTCATCCTATTGGTCAAAAAAGACATCAACAGCAGATATGGCATCATCATCACTGTGATATTGATTCCCAGTTCAGTGTTTTTTTAATGTTGGGGAATTGGTGATAGTCCTATGGGGCCAAATCAGGAGAATAGGAAGGGTGATCAATCAGTTCAAAGCCACAATCATGCACAGAAGCCATTGAAACAAGACCCCTTTTATCAGTTTTCCTGAGTGTTTGGTCTTGATACCTTCTCTAACTGCCTCAGCAAGTTGGCATATTACTCTCCATTGAAGGTATGCCGCTTTTGAAGGTAGTCAATAAACACAATGGCTTTTACATCACCCATCTTCCCTGTATATGAAACAACCTTGACCTTCTTTGGAGCAGGTGAGCAGGGATGCTTCCACTGCATGGATTTTCTTTGGTAAATAAATAAAGTAATTACCCCCAAAACTCATCCTGGGTTGGGAAATATTCAAGGGAACTAGCTGGATCTGCCTCAAACAAATTTTCCTCTGATGTGATCAGCCTGGGCACTTTTCATCAAGTAGAAGATGACGTGATATGCATCTAGCAGAAACTTTCATCATGCCAAGTTCATTGTGCAAAATATTCTTGACTCACAGTATAAGCTAATAGCATTGGATATTTAATTTATAGTCAATTGCATGTCATCCATCAACATGTGACAAATACAATCAGTGTTTTCCTTGGTGGTGGCATTTTCAGTATGTTCAGAACTTGGGTCTTCTTCAAAACTCTTCCTCTCTTAAATTAAGCTGCCTACTCTTGTACTGTTGAAAAAGCTGGAGTATCATGCCAGTAGGAATGTCTGTGGGTGCTAAACCCTTTTTCTGCAGGTATTTGATAATATCACAATATGAAAAATGAGTTGCAAATAATTTTAATTTGAAAATGCATTGCAAATGAATTTTATGAGGAAAATGCATTGCTAATGATTTTAGTATGAAAATGCATTATTAACAGTTTTACTATAAAAATGTAATGCAAATGATTTTACATTGAAAATATATTGCAAATGATTTTACTATATAAATGCATTTGGAAATGATTATAGATTGGTTTGGTTGATTTGAATTATGGACATTTGTCAATGAAAACTATTTGAATGTTAAAGAAATCCTTCAAGTATGATTCCATAAGGAAAACACAGTTGTAATATTTTTGTATTCACACTTTGTATTGTGCCAGGCTTCTGTTGATCACATGAAATTACAAATAATTTACTCTGCTGTGGAATTATACTAGATACAGATTCAGCAGGTTTAATATACAATATGAAATTTACTAATTTTATCATAAAAAAGATCTTATAAATACAAGTTTTATTACAATCCACATACTATCCATAGTTTTCAAATGTTTTCCCACCAGAAACCATCACAAAATCCTTCAAAATGACAGTTAAGTCTCCAGAGCATTTTGATGAGATATATTAATCATTAGTTTTTTAAAACAAAGGTAGAATTCTATACAAGGAATAACATGTTATCATAATGTTTCTGAGGGAAAATCTGATTTCAAGAATAACAACCAAACAATTCTGTTTTAGTTTTGTCTGTCCATAATACTCTTTTCCAGTATGATTTTTACTTATCCTTATGTTCATGAATGAATTTCAAGCTGGCATCTCTGCATTTTTTCAATAGCAGTGGTATTTTCCAAGGGGATCATGATTTTAGATTGTTCCTACAAATTTCATTGCTTATTGCCTGTTTAGTGACATAAATTCTGGATGAAAGCAAATCATCCTGCAACACCTGATGAGTAATCATTGGACTTTGTTTAATTTGAAGCATTAATTTCCTCAAAGATCTTGAAGCAATTTTCCATGGAGCTCCCGTTCTTCTTTGGTTTTCAACAGTTTTGAGTTTTTTATACCTTGCAATGAATGAACTAATGGTAGTAAATGGAATATTCAGGTTGTCTGAGATTTTCCTGTAACTTTTACTTTCTTTCCAAAGCTTAACAATAAGTTCTTTTTGCAAATTTGTCATTTCTTTACCTTTTGCCATGATGATAAGCTTCTTGCACAAATATCAAATACATAATGTTTTGTTTGTATTTTTTAGTTTATAAGTAACTACTGATAACATTATTGGAATATTCTAGAATAATCTAGATTATTAAAGCAATTTAAAAGTTTTAAAATCTGAAATTTGCATTGTATGAATATGTTTTCACCCATTAAAATGGAGAAATGGGATTTATTTCTGTTAAATCAAAATATTTTCTGTTTTCTATGCATATTTCACTATTATGCATCTGCATACAATTAATTATATGAAAAGCATTTGTTTATTCATTAGTTGGAAATACAATAAATTAAAAATTTTATCTGTGTGAATATTTGTTTTTCCTTACTATAAATGTTACTACAAGAATAAAAAAAAACCACTAAAATTCAGATGCACACATTGCATATATAACAACACCACAAAATATGAACATGTGATCAGTGGTAGTGAGAAGAGGGGACAGCTAGCACAAATGTGCTGGGCCTCTAAACTTGAAGGGGCTCAAGAAAATACCTTTAGGGGTTTACAGAAGTCTTCATTGCAAAAAGTAGAGAGCAAAATTATGAATCAGTGTTTTAGTGAAAAAAATACAAGTTCTAAAGCATCTTAAAAGTGCATTTTTTGAATTTCCATTGAAGCAAAATTTTCAATGAGTTCCTTAAAGTCTAATTCTCATGCCAAATCACACTTGATCGCAAGGTTTGCCAATTAAGATACGCTCTTTAAGAAGTCTTGTAAGACACACTAGATCGAGTTTATTTGTCCCAGCATCTTCTTTTTTCACCTGTTGCTCAAAATAATCTGAGTGCCAACCCATGGAAATTCTCTCCCTGGTAATGCACATGATAACTCACCAAGCAATGGAAAAAAACAAATATGAAATACTGAAACATTCTCCATGACCTCCTTATTCAAAAAAGATTTCTGATGAACCTATAATTAAAGTAGTGAAACATTTCAAATTTATACAGGTTTTCCTATTTGTTCCTAAATTAATAATTGTCAGATTTAATCAATATTTTCCAGTTATACCCTATGAAAGAAATTAAAAAAAAAACAATACCTTGCACCAATGAAACATGCATATATAAAAGAAAAATTGAGATGTACAAACAGACAATTGCCGATATCCACTGATGAGTGGATGGAGTGATTCCTGAAGGGTCCATCTATGAAACTATAGAGTTGGGATGCTGAAGAAAACATCAATCTGCTAAGTAATAAACCTTTTATTTGTGTGTGTGTGTGTGTATATATATATATATATATATATATATATATGTGTGTGTGTGTGTGTGTGTGTGTGTGTGTATATTAATTTGAAATACTTTTTTGAAGCCAAAATCGGTGGTTTTTCAGTGGTTTGATAAAAAGGAGGCATTTAAGCCAAGTAAGCTTTGTGGTAGAGTGCTCAATATTGAAGACAGAGATAGAGAATTAATAGAATTAATATGAAAACATTAAGTGAAAAATTTTATATATATATATATATATATATATATATATATATATATATATATATATATATGTGTGTGTGTGTGTGTGTGTTTTTGTAGTTATTCCTGGAAGACTGAAAAAGACACTTGGTGTAGTTCTTTACTCAAACAGGTAAAAGGTTCTGGTCAGAGAGAATTATGAAATTGCCAAAAAGAATATCAAAAGTGAATGAATGAAAATATTAAATATGGTGTTAATGCTGCAAATTTTAAAAAATCATCTTTTATTTTTAATTAATAAGCTGAATAATATTTAACTGATCAATTACTGTCTAGAGCTCTCTCTCTCCATATATATTAATTATTGTATATTGATAGATATTTATATGTGTAATATAATGTATGTGTGAGGTTATAGTTTTTAAATTCATGAGTAACTTTTAGCATACAAATTAACAGTAGAAATTAGAATCAGATTAGTTAACTGATAATTTGCAGTTTTTATTTTTTTTAAATTTCAACCCAAGCAAGTCAATATAGCCACAAAGCCACAATTAAAACCTGTGCACTTCTTTTAGACAATCTGAAAATATCTTTGTCAGAATAAAATAACAATTTATATTATCAGTTGATGTGAAACTTAAATGAGTTAACTCCCTTTAGTTTGTATTTTCTGTGAGATGCCAGCATTTTTCACTGCCATTTTTTGCTATTTTTCAACATATGAGCATATATTGATTGTCTAAGTGAGTCACTGAGTTGTTCATTAAATTTTTCCCTCAATTGTGTAGTATGATTTTTTTTATTTCCATGTCTAGAGTTAAATATCCTTTATCTAGATATTGTGTGAATGATACTTCTAAAACTATATAATTTAGTATTATTTGTGTTGTTTCTTCACAATCTTTCCCCATCTTTTGATAATGTGCAGGTGTTAAATGTCAGAATCTCTTTAAATGTGTTATCCATTGAGCTGTTTAATTATTTGTGTTTGTTTGTTTTTCAAATGAAGTAAATACCTTGAAGCAATTTATGAATTCAGTCAATTGATTTTTTCTTTTCCTTTTTTTTTGTCTCTCTTTTCTGATGGCTTCCTTTTTGTCTTTTTTCTTCATCATCACTATCATAATCTCAGTTTCTGTATTTTATCTGAATGCCTTTTTTTTTTCTTTTGTATTTTGGCAGCCTCTTATTTTCCCATATTTATATTTCTCACCTCCAATGTCTTTTGTTGTTATTGACATTAAAAAAATTATTATAATTCTCTTACAAGTGAATGAATGCACTGTATGGATTTAATATAGTTTTTGCAGGGGTACAAAATTTAATTAAAGCAATAAAAAAGTCTTTTTTAAAAATAGTTTTTTCAGAACTCAAGCAAGGACAGGAAATGTACCTGGTGACTAAAATGAACATCAAAGAACAAATGTTATATAATATATATATATAATTATGGCTAATTATATTTCAGTGTAACATCCACTCCTTCTGAGAGATGACTGGCAGAACTTAATGTAAATAGAATACAAACACTTTAAATTCAAAATTAGCCTTCCTCAGTACTGAGAACATGTCTTGGTTATAAGATTAGGAAAATTATTGTTTTTTAATAAATGTTCAGCTATTGCCATACCAGTAGTATTCATACACTTATGCAAATTGTTCACCTTGCCCTTGTGAATATTGGCTGATATGTAGTGACTGAACCTTGCTTCCAAACCTCAACCCATTTTACCTAGATGTCATCACACTAATATTTGAATTGGTAAATTACTGAATTACTATGATGGGGAAGTAGCACATCCTTCTGAATCAGCTTTAATTTTGGTCAGTCAACAAAATATTGTATGGATTGCAAACAGATACCAGATATCTGCATTGCAAACCCTGTGAGTTTTTGCTGGGTAGTTTTTTAACAGAAAATTTGACACTGAAAACCAGAGGCACATTAGAATGGTGAAAGATGCTGTCTAAAAATTAAGCAAATTATTAAGAAAGAGGAAAATTTCATTAGAAAAAAAAGAAAGGCATACTGTACTCTTATGTAATATCAGTCCTCTTATATGGCAATGAATGCTGGACAATCTCCTCACAGATGAAGAAGAGACTTAGGGCAAAAGTAATGTGATTCTACAAAAAGATGCTGAGAATACCATGGATTGAACATGTGAGTAACAATGAAAACAAAAATGACGTTTATACTTAGGATAAGAAAGAGAAAATAGTGCGGAAAGAGCACTTGGAGAATTTGACACTCACAACATATACTGCTGAAGTTAAAGAAACAGAAGAAAGCAGTAAATAACCTACTTAACAATCTTGTGTAAATGGTTAGCAGAACAATGTTTAGGTGAGAAAGCAAAAATACAAACTTTACTAAGAGCTACAAAGGACAGGAAGCTGTGGAGAGCCTTGCTTACCCATGTCCTGAAGGGACACTGCATATAGAAGAGGAAGAATTAAAATAATGCTTTTGGCAGTTTTCCTCCTGTGTAACAGAGTAAGGGACATCGCTAGAAAAGCATTTGATGCATGGCTAGAGCATCCAGCATAAACCAACCAGCTCTCATTTATTTTTTCACTGACTGGACAAATCACCTCATGTTGTGTTTCAATTCATGTTTGCATTGGTGTGCACAATAAACTAGGAAATACCCAGTATGCATTTCAAGTGAACTAAAAGTAAAAACAACTTGATGGCAAGAAATATAAACACAAATCCTGTTTTCAATATATTTAATTATTTATTCATGGATTCACTTCAACACAATACCATCTGTCAATCATATGTTGTTAAGATTATGTCTGTCAGTAATAAATTCTGGTAGGTTTCTAGCTCTATTTTGACATATTTTACTCATTATTCAGTTCTTGTTAATTGGCCATTGTTAATTCATTATTATTTATTCAGTCACTGGATTTGAAGAAGAATTCCTGGTGATGAGGAACAAATTTTGAGATTGTCCACCAAACTTCCCTCTTTAGTGAAATGAGACAAGTGCTTTTGCAGGGTTGGAATCTAAAGGCTAAAGGAGAACAAATACTACATTGTGATCTCAGTTCATAGGTATGGAGGTGTGTTAGGTTTTATGTATATAGGTTTATGTGCACCTATGTGTATGTGTATGTGATGTGTATTTGTAAGCATGAGTGTGTGTGTGTGTATATATATATATGTATGTATGTGTGAGTAAATATAGATATGTTGTTGTGTATGTGTGTATCTACGGATGTGTTTTGGGGCATATAAATGGTAGGTCCTTATTAGATTAAATATTCATTAATTTTTATATGTTTATATTAAATTTGTAACCTGTAGGTGACATTATTTGCTTTGTCAAATTTTCTTGATTACACACCAGTTATCTTATAAATGCCCTTCGTTTTTAGTTGACCCCCCCCCCACACACACACACACACCCGCCATCTTTAACTTTTTTCTTTTCTCTATCTCTCATCTTCTGGATTTTAAGTTTAGATCATATCGTGTTTTATTGTGCGTAGTGTCACCACAAATGTATACACACATTTCTGGTGTCTGTTTTTTAATTTTAATTTAGGTCAGCGATTCGGTAGCAAATTATACATTGAAAAATAATTCATATTTATCTATATTTCACTCATTTAAATCGTTATTTAACTCCTCTCTTTAAAACTCTCTCTGTTAAATTTTAATCCCCACCCTCACCCTTAGGCCTTCCTGTTCCTTTTCCGTTACCCCTCTCCAGAGCTTTCATTTCCTTCTCACACTTGTCTCCCACTCCCACACATACACTCTCACTAAAATTTTATTTTTTATACCCAGTTAAATTTATGATTTCTTTTTGAATTTGTAGGTCTGATGAATTGGATCATGATTATGATTCCAATGTAATAAATTATAACCATGGAATATTAGTGTTTGGGCCTTTTTAATATACACATTGGCATTGGCATTCACCAACCCTTCCTCTTTAGTACAATGAGAGAAGTGCTGCTGCAGGGTTTGAATCCCCATGCTAAGGCCTCCCTCGTAGAGGAGAACAAATATTATGCAACGGGATATAGCACAAAGCTGGTTTAAAGTTGCAAGTTGAAGCTTATGCACATTGGCCAAGACCAAAACAGCTTGGTCTCTATAACCAATGGCATACTGGCATCAATATTCCACCAACCCTCCCACTTTGGTGAAACGAGTGAGGTACAGCCACAGGGTTGGAATCCCTAGGACCAGGCATCACTCATTTATTTGGTATATTCTGTCTGAAGACACAAGTACATTTGAGAGATAAAATGTAGATAGAGACAAGACTTTGATCCCAGTCCGAAGTCAATAGCTATCTTATAAGTGTCACTGGATGAGTGCTTTACACTTGTTTATTAAGGCTACCTAACAAAGGAGTTTTGAGTTCAATAAGCATGTGATTATCAACTTTAATCAAATCTTTATTATTTTGCAAAAGTCTTGTTTGAGTAGTGAAATATAATCAACATTTTAGCTTTGAGTATAATGAACATTTAATTGAGTAATTATCATTTGATTAATGGGAATAATTAGTGTTTGTACATTGAACTTAATTAAAAGGAGAGTATAATCAACATTGAGGTGTTTGAATTCAATCAAAATTTCACTATCTAGAAAAATCAAAACCTTGCTATATATAAACAAATGTTTTAAATACTAATTCTGTCTTCAAATGATAACTATGTACTCAGTGGCATATATATATAAAGGGTACTGAAAGTTTGTAGGCTCAACCTACACTCTAAAAACTAAAAATTGCCAACCTTCATTCAAACGTTTTGTTAAAACTGAGAATGTCAATTGAACCCTTTGTTAAGTTTCATTTCATGTTGAATTAGTCTTTTTATTTCATGTTGTCCATTGACACAGCAGTTTTTTTTTAATGTTGGCCACTTAATCTCAAGTTACTTTTATTTGGGCCATTAAAAATCCAGTATTTTTTTATGTTGCCCATTAAATAAATAAATGTATGTACATATACAGATGTGTGTGTGTGTGTTTAAAAAATTCAACATATCTGCAATCTGCAATAATCATGCAATCTCTGAAATACTTGCTGAATCAGTTTTGTGTGCTCCATTTTCATAGCACTCTGAATAAATATATCATCTATGTAAGCAACAACACTGTCTACTCCAGCCCACATTGTATTCATTATTTGCTGGAAAATACCTGGGCCTACTTTTACACCGAAGGCTAATCTTCAAAAATTGTAGAGTCCTTTATGTGTATTAATAGTCAAATACCCCTGGCATTCCTCATCCACTTCAGTTTGAAGATATGCCACACACAGGTCAATTTTTGAACAAAGATTACCACCATTTAATTTGGCAAATATATCCTCTGGAGTTGGTAAGAGATACACATGAGGTAGGAGGCAGTCATTCAACCCAATCAACAATCTGCAAATAAACGAATCCTATTTTTCTTTCTAATATAAACTACTGACATGGACCATTCTGAATAATCTATTTTTTCAATAACTCTGCAGTTTTCTAACCTATTGTGTTCAGTGTCAATAGACTCCAATGCAGCAAAGGGTATCTTTCTTTTAGGCTTAAAAACCTGTATCACATTTTCTTTTAATCTGAAAAATGCCTTTGACTTTGTACATTTTCTCAACTCCTTTGAGAAAATATTTGAGAATTTATTTTTTTAGTTTACTCAGTGTTTCTTTAGCTTTAATCTTTTTCTCTGATGAACAATGAATTTTTCCACAGAATGAATTCACTGGCCAGTTTCATAGTTCAAATAATTCTAGCCAATTGATGCCTAGTAAATTCAAGTTGGAATTTTTTAATATGTAAGCAGCTGTTTTTTTTTAGTATTACCTGCAAGAGCAATGTTACACATAATTTTCCCAAGAAATATTAATTTCTTACCCAATATTCCTCTTGCAATTTCACTGTTTTTTTCAAGTTAAGTTTGCCAAGTCTGTTTCAAGTTTGTTCATCAATAATATCACTAGCTGTATCCAGCTGAAATCTCACCATAGTGTTATTCATTTTTACTGTCACTAATTTTCTATTATTTGAACTTTCCAGTTTTTGTGTTGGTAGCACGACTTTCAGCAAGTTAATTTGTGTATTTCTTTTGTTTTCAACTTGCAATAGCTTTGTTTGTGACCTGTTTTCCCACAATTAAAACATTTTTTTGGCTTTAAATGGACAGTCCATTCTTAAATTAAGCATACCACAGCCTTAGCATGCATTAACTTTGTCATTATTTTTATTTCATATTTTTCTTTTGGTACCACTGTCTTTTTCAAACTACTTGTGCTTCTGTCATTTTGTTAGATTTTTCCTGTATTATGCCTTAAATTGACATTTTATTTGTACTCTTCTGCAACAGTCTGTATCCTTAACTTTGAATGCTGTTCAAGTTTTCTAAGAATTTGAGAGCAGTTGCTTGATTTTAAAACTTTAACAATGATTAGACATTTAAATCTGTCTGGGAAAAGTTCATCCAGTCTAAATTTCTCACACTCACAGTTGACTTTACCAACATATGTGACAAAATTTTCATCTTTGTTCTTAGTAAAGTTCATGCACTGTCAATGTGTATAAAAAGTGAATTCTTTTCACCAAAAATATTTGATAATATTGATGCTGTTTTATTAAATGACACTTTTTCTTGACTTTTTGTCAAAATGAATTTCAGATATTTTTCATGTTCAGAGGGGCACAATTTTCCTAACAAAAGATGTACTTTCTTTACTTTTGACCATTTTTGACATTCTTCTCTGAAAATGGCCTCGTACCTTCTGAAGTATGATAGGAATGTAATGTTTTCTTCTGGGGAGTAATTAAATTCACTGAGTTAGTGACTGAGTTTGGTGAAAATGAAATTGCCCCATTGCCTGTCCTTTGCCTTTCCAGGATTGCCTTCAACTGTTCTCAATATTCAATCAGCTCCAGCTGCATTTGTTGTAATAGTTGCTGAATAAGTATCTTCAATTTTTCTATAGTGTATTATTTTCTTATAAGTAGGAAGATAAAGTTGTCATTTTTTTTAATAGCAGTATGTCATACACCATTGGAATTTATCAACTTCTGCACTGCCCTATCAACATACATGAACTCAATAAAATTCTTTTCTATGAATTCTGAATTTTCTTTGCCAGCCATTTATATTAAACAAGAGAAATTTTTTTTTTGTTTTCGTATGAATTTGAATCATCACCACTGTTATGTCTTCATTCCATCATGATAACACAATCATGAAATATAATGTCACTTACAGAATTCTGTAGTAAGGATATAAGGCTCACTCCTGGCTAGCTCTCTCCTGATGATTCATATATATATATATATATATATATATATATATATATATATGATTATTATTATTAAAATATTTATTAAATACTAGCAATAGAGCACATGGTATTACACTTAAGAGTTACTAAACAGTGAATTTCATTCACTCTCATGAGTTCACATACTGAGACATAAAATGCTAAAAGCATTATATTTTAAGTAAACAGTAGCAAACATTTTCATTGTATGATGGGAATACCAGAAAGTTCCCATATTAAACCTAAAAAAAGTACATTGTTACTTAATTAGATAATATATTTCATATGTATTTGAATTTAGATACCATCTCCTTTGAAATAATCTCCTTTAATACCAGTGGTAAAGTCATCTTCCAATGCTACAATAAATTCCAGTTGGTCTTGATGCATTACCCCTTCAATTTCTTTTGGGGAAGACAGCTAAATCACAGGGAAATGTTTTGTCTTCTCACAAAATTTTCTGGTATTTTGCTTTTGACTGGTCATCCTGAATTCAATAATCTTGAACTGAGAACTTGACTGGCCTTGAAATAAGTTTGTCACTCAATTGCTGTGGTTGATTTAAGGAATGACTAGGTAACAAGGTGGCTTGAACTGACACTTGACTGGCCTTGAAATGAATTTGTCACTCATCTGCTGTGTCTGATTTAAGGAATGACTTGGGAACAAAGTGATATCATCAGGCAGAATTTTTTACCACATTTCCTGGCATTTTGAACACCCATCAACTGGAACTTGATTGCCCTTTAAATGAGTTTTGCACTCAAAACCTGTGTCCAGCATAAAGTAGCCTGACAAACCATTCCAAGGTTCTCAGTTGCAGATTTGCAGAGTTTCATATAAAATATGATGCAGGTATATTGCTCAAATTTGTAAAGATCACACAACTGTTAGAACTCTTATCTCACAGACAAAATACTGCAAGCCTCTTACTACCTATCACTATTTTCATGGCAAAATTTACATTCTATATTTCCCTCTTTTTTGATCTTCATATTTAAGAGCTGCTATGCCATACACTAGAACAAATCAATTCCATTCAATTCATATTCTATTAGTAAGAAGGAAATTCCATTCAGACAGTTTCTTCCCAAGAACTGTTACTTTGTGGAACAGATTCCTGAGAGGGTGCTTTCCTGATCACTATAATCTTAACCTTTTCAAATGTTAGGTTAAATTATCTTTCTTAGATATCCTTACCTCTTCTTACATGCATCAACCTCAGTCAGTAACCCCCTGGCTCTTAGACTTTGTATTGGGTGAACAATTAGTAAAAATTAAAAACACAATTTGGCAAAATCTTATGATTAAAAACATGAGGCCTACAAGTAGACTGAGTCATTAGGCTAAGTACAGAGACAATTAGCTGCATGTACTTTCTGTTGAATGGTGCAGCCATAGAATATACCAATACATTTTCATATATTTACTGCATGAACAGATATAGTGATAATAATATTAATAATTCAAATACTTGAATATTTTTGCCTTACTCATAGCTTTTTAGAATGCTCAAATTTGATTTATTATTTTTTTACCTTATCACCATAAAACTGTAGCTACTTCATCTTGGTTTTTTGAACAGCAGTGTAATGTAAGCATGATTCTGCTGGCAACATTCTAACATTCTTTAGAAATCTTTCTACCGCACAGATCTGAAATGGTTCTTGAAAATAACTGAGAAGGTCAAAAGTACTTGAACAAAACAACAGAAAAAACATTATCCAAACTTTTGTATTAAAAATACAATAAAAAATGAAATAGATTTTAAAGTGAATCAAACTGGTTTATATATATATATATATATATATATATATATATATAAACACACACATGTGTATAAAACGAACCAAACTATTAGTAAAGCTTCCATATACAACTCTACCAACACAAACCATAACTTGAAATGGAAAAAGAAATTAAAAAATAAACAGAAAAAATGTCAAATGAAGGGAAAGAAAATATGGACAGAAAATAAAAAAAAAACATACAAGAAAAGAATGATGTACGTAGGCAATAGTTCAAAGCACTCATTGCTTTAGCAAATAGACCTAGGTAGATCAGTAACACTAACCAATGAATATATGTACTTAAATGTTATATTTATTGGATACCCATATTTGAGTAGAGGTTCTGTTTATGTTTTTAAACAGTGTTTTATTTCATCTAGTTGCCTGAACATTCGAGAACTCTTATTAAAGTAAAATGTTCCCTCCAACAGGATTCAAACATGTGTTTTCATTATCTATAGATAGATTACAAGATGGGGAATGAATGAAAATTGAAACATTAGAGTATAAAAGCAGATTTTGATGATTTAACCACTTACTGTTATAATTTTATATTAGGTTGGTGCAAAATAATGACGTAATAATGTCGTTTTTTGACGTATTTTTAACGTCAAAAACGACATTATTACATCAGTATTTTTGCACCAACCTAATACTTAAAATTCATTTTAGTAACTTTTAGCTCTCCTAATTATTTGTTAGACATTGAAAACCATTAAGACAGAGATTGTTAGCGGTCAGGTTAAAAATATATTACTGACACAATAGAACACTATGTCTAATGAAATGTTTTGCAAACAATTTTCCTGTAGTAATTCACTGAAAATTATTTTACTCTCGCATTACATTGAAAATAAACAAGAAGGTAGTCAGGAATTAAGGCAAGTATTACTGTCAGGATAAGGCTATAAATGTATTGCAAACGTTTTCCTTTAGTAATGAACTGGAAATTATTTTACTATAGAATTTCTTTGAAAATCTGGAAGCTATTAACAGTGGTCAGTAACTAATGCAACCATTACTGACAGTATATGACATTTAAATCTAATTTAAACAATTGCAAACATTTGGCATATAATGATGGAGAGAAATGATTTTACTATAGAATTACACTAAAAAATCAGAAAGTGTAGTCATGGGTCAGTAACTAATGCACTTTAACAGTACTATTAATACTGTAATGTATTAGGTTGGTGCAAAAATAATATCGTTTTTTGACGTATTTTTTAACGTCAAAAAACGATATTATTTTTGCACCAACCTAATAAATGTTTTGCAAACAGTTTTCCTATAATAATATATTGGAAATGATTTTACCATACAATTGCAATGAAAATCAAGGACAAGATTGTTATTGGTGAGAAATTAATGAAAATATTATTGATAAAATAGGGTTATTTTTAAGTACAACATAAATGCACTGAAAATGATTTTACTGTAGAAAAGCATTGAAAATGAAAAAGGAAGGGACTGTAATTGGTCTGAAATTAATTAAATTGTTATTGATAGAATAGGATTATTAAATGTTTAACGCAAATGTATTGAAAATGATTTTATGATAGAAGATCACGGAAAACCAGGCATTGTCAGAGGTATGAAATTAGTTTGATTGTAACTGACAAAATAGTGCTATTATATGTATAATAACCAGTTAATGGGTTTATTATAGAAATATATAATAAACAGTAATGTAGTAAAAATGATTTATCTATAGGATTACACTGAAAATCAGGAAGACAGATTATTGATCAAGAATTATTGGGAAAGTATTACTGATTGAAAATAGATATTATGGTAATCCACTGCTAATGCTTTTTACTTTAGAAATATAATACAAATAAATTTTCCTATAGTTATGCATTGGAAATGTTTTCTTATGGAAATGTGGTGAAAATAAAAAAAGACTATCAGTAGTCATGAATTAATGAAAGCATTAAGATTATTGTGCATAATATAACTGCATTTAAAATAATTTTGATATAAAAATGCATTGTAAAAAAGTAGGAAGGGATTGTCAATGGTCAAGAAGTAATGAATGCATTATTGACAGAATAGAATTATGTCAATTTATTTACATATTGCTAATATTTTACCACAGAAATGCATTGAAAATAAGAAAAAAAAAAGAGATTGTTAGTGGTTAGGAATTAATTTATTATTCAGTACAAGGCTATTATGCATATAATTTAGATTTGCTATTATTAATTTAAAAGCATAATTTCCTTTTGTCATTAAACTGGTTTTTTTATCTACAAAATTCTTTTTGATATTATTAATTGTAAATGTTCATTGTAGTCCTTCAGAGTTGATTTAATGTTTCAATATTGTGCATAATTAACCTTTTCAATTTTCTGTTGTGAATATTTTTGTAATGTGTCTTTTTTCAAAGAGAATTTTACTCTAATGAACATAACAAGCAATTCAAATGAGAATGAGAATGATGAATATGCTAATCATTTTGACTACTCACTTGAGGACTACCAACAGCAGCAACAACTAAAATGACTAGCACATGTAACTCAAAGAGAAAATTATGACATAATCAAGATGATGACATCCTGCACTACTTGAAAGAAAAGGTTAGGAAAAAAAACCCATCAATACTGTAAAGAACGAAAACATCTACTGAACCTGAAAAATTGTTTTAAGAGAAAGATTTTATGAATTTCAACTGAATTCTCTGTTCAAATGCAACAAAATGATCCATTTTTTAAATGACAGGCAATAAAAAGTGGATTGTTTTATGGAGAGAAAAATATCCTGGGAAAAACAAAATAAACCACTCTTAACCACCCAAGTGTGTTGGGTATTATGAGGTTCTGTAAAATCATACATTGAAATCAGACAAATACTGTTCCCAACTGGACCAATTAAAAGCAGCAATCGATGAAAATCAGAAAGTGTCATTTTCTTTCAGGACAATTCCAGACCTAATGTCTCTTTGCAGACCTAGCAGAAATTGGTACAGCTTAACTGGAATGTCCTACTAAATATTTAGGAATATTTTATGAGCCTTTTGTTTTGCATTGAATATGAAATAGTATATTGGAGCAGCTTGAAAGTATTTTCAATGTATTTTTCCTATTTATGTAAATACTGAGGAATGGAAATTCTGAGTACTCTTAAGTAGAATCCGATTATTATTCCAGATTTTATTTTTTTGTTATGATGGGAATAGAAATTTATAAGATCATTTTTATTAGTTATATAAAAAAGTGGTCCTTTATAAAAACCCAAAGAATAAAATAATATACTGTCCTACCCACTAACTACAACTGAAATGATTTTATCTAAACTCAACTTAAAATTTGTCACAACTACATCCAAAATAATAAAAGACTTAATTAATACAAATAAAATAATAAGCTAAAACTTCATGGAGGAATTTATACGATTACTTGTAATAATTGCCACAAGGAATACTCATAGAATCCATAGTCTCATGAGATGGGCATGTGTACTAAGATTATGGGAAATAAAATAATTCTGATAAAAAAGATAGAATTGAAAAATATAACAAGATCAAGTTTCTAGTTATTAAATATTCATTTGCTAACCCAAAGAAAACAATTGAAGGGATTAACAAAATGAACTTCAAAGAATAAAGAAACTCAGATATATTCTTCTTCTATATGCCATGTCACTTCAGGATTTGAGCTATCATGCATCTCCACAATTTTTATCTCTTTTTAGCTCTTAGTAAATTTTGTCTTTTCACTATATCTCCTAATCCCTGTTCTGCCAAGAAGCTTGTTAGCTAGATTGCTGCTTTCCTTTTTCCACTTTGCCTTCAATATGACTTTTCAGTGTCTAATTTTCCAAACTGTCTTTCCTAATTATCTGCCATAGAAATTTTAACTGTTTTTTTCTGATGTTAAGTATAACTGCCCTTCTTTTTTCCATTTTCGCAAAAAATTTGTTTTTGCTCATATGCTATTCTCAGCATCCTTCTGTAGAACCATATATCTGTTGACTCAAGACTCTTCTTCATCTGTAAAAAGAGTGTCCAGCATTCACTGGCATATAGCATGACCGATATTCAGTAGAGTACTTTTTTGATACAATCACTAAAATAACAATGACATTATTCTCTTTAAGATCACATACATATTTAATGTTTTTGATTTTTACCATTGTTTCTTTTTGTTGCAAATCATTTACAGAAG
Source organism: Acanthosepion lycidas (assembly GCA_963932145.1). Lineage (NCBI taxonomy): Eukaryota > Metazoa > Mollusca > Cephalopoda > Sepiida > Sepiidae > Acanthosepion > Acanthosepion lycidas. Next base: position 53,993,415 of record OZ010575.1, read on the forward strand.
CTTTTTTTGGGCATTGGTCAAGAAAAACTTATTTTTATTTTTCAGAATGAATGCATCTTCTATAACCAATGAGCTTTTATATGCTAATTAGGTAAAAAGGTACAAAATTAATCAATTGCCTTGAAAATATTCAAAATTAAAACCTTCAAAGATCAACAGAAAGCATAATTTTTTTTATTCTCTTTATTTATAATTTATTTATTTACTTCAAGTTCATTTTTTCTTATCTGCTGTGATCTTTTTGTTTTAATTTCCCACATTTCTTTGCTCTTTGATAGCAACTCAATAAATTATGAATACAGTTCTCTTGATGATCCATTGTGTATTTCACTTTACACCTGTTTTCAAGTCTTTTATCTTATTCATATTTTCAGAAATATCTTTATTTGAATAAATGTTTTTGTCTTTTAATATTTCACCCTTGTGTTACATTATTTTTTTGCAGTGATTTTGTCTTCACATTTCAGCAGATGTATAGAATAAATGTGTGTGTGTGTGTATATATATATATATATATATATACTCTCTAAATTGGATTGAGTTCTCTCAGTCACTGGCGTGTTTATGAAAAAATAAATACGTAAAAATTTGCCTTTCTCTCTGCTGGGCGTCGATAGCCAAGGGGTTAGAATCTCTGACTGATGTGAAATCAGTCAGGTTTTGGTCTCGGCTTGAAATGCTCAGATGTCTAGCCACACTGATGAGCTATGAAACAGTGAAGCAGTCTGTCTATGGATGATAGTATATATATATATATATATATATATATATATATATATATATATATATATATATAAGAAAATGTGATGTGTGGTTAATGTAATGGTTGTTGCTATAGAAAATGGAATAGGTGAGACAAGTTCAAATTACAACCTTGTATGTTGTAGTTACTTTCTCACTGACACTCTTTGGAAAGTGGCTTATGGCCATATTACATTCAAACACCACATTTTTGATGATCACTGAGGTTAAGCAATGTTGAACCTTGTCATTACCTAGATGGGTGTCTACTTGGGAATAGGTACTGTAAGCTTGGATGTGTGGATAGTGTAGTGGATAATGGCCTGTTTGGAAATCTCATTTTTTCTAACTTCTTTCTCATTCTCTAACATAAGTGAAGCAGTTTATCAATTTCAGATGGACAGGAAATAGTGAAAAAGTTTCACCACCAACAAAAAGAAAAAAATTCAAACAAGACTTTCTGGGGTGTGAGGAAACATGCCATAAAGAAAGTGAGTATAAATCTTCTCTTGGCTTTTTGGAATTGGTAACTGGAGAGATGAGTTTCAATTCCAGTCGGGTTCATTATATCCATTTATAATGTCATCTTATGTCTTTTTGAACCCTGTCCAATTATTGTCTTTTTTTAAATAATGTTTTCTCAGTTTCTTTCACTCTCATTAACCTATTGTGCCTTAATGGTTTTATCACCTTGCTTGGGGTGACATGATTAAATCCACAGATAATAATGTAAATAAACCTATAGAGAGCTATAATTAACTATGATCTGAGGTGACATAGCTTAAAAAGAATATATTAAAGTTTTACATAAAATAATAAGAGACTTAACCCTTTAAGACCAGAAGCACCTGAATGTGCTTACAATAGGAGAGCACTTTATTTCAATACACGACATTAACACCTATCAAATGATCAACTAGAAATTCCAAAAATCTACAACTGTTTGGAAATCGACAATTTTTACAATGATGTAAATTTCCAAAATCATATCTCATAACCAGTAATATCAAGGAGGTTACCTCATTTGAAAAAGAAATCAGTCCAAGTCTCCATAAATCATTAGGGTCATAAAAGCACCACATGTACTGCAGCCAGAGTAACAGTGGTGTTTTTTGAGCAAGTTCTTTCAGATTTTTGTATTTTATTTTTTTATAGTTCAGACCATGTTTTATTTTTTAGTTTGCTGTAGCATCAGAGCTCATCCTCATCACCATCTTCTTCTCATGATTTACATGTTTATGCTAGTTATTTATTATTATCAATGGACACTGAATGATAGCAAGTCTCCTTAAATCTCCATTACCTTTCATAGAATCAGTATCCATAATTATTATACACATGCCCATTCCAGATATATTTATCACTGAAAACTGACTAGCAGAAACTTTCCTCAAGTCAGTAGTATCGTTACAGAACATAGCAATTCTCTGTTCAACACAATCTCAACTGTTCTTCAGATTTTAATTCTCATCTCAATTTTAGAATTGTGAGCACAGTTTCAGTTTTTATGGTTCAGATTATTTTTTTTATTTTCCAGAGAAAATTTGAACATTAATTGTTCAATGTCTTTTGAGCACTTTCAATTTTCATAAGGCTATATCTAACAGTTTTATTTTTTTGTTGAAGACATTGAACAGTTCTTTATGTTCACATTTTCCCCCAGAAACCAAAAAATGATCTGAACCAAAGAAAAAATTAAATAAATAATCTTAAATGAAGAAGTTTTGTAAATCTTAACCAAACTTGCTTAAATGAAAAACTGCTGCCCAAATACATATATGTGTGTGTGTGTGTGCAAAAGAGAGATATAGATACTGCATTTTTTTGTAAGTGGATTGTTCACATTTGAGTGCAAACATTCTTTAACAATTTTGCCAATTTCATTGTATATTTTTTGTATATATTTTTTATTTTTATATAAATTCACAACCACTGGATTCACAAACAAGAAAACTTAAATAATACCTATGTTCTATAATAAATATCGCATTTGTTAGCAATAACTTTCTGCTATGCTGAAACATGACAATAGTAATTCTTAAAAAATAATATCAGGTGTCTTAAAATGTATTGTGTTAATGTAAGCAAAAGTTTAAATTTTCAAAATTGTACCTGCTATGTTTATATAATTTTCAGTTAATACTGATCATAATTGTAAATTTAAGAACATGGAGGAAATAATAATGATGATAAATGATATTCAAAATTGTTATAAAATTATAAAGAAAGAAAAAACTCACATTAAAAGGAATTCTACTGCTATTTTAAATGCCAAAACATATTTAAATATAAATTAAATTATTTAGATATTTCTTGAAATGAATTGTTCCATTCACTGAATTAATAAAGTATTTTAGTTTCATTTTCTTGTTGTTTTTGTTTAGTTATATAACAACAATTTGGTGACAATTTCTCTCCACTAACATAATAATGTTATAGAAAAGATCTAATCTGAGGGTCAACTGAAAAGCTCATAGGCTGACAATATACTATCATTGAATGTGACTAAATGAAGTTTATTTTTATTTTTATTTTTTCAACATAGTCCCCTTTACAGTCCACACACTTCTTCAATTGGTGTTGCAGTGCTTGGATATCACTGGTGAAGACGCTTTCATTTTGTTGGTGAAAAAAAAGTCATCAACAGCAGATGTTATCATTACTGTGATACTGGTTCCCAGCCAAGTCTTTTATCATGTTGGGAAACAGATCATAGTCAGATGGGGTCAAATCAGGAGAACAGGGAGAGTTATCAAACAGTTCAAAAGCAGAATCATGCACAGCATCCACAGAGCCCTGTTCTGATGAAATAAGATATATTTCATCAGTTTTCCTCGGTGTTTGGTCTTGATAGCTCTTCATAACTTCCTCAGCATGTTGGTATAGTACTCTCCATTGATAGTATGGGTCTTTGAAGATAGTCAATAAACACAGTGCTTTTTGCATCTTCCAAAAACTGAGGCCATCACCTTCCCTGTAAATGAAACAACCTTGGCCTTTATTGGTGCAGGTGTGAGAGGTATTAGCACTGTATAAATTTTCTGTCTTGGGCTCAAAGTGATGAACCCAACATTCAGCGTCGGTTAGGAAACATTCAAGGAAACCTGCTAGATCTGCCTCAAACAATGTCAGATTTCCCTCTAATGTGGTCAGACTGGTGTGCTTTTGATCAGCTATTAGAAAACAGACATAATGTCCACCTTGCAGTAACCTTTGTCATGCCAAGATCATTATGTAAAATGTTCTCAACTCTTTCATGGGATATGTTAATAGCATTGGCTATCTGATTTATAGTCAATCACCTGTCATCAATCACGATGTGGTAAACATACTAAATGTTTTCCTCGGTGGAAGGAGTTGCAGGATGTCTAGACCTTCAGTTATATTAAAAAATTCTCCCTTCACATCCTTAATTCAGCTGCCCATTTTTTTAATGTTGATAAAGCTGGAATGTCATGCCATAATTTACCAACCATGTCAGTATGAATGTCCTTGAGGGCTAAAACTCTTATTTTGCTGGTACCTGATAACATCACAATGCCAAATTTTGTTCATTTTCAAGAGGATTTGCTAGTAGTTACTTTTGAAGTCTTCTTTGAACAGTCAGTTTACCTGGAAATGATGCAGTTATTAATAAGAAGAGTTGAAGTTAATGAATGCAAGCTTTCACATCTTTAGCATCACTCCTTCATCGTTGGCTTACGAACTTTTCCGGTCACCCTTGTATTAATATTCCAATATATTTTCTTAGTGTTTGGAGCCATCTTCTTAATTTCAAGTAGTTGAATATTTTTTCTTAAATACTTACAATTGTGAGTTGCTGGGTTTGATAATATATTAATCACTGTTGTGATATTTGATATCAAAATCTATTTAATATAATGTTCATAGGTTATTTTCATATAGTTTTCTTGGTAAGCATTGATCATGTTTATTTTTGAGGCTGTAGGCAAATGTTTATGCATGAATTTTCTTCTGTGTACCATATCACTTCAGGAAATTGGTGATTATGGCTATTCATGATTTCTTGTTCTTTATAGTTCTTAATAAATTTTGTCTTTTTGTTATCTCTCCTAAACTCTGTTCTGCCATCCATTTACAAAAGCTCATTAGATAGGTTATGCTTTGTTTTCCTCTGTCCTTGTCACCTTCAATGTGTCCTGTCAGTATCAAATTTTCCAAGCCCTCTTTCCTCATTATGTGCCCTAAAAATTACAACTGTCCCTATCTGATATCAAGTATAAGTGTCTTTTTTTTCCATTTTCTCTTAAAACTTTGTTGCAGTTATTAACTCTTCTTATTAATAGATGCATCATTGTTCAGTAGAAGCAAAAATTGATTGTTTATTATTTCATTTCATAAGTAAACATTGATCAGATTAACACTTCAGTTTATCCATAAACATTGTTTGTATTTATGCTTGAGTCAATAGGTAAATATTGGTGACATTTATGTATGATTCAATCATCAAACATTGTATTTATATTTGAGTCTATAGGTAAATACTAGTCATGTTTATACTTGAGTGTATAGACAAACGTTGGTCATTTATACCCAAGTCTGCAAGCATTGATTAGGTGTGGGAGGATTCTTACCCATTTGCAGATGCATTTGGTATATTCTAGGCTCTGATGAGATGGTAATAATCCTTCTGTTCAAAAGCTCTGATCGTAAAATTTTTCTTTTTCTAACAATGAATGAAATCGCTAACAGATTCAGATAAAAAAAATGTTGATATTAAATATAATCAATATTTAAAGATGATATGCCAAGCAAAAGATAAGGAAACTTAAGGCAGAAAATGGCTTCCTCAAAGGAAGGTAAAATGATAGCCAATGGAGGCTGTTTCTATACATATTTCAAGAGATGTGTAAAATATTTGGTGTAATATGAAAGATACTGAGTAACTTGATATACAAATAGATAGATCAATCTGTATATGTTACCAAAAAGTTTTGGGTGCCACCACATATAAATAGAAACTCTCAAAGATGGAGGTAACAGAAGTGCAAAGGACAGATCAGGTAAATTCGTTATGGGAGAATGGTTTGTCAAAGTGCTTAATATTTTAGTTCTTAGACATTGTAGAATCACATGACCTCTAACAGACTAATTTTCAAAAATTAAAACATATATCCGTGACATAGTTACAAAAGTGTTTTGCATATCATTTGCATTTGATACATATAAACTGAAATTATAATGTTTCCTAAAAAAATGTCTGAAGACAAAATTCAAAGAAAAATCTGCAATATTATTGATCTTAACCTGGCATCTCAGCTTCAGTCACCTTTCTATCACTGTAATGTAGCTTCCCTATGCCGTTTCTATAGATATTTTCATGGTAATTGTTTTACAGAGCTTTCCTCTTTGGTACCTTGACTTTACAAAGTGTAGTACTACATTAGCAGCTAGGTCACATCCTTTTACAGTTAAAAGGGCTAGATGTAACCATAAGCTTCTCTTAAACTCATTTACCATTTGTGTCATAGTGGCTTTATATATATATATATATATATATATATATGTTTGTATGTGCGTTTAGAGTGTTTAATCTGGATGTGCAATGACTTATATATGCAATCTGGAAAAATGTAATATGTCTGATTATAAAATGATAAAAATTTGCCAACTCATAACAAACCAACATCATTTCCTTTTCAACAAGGGTTTTCATAGATACAAATCTGATTAATCATGGGATCACCTCTTAGCTGTTTTAGCTTGCTTTTTTTTCTTAGAATTTCTTCCAAAATATTTCTAATATAACATCAACATATTTCTAATATAATGATTCTTTATTAATATATCCCCACAAAATAATATTACCTGATCTTATAAATAAACTAAACAACATAGAATGTCTATAAAACAGAAACAAACAGTACACTGCAGTTTTTCCATGTCATGTTAAACTGTACTGATATTGATATAAAACTAAATGTCTAATTAAAATTTTTCAATAAAAATGATCTTATAAACTTCTATTCACACCATGACAACACTAGTATGTATGAAGGGATCACAAAAATTAACAAAATATCAAAATTTAAAAAAAAATCCTTTCTGGTTAAGAACTTTACATCCACTTTATATACCTCTTTAGTAATATAATACACACACATATATACATATATATAAATCTCATAATATAAGTCTACCTCTCTCTCACCCTCTCTATATATATACATTACACACTTTATATATCTCATCTATAATATAATATAATATATATATATATATATATATATATATATATAGATAGATAGATAGATATCATAAATTTCACTTGACAAAAAACATTTAACATATATACTTGAGTATAGTGCAAATTTTTATTTTCAGTTTTTTTGCAAAAATAGTTGGTAGCACTATACACAGGTAATTTTTTTTTATTTTCGGTGCCTGATTGAACTAAATAATTTTTCTGCTGGGTGCAGGGATTAAAACTTATACAAAAAAATTATGCAAGAGGGTGCTGATAAATCCTCAGACTAATTTACTTCTCAAAATCTGACTAACAATTCTGAGGGAAGGGCATCCTGGTTTGGCTGTGAGCTTTTCAGTAACTCCTTATATTTATATTTATTAATATTTTTGATGAGTCTATTTTAATAATGAATATCAAAGTAACTAAATTTGAACTGATTTTAAATCTGAGCTAATTTTTTAAGGTAAATACATTAAAAAGACAAAATTGAATAGATTTTAACTTCATAAAATTTTTGATTATTCAAGATAAATTTTTTTAATATTTGATGAGAGCGAATTACTTCTCTCTCTGTCTTTCTCTCTCTCTCTTCAACCCCCGCCCACAACTTTACATGTGTACACAACCACAGTTCAGTTGAATACATGAAAGAACTATCAATGGCCACAAATTTTTTAAGCATTTACGATTCTGGCTGTTAATTAACAATTTTGCCATAATTCTTGAAGTAACTCAATATCTCTTCCTCCCAACCCCAATCGTGATATCCATCATCACCAGTTTCAATACATTTTTTAGGGAGAGGGGATTTTCATTTTAAAATGAGGTTCAAAATCTCCGATTTTCATTAAACAATAGATCTAATTACTTCATTATATTTTTTATCAGCAGACTACATCCTTTTAACTGCTTACTCTTCCCGCATAGCTCCTCTTTTATCAGTGCCTATTTCTCCATAGCCTTGTATTCAATACCTCTTCGATTAATATGCAATTAAGGTTACCTGCTTCAAACTGGGTTATCATTTTTTTAGAGACCATCATAAAGAGTAATTTTAGAGTTGTATTTCAAAGTTGATTTAAGTCATGTGTATTCATATTTGTCAAATATAAGATGCAATTTTAGGCATTCTGAAAATTTAAATTTGGGAGAAAAATTTTAATTATTGTAGCATTAAGTGCTTTTTATCTCACTATTCTTTGTTAATCTATTTTTCACTTTTTAAAATACCATGTGCTTTCAGAGCATACACAATCATGGCTCTCCACAGATTCCTTTATTTTTTAATTATTTATGAACTGCTACAACATTTTAACAAAGATAATACAATTGCTGTTTTTTCCAAGGTTTTGATTTCAGAGTTGCCTTCTTCTGCACTGATTGCCACTTAGGGCTTGAGAACCCATTTATCCTGTTATTTAGCCCATGGCTGGGTGAAGTAATATATTTCAAAGGACACCCAAAAGTGAATGCAACAGACGAAATAGGAATCTGAACTTAGCTTGCTGATCACACATACACATGTTGATTCTAACAAAGTTACAATTACCATACATCCAAAACATTTACTTATATTTAAACAATTTTCTTCTGATCATACTTATGATTGTATAAGCATTTATTAAATGAATTATAAGAGGCTATCAAAAGTTCAAAGAATTTAAGCAGACAAAATGTTATAAGACTTTTGTACCAGCACCCATTTTGAGATTATTGTATACATGTGTAAACATTAATTTGAAAGTTTTTTTTTAACAAATTCCTCGGACTTTTGAGTAGTGCCTATATATATATATATATATATATATATATATATATATGCAAACTTGTTACATTAAATTGAACTGACAAGGTATCTGCTTTATATTCTTATTGTGTTTTTACAAATTTTCAAATAAGTTGCACACCCAGATGAAACTTGTGGATAAACTGTCCAGAGATAATGTTTTATTCTGCTTTTGTTTTAATATTTTCAATCATCTTGATCATTATCAAGAACTAAATGCTGTCAGTATCATAGGCAATAGTTTGCTTGCTACACCCTGGGATTTTATGGAATGACACTGACAAAATTCAATCAACAAGATGTTCAAAAGTACTCAAGCGAAAACTAGAACTTTGGCAAATTTATCCAAAATTTTTATATGGATGTGCAATAACATTTGAAAATAGGAAAAATAAAATAAAAAAAATAGAGTCCTTATGAGCTGAATTTAATATGGCTTGTTTAAATAGATTCTACAAAAAACATATATTTATTATATGAGATTATAGTAAAAACATTTTGAAATCACTACACAAAAGCTTTCATGTTTCAATACTATGATTGTATTTCTTCAGGTAATGGTAAGTAACTGGTGATTAAATGATTTTTAAGGAAATTTAAAAAACAAAGTGTTACCTCTTTTCTGAAAGTTAAAGGTGGGGGCCATAAGGTCAGAATTAAAAATAAACTTATTGGGATGTCTTGATTAACCAATTAAATGTCAGATCTATGCTAAATAGAAAAGTAAGGTCAGAGGTTGGAAGTGGGTCGTTATTTTTTCATGTCATGATAAACTGAGACATAGACATGTCATCATTGAGAATTGCGGAAAATATGCCAGTGACAAATGTATCTTGATTGTAGACAAATATGATATATTCAATTTGTTGAAGGGAGGGGTAGTTTATATATATATATATATATATATATATATATATATATATATATATATATATATATACACACACACAAGAAATGCTTGAAAAGATATGTCTCCTATTTTTTCCCGCAGAAACTAAACACTAAAATAGATACAAGGAGCACAATAATACCATTGGTTTCAATGCCAAAATACTCTTTACCAAAAGATTCAACATCATTGGCTATGCACTTTCATCAATAATGAACAAGAGGTCTTTATTTTGTGTATTGACATCTACGCAGGGCTGCCAAGAATATGGATTCTTGAAAATATCACTGATGCCCCTGTTGAAACACATTACTCACAATGTAACTCTGTCCAAAACAAATTATAACTTATTGATGAGAAGGTTCAAGCTCTATGTTCATACCACCAACAATCATGTATGATACTGTGTGACAATATAATAAAATAGGGGATATTGTAGTAAGTTTATTAAAACCAGCACAAGTTCTGTTTCAATTATTTTTAATTTATCTTTTCAATATTTCTATTAATTTTTCTGATTTCTGCTTGGTATTGAAATATAAATGTATGTATATATATATATATATATATATATATATACAGGGTGCATCAAAAATACTTCTATAAACTTTGTGGGTGGTTCCTCACACCAAAACAAGGACAAAAGTCCATATAAACATGTCTGCCAATCCTTTGTTTTTGTTTCAAGTTTATAGTAGATGCTGTTAAGTGTACAATCCATGATGGTTGTATAAATTTCTTATTCCTATTCTTCCAGATGTTGCCTCATCCATAAACAAGACTAAAGAGACAAACAACTGATTGGCAGTTTGACCAATGAGATGGATGACATGCTAGGAGCACTTGAAATGTGATCATACCTGGATCATTCAACAGCCTGTAGAATCTGTTCTTTATGGTCAGACATACGAGCAGATCTCAGTCTTCCTCAATCCATAGTTTGTGGTTCCATGGATCCTGTCTCAGTAATGCAACAATAAACAACAGCAAAGGTTGGTTGACATGTCAGCCTTTGGTCTGGAAATGCAATCTGACACAGCCATGCAGCCTCATGTCCATTGCCATTTGCATGGCCATATGTAAAAATCATATCTGCCTGATCACAATATGAATAGCTTGTCATTGTTAAATGTAATACTTCTCAGTTAACTCACTACTAGATGTTAAACGTTCAAAACAGACTAGCCACAAATGTACATGAATGACAAATCTAATTTCGTCTACATGGCAACACAGTGTCATCTACCAAAAATCTTTTTTAAACTTCTTTTCTTTTTATGTGCTGTGTTCTTTCAGGAGATATGCAATCATAGCTCTCCACTTCCTCCTATCCCTTGTAGCTCTTAATAAGTTTCATCCCTCTGCCATCTCCCCCAGACCACATTCTGTCTTCAACTTGCTCAAACTTGCCAGGTATGTCATGCATTGTTTTCCCCTGTCTCTCTTTCTCTCTATTCAACCTGTGAGTATCAGATTCTCCAGGTCCTCTTTTCCCATTACATGTCACAGAAACTTCATCTGCCTCATCCTGATGTTAAGTATAAGCCTCCTCCTTGTTTGAATCTTCTCCAAGACCTCATCATTGCTCACATGCTCAGCCCATGATATCCTCAGCATCCTTCTGTAGAACCACATCTCGTTGCCTTGAGTCTCTTCTTCATCTTTGAGGAGATTGTCCAATATTCACTGCTGTAAAGGAGGACAGATGTCACATAACAGCTCAGTACTCTTTTCTTTGTTACCAAAGAGATCCTCCTGTCTCGCAATACTCTGCCCAGCTTTTGGAATGTGTCCTTGGCCATCCCAATATGTCTATGGATCTCAGTGTTGCACTTGCTGTCCTCTATCAAAACACTTCCCAGATATTTAAACTTCCACACCTGCTTGATTTTAGTGTCATCGCTCTCGGGCTCATCCTTTTACTGATGACCATGCATTCTGTCTTGTAGTTTATGCTTAGTCCCTTCTTCTCACTCTCCTTTGTTACCTTCTGTAGGAGGTTTTGTAATTTCTTTTCCATGTCTGCTATCAGTTCTGTGTCATCTGTGTATCATATGTTGTTAAGACAGTGGCCACCAATGGTAGGATTTCCAATTCTGTCAGAATTGCCTCACTGTATAGGTTGAATAGGTCCAGCGAGAAGGCACATCCTTGCCTTATGCCCATTTCTATTTTTGTATATTCACTGAACTTGTTCTCTATGTGTGTGCATGCTGTTTGCTGCCAGTATAGGTTCTTGATTATTCTAAGGTCTTTCCCAAATATATCAAGGTTGCTAAGCAGTTCCAACAGGTCCTTATGGTGTACTTTGTTGTAGGCCTTCGTGTAGTCTCTGAAACATAGGTACACATCCTTCTGCATTTGTATTGCTCTTTCTGATAACATTCTGAGCATGAATATCATATTCCTTGTTCCAGTGTTTTTTTACGAACCCTCACCGTTCTTGTCCTATCACTGCTGCATACTCTATTCATCAGAATACAGATGATGAGCTTTGTTACATGGCTCATTAGGCTGATTGTTCGGTGGAGTTAGCATTCATTTGTGCCTGGTTTCTTAGGTATTGCTATGAAGATATATCTGCTGAGATCTTCTGGTATATCCCCACTGTTGTAGATATTGTTTATTATTTATGTGATCTTGTTTATGCCAAAGTCATCTAAGGCTGTCAGCATTTCCGTTACAATTGTGTCTGGCCCAGCCACCTTGTTTCTGTTCCAGTGCAGCTTCTACTTCGGTTTTCAGAATTTTGGATCTGTCAGTATTTCTGTATATTGCTGGTTGTTCTCTTTCATCGTGGAAGTGTTCTGCAATATATTTGTTCCACCATAAAAGAATTTTTCCTTCTCTAATATGAGTGTTCCATCCTTTGACTTTAAACAGCCTGTTGATGAACATGTCTTTTGTCCTGCTTGTTGCTTTATTTGTTTGTGCATATCTTCTTTGTTGGTGGTACTCAATTTCCTTATTTCTGCACATTTTTTTGTTCAGCCACTCTTCTTTAGCTTGCCCACATTTGGTCCTAATTTCATTGTGTAATTTTCTGCATTCCATTCTGTATCTTGGCAAAGTTTTCTGTCTCCTTTGCATCATATTGAGAATCTTATCAGTCATCCATTCATTTTTTCTTCTTCATTACTTCTCCTTTGGGATAATATCGTTTGCTGATGTCACTAAAGCATCTCTTAGTGCGTCCCATTTTGAATTTCCATTGTGTTCCTTGTATCCACTTTTCACATTGTCCATATATTTTTCTTTCAGGCTTGCATCACTCAGGAATCTGTTGTATTGCAATTTGGGTGCTGCATTAGGCGTCTTCAATTTCTGCAGTCTCACTCTTAGTTTACATATAACAGGATGATGATTACTTCTGCAGTTGGCACTTTGGTAGGTTTTGCAGTGAATGATTGCATTTCTGAATAACTCAAAAGCAAAGGATTTGCAGTCATATGTTTATAGGGACTTTTGTCCTTGTTTTGGTATGAGAAACCTGCCTCCAAAGTTTGTAAAAGTATTTCTGATACACCCTTATATATATCACAATGAATGGCTTTATTGGCTATTGGGACTCAAGCTCACTCCAAACCACATGTGGAACTTGCATATATGATTCATTGCTAAAGATGATGGAAAAATGTAAAGTTCCCTGTACTGTTCCAGTATGTAACTGACTCCTGTTTATTGTATTTTACAAGAGTCAGATCAGACCAAAAATAGAGTACTGATGTCATATCTGGGCTGGAGCTGCCCAGTCTTCATTTTACAGTTTTGAGAGAGTCCAAAAGTGCCTACATGACCTTGAGAGTGATGAATTATTTTCTACCCTGTATCTCCTTTCTTGGTATTTTTTCATTTCTCATTCTCCTTTATATTCATACTTTGGTCAGTAGACACAACTACTTCTGGCAGAGTTTTTTTCTTTATTCATATTGAATGGGAGACTCAGTTTGGATCATGAAATCCCAGAGTATTTTATGATATTTTTTCAAAGACATCAATGGTTTATGCAGATACAATTTGTATACTTGGTTAAAGCTGGGATTTTGCACAGTTCCCAGCTTATGACTGCTACTACTCTGTCAAGTCTATTTTTGTCTCATTTCTGAGATAATTTGCTACATAGAGTATACAGGTTACTATCTCATATTTTTTCTCTACTGTGTAATTTGTCATCATCTGCTTTATTCTGAGTAGCAGTGATAAGGAATTTCATTTTTTCTTTCAGGTGTCCTTTACATAGGCATATCCATCATTTTCTATTTACCTCTTAAATTCTTGATACAGTGTTTTCCCCTTCATATATATCACCTAATCTAGCCCAGAGGAGGAGATCTGGCTATACTAATAACCAGAAAGGTGGTGTTACTGTTCTGCTAGAATAGAAGTAGATAGAAAACGTGGAAAATTTTTGTCCTTTTTCAGTATATAAAAATATAGTGGAATATGAAAATAGCTGTTGTGCCCATCACTATTATCATCCTTGGAAAAGCACCACAGAGCTTTGTGAAAATAAAATTGAAAGTTTAAGAAAGAATTAAAGTAATCTAGAAAGCACCATGAATATGATTTATTCATACTGTCTTCTGGATGGTAATTCTTCCTTGTATTCTGCAAGATGGTGGGGGCAGTTGTACTTAAATAACTATTGTCACTTTATTTCCAGTGAAAGTTTCCAGATATGACTGGTGTGAAACTCAGTCAGAACAAACAAAAAATACACGACGGTGCTGAATATTCTCTTGACCAAGCCAAGAAGAGAATAAAGCTATGAAATACGCATGTTATTTCATATATTCAGCCCACATTTCAACACATTTTGAACATCATTTTTCAAGTATCTTTAAGACTTTAAAGAAAACTCTGATTTTTCAACATCACTCCAAATCATTTGAATGTTTCTTCTTTTTCAAACTCTTTTTAAGATTTGGAAACATCTAGTGGGTAGTGAGATGATCTGTGTACTCAAACATCAGATTTTTCAAAACATTCATCATCTTGGCAGCCTTGTGAGCAGGTGCATTGTCTTGTGAAAAAAATAACATTTTTCAGCAGCTTTTTCAGTTTTCAATATTTCTTTCTCTGCCTTCTTTAATTGACACTGGAAAATAGAGTTGTATTCTACTTTAACTGTCTGGCTCTTCTGAATATAATCATCAAAATAAGTTCATTTTTTCTTTTAAAAAAAATTAATTTAGTTATTTCACTCCAAGCAAGGTAATAAATCCACTGACATGTGAGAGGAGTTAAAAAATGTTACAGAATATGTAAAAAAAGAAACTATTAAAGAGAGAAAGCAACAAAAGAACAGGAATTTAGAAAACAGTAGAAAATGATTGACACTGCATTTAAATTTAAAGCAAGAAGACAGTTTTACAAGGGAGACATTTGGTGGAAGAAACTTTTAGCATAGAACTTATGGTTCTATGCTAACAGTTTCTAGCCATTTCAAGTGTAAAATGATCGGACCTTGCTTCCAATCTAGTACTGTGCTTAAATTTATAAAATCTAGGTACCATACAAAAAAAGGCATCTGAAAAATTGCCATTAAAATATTTATAGAAAAGCACAGAGAAGCTATGTTATGGAAGTGGGAAAGTGACTGAAGCTGAAATACCAGATCAGGACCAGTAACATGGCAGATTCTTCTTTGGATTTTATCAAGTATCTAAACATATAACAGGAGCACCAGAGCAGATGCAGCAGCAACATTCAAAACAAGGATGAATGGTAAACTTATAAACATGCAAGATAGATTCTATCGGCAGATTTAGCAATTGATTCAATATAATCTTTCCATTTCATACCAGCAGAAAATTTTAGTCTTAGAAGGAACTGAGTTAAACAAATATATTAACAGAAACAGTAATACAAACATATACAAATGAGAGTGTTACAGCAAGAATGTTCAGTCCAACTGTCAAAGCTTGGAAACTTCTCTCTCCAAAAAGGTAGTACCTGCTCCTATTTATAGCTGGTAGAGTTCATGCATGCATGGGTAAATTACCATAACAGTTAGCATTAGCCAGGAAGATGGAAGACAAAACAAGTTTTCTCAGATAATTAAACGAGTGTGATACACACTTTCTCCATTCATCTTGTAGTGATGCACTGAGTACCACTAGGTTTTTTTTTTTAATGGGCATTTTCCATCTGGATGTTATCTGCTGGTTCCTATAAGCTCATTTGCTCTTTGTCAACCCTCTCCAGGCTGGTTTTGAATCCAGAGTTTTACTTCTAGATTGTTTGCCAACCAAGTAAACAAAATACTGAAGAAGGATACAGAATATCAAGAGGTTCATATTGATATGCAGAATAATAAAATGTTAAATTATTCAGTTATAAAGGATTTTGCTTTAATTGAATATGTTTCTATTGGCAACACCTTTTGTATTATTTGCAAATACCCATCTATTTCAAATATGGGTGTCCACTAGAAATGTCAGAGTAAAAATAATCTGAAAAAGAAAATGTGCTTTCCTTAAAAGGGAAAATAGAACATTGCTTGGCTGTTCCCACACTGTGGATAAGTGGTCTAAGACACACTGGATCAAACAGTAGTTTCTCTAGTTTCTGGGGAGGCAGGTTCAAAAACTGCTGGAGAGCACATTTTCTTTATTCTGATTTCTTAAGTATGCAGGCCAATAGATGTAATACACACTGTTTGAAATAAAAACAGGGTGTCTGTCTCAAATATGGGTATCCACTAAAAATAATATTTGTAGGAATAAAAATGTCAGATTAAGAATAAATTAACTTTTTTCGTGGCAACAGCTTTGGTGTCTGGACTATGTGACTTTAAGTGTGCTACTAGATTGGCATCTAGGTCCCATCCTTTTACTTTTGAACTAGTTAAATGTAACTGCCAACTCTCACTCCCTGCCTGTGGAACTGGCTTTCATTTCCTTGCTTCCTTGATAACTAAAATCTTCAAAAATTTACATGCAATGTGAATCACCATCTATCCTCTAGAACCCTATTCAGCTTTTATCCTTTCCTTGGTCACTCCTATATCCAGTCTTTTCTCTCACTCTAACCCCCTGCATACTTGTGGTGCTCACCAGTCAAAGTAAAAATCCTTTGAAAATTATCTGAGACTGGATGACACATTGACATACAAGTTTCTGATCAATTTCGAACATCATGTTACCAGATTGAAGGAACATAACATCACTCTACCAGACCCAATACTTGCCTTTAGAGCACTGAAAAGTGAAAACCTCACATTGAAAAAGCGAGACTATCAGGGATTGCCATGTCTAAACAGCTAAAAAGTATCATGAGCAGCCAGTTTTCCGATGCCTCATCATGTAACACTCCTGCTGTCAAACTTAAAAGCAATGAAATAGATGTTGCTTACAGTGAAAATGACCAGGTGGAATCCAGTGATGTATTGTATGGAGTCAGTTCCAATGGACGTCCAACTCATTTTCATAATAAACGAGGTAGTAAACAAAGCATAAGAGGACTGATTAACAAATTCCTACATGCTCTTCTGACAACCTAAACCCATTAGGGCCTGAAGGCAATCTCAGTAGATGTTAATATCTAACATGCAAATTTCACTTGGTTATATTGACAGTCCCAGTGATAGGTGAGAGAATAGTCAAAACAAGGCCAACTATGTGGTTGTAAACCACATAGTGCTGATGAGTCAACAAAAGCGGAAGGAGTATGGTTGTACATTTTTGGGTTAGATGCTTGGTTTGGCTATACTGGACAGTGAGGCTTCTGGAACCATCTATTGGACAAAGTGTTGTCTGGAGACCAAACAAATCCAAACAAAAAATAAAAAAAAAGAAAAACAAATCAGCATCTGGGATGGAATGTGGATATATAAGTTTGGTGACGCGATGAAACTTAAAGCTCTATATACAGTTACTCTACCATGTGCCATTGCCGACATCGACATCAACATCATTACTGATGTTGTGGACATGCACATTCCATTGTTATTAAGCAAGGATGCCATGAAGAGAGCCAAGACCTGTCTCAATTTTGAGAATGATAGTGTCACCATGCTTGGAAAAGAGGTTCTGTTGAAATGCACCTTGTATGGTTACCAATCTTGTTCCCATTACCAGACCTACACTGGATAGAGTTAAGTCCAATCAAATTCTTTTCAAATTACTAAGTAAACAATATCAAAATAAAAATTGCCATAGCATTGTATAGACAATTCAGTCATCCCAGCAGTATGTGATCGAGCTAGGAATGCAGGAACCAGGGATCCTGAGTTCATAAAAAATTTACAGAGACTTCCTAATTCCTGTGAAATATGCATTCATTATACATAGACTGAACTCAGATATATTACTGAATTTTTGTTAGGGACCCATTTTAATGAAAGCATTGTCATGGATATTAAAGAAATTAATTGGCAACAAATTACTTCATCTGACAGACCATGGTACTAGATAAAGTGTCAGTCAGGATTCCCACCAAGGAAAGTTCTTATATTGCTAGTGCCAACTTCAAACTGCGATAACAAGAAAGGAACCCCATAAACAAAACATCACTCCAAAGACAACTGAACTTCGTATACCAGGACAAATTATAAAATGAATGTCATCAGTAGGGCAAGCAAAGTCACAAGCAAAAACAAACATCTAATGAATGTAGTAATAGAACAAGGTGAACATTTTGGTTGGACTTTGAACATGGAGTATCACAATGGCAAGTGAGTGAAACTAGGCAAACAACAGAAGACAATGAACATACCTCTTGCAATGAGGAAAATATAATGATTTCTTCCTCAAAGGTCAATCCAAGATTTCCACAAAATGTATTTACAGCAATAATTTAAAGCTCTAATAGCAGACAGATCTGCAAAGCTAGACTTGTTGCTAGGAGCTTTCCGGACAAAGATGCCTGTAGCACAAGGAATGTTTCTCCAACATGCTTTAAAGAAGGTCTCCATATAGCATTAGCAATAATGGCATCTAACCATCGGATGTGCAAATCAATAGATATAAAGACAGCATTTTTACAGGGCAAACAGTTTGACTGATTGGTTTCTTTGGGGCATCCTCAAGAGGCTGGGATACCTCCAGGTTATATTTGGAAGCCCTCTAAATGTGTATATGGCTTGATGGATATTTCAAGGCCCTGGTATCGGACATTCAGGGAGGAATTAATGAAGTTAGGAGCTGTAGATTCAAAATATGATTAAACCATGTTCACATGGTATTTCGGAAACAAACCAGCGGGTATAGTTTGCTGCTCATGTCAATGATTTTTGCTATGCAAGGTCAGAGATTTTTCAGAGAAGGGTTGTGGACAGACTTCATCATGTATTTGCTGTTAAATCTAAGGAGGTTGTCGAGTAACTTCCTTTGTAAATAGCACTAGACATAAAGAAGAACATGGAAAGTATTAAACTCAGAATGAATATGTGAAGAAGTTAAAATATATCCCATTTACTTTAAACTGTTAATTTCAGATAACCAAAGAAAAGATATGAGGACAGGAACTAGGGATGACATCTGCTTTCCTGGGAATTATTGGGTACATCAGCTACTGAATAATGAAGTTAACAGACAACACTATAAAATAGCCTCAAAATGGCATTCAGACCCACAATTATTTCTACTCAATAGCCCCTAGAATAATCTGAAATATAACCATTACTGCTCATCCCATAACTATTAGAATAATACAATATACCTATCCATAATGCATCACTGGTCAGCATATATAGTCGAGACAAAACACAACACACTTGGCCTGGTGATTGCATTTAAGCATGAAACAGACAGTTACCATGAATGCTGACTTCAATGTCCACTTGTGTGTGTATATATATATATATATATATATATATATATATAGATAGATAGATAGATAGATAGATAGAATTATTGAAAGTATAGACATATATATAACACTGCTTAGTTACTGTCAGTTCCATTTCTTTTTGTCTTCAATGTTGAGCACTCTTCCCCAATACTAAGTACTACTGCTAAGCTTTTTGCTGTACTTTTCTTGTATGCAAAAAAAAAGAAAAACATTTCTTTTCTGTACTTAGTGTGTGTAGAAATCAAGATGGCTGACCCTACATATCTAAAACCAGATCTCAATAAGAGCACATTTAAACCAACATAAAAATGTACCAGCCTTGATATGCAACATACATGTTGAGAACAACTGCATATGACATCTAAAAATGACTGGCTGTATTCAGTAAGTCTATCTATCAGCAAATTATACACTGTTTACAGTAACTCTTAATGTTCATTTAGAATAGCACATTCAAAATCCTTGAAAATAGATTCACTAAAAGCCCTTGCAATAAACAAACATTTGGGCAATTTCTACACACTCTAAGTACCATCAAAATATCTCTCATTTGTATCATTGAAAAATACAATAAAACTTCACAGAAAAACCATGTCAGTCATTTTTAATGAAACATATATTAGAGAGGGACTGCTGCCTAAATGCATAATTTTATATATATATATATATATATATCAACTTTTATCAATATGTATATAAAAAATACAAAAACATTCGTCTTTAGTTTTCTTATTTAAAACAGAATCATATATATATATATATATATATATATATTAGGCACTAATTAGTTCTTTTGTAATCATAGAACAAAGACAGTCCTAGTCTTGACTGGGCAAAGAACTTCCTCCTCAAGTGATAACATTACATTGAACCTAAAGGAAAATATCCAATGATTTTCTGCTCTTCATATTGAAGATTTCCTTTGGGAAATAAACATTATTTAATGTACGAATGCACACACAAATACCTGCAGACACTCATTTTAAGCTCTATTTAGCTGTATTATATTTTGCTTTAATGCCTATTGATTTTATCAGATCAATAGTTGATAAAGTCACTTAACTCTGTAGGTTGTTGGAATAACCTGAGTGAGTGAGTGACCAAGAGTTCTGCACTGGAATTTGATTATATCCAACATTTTCACTCTATTCAATTCTCACTATCTATGTATCACTCTTGCACTGTAACAGTAAAACAATGTGGGGAATGTAAAAATGATTATCTGCCTTTACATATAAAGGGTCATGTGACAATCCTGCATAGGCAGGAGAATAAAGCCAACTCCTATTAGTTACTGACAGGAAACTGTCCGACATCACTTTCTTTATCTCCCACAGCTCAAGGAATGCTAACTCTATATGTCTTCATTTTTATAAGTGATGTGTCTTCAAGACATGGATGATCGTGGCTCTCCACAACTTCCAATTTTTTGTAGCTCTTAGCAATGTTTGTCTCCTTATATTCTATATATTTATGCCTATTTGCACAATCACAATCAGTACGTTACTCGCTGTTTGTCTCTGCTAATTTTGTCTTTAATGAATTTTCTAAGTGTCAAATTCTCCTGTACTTCTTTCTTCATTATGTGCCCTAGAAATTTTTAGCTAACTCTTTATGATTTTAAATCTAAGTATCCATTTTTTGCCATTTTCCTTAAAACTTCCTTATTGATTATATGCTTTTTTCATAGTATTCTTAGCAACCTTCTGTGGAACCATATTTCTGTTGCCTCAAGTCTTCTCTTTATCTCTAAGGAAGTTGTCCAGCATTTACTATTATATAAGATAATTATCAAATAACAGTTCACCACTCTTTTTTTTTTGCTTCGAGTGAAATGTTCTTGTTCTTAATACTTTCTTTAACTTCTGGAAGGCATCTTTTGCTATTCCAATATACTTTGGGATTTCCACACTACATTTTCCATCATTTGTTAAAACACTTCCTAGTGATTTTGACATCTCATATCTGTAGCTCACATTTTGCTCACAACCATATATTCTTTTGTCTTTACAATTAATGGGTCACTCTTTCTTCCTCCTTTCCTTTACAACTTTGTACTGGAGTTTTCTGCAGTTTTTATTGTGTGTTTGCCATCAATACTGTGTCATCAGCATACCTTATGTTGCCCAGATTATGGCCACCAAAAATAAATCCTGGTATGACTTCTAGTTCTCTTAGCATTTTCTCGTTGCAAAGGTTAAATTAATTTGAGTCAAAGAAGCATCTTTGTCATATACTCCTTTCTATTTTTATGTATTTCCTCAATTATCTCTGATGAAACATCGTCATATTTTATTTCCATTTCCAGATTATTTTTTCTTTTTATTGCCAGTGTATGATAACTTACTTAACAACATGAGCAACCAAGTTTTTAATATCTTCTTTAAAGGCTCTGTTGCACATTTGAATATAAATATCCTATTGAGTGAATAACATGAAGTCATCTTTATACCATTCTCTTCCAGATTGATTTCAACAAAGTAGTTTAACTACAGCTAGCTAAAAATTGTTTAGTAAAATATTCCTTTTGCCTCACCAATCTTAGATCATCAAAGCCTGAAGATAGTGTGAGGTATTCCTGGAATGTCCTTCGTAATTATATTTCAACGTACAAATCTCCAGAGTCATCATTTAAAGAAGTCTTTGTTGAAGATGCTAATGCTCTTTTTGCAGTCATAGTACTTGTGGCTTCATACAGATATCAAGAATGGCAGCTTATGTTAATTTTTTTATCATTTAATTTCCTTCCTTATAGCTGATTGGTTATTGATGCAAATCATGTATGCATGCCAAATTTGTATACAAGAACACAAACAATTGAAAAAAGGAAAAGAAAGATGAATGGAAGCTCTCCAAAGAGTATAAAGAAACCAAATAACCATTAGAAGTAGAGTGAAAAAATACATCAAGCAAATCAGAAAATAAATGAAAAAAAAAAAGAAGTGAAAACAGAAGTTAAAAACAATAAAATTATTGTATCAATCAAAGGAGAAAGAGAGAGAGAGAGAGGACAAACAAAAAACTTTGTTGCTTTAACAACTAATCCGCATCAATTGAAAAAAGAATAATATTTATAATAATAGATATATGGCAAAAGTAATATAGTAGAAATTAAATAAATATATTGACAGTGTGGGTTATACCACTTGGTTTCACCAAACACCCATTAGGTGGTGGTGTTTAAGTATACAAAAAGATAAACATTTCTTTCCTCTTTCTCTTTCTTCCACTTACTCCAAGATGTAGCAGATGAGGATGTCCCCTCTGGAGTGCATTCATTTCCCCAGTCTACTGACATGTGTATCAGACATGCTTGTATCACACACACAAATAAGCACATTCTTAATAGCTATGTTTTTAATATATTTTCCTTTAATTTCAACTGTGTATATAATAATGTAATTTCTTTTTAATAATACAGGCATTAATTCTTTGTATAAATTCCATTTTTTGTGTTTATATTTACTTGAGCTCATATGAATTCACCAAATATTGTTTACAGGACAAATGTACAAATTTTAAAAAATACATATGAAAAAAAGGGTACAATTAAAATTTTTGTGGTAAAATGTGTATTTCTTAGTAATTACAGGGTACATGTACTGTACATTTTACTGGTAGTAAATATCAAATATAAATAAAGGATATTATAAATTAATTTTCTAATTATTTTTTAACTGGTTTATATTTTAAAATAGCTTACTGTACAATTTATACATTAACAGATTCAAAAGCACAATAGAGCATTGCATGCAGTCCACTATATCAAGAGCAATTATTTGTGTTCATGAGATAATTGTCTCTGCCAATAATTGCTTTTGTCTCCAATTCATCTAACAATTCCTTTTCAATGGATAGCATCATGCATGATTCCAAATTCTCCTCAGATACTGAATGTCTTAACCTTGTCTCTATGATCTTTAGCTCTGGAAATGTCTTCTCAAATTGAACTTGACTGATTGTGTGCAGATAACTTTATAAGGTCCTAATTCCTTTTTCTCACTAAACTGTTGCTCATGTTTGTTTTTTATAGCATTTTTATTTGATCTACAAGGTGCGATGGGTAAATTGTTGGTATTTTAGATTTTTTAAAAAATTTCATGCATGCATGTTGTTTTTGATTTTGTCAATTGCACAGTATAGTAGGGTCAGTTGGGCACTGTCTTTGAGAAAAAGAGCACCATGACACAATTCACTCCACTCAAAATTTGGAAACAGGATGGTGTACTGCTTGGTATTTGCACTGGAAGTTCCAATACAAGCAGAGTGTTTGGGTGTCAATCTGAGGAGAGTGCAGAGGATTTAGAAAGAGTTAGATGAACCTAATGGTGGTTAAGAAGGTATGGCAGCTGGGAAACTAACTCTGATCATTCTGATAGGGAAAGTTAGTGAGGGCCAGACTCTATATGGAGGCATACATCAAGTGCCTTGAGGAGGTAATGCTGCACTAGGTCAAGAGAGTGACTGCTGAAAGTCCCTCTATCTGGTAACAGGACTTTGCACAATGCAACACAAGCAGGAGAACCCAGTCATGGTTGTCAGACAATTTCAGTGACCACATCATCCCTTACATATGGCCACTTAACTCCCCAGACTGCAACCCCATGGATTATTATGTGTGGGGTGCAGTTGAATGAGATACCAAGAAAACTTCTTGTAACACCAAAGATGAACTGAAGGTAAGGATTATGGGAGCATTCACCAACTTAAACAGGGAGACCGTCCAGAAAAGTTACAGGAGATTCCAAAGTTGTCTGGAGGCCATTGTTGAAGCCAATGGCAATTTTATTTACTCTTTACTATTTCAAGATATTTTTGTGCAATTTTGGTAAATATATCTGACTTTGCATTTCCCAACTTCCATCGATAGTAGAAATAATCAATTTTTTCATGCTTCTACGGCAATTTTCATATAATTTGTGGCCATTTTCTACTGGCCAGAGTGAGAGCCAACAGGAAGATTCTATTGGCCAGCATGAGAGCCAACAGCTGAGTGACACAAATGTTAACTAGCATGCAAAAAAAAATCGATAGCTGCATTCATCACAAGTGGGAAAAATTTAAATCTGTATGGCACTTTACTCCAATTGGCTCATTCGCCTGCTTAAACTCAATGTTGATTCTGATTCCGCAGAACTGGGTTGGGTGTGAAAAAGTATTTGTTGTTAACATTCTTTTTCATTCAGTTTTTCCAGTTATAAGTTCTTTTTTAAAGCTGATCGTTTTGTGTTCATTTTGTTTAGTTCTTTTTTCGTAACGGATTTAATGTTTAGTATAGAGCTTAGAAAAAATTCACAGTGTGTGATAGGCAAGAATTAAGGCATGTAACAACATCAGCACGGCAAAGGGCACTCCTTTAAAGGCATAGAAGGGAAAAATTATTTTAAGTCAAGTGATAGCGATGGCTGTATGAGTTGTACAATTTTTGAATCAAGCAGAGGCAATGCCGGGCCATGCTGCTAGTCCATAATAATAAGTAAAAAAAGCAAAATTAATTGTATCCAGAATGACAATAGACAAAGTACAGAGAATAGTAAATATTATTTTTGTATAGAAATTAAAAACTGTAAGCTAAGAGAAGGACTTCTCTGAATTCAAAAACAGTGGAGAGAGCAGTGAGAAAACACTCTAATCTCTTTTGTAAGAAACATAGCAATTTGCATATTAGGGAAAAGAATTCTATGAAAAGCCATGAACATCTACGCCTTGAAGGGACATAATACTAAAAAAAATAAATTGCTATAAGTGAATGCAATAAATTATATCAAAGTGAATACAAAAGCAAGGATGAGAGTTGAGGAATAGTGGAAATGACTTGCTTTTAACTATGTAAATAAATGGAAAATATTACAAATCAGAGACTTTTGTAGCAGATGTAAAAAGTAAATTATTTTGAGATTAAGAACAAACAATCTATCAGAGCAAGAAGACTGAATCATGCTGTTGCAAACAAGGCAGAGGAAGTCTACTAGATTATCAACATAGCTGTACCAGTAGGGTAGAGAATGAATTTAAAAAATAGAATAAATAGAAAAGTACCAGGACTTCACCTGGGAATTAACTAAATTATTAAACTATGCCAAGATATGACTCACAAATTGAAGAATTAAGACTGTTCAGGCAGTGGCAATGCTGTAGGCTATGAAGATACTCAGGAGGGTACTTCAGATTTGAGGAGATTTTGCTGTTACTAACTATCCAACAATAACCACTGCAAAAAGTATAATAAATAACAATATTTAAGACCTTGAAATTGAAATGACTTACTCTAACCCAGGCTCCAAATTCCAGTTTTTTTTTTATCATGAACAACAAAGATGACAATATAGTGAAACAGGACCAAGAAACTCTAACTCACCAAAACTAAAAGTCTACAATCTCTCTCCTGTCTGGTCAGAGTCACCATTTGCAATTTAGTCAAAGTGCATCCATGATTCTAGCTTTTTTTTAAAACTAATTTGCATGTGTGGTCAAAAAGCTGAATAAAAAGTTAGCCATATGGACAAGTGGCAGAATGACTTCAATACTTTGACTTGTCCAGGCACTTTGCAGCTGTCTATTACAGCCAATATGCAAGAGAATCACAGACTTAAATTTAAAGAGTCTAAAAAGATGCATAAATGCCTGGAGCTTGCCATAGAAGTTGAAAAACCTATATAATATGAAGATTCTGCCTCTCAAATCAAATTAACTCACATCCAAGTAGAGTGCTGGATTATTCATGGCATTTCTTGAAGCAACAAGTGTTACTTGGAAGTGCTCATCTTCTCCAAAAGAAGTGTGTGATAGGTTATCCTAGGTTATGTGTACAAGTGTGACAGTTATACCCATTACCAAGATTTGTAAATGGAATATGGCACAAGTGTGAGTCCCATGTAGACATTGGACTAAGAAAATATTGCTTATATTCACTTTTTGGGGATATCTCAGATACCAGTGTTTAACCCTAGCTTAAATTTAGGGGAGCAGTAGTCTGAAGTAATGGCTCCTTGAAGCTGGGCATAATAATTGTAAAAAAATCATAAAAATGTGTTTAAAACTAATACATCAGCTATTATCACTGCAATGGTAGGAAGGGTTCTATTTTTTTTTTCATAAAAGTTCTAGAGAAATTAAATGGTTGGGCGAAGATAATTGATTTAACATCATTTCAAGGCTTGTTGGGTCATTAAATATCAAAGTCACTCCCTCATTTTCTGTTATATACTGTACCTATGAACACTAATGCCACAATCCTCATAAATACATTGGACACTATTGTAAGGTGGGAGTTATATGCTATCTAAGTAATCCACCAGTAGCAATAGTTTATGTACTTCACACCACTGGCACATATTGTATTTTGTTGATGTTATAAAGATTACCATTTCATTTTCAACCTCTGTTTTGGTTATTCCTCATTCAGTAACCCTTTCTAGGTAACAACATTTTCCTTTCCAATTTTATTTTTATTTCATTCCCTTTTAATCAAAAACTAAATATACAAGTCATGCAGGAGAAAAATCATAAGGAATAAAAAGTTTTGAAAAAAGTCTCTGTATCAATTATCATCAAGAACATTTCCATCATTTTATAATGTTTTTATAAGATAGAAGATAATGATTGACATTGCATTTAAATTTAAAGATCAAGCTTGACTGGGAAGTAAGAAGCAAGAAGAGAGTTCCACAAGTGAGAAGTGCAAGAAAAGAAACTGTTAGTTTAAAACTTACATTTACATCTGGCCATTTCAACTCTGAAATGATAAGATCTTGCTGCCAATCTAGTACTGCACTTAAATTCATAGATTGTAGATACCATAGAGGAAAGTTCATCAGAATAATTACCATGAAAATATTTATAGAAAAGTTACAGGGAAACTAAATTATGGCAGTAGGAAATTGACTGAAGCTGAGATGCCAGGCCAGGACCAATGACATTCCAAATTCTTTTAATTTTATCAAGGAACTTTAAATCTATAGCAGGAACAACAGACCATATGTGGCAACAATATTCAAAGCATGGATTAATAGTAGACATATAAATATGTAAGTTATATTCTAGTAGCAACTGATTATAATTCTCAAACAAGACAATTATTCTTGCACATTTTAAAATCTACCATTTGCTCCTGCATTTAAATTGCTGTCATATCTGGTTTGTGCTATATATCTCAAGATTCTCAACAAAATGCAAAGAAGAGCTTGTAATGTCCTGTAAGGTCCTGACCTGGTATCTTGAGTCACTTTCCAACCTACATGAAGTGGCTTCTCTCTGCCTTTTCTATAAATATTTTCATGGCAATTGTTCTAATACGTTCTCCACCTTGGTACCTCAGCTGCATGAATTTAAACATACTGCTAAATTGAGAATTAGGTCTCATCATGTTACTGTTAAAATAGCTAAATGTAACTGTAAGTTCTATTATAATAGTTTCTAATTCTTTTCTCATAGGTTTCACCTCTGAACATGAAATTTTAGAGAAAATCAAAACAAAATGGATACTTCTACTTAACAATCAGAAAGAGATAGTTGAAATTTTTAGGGCATATAATGAGGGAAGAGAGCCTGGAAAATGTGAGACTCACAGGATATATTAAATGAAAAAGGGACAGAGGAAATAGCATATAGCATACCTAATGAGCTTGTGTAAAAGGTTGTCAGAACAGGGATTAGAAGAAGGGACATGGCACATATAATAATAATAATAATAATAATGACGGAGAGAAAGGAGCAAAAGAAGAAAGGGAATTAGGAGGTTGAATCTTTGAGCTTCCTATACATTAGTCTATTCAGGAAAAGGAACAAGACTTAATTGTTTTAAACAAAGAAAAGTAAATAGTGAATACAGTGATTCCAAGAGATGAAAGGATGAAACTGGGTGAGAATAATAAAAGATACATTTTTAGAACCTTACACAAGTAATGTGAAAACAACAGACTTATAAAGTGAATACAGTACCAACAATCATTGGAATAAAAGAAACAATCTTGCAAATAGACTGTGAAGAATCAATTCAGACCACAGCACTGTTCACACTAATGAAAATAGAAAGCAGAGTGTTAGAGGTCAATTTCCTTTGTGATGGTCATCAATTTCCTTTGTGATGGTCATCAGAAAGCTCTGGTATGAAAAGGCAAACAATATATAAAAATAATAATGGGTTAATACATATGCATGTTGATATGTATATAGATATGACCAGACCCATTTTCAACAAATATTAAATTCACTTTTTGGAAGGGTTTCTTGATTAGGCAAAGAAATCTTCAGTAAGCTCATTTGCAAAGTTCTCAGCCTGATATTTGGTCATATCAGATTCCCTTCATTATCTACCTATTTATCTCAGCCTGTTCGTTCTATCTATCTATCTAGATATCTATCTATCTATCTATCTATCTCAGTCTGTTCATATCTATCACTATATTTATTTCTGTCTGTTCATATCTATCTCAATCTATTCATATCTATCTATTCAGATCTATCTATTTATCTCTGTTCATATCTATCAATTGGTCTGTCTCAGTCTGTTCTTATCTATCTATCTATCTATCTCAGTCTGTTCATATCTATCTATCCATCTATTTTAGTCGATTCATATCTAATCTATCAATCTATTAATAATAACAAATATTATGTTTCATAAAAAAAAACAATCAAGCAGCATATTTCTAGATGATAATGCCTTTAAACAAGGAGACTTGATAGTTAAAATTCTCAGTATTAAAAAATATCACCCTTGTGCCAGACATGAGTGACCACATAAAGACTTACAGAGAAATAGATTTGTTTTGCTTTTTATATGTACATATTTTTTATTATTATTTTATTTATTTTCATTCTTCCCCCCATCCACATACTGGTGGTCAGAGATGTCTGACTTTTGCACAAATGTATATAAAATATCAGACATGAACACAAATTATATCTCTGACCTTAACAAATGATCAGAAAAGATGAAGAATTGTGGGCAAGGAAATGTAGGCCATACCACTATCAGTCAATGCACCAAAGATTTTCAATAGCTTTCTGGGTCGAATTCTCAAAACTAGGTCCAGGCTTTGAACTCTTGCAATCTCTTAAATGCTTTCTGGACACAACTTGATACTGGGGATGGCAGAAAAGGGTAGTGAGTTGTAATTTTTTGTTAACAAAAGATTGGTGAGGGCTTTGGGGTGGTGTCTAGAGTAGTTGCAGTTAGAATGTAGGAGCAAAAAGATGGAGAGAGGTGTCAGAAAGGTGGTGTGGTAAGGTTAGGAGCATTGCAAAAGTACAAAACACACTCTATATCAGATCAAATGTAGACTAACGTGACTGCAAAATCTCCAATAATGAAGGGGCTCAAAACAAAACAAAATAACAATAAATGTGATAACTTAAATGATGAGATAAAGTAATGAATTATAAATAACAATATTTATTGATTAGTTGCGAAGAGAAAGAAACTGTCTATATAGCTGCTTTGCAATAAACTCTTTCACTTCTCTACATTTTTCTTTCTCTCTCTCTCTCTCTCTGCATCTTCCATTAGGCCTACACTTAATCCACAAATATAAAATACAGAGCATATCCATATTTACAAGATAATGCTGAAAAGTTCACAGTCTAACTAAGAAACAAAAATCTGATGTTTAGCTCTTTGGTTTGATCTAAGGAAGTGGGTGGAATCTAGAACTTTTTAACCCCACATTAGTCACATGGGGTGTTTTGTTACCTCCCAATTATTAAAGTATTCATAATTCCTAGTTGGTAATTTGTTTCTTTTACTGCCTCCCTCTACTTTCATGACTCAGTGAGGGTGTGTAGCATGAAATGTGGCACAGTTGTAGTTCAGTTCCCATGGGAGGTATATGCCAGGGTATTATAAATATTCTGGAAATCCAAGTTGACTAATGCAGAGTTAACATTCCCTCACTTTTATTTATGTAATATTTTTATATATCAGTAGAAAAGTCCACTATATGAGATGGGAAATTCACTTATCGTTATGTAGTGGATACTTGCCTGTCACTACA
This sequence comes from Acanthosepion lycidas, assembly GCA_963932145.1. NCBI lineage: Eukaryota > Metazoa > Mollusca > Cephalopoda > Sepiida > Sepiidae > Acanthosepion > Acanthosepion lycidas. The sequence goes on from OZ010575.1 coordinate 54,023,831, forward strand.
TCATGGACTCTCCTGATGACATAGTAGAACTAGAAACGTGTTATTGTAATGTTATTTTATATCTGGTAAGAATATAAGACTAAATTTTTCATAGATGAAATTATTGCTTATTCAATTTTTGACTCCATCAAACAAACATTGGATAAGGAAAGTATCTAGTTTTTGGGACTTTTTTTAATGTCCACCCTGTTCCAAGCCAAAGAGCCACTCGAGGTAGAGGGTTACAGAGTAAGGGTACAGTCTATGAGGATATGTGGGAAACATAATAGTTAACCCTGGACTTGAACAGGTTAAAATTACAGTGATTGGGGAAACATCTACTTGGGAGCTGATTCCACAAAGTAGTGGTTCATGAGAAGAAGCTGTTGAAGTGGAACTTACATCCCACCAATGGAATATGAAGAAAATCAGGCTGATTCAGGATCTGACCATTTTTCGAGCATCCTTAGTGACAGATCATGCATATAAGTCCACTTGAGGTTTGATTGAGCTTTAGTCCCAGTAGGTGCTTAAGACATGAGGTATCCCTGAGAAAACATGTATTCATTGTGATAGGCAAAAATTAATTTAACAACTACCTTCAGTGGCCTACCTGTTAGGAAGGACTTGATAACTGAGAAAGTACTTCCACTGATTTCACAGCTGAAGAGCTAGTGCAGTAACCCATTATACCACACCTGGTCAAAGACTTTTAAAATATATAATGTGATCCTCCTTGAGATGTATTTATTGCCTAGTGCTCTATGAGTAATGACAGAATGTCAGAAGTGGACAGAGTTGATATAATTTGTACTGCCTGTCAGTCAAGGTGTTGACGCTATTAAGGTAATTAACAACCTTTTTACTGATCATAGCTTCAAAAATTTGCTAATGACACTGTGTAGGTTCATGGGTTGAAATTGAGATGGAGATCAACACTGACCTGCATTCTTGAAAACAGGGCATACACTTGACACCTTCCACAGACTTGGGAATGATTTCTCCTTAAAGGTGTTCTTAAATAGTTTTGCTAAGATTGTGGATAACTCAAGGTTAATATTCTTAATAACAACTACTGGAATTTTATCTGGATTGGTATCTTTCTTAGGGTTGAAACTTTTGATAAGGCTTGAGATAAAAATATTACTTTCTTCAAGCCTTTATTCCTCTCATGAGTGTGTGAGTGGCTCTGCCTCCACCCCCATAGGTTGGGAATTTATATAACTTCCTGTCATGCAGTTGTCTTGTGTGTGTATATCCTTAGTTCAGTTGGGTTGAATTCCTGTTTACATCTGCAAAACCCAACAATATACTTTCAGCCTGATTCTGCACTTGGTAACTATGAGATTACCTTCTTGGTCAATTCTCTGAATTGACTATCTTTTGATGTTCTGATGTAAAACCAAATACAAAGAATATTTTAATATTTCTTAGGATGAACCCATACATATTGAGGTCACCACTGATCAACTGTTCTGAGATCAAATATTCCTGATGTGCATTAGACTTTATTCAGATCTCTGGTATTTCCTGGCATGAATTACATACTACATTATGTTAAACTTGAGAAATAAAGTTCCAATGAGGAATAGAATGTTATTTGTTTTGTTTAATATTCAGGAAGTACTGAACATAAAGAAAATGTAGAGCAAGATAAAGTTCATCATTTACATCATTTGGACTGCTGTCCTTATCTTTATTGCCATATTGACAATGTTTTGGCCATTGTAGTTGATATACAATGGAATTTCAAAATGAACCCTTCCTTTAGTCCACAGGGGTAGATTGTTCTAACTGGATATATCAATATCAGTAATTCCCTTTAGAACTCAACTCAAGTTTTTTTTTTCCCTCTGCTGTGGCCAGGTATTGAACTCACAACACTTTGGGTCAATTCACTTTTTGGATTATTCAGTCAATGCTTTTGTCCACTGGACCATGTGTTCTTAGGGATGAAAATGTTTGAATTACTCCATAGGGAAGTCTCCTAGGTAACTATACAATAACAACACCTAACATAGTGAGACTTTGATCCTGTACTCCACAGTGAAGCCGACAGTGTTAATGTACAATATAGACAACTAGCATGGTGAGACTGTGATTATATACATCTTAGAGGAATTGACAGAGTTAGTATATGATAACAACACCTAATATGGTTTGTTGTATGGGTGTATCATCAGTGATAGTATCATTGCAGTAAAGTGGTTGATTCTGGTTTACTCAGGTGTATTGGGATGTCGAAATGTATGAGTCCACAGCCTACCTCCAAATCATACATATGACTCCAAGAAGTTGCATGGGCATTGCAACAGCTACACCACAGTCAATGGCATCAACCTAGTGGCTAAATTGTGTGAGGTTAATTGGAAGGGTTTCCCAACCTAACCAGTGAAGTGGAACGCCTCTCCCCAATCTACCTGTGCCAAGTGGTCTGCGCGTAAGAGGTCAATAGTTTTACCAGTAGACGGAGGAACTTCTGAGAGGAGGTACAGGATAACTAACATCCCCAGTGCAAAAGAAACTGCTATTGCACTATTTTACCTTGAATGTTGCCATGAACCAAAATTAAAACAGAAATGAGAGAGAGGTGACTACAATTTTGTAAAATTTTCTAACTGAATAAATAAATGAATGAATGAATGGTTAGTTGTGGCCCTGTACTCCACAGGGAAGTCTGCAGGGTTAGTATATAATAATAACACATAGAATGATAAGAGTACAGCCATATACATCTCACAGGTGTCTCCAGGGTAAGCAGATGATAACACCTCGCATGGTTATTTTTGGCCCTGTAATCACAGGAAAATTGGCAGGGTTAACATACAATAATAACATCTGTCATGGTGAAACTGTGGCCTTATGCAGCTCAAGAGAGTCAAAGAAGAGTAGTGATAGAAACAAGAAAAGGTCAAATAGACTGAGACATGAATAAGGAAAAAAGTGACAAGAATGAAAAATCAAGAGAAAGAGAGGTATAAATTTATTAATGATAGAGAAAAATAGACAAAAAAAGCAAAGTAAAGAATATAAAATGTGCTGACATTTTTACAAAATAGTAGTGGAAGAAATAACAAAAAGAACCTAATTAGAGAAAAAAAAATGAGGTGAAAAATAGTTCAGTAAATAAAGAGAGACAGAATCAAAATTGAATGATAAAAAATATTACGAGAGAGAGAGAGAGAGAGCAGGAATGAAAGGTAATGAAAAGAGTGGTAGAGAAAGAGAGAAGCAAGAATTAAGAGAAAATACACTGAAAGAATTAAAGAAACATGAAATATGGTGAAGAGAGGAGAGGAAATGAAAGAAAGAAAGTGACAGAATGAAAGATAGGACAAAGAGAAGAGAAAGGCATATTCATTAGTTGCATTTTTCCTTTTTCTTCTCAAGTTGAAGTTTAACAATTCTAGTGTTAATAAGTTCATCAAAGAATTTACTCTAGTATTACAATAGAAATTGGTTGTTATAATTATTGACAAAATTATATAAAAAAATGATATTGATCATGTTTGATGTCTGAGATTTATCAATATAATAATTTTATTATTACTTTTACTCCATCTTCTTATTGCTGCTTTTTATCACAATACTCAATAGTTGGCTTGACAATAGAAGTGTATTGCAAATGATTGACTTCAAAAATACATTGGATATAATTTATTATTGAACATCATTACAAGTATTTTATTACTAATTTTATTTCATCTTATTATTGTTTCTTTCTATCACAACAATCAATGGTTGATTTCACAACAGAAATATATTTAAATGATTGACTTCAAATATACATTGGATATGATTTATTATCGAACATCATTACAAGTATTTTATTACTAATTTTATTCCATCTTATTGTTGATTTTTATTAAAATGCTTTATGGTTGGTTTTAAAATTGAAATTATTCCATTTTAATATACTGGATAATAGAACTCTGTAAGAAGCAACAACTCAAAATTTGAGGTAGGTCATTTGCATACTCTACTGCAAGAACTGTTTTTTTATGGAGTTATTCAAAATGCATGACAGAGATATGCAATGGTAATGTTTAAATAATTGAATAGAGAGAAATTTATTAACCTGGGTGGGCAGTATACCTAAGAGAAACAAAACTTATTTCAAACCTCTGCTATAGTGAAGCCATAACCAATCATGAGAAAGGCTTCAAGAGTAAATCCTGAGGATAAAATCTAGATCTTGAGTCCCAAAGGCAGTTCAATGTGCTGGTAACTCTTGCAATGAAAACCACTGTAGTTGGCCCTGCTGTTCCCTTAAAAAGTATTGGTGGCATGGAAAGAAAGAGATGCTACATTTTGGTAATAGTTAATCTCATAAAGAATCCTATTCAGGAAAGGACACTCCAGCACTGCAATTACCTGCACTTGATTGGTAAAACAGACATGATGCTACCACTACCAGTTGAATAAAAAAAAAGGAAGAAAACTCCCCAGATGCTGACCAAATGGATGCTTTATACAAAGTAAAGATAGCATGGTGAAGTAAAAAGGAAGATATAAGGTAATGGTAATGTCTATGGTAATATTAGCTGTTTATCAGGAAACATTTGGTATTCATTAACTGAGCAGCCAGTACTACTTTTGATTGAAATTTATAAAATCTTTCTCTTAAAACAATTTTTCAGGAAAATACGTTTCTCAAATTCAGTTGCTTTTATTGCTCTTTCCAGTATTGATGGGGTTTCTTCCCAAAACACTTATTTAAAGTAGTGTGTAATGTTAACAACTTGATTATATCATTATTTTCTCTTTAAGTTACATGTGATATTTTTAGTTGTTGAAAGTCCATAAGTGATGTGGTTTCTGTTATCTGGTAGGGTTCATTCATTGTGATTCTTTTGCACCAGTCAGGGTTCACTCAAAAGCCATTTTCAACCACTGATCATAGAAGACAGATGGATACAGCTAACATATTTCTGAATAGGTTTGGGGCCATGTATGACATCCATATGAAAGTCTTGATCTAACAAATCTATTTAAGAACATGATATGAGTTTTCAGATTAATAATTTGTTTTTGTAGCAATTTGTGGTGTTATAACTGATCCATACACTGAGATTTTTGAAGTGTTTGGTATTTATTAATTCCACATCCTGAAATTTTTTGATGGATTCAGGGTATGTGCCATCACAACTTCATTCCAATTCCAGACCTTAGTTCCGATTTGGAAAGGTTTATTTTGATTCCTATTTCTTGAAAAACTTGGTAGAATATGTGGATTTTCCATTGTAGTTCATTATTATACCAATTAATAAAATAATTTTAAATTGGAGTTTATTTTATATATACAATCAAAACATAAGGAAGATAGTTTTAAAGAAAGTATATTGTTGTTCCAATAAATTTTTCAGTGGTTTTAATAACATGTTACCTTGTGATCAGAATGAAACAGAGGTACTTAAATTTCCTGTTTCATTAATCACATCATTATATATGAAGCTTACATATATTTTACTTCATTCTATCACAAACATTAATAGCTTCCAAAGAGTTTTCTTCTACCAAATTTCATGTACTTGTTTTAGGTCTAACCATAGAACAGTTTTCAGGCAATCCCCAATAGTACCACACACTGAGATACAAGGGTGGGCTGAAAATTTCATAGGCTGACTATGAAGGAGTAATGCTCATTCTGTGAAGGCTTTCATGCATTAATTTCAACTCTTGTTAATAACTGCATTGTTTTTTTCTAGATAAACTGATATCTGACTGTTCAAAGAAAATGACAAATTTAACTAGCAGTGAAAGGGTTTAACCCCCAAGAACATTCATGATGACATGGTTGCTACATTATGAAATGACACCAGTTTTATCAACAGTGCAAAAGTAGGCAACTGAATTTAGGAGGGGAAAGAAGAGTTTTGAAAATTATCCAAGGTTTGGACATCCTGCAGCTGTTACCACTGAGGAAAACATTGTGTTCAATATATGGTGATAGACTGGATAACAGGCAACTGACTATAAATCAAATAGCCAATGCTATTAGTATATCCCATAAAGAATAATTGAGAATATTCTGCACAATGAACTTAGTATGATGAAGGTTTCTGCTCAGTGGGTGCCATGTCTTCTGATACCTGAAAGTGCAACAGGCTGATCACATCACTGGGAAATCTGACATTGTTTGAGGCAGATCCAACTGATTTCCTAATCCAGTAAGAGTTTTGGTCTCATCACATTGAGCCAGAGATAATCTATGCAGTGGAAACACCTCTCCTCACCTGCTCCAAAGAAGGTCAAGACTTTTTCATTTGCAGGGAAGGTGATTGCCTCAGGTTTTTGGGATGCAAAAGGCATTGTGTTTATTAACTATCTTCAAATGGCCAACACTGTCAATTTTCTAAGGCAGTTATGAAAGGAGAACTGAAAAAGGGCTCTTATTTCATCAGAACAATGCTCCAGCACACAAGTCCTTGGTTTCAATTGCTGCTGTGTATGACTGTGGCTTTGAACTGGTTTATCACCGGCCCTATTCTCCTAATTTGGCCCCATCTGACTATAATCTGTTCCCCAACATGAAAAAACATTTGGCTAGGAACCAGTATCATAGTGAGGATGAAGTCATATCTGCTGTTCATATTTTTTTTAAACAACAAGATGAAAGGCTTCTTCACAAATGGGATCCAAGAATTGCAACACTAATGGAAGAAATATATGGATTGCAAGGGGGGGACTATATTGAAAAATAAACATCATTTGGTCACATTCCATTCTAACCACTTTGTTTAGCACAAAGACGCAAGTCATCATGATCTGGCCTCATTCAACTTCTAATCATACTAGAGATTTGCTCAGCATAGGTACAGTGTAATTACCAGGTTGGGTCTATTAGTGTGGAAGAAACACAAATGTGCCTGAGCAGGAGTTTACAACAGGGATCAGCTAGCCACTTTAGTAGATGGGCATACTCTGGAAGCAAGCAGATAGCCATTATTTATGTATATATCTGAGTTGTGACATGAAAAAACTGAAACACCACAGGAGATTGTTCTGTTTCAATGGTAATATTATGATCATGGTTTGTTTTGGTTGCCTCAATATAAGTTGCAGTGCACTCATTCCAGAAACTAAGCATACAGCTCAGAAAACTTGAAAGTTACTTAAAGTAATGACACAAGAAAGTTACCCAAGGTCATTTGATAAAGTATAATAAAGAATAACACCAAAAAAAAAAAGGATTTAGCTTTTATCATATAATAATAAGTTAAAAGAACTGTTGAAAAGGTACGCTTCTTGGAGTATGTGCTCAGGAGGAATGGCTGCTCTTCTGTTTCCCCTTAAGCTATGAGTCTGGGGAGATGATGCCAATGTCTAGGTATGCTGGAGTAAATAACTGGCTAGAGATTTGTGCTCTACTTACTTCTTGATACTTGTTTGGTCTGGATGACTGAGAGCACAGAGGGACCATAATTTCCGGTTTCATTAATCATGTCATTATATATGAAATTTACTTTGTGCTAGCATCGACTGCTTCCAAATAGTATCATCTCAATTTCACTCATAAGGATGTCCTCAAACCATATGTTTTTTGATACTTCAACAATACTGGACATTGGGGTCATTGCCCTGGGCCTATATTATTAAGAATTCACTTCCTTGTCTAAGTGACCAGTGTAAGAAGTGTGGAATGTGAGCTTTTAACTCACTCTCTCTCTCTCTCTCACTGTCTGTGCGTGTGTGTGTGCATGTGTGTGTGGAGAAAGAGGTTTGAAGATGCACATTTTACAAAATCCTGCACACAAACTCACATAAATAGACAAAGTGGAAAAATATTTGTATGACACATTTCATCCTTTAGGAATTCATCAAATGTAATCTTTTTTGATGCAATTATATATGTGTAGAAAGAGTAGGGGGAATATAACTATGTAAGTAAAGTAACTGATAAAATAAAGATGAGGACAATAGTCTGAATATAAATGATGCAAATAATAATTCCATATACTTGAAATTAAGACAGAAACAACCTAAGTGTTGGTTATAATTATACCAAACAGAAAATGCTGAAAATATTGTAATGCTAAAATTTTAAACTTTAAATATAATTTTTTTAAGAAAGACCTATATATATATATATATATATATATATACATGTGTGTGTGTGTGTGAGTGATGCATACAAATCAAAACCTGTTAATGTGTGTGTATAAACACCTCTGTCTGTTTATGTATAAAAGCCTGGATGTATGTGTAGAGACCTATATATATATATATATAGGTCTCGACATACAGGGACATATAGAGACCTATATATATATATATATATATATATATATATATATATATGTCTCTACATATACATCCAGGCTTTTATACATAGACTGACAGAGGTGTTTATACACACACACATGGACAGGTTTTTATTTGCATGCATCACACACACACAGACACATATATATAACATGTCTTTCTGAGAATTGAAAAATTGATAGACAAAGTAGATTTTTTATTATTTACTTGTGGAGTGATTGAATGAATTTGATCAATCCTGTGAAATATCCAAGTGATTAATCTGTTTCAAATTCCACAAACTTTTGGGATGCAATATACATATATGTGTGAATAAAAACAAAAGGAAAACTTATCTTTCGTTTCATTTTCTGATGGACATTATTTTAAAAAAAGCATTTATAAACAGAAGTAAAAATGTTGTTAGTTTTTCAAAATTTTAAAATTTAAGTCAAGGTAAATTATGAAGAATGCTAAGTGATGTAATTTAATGCCCAATAGATGAAAGTGAGTAAAAAGTTGTTAACATATCAGCTAAGATAAGTTTTCCTTTTGTCTTTATTCAAATTGTCTTTTTACAGATATATTTTTTAGGTATATCTTAATTTGAATTTTTACACACAAACACATATATATGATAAAATAAAGAACAAAGAGGAAATGTCTTCATCTTCTCATCTGTCGGATTCTGATCAATATTTAATCTGTATTCAATCCCAACAAGCATATATATATAAACATATATATATACATACACACACACACACACACACACACATATATATATATATATATATATACATATATATATATATATACATACATATATATACATATGTATATATACATACATACATATATATATATACATACAAACATATATATACATACATACATATATATATATATATATATATATATACATACATACATATATATATATACATATATATATATATATATATATATACATACATACATATATATATATACATACATACATATATATACATACATACATACATACATATATATACATACATATATATATATATATATATATATGTTTTATGAAAGAGATTAAGTCCAACAATTATTTAATATATTTTCTGTTTATACGTTATTTTTATAGATATCATTTATTTAAAAACCAGCATTTACTTAAGTAAATTATATCTATAAAAATAACGTATAAACAATATACAATATATGTTACTAGTTTGGTTGTGAACATATTGAATCTTATAATCCATGTCTTCCTCCACTGAGCAACCAGATCTAGTTCAAAGGAGAGATCAGTTGCTAAGTTCTGGTCATCCAGATTTTGGAGGTGCACCTATAAATTGTTATGCCATCTGCAGAGGTATTCACTAAAGACTGGAGTACGTTCTTAGGCAAATAATTAATATATATCAACAGCACTGAGCGGAAAGAGGGTAGGACTGAGGCAAGAACACAGAGGAACACTGGCATTATTCTTCCAGAAAAGTATATCATCTTTCGGTTACAAAAATGGTAGCAGAAAGGTTTTGGATCGATATGATACTTTTCAATGTTGTTTCTACAAACACCATAACATGATGACAAGAGTAAGGTATCTACTATACTCTGGAAGATGCAACTTCCAAGGTCTACATCATACATGCAAATAACCATCACTTGCATGAAGGCAGAACCTACTCTCATCACTGAACATGACAGAGCATTTTTTTTTCATCTTTTCACTCCAAGTAAGGTAATAAAGCATCTGGTTTATAGGTATAAGAATGATCATTTTATGAATGTCAACAGCACTGGAGAATCCCCAACACATCACGTCCAATATGTGTAGCAATTTTTTTTTAGGTTGTTGCAATGTTGATTTCCATTACGTATGTGAATAGATATGCATACATATACATATATGTACCTTTTGTGTCTTTTATGTTTATTTCTGTAAACAAATGAAATACATCAGTTCATGGTCAACATTCAAACTTTATGGAGAACCACATTCATTGGATTTATTGTTGCTTTAGAAAATTTCATAATGTGCCAGAAATCTTTTATATACTAAAATTCAACCAACATAAGGCTCGAGAATTACTGTTAATAAATATATATTTGTTTTTTTTACCAATAGTGGAAATTTCTTATTTGAAATACATGCCACATTCTTATTTATTAAACAGTGTGTATTAAAAATGAGTCCTTAGGCAGGGATTGAAATTGCATCTGTCTTGATCTGGCATACTTTGCTGCCTGGTCGCGAAGGACTTCACAGTAAGCAAGGCCCTTTTTACAGATTATTTTTCAAGAGAGCATATCTGCTGGGTTTTCTATCCAAAACATAAAGGAAACAATTTCTAAAGAATTAACTGATTTATTTTAGATGCCACATTTTTATTTATTAATATATATTTTTTAACCAGTTTTATCACAAGCAAGGCAGTAAAGACACTAATATACAAGGGGTTACTGGGTGTGAAAGAATTAAAATATTACTAATGAGTGGGAAGAGAAATGATGACAGTAGATAGTGATTGACATAGCATTTAAACTTTTGGAGATTAAAGCTGGCTGGAAAACATGGAGCTGGAAGGATGTTCCACAAGCAAGAAGTGCAAGAAAAGAAGTGCAAGAGAATTTTAGTTTAAAATTAACACGCCATCTTTTGCACCAGTTCACAATGGACTTGAAGTTGTTTTGGACATCAACTGGCATTTTGGCCTTATGGAACTCATTAGCCATACCATTGAGACAAGAGTAAATGGTTGTGTCATCAACATAGATACCAAGTTGAGAGCTGATGCCATCAGGAAAGTCATTAATGAAATATACATATATATATATATATATATACATGTGTGTGTATGTGTTAAATTAGAAGTAAAACTGTTCAATACATGTCAAAGGTCAACTCAGAGTTTCATAATTTTTAAATCACTCATCAAGTCTTATATATATATGTGTGTGTGTATGTGTATGTATATATATATATGTATATATATATATATATATATTTAACAGTGATAACAAAGATAATGTAAAGCCAGAAATGCTGTCACTCAGCGGAACTCTGAAAGAAAGGTCATTTCAGACAAACAGTCATTATCAGAGATTGAGCCTTAATCACTGAAACCTTCTGACAAGTGGACCAAAAAGTTATGAAACAGTTCATATATATATTGTTCAGTCCACTTGTCAGAAAGTATCAGCAAATGTCTGTCAATTTTCTTGCTTTCATTATTTTTTATATTAAGTTAAAAAAATAATTTATGTCTTTTTTTTATTGGTGTTAGGTTAATTTTTCTTCTTTGTGTGCACGTGTATATGCATATTTGTGCATGCCTCTGTGTGTGCACATATGTAGGATAGAGAATGAAGAGAGAAATACAGTAATATATAATTATGTAAAATGCAATGGCTATATTCGTATGATTTTTCTTGGTCATATTCCATATAAAATGCTCCATGTAAGATTTTTTTATTTCATTACCAGTAAAGCTGACAAGGGTTTTAAAACATAAAATATCCAAAAGTAAAAAAAAATAAAGAATTATTTTTCCTTGCTTCTGAAGTTTTAATATTTTGCATTCTCTTTAGGTTGCCTGAAACTGACCTTTCTGCTGTTTGTCACCATCATCCAACCTTTTATTTTATTATCTATTATGCATTGATTCTAAATTGACCCTCAGCAGTCAGTATAAAAGGAGAGATTAGTCAAAAATCATGCCATCAGTTGAACCATTACTATTTTCCTGCCATTAGCAAGAGTCAGAGAAATCAATTGACTTTCCTACTGTTTAATGTTTAATCCTTGAATCCTTATTCAAAGCAGTTCCTGGAGGCAACCTGACAATTTATTGAACTTATTTCTTTCAGATTTATCTACCATTTATCACTTGATTTAACCAAATATACTGCATTTTTCATTGAATTTTGCATCCAGAGGAATGAAGTTTCAGACAACTGGATTTTAAAAAGATGGTAATGATTGATGTCAAGTTTGTTAGAAAATGTGTTGTAAAGACTTGTGAAATTAAATGGTAATATTAGCTTGTTTCCTGATAATTTGTCATAAGAATTTTAGAAGAAAAGTCTTCTAGGTTGGTTCAGAATATTTCAGCATCTTCTTATATATATATATATATATATATATATATATATATATATATATATATATAGGCAGCAATCACTCATTTATTCATGTTTCATTAAAGTTAACAGACAAGGTAGTGCAATTAAGATTTTTATTTAATTTTTCTTGTGTTTGAACAAGGTTTTTCTTTTATGGAAATTGTTAGTAACTGTCTAAATGTTCTGTAATTCCAAATGCTTTCAGCTATACTTTTAGCTATTATCAAGGATGATTTTATTTTTATTTTTTAACTGGATGTATGTGTTGTGAGTATCTTTCTAGAGTCATAGTGATGTTTTATTTTCTGAACACAGTCAGTACATTATGACCATGTTCATAGATAATATTATTAAGTGTCATCTTTTACTTTTTTATTATTAAGGCTTCCATTATTTCTAATATTTTTTTACATGTGGATGAGGTTATTAAGCTTTTTTTTCTACTATGTTTTAGATGGAGTCTGGTAACTGTGTGTGTGTGTGTGTGTTTAAATGGGTTTTGATAAACCTGTAGTTGGATAGGTGTAACGTCAAGTGTCTTGGCAAACATGTAGAAGTGTGACCAATGTAATTATTTATGAGTTTGGTTTGATCAGGAGCACAGTTCCTTAACAGGTATTTGAATTCATAAATAATGTCTGTTCTTTATAGTTCTGATATTGTGTGTGTGTTGTTATTTTTGAGGATAAGGTTAGCTGTTTTAAATTTTTTGTAGTAGCTAATTAAATTTTTTTGTTTGGTTCAACTGGGGTAGTGTATTTATTTATGATATTTCTAAATGAATATTCAACTTTGATAGTTGACATTCATATGGCTTTTGTAGAAAATATTTATGTTATTTTGGCCAGTGTGTTCACTATCATTAATATTTACTTTGGAAAGAAATAGGTTGATGAGGTGGTTAGGAAAACCATTGTTAACTAGTGTCTTTTTTGTATAAAAGCCAACACTTAATAATATTAACTACAAACATGGCCACATTGTGCTGTGTTCAGAAAATAGAACATCCATATAACTCTAGAAATATTCACACGACCCACACACCCAGTTAAAAAGTAAAGATAAAATCATCCTTAATAATGGTTAAAGTATATCCAAAAGTGCTTGAAATTACAGAGCATTTGGACAGTTTCTATATACTCTATGTACAGAAAAGAAAACACTGGTCTGTTGTCTTTAATGAAATATATATATATATATATATATATATATATATATATATATATATAAATATAAAAGTGAACATTGAAGTCAACACTCAGAGGCAACAGGCTGTATCATGCTCGGTGCAATCATCAGGCCACCTGACGATTGTGCCTAGCATGAAACAGCCTGTCACCTCTGAGTGTTGACTTCAATGTTCACTTTTATATTTATACTTACATACACTATCTCTGATAGTGAGCACTTTATCTCATAAATATAGCACACCTTACAACAATATTTCTATGTATATATATATTAGGTTGGTGCAAAAATAATTTCGTTTTCTCACATAGTAACATATGTTAGAAAACGAAATTATTTTTGCACCAACCTAATACATACAAAAAAGTTTGATTAAAAAGAATCAACAAGGCATATTTTACTTTTCAACTTGTAATGATAACAGTTTATTTATTAAGATTTTTCAATATATATATATATATATATATATATATATATATATATATATATATATATATAAACTGGAGATAATGTGATAAAGTGGAAAAGCTTTTTAACAATGTGTTTCAGCAATGTCTGTTAGGTTCATTTTCTTCAGGTTGGAATGAAAGTCAAAACTGTCTGTAAGATAAAGATACTGGGATATTTGAGGACAAGAGGGGCAATAAATTAAATTCCCATATCAAGACGAGAGACCAGAAAGTATTTTGCTTTATATATATATATATATACATATATATATATAATTAATAATCAAATTCTTTTACCTCATATGGGGAATAAACTATTTCGGCAGATGAGGAAAGTGGTCATCTGTCTTTTCAACCCTTTTATATTACTCTCTATAAATAAGACATCAAGCTCTTTTTTGTGGATCAGTTCTAATATTTTTAAATTACTAGGATCCACTTGGATTATATACCAATGGATATTTTTTACTGTACTATATATATATATATATATATATATATATATATATATATATATATATAATTGTGCAGTTGGCCAGCAGTCCCTGTTTTATGCAAGTTTAATTAAAAACAACTGAAAAGGTACTGTGGTTAAGTTTTAATTTAATTTTTCTTGTGTTCTTATAATTTTTTTTCTTTTCTGGACATAAATTATGTAGAAATTGTAATATTTTGCATGTCCTAGCTGATTTTTATTTTTACTTTTAACTGAATATACATAAGAGCCGTTAGCATCTGTTTGATTTTAATAATATTGTTATATATCCTGTCAATGACAAACTTATTCGTACACCCATCAATTTTGAATATTTTTATCTATTTGTTTGTATGATGCCAAGTTTTTTATATGTTAATAAGCACAAAAAATGGAATATAAAACTCAATTTTCAGAACAGTAGGTTAAATACAAAAATATTTGTCAGGTAAATTATGCAAAATAGGAAAAGGTAAAATTATTTGTACAGTAGAAAATATTGTTTTAAACTGATTGATTTGTGTAAGTATAAGTAATTTACATAATTATTTTATCGGTGAAGCTTTCTAGACTATTTATTCAGTAGAATATGAGTGATAATTCCATCAAAGGACATCATTTAGTGCATAGAATGTCACCAATGTTATTCTTACATTAACAAGGAAGACAAAGGAGCTAACTGTTGACATGAGAGAGAGAAATATTAACTTCCTGTTATATAGGAATAAAGTGTCACTGTCAACACTGGGATTTGAACACAGATCACCAGAGAGCAAACACAGGCAATCCCATTTTGAATAAGTAGATCAAAGGATGGTAAAGGAAATGTATATATGGGAATTATCATGGCATCTAAGTGATCACTATACAGATTACTATTCAAGAAAGTATTATTGAGCAAGTCCTATTAGTGTGAGTGATATTTGAAGGTGTCTGACACCAGTATTTTCAATGGCAGTACTATAGCAATTACAAAGTCTCTACTACAATGAGCATTACAAAAGTGACAACAAGTATTTCTTAACATCACAAAAGTGGCAATGAGGATTCCTTCAACTTACATGAGGATTCATTCAATTTACATGAAAAAATTAATCTGCAAAATATTCAGCAGAGTACAATGGAATTGAGGCAAACACAGGCCATCTCATTTTGAATAAGTAGATTATGTGATGGTAAAGGAAATGTATATATGGGAATTAGCGTGGCATCTAAGTGATCACTATATGGGTCACTATTCAGTGTTTACTATTTGAGTGAGTATTATCGAGCAAATACAATTAGTGCGAGTGATATTCGAAGGCATCTGACACCAGTATTTTCAATAGCATTACTATAGTTCTATCTGTGATTACAAAGTCTCTACTACAACAAGCATTACAAAAGTGTTAATGAGTATTCATTGGTATTACAATAGTGGCAATGAGTGTTCATTGCATCACAAAAATTTCACAATTTGGGAAAGAGTTACAGCACTATTTCAAACTGGTTAGCTATCCCAAGATCTATGACACAGTCTGTTATAAAGAAGTTTAAACAGTTTGGCATGACAGAGAATTTGCCTGAGCATGGAAGAAAACCCAAATTGTCACTGAGAACTGCATGAAAACTGTGTTGCGAGGTTAATATAATCCCAAGATTTGTTTTGAAAGACAATGCCAAAAGTTTGGCTATGATGGGTATCAGCATAAGTACTTGCACAATAAAACATTGTTTAAATAGAAATGGGTAGTATGGAAACCGACCACAACAAACTCCTCTTCACAAACCATGTCATATTGTTGCACAGTTTAATTTTGACAAAACGTTCTTGGACAATGAAAAATGCTTTTGGGAACAAGTATTATGGAGTAATGAAACAAAAATTGAGCTGTACAGAAGATTTGGTACAAGAATGGTGAGACTTTCCTCCCAAAGTACACAGTGGCAACATTAAAAAATGGAGGCAGTTCAATGAAGTTTTGGGGTTGCTTTAGCTTAAGGGAGACTGGACAGTTAACCGTAATAAGAGGAATAATGAAATCTACAAACTATATCCAAATTCTGACTGAAAATCTACAACTATCAGTGCAAAACCTAGGTCAGCAATCTACTTTCCAGCAAGATAATGATTCCAAACAGATGTCTAAATCAGTGAATGTGTGGCTTCAGAAAAAGAAGATTACACTTCTGCCATGGCCTTCAATGACTCCTGAATTGAATTCTAATGAAAATCTATGGCAAGAATTGAAAGTTCGAATAAACTGTTGGTCACCAAAACCTTTAGAAATTAGAACATGTAACTGTTGTTCAAATTTCATCAAAAACTTTAGACTATGATTGCAGCAAGTTAGAAAGATGAGAAGCTATGCTATTGACTATTAATATTGAGAAAATTGTTCAATTTTTTCTATTTTTCATACTGTATAAATAGTTTTGTTTTTTCCTATTTTGCATAATTTGCCTGTCAAATTTCTTTTATTTAACCTATTGTTCTGAAAATTGAGTTTTATATTCTTTTTTACATAATTATTAACATAAAAAACTGGCATCATACAGGCATTAAATTCTGAGGAATGGATAGAAATATTCAAAATTGATGAGTGTACAAATAATTTTGTCACTGACTATATATATATATATATATATATATATATATATATATATATATATAAAACGTATGTGTATGTCTGTGTGCATTATGAAGATTTTCAAAGAGTGCATATTCTGCTGAGCCAAGGCTGAAGTGCTGGATAGTGATACATATTATTCTAGAGATACTACACAAATATCGTAAATCCTAGTTAGAAGTATTGATTCATGCATGAATAATCACATTATTTTAAAAGAATTACAACCTTTAGTCTCCAGTTTAATTTTATGAAAATGACTGAATATTGACCTTAAAGTGTTACAAAATTATTCTTACCTCATTCATACAGTATAGTCAATGCTTCATAGTAGCTCCTGCTGCAATACTAACAGCTTCTAATCTCTTTGAATAGACAATGAAAAATTTTGTGTAATATTCCTTGGGGAGTTTAACCCAGTCAAATTTGTTTTTGACCTTTGGTGAGAAGCAATTTTCAAATGACTCCAGAGGTTTTCAATGGAAATCAATCTTGACTCTAGATTGGTCAGTCTAAAACATTTACATTTTTTTCCGAAACTATATTTTCCCATAAAACCTTGCAAATGGACAAGTTTCAATGATCAGAGAAAAAGAAACACCTTCATATCATCAAACTACCACCTCTGCATTTTGCAGTTAATAGAGTACTAAACTGTTAAGTAATATCAGTCTTCCTCTATGGCAGTGAATCTTGGACAATCTCCGCACAAATGAAGAAACTTGATGCAACAGAAATGTAGTTTTGAGTAAAATGCCAGTATAAATGGATGCTTTTTACTTAGCATTAGAAAGAGAAAGTTGAAATTTCTAGGGCACATAATGAGAAAAGAGAGCTTAGAGGATTTAACACTCACGGGACATACTGAAAGCAGGAGAGACAGGAGAAAGCTGCTAGCAACCTACCTAATAAGCTTGTGTAAATAGATGACAGAACAGGGATAAGGAGAGATAGCAAAAAGAAAAACTTTATTAAAAGCTACAAAGTTCAGGAAATTGTGACGACCATAATTGCCTACATCCTAAAGGGACATGATAATTAGAAGAAGAATCTGGAAAGGGAAGATATGAAGCTTGTGTAACAGTTTTCAGCACAGAAAGTGTAATGAGTGATCTAAATTCAAAACCCAGCTTAGCCTGTTATGTCCATTTTTGCCCAAGTGCCCTTTGGAAAGGCATGAATGCATTTCTTTTCTCTCTAACTGTAAGTTAAATAGCAAAGTAGACTGAGATCTCTAGCCTTGAATGCCAACCAGACAAAGAAAAGGAAAACTCTGAATTCCAGACTGTGGAGAAGGCAATGAAAAATCATTCCAGTATCTTTCCTAAGAAGTATAGCAATTCAAAGATAGTAAAGAAAAAGGAATTTGTGCAAAGTCATGATTACCTTCATACTGAAGAGATATTAAAATAAAAAGTCCAGAGAGGGATGTTTTAGCATGATATTCAGAAATGGACAAGATTGTTCAGTTACTATGTTGAATGGATAAAGACCAGATTGAAAGAAGCTCTTACAGATTGGACATTTATGACCCATAGCAAGCCAAGGTGAGTGAAATGAACCGGAGAATAAGAGAACATATATGCTTATGAGATCAGAAGGTTGGCTAGATTGGCTAGATTTACTGGAGATGGGTTGGAAAGAGTGGATAAGTTTGAATTTATGACTGGTTTCTCTGATCACATTTTGGTAGGGTTGCAGCAGTTGCTGAATATCAAAACTGTATTAATGGGAAATTTGGTGACCAGAGTTAAGGTGTTGATGTCGAACAAAACCTAAAGATCTTGTGGCAGTGGTCATAAGAGTATCTAACATAATAAGATGTCAAGCCTTGAATAATGCAGAATGTAGAGTAGGGGAGGGAAGCATAAAAGTTCAAGGGGATCTTATTTCAAAGATCCCAAGCATGATTTAATTTGCAACTGATGTAACTGATCAGGTCACATATCCAACAATTATGAACAAGTAAATGGTCAGAGTGGGTGGCTCATCCTTCATCCAAGTAAAGATCAGTTGGGGTACATGATTAGGCTTTCATGCATATATATATATATATATATATATATATATATATATATATATATATTATATGAATTAAGACAAATGGATAACTTACGTAAGACATCATGTTTATCCTCTGATGGACTTTATCAAGGCAAATGTAAGGATTTTATTTTGCAACAGGTATTTATACACCGATGTAAAAATATATAATTAGTTTTTAAAATTTTTATTTATATTATTTTGATATGAGATTAATTTATGTATTATATATTTTAAATAACAGAAGGTTTGGAAATAACCATTTTCTTTTATTTTAACAAAAAATTTAGTCATGTATGTTAGCTTGGGAAAGAAGTATTTTTTTTAGAGAAGGGGATATTTTAGAAAATCCGGGGTGCAGATTTATATTTAGGTAAGATTCAACAGTGTCACTCACAAGAATTTTCTTACTAAGTCAATTACTCACTCTTTTAATAAGTGTGGCATTCTTTAGATCGAAGTTTGCATAAAATAGATTGTTGTAACTCAGTGTTGACCTTAGTGTCCACTTTTATATTTACATATCTATCCCTGATATTGAACACTATATAGATATAACAACTGAAATATGTGTACCCACTAAAAATAATATTTAAAATAATAAAGATATAATGGTGGCTAAAAATCAATTAAAAAATTACTGTTGTTTATATTGCAGGTACAAGGCTAAAGCTAGCAGATATGGATTCATAGAAGTCCCAAAGAGAAAAATTATGCATTCCTTCAATAGGCAATTCTAAGCTTTAAAGCAGCCTCCATAGTTGAATTGGTAAAAGCAAGTTTTGTCTGTCAAAATGGTTTCCTTGATGGAAAAAGGGATACAGGCTTGATTCCTGTTGGAGGTGCAATCTTTCTTTAGTAGGACTTTGAAATCTAGTTCAGTTGAATTTGACTGTTTAAGAAAATAAAAAAAAACAAGGATAGAAACTCAAACTTGTACCAGCTAAAAATATTGTTATAATAATCAGATGAAAAAATCAATTATATATATATATATATATATATATATATATATATATATATATATATATACTACCCAAATCACCTGCATGTCACACATATTTTCCAAGAAAATGACGATGGATTTTAAATCACTGTTATAATTTGTGGAGGAAAATGATGCATTATATATATATATATATATATATATATTAGGTGGGTGCAAAAATAATGTCGTTTTCTCACATAGTAAAATATGTGAGAAAACGACATTATTTTTGCATCAACCTAATATATATATATATATATATATATATGTGTGTCAACATATTTTTATTACTATAAATGTTATATTTACCGAGTGTACATATTGGAGTAGACATCCCTGTTGTTTTATCAATCAGATTAATGCCTACCGACTTAGAGACTGAGATGACTTACTGAAGAAAATATTTCTCCTGACAGCAATTGAAACAATATTCTCTGTTTCAATCAGGGAAACCATTTTTAATATAAGTGTACCTCACCAATTAGACCAAAGAAAGCCATTAAGACAAAGTAAGGCCTCAGGATGATAGACATTAATCCTAGTGTTTAAAAAAAGAACATACTACCTACTCTAAAATGTGTACCCACTAAATATATTTACAGTAATAAGAAATAGTGAGATTATAAAATCCATTAAGTGCTTAAAAATTACCGGATATAAATAAGAGTTGGCACAAAAGCATGAAGAACTTAAGATTCTGGTACTGTCAATGTGTTTTTCAGGATACAGAATTTTTCCCTTTCTCTTGCCTAAAAGAACTGAGTGAAAGATTTGTGCCATCAAAAGATAGGTCAGATTATTGTTTTTCTTTTTACTTGCATATGAGGACTGAGTCCCTTCCAAGTATACAGGTAGGATTTTTTTCCCTATTTAACACTTTCATTCACATTCATTCTTTTTGTTTTTTCATTCTCATTGTACTTTATATTCTCTCTCTCTGTCTTTCTCTCTCACTCTCTCTCTCTCTCTATATATATATATATATATATATATATAACATATAAATGTAAATATTATATACATGTAAATATTTATATAAATAGATATTTATGTAAATATTTATATACATATAAATGTAAATTTACATTGAGCAATATATATATAACATATATATATATATATATATATATATATAATGAGAATATATATGTGTATGTGCATTCATACACATACATGCAGACACACACAAAGAAGAAAAAATCAAGCTAACACCAATAAAAAGCCTATAACTTATTTCTTTTGAGTTAATATAAAAGTAATGAAAATAACAAAATCGGCTGATACCCACTAACGAGTGGACCAAACAATTACAGAAAGGTTTGTCTGCAAAACTCAGAAGTGGGGCTTCTGAATATCAATTGGCTAAGTGACATATTTGTATTAATCTTATATATATATATATATATATATATATATATTCTCATTATACTTGTTTCTTTCTCTCATTTTCTTCTTTATTTTTTTTATACACTTTTGTCCTTTTCTTCCTCTCTTCCTTGTAGTTTCACTCTTTCCTTCTCTTTTTTCCATTCATACTTTTATTTTAATCTTCTTATTTCTTTCATCCAGAACCTTATATTATCTTCTTTATATTTTCACTGTTTCTATCTATCATTACCATCTATGCATTTCTTCCTTTTTCTGATATTTTCCAATTTATATACATATCCAATTCATATTTTCCTTCTATATTTTCTTCAGACTTGTGCCTTTGTCATTTTTTTCCTTTTAACCCTGTGCTTTGTAATCTCTCTCCCTATCTATCTATCTATCTTTTCCACTCAAGCTTTTCTACTTTTTCAAATATTTTCTGCTGTTATCTGTCTCTTTCCTTCTCTATTGCTTTCATACACTTGCTATAGACACTTACTATTTTCTTATCTCCCCCTCCATCTTCCTTTGTCTTATATCACTTCTCTTTGTTCCTTTCTCTCAATGTCATAATCTTTTATGTCCTCTCTTTCTCTCCGCCTCTTGTTCCCCACACCCTCTCTGTTCTTCAATATCAAATAGTCTTGCTTATATCAATTATCTGTTGGCAAGAACAATAATAATAGCCTCTATTACTGGACCCATT
This sequence comes from Acanthosepion lycidas, assembly GCA_963932145.1. Classification (NCBI taxonomy): domain Eukaryota; kingdom Metazoa; phylum Mollusca; class Cephalopoda; order Sepiida; family Sepiidae; genus Acanthosepion; species Acanthosepion lycidas. The sequence continues at coordinate 54,046,002 of OZ010575.1, forward strand.
ATTTTCATATCAAACTGATTTTCTTCATCCTGTACAGTATTTTATTCATCACAATAATAATGGAGTGTGCATGACTTAAAATCTTAGACAACATCATTATGTTTGGTGAATCACAGAAAACAAACAAAACAAACAAAAAGAAGAAAAATGAAAAACAGCGTTAGGTAAACAGTGTATTTCTTTTTTTTTTACCTTGTATCATATTGAAAATATATTCAAAACTCTTGAAAATATTTACCATTTCTTTTAGGATTGCTGAAACAAAAATTATAACCCAATAAAAGGTTTGATCTGTTAGTGGAGTAGAGAATCCTCTGCAGAAGAGTAAAACCTCCAAAAAGGGGGCATTTACCAAGTAAATGCTTAGACTCAAATATAAATTACCACTATTTACCTATTCCCAAACCAAGTAAATGCTTATAAACTCAAAGGTAACTGGCTAATATTTACTTCTCCCTGAACCAAGTAAATGCTAAAGGCATACATATAATTTACCTATTTCCAAAACAAGTAGATGCTTATAGATCTAAATATGATGATGATAAAAATACCAATTTCAATACAAAATAAATTAATGGTATTATAAGGAGACACAGTGGAGTAATAGATAGCAGCTCGGATTGAGGAATCGGAGAGCCAAGTTCGAATTCCAGTTGAATCCATTACATTAATTTATGTGCTAATACCCTTGGGAAAGGTATGAATCCTCTTCTTCTCCCCACCAGCTATGGGTAAATAGCAAGACAGACCAATTTCTATAGCCTAGGATGGCAACTAGTCTACCACAGAAAGAAATGGCAACCTACTGTGAGAAAAAATTTGCCTTGTCAGTCATGTATTAAATGATACATGATCGCCTAAGCGTGTATCACGCATGGTAGATAACTGACTGATGACATGTCATAAAATAAGCTAATGGTATGACATGTCATAAAATCATCAAAAACTAACACTCTGTTAAAGGTGCTAAATCACAGAATGAGAATCACAGAAGGTCATTGGGTAAAATCAAAGAATCTGCCAAAATCATGAGACTCACTCCAACGCACAGGGCTAAATAAAAGGAATTAAATGGATAATGAATGAGCACCATGGAAGGATACATGGGTAAATAAAAGGAACCACAAAGATAATGAATGAGAACCATAGTAAGGCATTGGGTTAAATAAAAGAAACTGCTCTGATTATCTAAATGAACAGCATAGGGCTAAATAAAATGTATTAACTAGATAATTAATTAAAACAATGGAAGGGTATGGTGTTATATAAATGAGGATACCCATATAATAAAGAAACATATTTCAGCATTAAAAAAAAACCCCAAAAAACATACGGCTTGATATGTCAAAAATCTACCAACTAAACTTAATCCCAACTGGAATAGTAGAAAGAAAAAACTAAATAAATATTATATTGCATGTTCTGATCCAAGTTTAAGGAGGTTTATCAGGCGTGACATACATCTAAGAAAGACTAGAGTTTCAACAGGCTGAAACAATGATTGAAACAACAAAGCCACTGGTTTGAATGCCATAGCACATCTCGAAATTTTAGGAATATCAAGTACTTCAGAGAACATGCTAACTTAAATGTAGTGATCAAAAACAACAAAGAGAAGGAAAGAGGCTAGAGTGACCAATTCAGCTCTTTTTGGAGTTAGACTGAGCTCTTTCTCAGTGCATTTAGCCCTTGTCAATCAACAATGAGCTCTTTTTCTTATTAATGAAATAATAAATATTAATAAGAAAAGGAGATAGATGCTGATTTACATTGACCTAAATGCACTGAAATAGATCTAGTTCTAGCTTCAAAATGTACTTTTCTAAGTGTAGCTTAGACATGGCACAAGGCCAAAAAGTATGGGGCAAACAGAGAGAACCAAACTCACTACTCAGTCATAATTGATTTAGCAAGACAAGCTTGCTAAACATTAGACCACATCAAAGTTTCCCAGATAAGAAGTAAATTGGCAAATCTGTTATTGGCAATAAGCATCTGAAGAAATTCACACTGTATCCAAAATTCATGAAATTATAACAATCTTTTATTTCAGTATTTCAGATAATATAATTAAACTAGGGAGCATATATATCTGCCAATATCACTGTCATTAAAAACTAAATGAAAATTAGTTCATAGATAGATATGTAAATAAGATTGATTCATTTTTTATGGCTTATCAAACATTTGCATGTTATTTAAAGGCAGAAAATATTTTTAGATTGTAAGAATTTTTTGAGATAATAATGATTTAGTGATATAAGTCCTACTAATTATCCCATAGCTTAGGGGAGAAGTAGTGGATTCATACCTTCCCCAAGGGAATCCGTGTATAAGTGAATATAATGACCCCAGCTGAAAATGGAACTCAGCTCTCCAATTAACAATTCTGAACCATTATCAATTACATTACCTGCACATGCAAGCTTGCAATACCTGGTATTTCCAAGCAGTTACCTATCTAGGTACTGAACCAGCTTGACATTGCTTAATTTTGGTGATCAAACAGGAACCAATGTTTCAACACTATGGGGCTGTGAACTGATATAGATACAATGCAGTGGAGGTTTTAAGTTTTAAGATTTCTATATATTTCAGACTATTGTCTTAATAGATGTAATATTTCTCAAATAAAACAATTATGTATCCACCACAAAATATGAAAAACAAATTCAATTTTACTGTTCTTCAGCACTTGACCTGTAGCCTGAACTTTCACAATATATCATTGAAATTCATGGAGAACCTTTGGAGATACTATATAGACAAATAGATCAACATGGGTGAATATGTAATCTCTATCCAACATTGTCAACAGACATAAATAGTTATATTGTATTCAGTTCTTGCATAGCAAAGGATTTGTGTTTTCTAAGTCTAAAAAAGATACTGGATGACACTCAAAGACTTCTTAAGTGTCATGTCCCTTTAGATGCTGTTGATCAATTCTTTCCACAACTTCTTATCCTTTGTAGCTCTTAACAATATTTATCTTTTTACTCTCTCACTCCTTTCTTGTTCTGCCATTCATTTACACACAATTGTTAAAAGGTTACTTGCTGTTTCCCTTTGTCCCTCTTAACTTCATTATATCCTCTCAAACTTTCCAAGTCTCTTTTCTTCATTATGTATTCCAGAAATTTCAACTACCTCTCTATCTGAATCTAATTATAAGCATACTTTTTGATTTAATTTTCCTTATAACATCCTCATTACTCACATGTTCCATGGTTTTTCTCAGTGACCTTCTGTAGAACCAAATTTCTGTTGCCTGAATCTCCTCTTCATCTGTCAGGAAATTGTCCAGCATTAACTGCTGTATAGGAAAACTCATATTACGTAGTAGTTAGGCACTGTTTTCCTTGTTTCTATGAAAATTTTCTGTCCAAATGTAAAAAAACTTCCCAGATATTTAAATTTTGATACTTGCTTGATTTTGATATTTCCAATCATAGTTTACATCCTGAGCTGTTTCACTTGCTGACAACCATACATTCTGCTTTTATACTTAGTCCTTTTTCTGTTTTCCTTAAATGCCTTTTCTAGGAGTCCTGCAATTTTCTTTTTGAGCCTGCTATCAACAATGCATCATCTGCATATCTTAGGTTGTTAAGATTGTGGTTGCCAATAATAACTTCTTGTAGGATTTCTAGTTTTCTTTAGATCACCTCACTGTAAAGTGTTTACTTCTTTGTGGCACATCTTGTAATATGTACATATGTAAAAAACATTCTATGTAACAAGAAATAAATTTTATTTACAAAATCAAAATGTAGTAGAAAATATACTGACTAATGGCTACACTGCTCCTAGTGTCTCCAGGCCGATTTAAGATATTTCTCATGCACACAGTGAGAATCACAACTGTAAAGGATTAATAAATCCATTGAAAAGAGACATGCTTTTCTCATGCCACTTTGTATTTTTGTGTATTTGCTCAGTTTGTTTTCAGTCCTTAGGCAGGTGGTTTGCTCCCAATGAAAGTGCTGGATTATTCTAATATCTTTTCGGCATAAACAGTTTTACACTGACTTAAACATAATAATTAAAACAATAAAGAATAGAATGTCAGTTTGAATAATTTATGTAACAATAACAATTCTCATTTCTGAATTTTAAATATTCAAAGGGCTAAAGAACAAATTACCATGGACAAATATGTTAGTCTGAATAATTAATGACAAATATCCTGTGATAAATTAAGCTGATATTTTGCAAATTTAATATTGTAGTAATTTTAGGAAATTTTCAGGCCTTCCTTTTTAACCTTTCCAGATTCAAATGCTAATATCACATTCTGCTCAGTACCAGACAACAAAGGTGTAAAATATTTCTGCAGCAGAAAGAATCTTATCACTCTGTTGTCTGAGGTCAAGAATACACTGACTACATCCCCATGTCCACAAAGAGGCTACCTGTTTGCCATACATTTTTCTCCCATTTTTATTTTCATGCAAAACAGAACCAAAGTCTATATTTATGAATCTCGCAAAAAACAAACAAATGTCTACTTTTTTGCTTGTCATGTAAACCGGAGCTGTGCCTACATTTTTTTTAATCTTATGCGAACTGAACAGGCTATCTAGAGTACTCATACCTGATTTCCTCACTAGAATGGAGGCTCTGCTGAGTGATATGCACATATTCCCATCATTGGTTTCAGATACCATTTCTCAACTAGACTCCCACGAGGCAAGCCGAGGTGACAAGATCCCAGCCATCATCCTTAAGAAATGTGCTCCTGAACTGGCTTGAGTTCTCTCCAAACTTTACAGCAATTGCCTCACTGCTTCCTGCTTTCCAACTTGTTGGAAGCCCTCCTCTGTAGTTCCTGCTTCTCACACTATTAGTCTTTTACCACTTTCTGGCAAAGTATCCAAGGCTCTAATCAATGTTGAAGTGGTTAAGCATCTTACTTCTCAAAACCTACTCTCAGACAAAGGATATGGATTCTGTTTCACCAGGTCTACCGCTGATGTGTTAATGGCCATCACTGAATATATATATATCAAGCACTTGGTTATAACAACAAAGCTCAAGCTGTGGCTCTAGATATCTCAAACTTGTTTGACAGGGTTTAACACACTGAGCTTCTATGTAAGCTCCAGGGATATGGTATTACAGCACAATTATTTGATTTAATACAATCATTCCTATCAAATCATGAAATAAAGGTTGTTTTGAACGGGCTCATTTCTAGATACTTACATATGAATGCAGGCCTCCCCCAAGGCTCTGTCCTGAGTTCTATGCTGTTTCTGATCTTCATCAATGATTTTCTTAATGTTATCATTTCCCATGTAGCTATTTATGCAGATGACATTACCATTTACATCTGCCTCAATAGCAAATCTGTCAGAGTTGACAAAGTAAACCTGGCTGCTGCTCTTGAAATGGACCTCCAGTCAGTGGTTAACTGGGGGAAGGAAATGGCTTGTAAATTTTAATGCCTCCAAAACAAAACTGCTCTCATTTAACCACCATAGAGAATCATTTCTGTCTCCCATCAGGACAGCAACACACTGTGGCTTCTTGGCCTCAAGTTTTCAACTGAGATGAAGTGCACTGACTACATCAAATTAATTGCTGCATCTACTGTTAGGAAAGCTGGGTCACTGTATTGTGCTTCAAAATTTTTCTCCTCAGAATCTATTTTCCACATTACAAATCTACCATTCACCCCCTGCTGTCATATCTGGTCCGGTGACTCTGCTATTCATCTAGAGATACTTGACAAAATCAAAAGAAGGATCTGTAATGTAAGCGATCCTGACCTGGCATCTCAATTTCAGTCACTTTCTCACCAACATGACGTGGGTTCTCTTTGTCTTTTCTACAAATATTTTTATGGCGGCTGCTCTGATGAGCTTTTTCCCTGGTGCCCCAACTACATGAATTTAAATGTGCTACTAGATTCACATCTTGGTCCCACCCATTTATTGTTGAAATAGTTAAATGCAACTACCACTTCTACTCCATCAGTTTATTTTCTTGTACTTCCTGCATGTGGAACTCCATTCCATTTACTTGCTTCTCTGATAAATACAATCTTCAAAAATTTAAATGCAATGTCAATCAGCATTTGTTTTCTTGAATCACATCCATCTTTTGTCCTTTCTTCAATCCTCTCAATACTCAGTCTTTTCTCTCACTTTCACTTTCTGTAACCCACCTTGCCTCGGGTGATATGATTAAAAAAATGTCTACCATTTGTTTCTTATGTAAACTTAACCTATGTCTACCTTTTTGCTTCATGTTTAAATCAGACCTATGTCTACCATTTTGCTTCTTGTATAAACAGGTTAAACTTTTTGCTCCTCATGGAAACCGGATCTAGCTCTACCTTTTTGTTTCTTATGTAAATTGAACCTTTGCCTACTTTTTTGACTCTAGTTAAAACCAGACCTATGTTTACCTTTTCACTTTTTATGTAAACTGGATCTATGTCATCCTTTTTACTTCTTGTGTAAACTGAACCTATGTTCACCATTTTGCTTCTTGCGTAAACTAGACCTATGTCTACCACTTTCTTGTATAGAGGGAATCTATGTTTACTTTTTTGCTCCTAATGCCTATCTTTTTCATTCTTGTATAAAATGGACCAATGTCTATCTTCTTGACTCTTGTGCAAACCAGACCTATGTCTACCTTTTGCTTCTTGTGTAAACTGTACCTATGTCTACCTTTTTGCTTCTTATATAAATTGAACCTATGCTTACCTTTTTTCACACTCTGGTAAACTGGACACTATCAAAGTAACAGAATTTAGTAATAAATAACCTGGGAAAGTTTGATATGTCATAAAGCAAACCAAACAGATTCTTAACTTGCTTCTTTCTTTGTTCTCTCTCCTGAAGCACTGAAAGTTCTCGAAGAGCTGGGGACAGGTGTTTGACTGAAGAGAACTAATCATATTTACATGATGTACTAGTTCAAGCCAATGAGTCAGCTTGAAGACTTTGATCCAAGCACATGCCAGGTGCAGTCAGTATGTTTATGTGCTTCTAAAACCTTCATACAAAACATGTTAATATAAATACCTATCAAGAGGTCAGAAGTGTGCACTACACTACCAAATTCCTTACTGATTATACTTATAAAATATATTTGCTTACTGGCATATTATTTATTCTTGACTCTGATTAAACTTTTCATATTTTAGATATTTGCTTGACATTGTGTGTTAGTAATAGAAGTAGTTATGAAGAATTTATAAGGACAGTTAAATTTGAATTTTTGTTCAACCTTTGATACCACTGGGATATTAATATAAATTTTTAAAGGAATCTAATGTGTTCAATGGATGATAAAAGGTAATATTAGCTGTTTCTTTAAAAGGGAAGAGTTGGCATTCATTAGCCAAGCAGCAATTGCTGCATTTGGTTGAAATTTATAAAATGTTTCTCTTAAAACAATTTTTCAGGAAAATAGGTTTCTCAAGTTCAATAACTGTTATACTTTTCAGTATCGATAGGGCATCTTTACTTAACATTTAGAACTCTGCATCATTTATAAATATTACTTCTCCTTTTTACTGTATATGGAATCCCCTTAAAGTATATTGTTTTATATATTTGAAATTACAATAGTCTGGTTCTCAATTTCAGTCAAGATTCTTTTAGGTGTTGCATGAAAGTGAATGTAACAAACTTGACTGGTATTCAAATTCAGCAATTTCTTATCCTGAGCCATTAAGCATCACACTATCTGGATACCCAGGGAATATTAAGAAATAAATTTTAGTTTATTATGAGTTAGCATTTAATGTCATTGAAATATGTAGATACCATACATTTGTGAAAAAAGAAGAAAAATCTAGGAAATATCTTGCAAGGACAGCAGGAAAATCTGAAACAGCTGAACCATACCACAACTTTGCATATAAAAGCAAAGAGACAATTCTTGGGTCATTTAAGCATTTAAAAAAATAGACATCAAATATTTTTGCAAACCTATAAAATGCATTGCAGGATCTTCTTTCGGATAGTAAATATGGCTTTTGCTTCTCTAGGTCAAATACTGATGTATTAACGGTTATTGCTGGAAAAGTCTATCAAGTTTTAGATTAGAATAGTAAAGCTGAAGCTATTGATTTAGATAATTCAAAGACATTTGACAAGGTTTGGCATGCTGGTCTTCTTCAAAGTTAAAAGGTTATAGTATTTCTGGGTGAATTTTTGATCTGATTCAATTTTTCTTATCAAATTGTGAAATGAAAGTTGTCTTGAAACTTAACTCATTGAGATCTTTTTGCATTAATGCAGGTGTAGACCAAGGCTTTATTCTTAAACCTATGTTGTTCCCAATTATCATCAATTTCCTTCCTGATGTCATCAGTTCTCAAATCAGTATCTATGTAGATGACACAACTCTACTGCTGTCTTAATAGTAAGTTTTATCAGTTTGACAATGTCATATTGGCAGCTGATCTAAAAATGACCTACAATCCGTTGATAACCGAGTCAAGAAATGGTTTGTTAATTCTAATGCCTCCAAAATGAAACTGCTCTTTTTTAATTGTTTTAGAGAACCATTTAGCCTTCTATCAGCATGGCTGATGCTAATCTACAGAAGTGGCATGGCAGGTCCAAGCTGTGAAGGTTGAAATGGTGGGACCAAATAATACAGTTTTCCATTGAAGTAGTAATAGAGCAGTGAAAGGCTTGCCACATCCAATCTTTGAGAGAGAGGTTGCAAGGTGGTAAATAATTTGTCACCCACAGGGATATGGCAACACTTTTGGGCTCTATAGAGATTGGAAAGTGAGGAAATGACAGCTCCTGCCCAAATATGACAACAGTATTCCATCCAGATCTGGCTATTGTAAAGGTAGAAGATAGCACGAGGATAGGGCTGCTTAATAAATAAGTGGAATAGTAATTGTGAGTTCAATTCCTGGCCTGGCTAGTACAAACAAAGTATAAACAAGGCTAGTAATAACAGCAGTATTAAAAAAAAGGACTAGATCAGAATTCTCTAGAAAAGGACAGCAGAACAAAAAAATCTGTTCCTGTGGATTAAATAAAGGGTTCATTTTGAAATTACCTGAACATAACCCAGATTAGAAAATACCTGATGAAGACTGGAGAGCAGAATGCCTGAAAAATTATGATAATAACAAAAAAGAAAAGGACATTAGTATAAATACAAATAATTCAAACATAATTTTTCTTTATCAAAATATAGCCTTTTCTTTTTGTAAGCAAAGCAATAAAACCACTAAGACACAGGAAGCTTACTGAGTTTGAGAGAATATGAGAAAAGCAAACATTATTCATGAGAAAGAACAATAAAAGAACAGGAATTAAGAAGACAGAAGATAATGATAGACAAGATATTTTAATTTTTGAAGATCAAAATTGACTGCAAAGCAAGAAACTAGAAGAGAGTTCCACAAGTAAGAAGTGTAAGAAAAAAACTGTTAGCACTGATTTTATGGTTACATCTCTCCATTTCAACTGAAAAATAATGAGACCTTGCTGCCAAGTACTGTGCTTAAATTTATAAAGTCTAGGTACCAAAGAGGAAAGGTCATCACAACAATTACCATTGCAAATATTTGTCTTTTATCAAGAGTCTCTAAATACATAGCAGAAGAGCCAAACAAGATGTTGCAGCAATATTCAAGGCATGGACAAACAGTAGAGTTAGAAACATGTAAAATAGATCCTGCTGTGAAAAATTGTCTAGCACGATACAGTGAACCAAATTTCCTAGCAGCAGGCTTAGCAATTAATTCAATATAATCTTTGTACTTTATCTCAGCAGAAAATATTAGCCACACACATTGTAGCAAACCACCCAAGCAGCTTCTTCCCATGAACCACTACCCTGTGAAACTGACTGACACGAGGATGTTTTCCCAATCACTACAATCTTAACCTAGGTTTAACTGTAAGCTTCCCCACTTATCCACATAAACTGTGTTTCCTACTCTGTAACTCTCTACCTTGAATGGCTCCCAGGCCTTGTACAGGTTGAACCTCACTGTAATAAAATATAACACATGACTTTGGTAACCAGCATTATATTTGGAATACAGACACAATGTAATATCAGGAAATTAATTTAAATGGTGTCTTTTTGCAGGCTGGCAAATACTGGAGTTTCGTAACTTAGAATATTTATGCAGAGGTATTGGGATAGTTTATTTTGTTTAACAATTAGAAGAGCTTGTTAATCAGTTTTGAATAATTACAGTAATTAGGGGGGGAATAGATTATACCTTTGATTAAGTTGATCAGTAGGTATCGATAAAAATACAATTTATTTGAGAGAGAAAAAATATTAAAATTGAATAAGTCAGGTCAATGAAAATTTTCTACATTTACCTCATTAAAAAAACGGTTTAATGTCCTCACTGCTGCAAAAATTAGGTATAAAATAACCAGATTAAAAGAATAAAAAGTAACCATAAACAAAAACTAATTTAAAGAAGCATGATTCCAACCAATTTGACAAAAAACATCTTTTGAGAAGATGGAAGTGTTTATTAGAGAAAAACTATGATCTTTTTAGATTTATTTGAAAACAAAAACCTCATGTTAAAAAGAATTTACCTTCACTCTCAATTTCAAGTATTTTTGTACTATCTACATAGTGCGATGGATAAATTGTCGTCTAAATTATGCAAAAGTGAAAATAACACTAACATCTCATTTAATAGATATTATTTATCACAATTACACAAAAATATCTTGAAATACTAAGAGTAAATTTATTCAAAAAACTGCCATTGGCTTCAAACACGGCTTCCAGAGAAATTGCTTGACAGCCATGACTGTTTTTTTCTGCTTGTGTGGTATAGTGCAGAGTCCTGTTGCCAGATATAGTGTCTTTCAGCAGCCACTCTCTTGACCCAGGACAGCACTACCTGCTCAAGGCACTTGATGTAGGCCTCCATGTTTAGTCCGAGGCTCTGTTTGAAGATTAATGGAGTCATAATATTGCTACCACTAGTGATCATTCCAAACACCTTTGTAATCACCATTAGATTTATCCAACTCTTTCACTCTGAAATATTAATAATGGAGCTTCCAGCATGAAGGTCAAGCAATACAGCATGCCATTTCTAAATTTCTGGTAGAGTGAATAGAATCATAGTGCTCTTTTTCTCACAGATAGTGTCCATTGATTCTATAATACTGTGCAGTTGATAAAATCAAAAACAAATAATACGCATGCAGAAATTAAAAAGGTACTGAAATGTTCTCAGCTCAAATATCACATATTTTTTCATGAACAGCCTCTGGTTTTAGAACTTTTTTCAGCACTCCCTTGTATAAAATACACAAAGAATATTTATAAAATATTGCCTCTAATATCTAACTTTTTGCTGGATAAAAGTGATCTCCCTTTAACTGGTATACTGTTCTCAGATATTTATGAGGCTTGGAGGAACAGAATACAATTTTGACCAAGAAAACATATTTAAAATTCATATGCAAAAACTTTGTAATAATAATGAGGACTTTGCCATTGAAGATATGAGTCAACGAGTAAAATTATGATGAACCTACTCCAAAAATGACATGAAAAAACCCCCCAAAACAATTAAGTCCATCATCTCTTCATAAGATAGGAAGTTAGTGACAGACAAGTAATCACAGGCAGGCATTATATCAATATGTAAGTCTGCAAAATGTATTTCCTGGATATATACACATAAATGTCTGTCTGGAAAGTATTCAATCATTTTGAATATGTCACCTGGCAACAAGTCATGGAAGACCATACTGTGCATATATGAACAGACACTCTCCTGTGGGGTTACACATTATTTTTTTAGTGTGATCTTCTCATTCAAAATTACAGATGCTGGAAACTTTTTACATTTCATGCTGGTTTTATTTTGACAAATATTTTGCATCATCTAGATTTACCAACACCCTGAAGCTTCTGGATTTTACCAAAACTAAAATTGCCATGAGACAGTTGATGGTGATCCCAAAAGAGGAATTTGGGAAACTATTTTCTTAAATGGAAGGATACTGAGAGATGTGTATGATGTTTCAAGGAAAGTATATTGAAGAGGACTAAGGCATCACTTTCTGAGATAGGCTTTTTTACCCCTTTATATAAGATTAGAAAAGAATCCTGTTGAATTTTCTGAAATGATTGCTTTAAAGATACTTTTTTAAGATTTACAGTAAAATAACCATTCATTTTTATGTTCTAATGAGTTTTCTTTCTTTGAAGATTACTTAATATCATAATGAGTAAATTTTGTATTGATTTTTACATTTTTAAAATGAATTTAGATTAGACTCATATCAGATAATATATGAATTAAAAAGGGCTCTTTAGCAATGGAAGTTCATTCTGTCCATTCAAATTAAGTTTTAAGTGTCTGTATATATCAACAATAGTTTGGCTAATTTCAAGTGGGAAAATTTTATCTTAAAGATTTTCCTCTCTCTGGATGACCAACTTCTGTCAATATTGATTGTCTTTAATTGAGGAAAATTCTAAAGAAACTATACAAGACTTAGCAAAACATTTCATGATGGGTCACTCTTCAATCATAAAACCCTTCATGAACTAAGAATAGTCTCTAAATTTGGTCAATGGGTTCCTCATCACCTGAATGCTTCTCAGAAATCAAAAAGTTGCCATCTATTTGTAACTGAAGAGTAGACTTGCTACTGAACTTTCCTGGGTAGAATAATCAACTGTGATGAAAATTGAGTTCCCTATAATTATATTCAATGAAAATTACACAAATTAGCACCCACTGAAAAAAATGAGAATCCATCCCCAAAGCAGGACTACACCTGAAAAAAGTTATACTCTTTGATTGTTAGGATATGATGGATGTGATTTATCATCAACTGCTAAACCAAAATGTAACAGTTAATGCAGCAAAGTATGGTTATCAATTGGAAGCAGTGAACAAACATTTGTAGAAAGAGAAAAAATAAAAAAGGTGTGTTGCTATTAAATGACAATGCAAGATTATATATTGCCTGAGTTACTTAAGAAAAGATTATGGCATAAAATATGAAAGTTTTGTCTTATCTTCTTTACTCTCATTACATTTTACTCCAATTTGATTATAATCTCTTCAGATCACTACAACTTTTTATTATTTTATTTATGGTGAATAAATTAAAACTGATATTAACTATTTCTTTGCAAAATTTAATCTCTGTAGAATTTTATGCCTGAAGGATCAACAGCATGCCAAATAGACGGGATTATATTATCAAAACTGAAAATATTATTTTGATTAAATACATCAATTAAGACCAAAAAAAATAAAATGATTTGATGCTATTTTTCCCTCCAGTCATACAAATGTGCTACATATCAACAAAGGAACTTTGAATAGCACAATATATCATGAAAAACTGGAGAACAGTTCTCTGTATTTTGAGGAATTTCACAAATGGAAGCACATTTGTGAAATTTCTCAAAATAAAGAGAGGCTGGATTTTACAGCAAAATAACAGTTCAAGCATGTAACAGTGAAAACAAGATTGATTCTGAGTGAAGAAAGTAAGTGTTTTGAGTTTCTTAGTTGCTTGAGCTAAATTCTGAACAAAATCTAAGGAGCTGAAACTTGAGTTTTTAGAGGAATCCCTAAAACTTGATTATTATCTTAAGGAAATTTCTCAACAGTAGTAAAATGAAATTAGTGTTACTTTCTGCAAGAAGCTTACATCGAATTATTACAAATATCTGACAGTCATCATATCAAATAATAGATGCATTATTAATTAATCAATGTTATTTATTGATGTGTCCAAAAATTTTGCATATTACTTTCTGTTGTATTTGTCAGTAAATTGGAAAATACTTCATTATTTCCCCTCTTACATAGTATATCCTAAGTTTTTATGATATTTAGCTCAAGCTTTGTGTAATTTATGACATAAGAGTTTGTATTGCTCTCTCTGATTTCAGATATAAATATAATATTTCAAAGCCACACTTTTCATCATAAGTTTGGTTATGTGATTCATTAAACTGAATGTCCAGTGGGACTTGCATTCATTAGTACCTGGTTTTAGGAAAACTAGATCTATTTGGAAAGGATGTTAGAATATTCCAGAACTTATACTAGGAGCAAGCTACCTGTATATGCATCAAAAATAAATTGAATAGCTATAAAACAATAGAAAGAGGTGTAAGATATATCTTCTACCCAGATTAATTCAGCCTCTATAGCAAGGCTATCCTAATAGAACTGGATATCCTACCAGGATTTATCATCTGTGGGCATAATCCTAACAATATATGACAGGCAGAGGATACTGTGTTAATGGCTGACATGAAAAGAAAACTGCAGGACCTCCTCAACAGGGTAGTAAAGGAAAGTGAGAAAAAAGGACTAACCACCAACTGCAAGAAGGCAGAATAAAAAAAAAAACCAAGATGTGAGTTATAAATGGGAGATGTCAACATCAAACAAATGTAGAAGTTTAAATATCTGTGAAGTGATATAACAGAGGATGGAGAACGTGACACCAAAATCTGAATATGCATTGGACTGGCAAAAGAAAGTTGGCTTCCAAAAGTTAAGCAAAGTGCTGAGAAACAGAAAAATTCTGTTAGAAACAAAGAAAAGAGTGGCTGGATTGCTATGTGTTATAAATTCTCTTATATGATAGTGAATGTTGGACAATCTCTCCAAAAATACAGAGGAAATTGGGGGCAACAGAAATGTAGTACTACAGAAGGATACTGAGAAATCCATGTATGGAGCAAGTAAGTAATGAGGAAATCTTAAAGAACATGGTAACAAAAAAGACATTTGTATTCAAAATGAGGTTAAGATAGAAGAAACTTGACACATAATGAGGAAGGAAGGCTTGGAAAACATAACCTTCACAGGGTATATTGAGGGCAAGATAGATAAGGGAAGGCAGTGAGCCACATGCCTGATGAGATGGTAGAATGGATGTTAGGAGGAGTAGAAATAGGAGAGCAACAACTAAGGGACATAAAGGATAGGAACTATTGTCCATAACCTGAAGGGAGGTGACACATGAAAGAAGCTTGAGTTTTAGGTTCAGAACAATAAAAGAAATTATTATTTTCTTAAAAAATCCAGTGTTCCTAATACTTTTCTATGTCACTTTGGATATGAATATGTGTTTATTTATAAAAATATACATATGGTGTCATGCATTATTTGTGCATATACAATTATCTATCTATGGTAGTATGGTGAACTCTATCATCAATTTTGACATATTAGGCAAAATATTTTAGTTTAAAAATTGAACTGCTAAACTACTCACATAAATGATTTGATAAAAGTGGAGAAAACCAGATTTAACAGACCTGATAACAGAGAAATGGTGCAGTGTGCTATGAAGTCTCCAAACAAATTTTAATTCAGTCTTCTGTCTCTTAGACTGGCTGCGGCACAAGGTAAGAGCGTCTATTTTGCCCTGTTATCTAACCCATAGCTGGAGGAAGATAGAATCATGCCTTTTTAAAGACATTACCACAAAGATACAAAACAGAATCAAGTGAAATTTGAACTGGGTTCAATTATTTCACACTTCACACTGACAACCGCTACACTACGTGTATGTGTGTGCATGTGTGTGTGTGTGTATATATTAACTGATATATGAAGATGTACATTTATTTAGGTAATGTGTTCACACTATCAATAAATTTTTATTACATTATATTACACTTGCATACTATTTTTCTACTTTTTGATTACTTGAACAAAACTGACCCTCCCAGCGAAAATTATTATTTTCCTCTCCTGACCTAAATACATTATATCCTGTAATGCTTCTGTTGCTTTCACTGAGGCAGACGAGATGCAAAACAAACAACTCTGGACATCGCACTCATCTTAGTCTTGTGATATTGAAATAAGTAATATTCACAAGAGGTGATCTAGTATTGATTTCTTAGACGGACACAGACAAATTACTGGCATCACATCTAACCTCCTGACACCAGAGTCTGGTGTGTTGTATCTGATAATCTTGTGAAGATATTTAAAACACACGCACACATGTGCGCAAAGTAATTCATGTTTTTCGTCTGATATATAAATGACATTTTCTCTCTTTCTGTCACCCACTTCTCATTTTGTCACTATAACTAAATGATTAAGAAAATATAAATAATAAAAAAACACTACCTGGTCATTTTTGCATGATGATTTTACAAGTGGACATACTGAAACATTTTATTAGAAATTATACATTTTTCAAAAATTTTTCCTTGACATGTTTCATAGATGATCAAGCATCATCATAATATGAATTTTATTTCATAAGAAAATAATCTACAAAGTGCCTTTTATGTATGTAATTTTTAAGGAGTTAATGAATTTTAACATTTAAAGTTTAATGTTATATATATGTAAATAGGCTGATGAAAGAAAGTTGAGAAGACACAATAGTAATAATACTAATTGTCTATTATGATACCATTAGACCAAATAGAAACACAAGAAAAGATTTTAAAAATCAAAATTTTCACACATACTGGTGTTTGTTCTTAATAAAAAAAAAAGTCAAGTTGGAGTTTTTTTTTTGAACAATAATCTGTTTAGAATGTGTTATTTTCCTGGTTAAATCTATTACTTTTTGGTTAAATGTCTGCCACAATTAAGGTCATGAAGCTTCAAAGATTACTTTTTTGTAAAAACTGTATTCATTTGGCATACCTAAATTGCTTTACATTATTTACATTTTTTGGACTGTTGTCCTCATCTTTATTACCATATTCACAATGTTTTAGCCATTGTTGGCTCCAATCTTCTTCAGGTGATTGAAAATTTCTAACTAAACCCTTTATTTCCTCCATGGGGACAAATTGTTCTAGTTCCATGTGCCTTGCCTCTTCTGGATGTCTCAGTTATCTCCCTTTAACTCAACTATCCAAGTTTTTGTTCACTACTTCAGTAGTCATGTCTTGAAGTACACATGGCTCATTGTATAAAAGAGTTGGTTGGATTCAGCGACTTGACCCAAAGAATTGTGAGTTCTTTACTTGGCTACTTTCAGTTTGAAATTCCATTCACCTGAAGAAGGTTGGAGTGTACATTGGCTGAAATGTTGTGATTATAGCAATAATGATGAAGATAATTCCCTGAACAATATATATATATAGACAGATACCTAAATTTCTGTTTAAACTTAGAATGTGAGCATTTATTTTAAAAATGAATTTTAAGTTGGACTCTTTCAGTTTTTTTTTACATTTAAGTGAAAACCCTAAAAATATGTCATCAATACTATGGTCTAGTGGATTGAAATATACAGCGACAGTGAAATTCATGTTGTCTTTGATAGCATTCTTATAGTTAATAAGTCTCTGAAGACAGAATTCTGTGCCAATTTCAACAATATTATTTCATTATATATATATATATATATATATATATATACATACATATATATATATATATATAGGATTGCTGTGATTCAATTTTGAGCAATACCATCACTAGCATCATCCTTAAATATGGGCAACACAGAAATGTTTTTTTAGGCCTGCTAGGATCTTACATTGTCTTGTGCAAATATAGTTTATATTATATTAAATTGTCAATGTAAGATTGTATATGTGAATATATATATATATAAAGCTTTTATTATTTTAACATATTTAAAAGTATTTAAAATTGAGTACTCTGAGATATATACGATAAAGGAAATAAACATTTGTGGGGCAGTGGTTTTAAACAATATTATATAATTAAAAATTCAATACAATTTTCACAAAAGCAAAATGGAGGGCAAATTAAGGTATAAAATGTTTGAAACACTGACCTTACATAACCATGGTTTTTACCAAGATGGTTTTGTTAGACTGTCTGATGAAACCATTTTGGTAGAAACCATGGTTGCATAAGGTCAGTGTTTTGAACATTTTAGATCTATGTATGTACCAAGTATAACAGCAAAATTGGCCAAATCATGTAACAGCAAAATTGTTTAATTTTTAGATTGAGCTTTGAACCAATGTATCTTAGAAATGCTCAAAGATATCTTAGTGGAATTCTCCAAGGTTTTTATAACATTATTGGTCTCTATTTTGAACAATAAGAATGTATTTAGCTCTAAGTTGAAATGATGGTCCCTCCTGCTGTTGTGACTGCCTGATCAAGTTTTCCTCTCTACTGTTCCCTCTTTTTAAAACCTATTCACCATTCTCTTGATGGTTCTTGAATGACCTTTGTGGATGGAAGCCAGAGTATGAATGTTGGTACCAATACTGAAAGCCTGAATGATATTTTTCCTCTCACCATTGCTCAGTTGGAAAGACATAGTGATGCTGACACAAAGCAATTTTAACCTATTCTCTTTCTAGCTGAATAACTCAAAGGGTTTTTCAGTGATTCTTATGACAAATGGTGTCCAGATGGCTAAATGTCTTATCTGAAAACCTAGGAAAAAAGAAAATCAATTAATTTAGTGTTTTTTAGATATTAAACATTTTGTGGGATGGACAATTATTGCATGCTGTTACATTGGACAATTTTGCTCTTACACCCAGTATATATATATATATATATATATATATATATATATATTATTTCAATTTCCTATAGTTTGGACCATTCTTTTTGTTTCTGGAGAGAATTTGAACAAAATTTGCCTATTATCAAAGAGTCTTGTATTTGTTTTGAAACAGTCATGTCTATGTGTACAGATTATGCTTTCTTTGTTCATTTCCAAGTATCATGTCTTTGTTTATTGATGGGTATCATCTTATTCATTTCATTTTTTATTGAAAAGCCTGACATGAAATACACACACATCTGCAAATGTGATGTTTGAAATCCACGAAAGAAACACAATGCTCACATATCAGAATCCTATCAACATGAAAATAAAACTTTTTATAATGGCTTATGAAAACTGGAAGGGCTCAGAAGACATCATATTTTCAATTTGTTCCCCTAGAAAACAGAAAAATGGCTTGAACTGTTGAAAAATAAATAAAAAATCCTAAACAAAGAACTTTCATTTGTTTGCAACCAAACTTGTATAACTTAAAAATAATATCTCATAAAGGCCCTATATATATATATATATATATATGTGTGTGTGTGTGTGTGGGAGGGGGTTGTATAGTGAATTGAAGCATCATTTTTTTTTCGATGTATGAGCGTTGAGGGTCAAGCCAAATAGAGACCTGGTGCACTGTGTGCCCTAAAGTTCCCAAACGACCTTCTGCAGGTTTTGAATTCAGAGTTGTCCTTCTTGTAGACCAGTTGCCACTCAAGGCTATAGAACCCAGTTTGTCTTGCTATTTACCCATAGCTGGGGGGAGAAGAAGAGGATTCATACTTTTCCCATGTGCATTAGCATGTAAGTGAATGTAATGGAGTTGACTGGAATTTGAACTCAGTTCTTCGATTCTTCAATCTGGGCTGCTATCCATTACACCACTGTGTGCGTGTGTATATATATATATATATATATATATATATATATATATATATATATATAATAAATAAAAAAGGCAACAAATAAAATTAAATGAGAATATATCTTTTCCTACTTTGAGTTTGTCAGCTATGGTATTCACTTGTCAGTAAATTTGATAATAAAATTGAATTTATTTACTAAATAAATAAATTAATAATAAATGAGTTAAAGATGTTCAACATCAGCATCAAACCCCATCATGAGAGGATACCATATCCACAAAGCTTTCAGTAGGAGAACATAAGATAAACAGTTAATAAATAAATAATGATTGAGTGATCTATCTATCTATCTATCTATCTATCTATATATATATATATATATATATACATAATCATATCACCTTGCAGTAAAGTCACATAGAAACTAAAGGGTACTGGGTGTGAAAGAATTAGAATAAAGAAACATTATTAAGGTGCAAGAACAACACAAGAGTGATTAGGAAAAGAGTCTATAACGATTGATATTGCATTTAAATTTTTGAAGATCAAATCGTGCCTGGAAAGCATGGAGTTAGAAGAGGCTCACACACACACATTGCAGATTTGAATAAAGTAGAAAAAATTGTGATTGTCAATGATCAGTCCTTTTAAACAAATTTGCATAAAAAGGCCAAACTGATTTAATAATATGATTCTGCTTTTATGTAGTTGGTTACTAATGTGCCATTAAACCAGAATTTATATATATATATATATATATATATATATATATATATATATATATATATTCATTTTCTCATGATGCAAAAAGCATTTATTTTGCACAACAACTATTTTTAAACATAATATACTTCCATTTCAATGCAGTTAACCTAACGTTCTACAATTAGTTTATATATATCAAATTATATACTGCAAAAATTTCAGATAAAAATTGAGTCAATAACTGTGTCAGACTATGAACTTATTGATCAAATTTCATAAATGTATATTTCAAGCTCATGAAATCTTATGTGAAAATTGTTTATCTTTGATTTTGTCAACTGCACATTATAAAAGGGTCAGTTGGGCACCACCTGTGAGAAATTTGGAAATGGCATACTGTTCTGCTTGGCATTCACATTGAAAGCTCCAATATTAACATTTCAGGGTGTTTGGGTGTCAATCTGAGGACACTGTAGAAGATTCAGAAAGAGATGAGTCTAATGGTGATTACAAAGGTGTTTGGAGTGATCACTAGTGATGGCAATGTTCATCTTCCCACAGGGCCTCAGACTCAACACGGAGACCTACATCAAGTGTCTTCATGAGGTAGTGCTGCTCTAGGTCAAGAGCATGGCTGCTGGAAGACCCGATGTCTGGCAACAGGACTCTACACCATGCCACACAAGAAGGAGAACTCAGTCATGGTTGTCAGATGATTTCTGTGACCACATCAACCCTTACATCTGGCCACCTAACTCCCCAGGCTACAACCCCTTTTATTATGATGTGTGGGGTAAAGTTAAGCAAGAAGTTATCAAAATTCCTTGTAACACTAAAGACGAACTGAAAGCAAGGATTATGGCAGCATTCGCCAATTTAAACAAGGAGACTGACCAGAAAATTTACAGGAGATTCCAAAGTTGTGGGGAGGCCATTTAAATTTACTCTTTAGTATTTGATGATATTTTTGTGTAATTTTGGTAAATATATCTGTTAAAATGAGATGTCATTCTTATTTTCATTTTTGCATAATTTAGATGACAGTTTATCAATCGCACCCTGTAGGTTCACCATAGACTATTTGGTTAAGAAATTATTCTACCAGTTTTTAAGGGGAATTTTTTGAATAAAAGTTTTTCCATGAAATAGCACAACTTTTCTTAGCTACATGTGTGAAGACTGAGATTGTGTGTAAAATGTTTAGACTGACCAAATATCTGACAAAAATAAATGACTAGTTTTTAACGAGAATAATTAAATCTGACAAACTGAGAATTTACTTTAAATAAGTAAACACCATTTGACACATTTATTTCAATATCTACTGAAAACCTTTGTGGATGTGCTTGTGGTGTAATGGATAGCATCTTGGAATGAGAAATCAGTAATCTTAGTTTGAATTCCAGTCAATCTGGTTACTTTCACTTATGAGCAAATAACCTTGGAAAAGGTATGAATCCATCTCTTCACCCCCTAGCTATGGGTTAAATAGTAGGGTAATCTGGGCTCTGTAGCCTTGGTTGGCAACTTGTCTTGAAGAAAGACAACTCTAAGTTCAAAACTGTCTGGTGAAGTATATGCTATGCAGTTAAGGAAAGGATCATGGAGTTCACATTGACTTTATGATTCTAACTATGGTCAGCTATCCTTTCTCCATTTTTTTCTAAAAATCTTGGGCTTATGGCTATATCATGTTGAAACACTGATTCTCATACAATTAGTGAAGTTAAGCAACATTGATTCTGGTCAGTACCTAGATGACTGACCATTTGGAAATACAAAGCTGTAAGCTTGGATGTGCAGATGAATAATAGCTCAGAATTGAGGACTGACTGTACATCTGTTTTTGTTGGTACAATTTTTTTTATGTGACATTTCTTTCTTTTTATGCAACATTTCTTTCTTTTTTATGTGACTTTTCTTTGCTTTTCTTTTTTATTCAACTTTTCTGGATAAAATCTGGTTTAGATTGACAACTTTCTTTTCCCATCCATTGTTATAATTTTTCTTAAAGTTCTTCTTGGGCATTTTATAACATAGTTCAATAAAATTTTTTCTTTCCAAAATCATAGTTTATAATCATAGTTAAGCTCAATGGAAAAGGAAGGCATTAATTTAAACTGACATCAAGAGGATATGGATACATAAATTATTTCATTTCTCTAAAATATTTTTTTTTAAAAAGTATTATTTCATGATATTTTCAATTCATATGTGAAACTTCCCGCAAACTGATTGAAAACATTTGTGTCTGCAAGCTTGGATCACCAGTTTCACTGGAACAAATTCAAAGAAGTGATTTAATAAGAAAATGAGTCATCATTAAGAGTTTATCTTTGTCATCTTGGAAATAACTTCTGTTCAATATTCAATTATTTTCCTTATGAAAATTAAACTTGATGAAATAAATTTTACTGAAAATTTAATGTACCCAGTACAGTATGCCATTTTTTAATCACTTGATCATATTAAAACTTTTTTCAAATTTTTTATTTATAATAATGATAATAATAAGAATAATAATAATAAGAAGAATTACACCCATTTTCTTGAATTCTTCATTTATATATATATACCTGCAGAAAAAATACATTGTTACTAACACACTTATACACACAAACATATATATATATATATATATATATATATATATATATATATACAGACACACAAAAACATACATTTTATATATATATATATATATATATATATAGGTAGATAGATATAAAGAAAAACAAATTCAGTTATTATAACTGAAAATGTAATTAACCAAACAGTAGGTTATGGTAAATGTTATATATATATATATATATATATATATATATATATATATATATAATGATTACCTATGATCAAATAAGGGAAAGGTAGAAATTCTTTACAAATTTGTTGTTTCACTATTTATTTAGCATCATCAGAAATTTTTGAGTGGAATGATTTTTGAGTTAAATAAGTTGTATAATATTTTTAAGAAGTTAAAATATATTTCCAAATTAAACTAATGTATTATTACGGATAAGCCCATATATAGCTAGATTTACAGATATGTAAATTATATATGTATATATATACTTATATATGCATATGAAAATAGTTAGATATATATTCATATCAAAATAAATACATACCATACAAGGAGGTGCTGATAGTTTCTTGGCATAACCTGATTCCAAAAATGTGATCAAACATTAGAATTTTGGTTGGGCTGTGAACTTTTCAGCACCTCTCTTTATCTCTATCTCTCACACACACAAGTGCATGTGTATCACTGCAATTATCACTATCTGCTGGTGATTGTGGATTCTACAAGTAGACAATGTATCAAAGAGATAAGATTGGCTACTACCTATAAATTCAGTATATCAACTTTTTAAATATAAATTCATGTATGTGGTAATTATATATATATATATATATATGGTGTGTGTATATATATATATATATATATATATATATATATATATATATATATATATATATGGTGAGAGATATAGAGAGATACAGAGAGATAGATGTTTAACTTTGTGCGTGTATATATCTATATATATCTATATTTATCTATCTATCTATATATATATATGCACATGTACACAAAGATTTATGCATACATATTTGGCACATGGCTATAAGATTATGCAAACATGTTTATGTGCCTATATATTTATGTTTGTATAAGCAAATATTGATGCATGTGCATGTATATGTATGTATATATATGTAGATGTGAGTATATTTGAAGATACATATGTATGTGTCTGTGTGTACATGCATCAATGTATTTAAAATATATATTTGTTTTTAAAATTTTACCATGCCTTTTGCGTATAACTTTTGTATCCGTATATATATATATATATTGAGATATATAGATACTAATAATAAATATACATATTGTTCCTCAATTTTAATTCATGATAGAACACTCAATGTGTGATACTTTATATATATATATATATATATATATATATATATATATACACACAGACACGCATATAGATGTATGTTTGTTTGCAAAATTTTATTTATATTCATGAGGACCATTGCCAAAATGCAAATTGTAGTAAAGGAAAACATCATGAAAAAATGTAAAAATACAAAAAGCAATATCTGTGCATTTAAAGTAAAAATGGCTTTTTAGCATAACTTTTCTTCTTTAAAACTGGCCTCTGTGAGTTTTCCTTGAACAAGGAAAGAGAAAATAGAAAAAATTACCAACCTACTCCTGGGATTTAAAACAAAAACTGATAGATATGACAACACTAATAAAGGCAAGTTGATATTATGATGAGTTCAATTATACATACCTTGATGTTTCATCGTGTTAAATTTAAAATGCAAGATAGACAGGCATAGAGTCATTAGCTTGGAATAGGAAGCATTTTAATACTAATTAGTCTGATGCCTAGTAAGTATATGTGTCTACACACAAACACATTCATACATATATGTGTATGCACAAAATTCATATAAAATTCTGTACACACACACACATATATATATATATGTAATTTTTCTGTCATTATGATTTACACAGAGATGTGAATGCTTACAAAATTCTCATAAATCACGCTCTATCTCTCCATACATATATATATATATATATATATATATATATATATATGTGCAGATAGATGGAATATATATATATATATATATATATATATATATATGTATGTATGTATATATATTCCATCTATCAGTCTATCTGCACATATTAATATATATATATAAGAGTGTGTGGGGGGAGAGTAGATTCTTTAACATGTGAGTTTCAGCAATGTTTGTTCAATAATTTTAAAAAAAATATTAACCATTTTCAGGTGTTGAAATAAGAAAATACTTATATGGCTGTTTGTGGATGTTGTACTTATATAAAAAAAAAAGAAAAAAAACAGAAATTAAATATTAAAAGAAAATCTCCCTCCCCCTCCATCTGAAAACTCTGACACCCAACAAAAAAAATTCTAGTACCAATTCAACAGGAGAGTGAAAGTAACAGACTTGAAGAGGAAATAAGGATGAAGATGACAACTAAGAGAACAGAGAGGCAACAATAATACCCACTTACCTTTGCTGTTAAATCCGTTGCAGTCCGTAGTGAGATGAGATGTACATCCTGATGTAGACTTCTGTTGTTGTTGTTGCTGCTGCTGCTGCTGCTGTTGTTGCTGTTGTTGTTGTTGTCGTCAAGTAACATCAGAGTAACTTGTGGTGCGGGGGGAAAGGCGTAGGTTATGGTGGGTGGAAAGGGGTGTAGTCAGTGTGTTGGGGTAGATGTTGATGGTCGTAACAGCAACATGAATCTTCATTCCCACCTAGTCACACTCCATTAGACAAACTTATACTTTCTTCACTTGCAACTTTCTACCTACATGCAAACACACACACACACACACATATATATACATACATAGATATATGTGTTATATATATATATATATAGATATATATATATATATATATATAACACACATATCTATCTATCTATATATATATATATATATGTGTGTGTGTGTGTGTGTGTGTTATATATATATATATATATATATCTTTCTGTGTGTGTGTGTGTGTGTGTTTGTGCGTATTAATTTATATATATTTTCTGATTAAGCTATACATTCTTTCATATATATATATCCGGGGAGTGTTGTATCAGTATGTATACTTGTTATGTATGTGAAGATATTGATGTGTTTTTATTAACCATGGAGAAAAATCAGATCAGAAGTTCAATATAAAAATTGTCACCTTCGACCTTTGACTCCCGCATTGCAGTCGGCCAATGCAATTACTTTTCTCATGACTGTCTGCTACCCTCTCTCCATCCTTTCAAAACTCTGCTGATATTGGCTTGGTCATCTGATAAATTGATAGCCTATACCTATGATTGCCTATGCATATAAGTACTTAATTTATATATATATATATATATATATATATATATATATATATATATATATATATATATATATATTATACTTACATTTACATGTGAATGTGCATGACTGTATATATCCATACATAAAGGTCAGTCCAGTTACATGGGCTTTTCTCTTCCTCTTATACCCTTCTACATTTTCTAGGCCCTACTTTCTTATTGCCTTCTTTTTACTTATTTTTTATTTTGTTACTTTCTTAAATATGCATTCTTGGTCAAATCTCAATTTTATAAATATATATATATATATATATATATATATATATATATATATATATATATATATACATACACACACACATACACACCTTTCATGAGCTGCATGCATTTAAAAACAAGGACAATTAAGAAAGAAAGAAAAATATTCAAACAAATGAGTTTACATATTCTTTTTTTTTGCAAACTTTATCTTTCAGTTCAAGTTGCTTAAGCTTTACATATGCTACCTATGTTTTTAACCTAGCACTTAAAATTTTTTATTGCAATTTCCCATATAACTTTGATAAATAGTATTTATATTCTTGGACTTAGTAGATATTTTTCTGGACTGAGCTTTGTGGGTACAGGGCAGGTATGTGAAAGACTTCTCTTTTTTTTTTTTTGAAAAAAGAAAAAAAAAAACAAATGGCCTACTCCTGAGCTCAAACTCTTTCTAATCACATTTATCCCAATATCATTAGTTAATTAATGAAACTTACTAAATAATCATGATATTGACCATAATTTTTTTTTATCATTTATCACTTGTATTCCTTAATTTTACCTTAAAAAAAATAAATAAAAAGAGGAAAAATAGTTTCCTGGACAGGAGACTATCAAGAAGATCAAATTCGTATCATTATGAGCAGGTATTTGAAGCCATTGGTCACCTGATTACTTTGGCAATCTCTCCTGCCAGTTGAGTTTTTTTTTTTTAGAATTACTGGCATATATTATACTGAACGGTTAGACGCTTTTGTATTTGAAATGTGTGGACGGCTTTGGGAGTCTCTTTCAAGAACATAATATTTGGGAATTGGTAAAGGGACAGAATCTTCCACCTCTCTGGAACTGTCTCGACGTCGTACAGGAGGTGGTGGTGATGACGAAGACATTGTTTCTGTGTTGCTTTCTAGAACATAATATTTTGGCAGAGGCAACTGTAAAGAATGTTCTACCTCTCCAGAGGAATCGGAATGTAATTTTTGTGGAGAATTGTCTGGGTTTGGTTCCAGAACATAATATTTTGGTAAAGGTAACTGCACCAAGTGATCTACATTTCCTTGGTAATCTGACTGTGTTGTCGTAGGTAACTGTGGATAATTTGAATTTGTCTTTCTGGTTTCTGGTAAAGTCCAAGGCTGGGAAGGTTTCAGACCAGTCCACTGTCTGCACTCAGTAACTTCTCTTATATTTGGTTTATATAAACCACTTGGAGAATTCCGTGCCTCCCCTGGGCAGGAGAATCTCTGTTTTATTGGCTTCATGAATGTGTTGAAGTCAGTCCAAGGTGCATGGGCCAGGGAATAATGGGAACTGTACTGGTCTGTAAAAAAAGAAAATTAATAAATATATACATTTATACATACATAGATTCACACACAGAAACACACATATGTACACAGTCATATAAAATTTCAAATACTGTCTTTGATTTGTTTTTCTTCTTTTATAAAGACTTTATAATTTTCTAATTGATCTTATGCATCTTTTTCATCACCCATTACAAGGCTCAAGAGCCAGTCATGGTAGATTGCAGTTATTTAAAGCCAGAAAATATTTTAGATTGTAAGAATTCTTTGGAGATAATGATTTATTGATACAAGTCTTACTAATTAACCTATAGCTAGCAGGGAAAAGTGAATTCATACCTTTCCAAAGTGTATTTGCACATAAGTAAAGATAAAAAAATCCAAATATAATTGAAACTTGGCTCTCTGATTTACAATTCTGAGCCATTATCCATTACACCACTCAGACATCCAGACTTACAGCACCTTGTATTCCCAAGTAGTCACCCATCTAGGGACTGACTAAACTGACATTGATTAACTGAGGATCATACCAGTGTTTCAACATGATATAGCCATAAGCCCTGCTCATGGTAGAGTGTTACTGAATGACATGTGTGATATGAATGTTAGAAGAGGTAGAAGGAAGTACAGATAGAAAGGATAAATGATGAGTGATCCTAGATTTGATTAGGATAAAACAGTGAGTTCAGAGAAGCATCCATATATGAGGTTGCTCCACCAAATAATAGTTCTTGGAAAAAGCTGTCTGAACAGAACTTCCTCCTTATAAATGTAATATGGAAGAAATGCAGGTCATTGACTCTGCACACATAGCATAGTGAGTCCTGGCTATAAATGTCTGAACTGATGGAACTAAAGAGTGGAGATCATGTTAATATTTACTATGGAAATAGTGACAATGTAATAATTGTCTGGCAATATTGTGTCTGTGGGAAAGAACAAACTATTTTTTTATAATTGATTTCACTCCATGCAATGCAGTAAGGCCACTAGCACACTAGGGGTTACTGGGTGCGGAAAAATTAGGAACAGAAACATTAATAATGAGTGGGAAGAGAAAAGAGTAATCAGGAGAGCGACTGACATCGCATTTAAATTTTTACAGATTAAAGTTGACTAGAAAGCATGGAGCTGGAAGAGAGTTCGACAAATAAGAAGTGCAAAAAAAGAAACTATTAGCATACAATTTATGACTACATCTGCCCAGCTCAACTGTAAATTGATGAGATTTTGATGCTAGTCTAGTACTGCACTTAAATATGAAAAGTCTAGTTACCATATTGAAAGAGCTTATCTGGACAATTACCAAGAAAGTATTTATAGAAAAGACACAGAGAGGCAACCTTACAGTGGTGGGAAAGTCATTAAAGCTGAGTTGCCAGATCAGGACCAATAATATTGCTGATTCTTTCTTCAAGGAGCTCAAGGTAAATGGCAGGGGCATCAGACCATATGCAGCAGCAATATTCAAATGGATAGTCAAATGGTAGACTTATTAATAAGTATGATAGATGCTGGAGAGAAAAATTGTCTTGTATAACACAGTGAAGCAACTTTCTTAGCAGGTGACCTAGCAATGGATTCAAAATAGTCTTTCCACTTCATGTCTGCTGAGAATGTTAGCCTGAGAAGGTGCAATGAGCCACTTTCCTGGAGATTAACATCAGCCATGCTGATGGAAGGCAGAGAGGGTTCTCTCAGATGTGTGTGCATGTATTTATACATACACACACATCTATACTAATGTGCATCCAGTACAAAGACCAAGAGCCACTCAAGGTAGAAGGTTACTATGTGGTGTTGTATGAGCATAAGAAAGGGCAAGAAGTGAAGTTCATGATGCTCTGCAGGAAACATAATGGTTAACCCTTGACTTGAAGAGGTCAAGATTGTAGTGATTTGGAAAACAATCAAACAGCAGTTCTGAGGAAGAAGCTGTTTATGTCTTACTAATGGAATGTAAAGGTAATGTGGATGATTAATTTTTGTGTATGTAGCATGGTGGGTCCCAGTTGTAAAGATCAGGGCTGGCGAGACTAAGGAAATAGTGATAAAGCCACAAGAGACACGCAGTGTTTTGTCTGTGGGAAAGAGATATACATATATATTTCAAAAGGATCAATAAGCCTGATATGAATTTTAATCTGAAATTTGTATTTTACACTATATGAGGTTTTATTATGCCAATTGATGTTTTCACACTCTTCTTTTTTCTGCTATGCCACAACTTTGTATACATTGCAGGTCTTAGTAAAGTTTGCCTCTTCTCAGTTCCTGTTTTGCTATCCATTTATACAAGCTTGTTAGGTTATTTGCTCTTCCCATCTGCCCCTCTGGCTTTCAAATTCTACAAACAGTCTTTCCTCATTTGTCCTTGAAATTTTAGCTATCTCTTTCTGATTTTAAGTGTAAGCATCTGTTTTATTTCCATTTTCCTTAAAACATATGGTATTCTTGGCAACCTTTTGTGTAACATATCTTGGTTGTATCATATCTCATCTTCATCTGTGAGAAGATTGTCCAGTATTCATTGCTATGCAGGAGGACTGATATTACAGTGATTTTGTAAGTGCAGCTTAGATGTGACACAAAGCTGAATGTATGGGGCACCCAGTGAGGATTGAACTCACTATCTGGTTGTAACTGTTTTAGTGAGACTAGCTTGCTAACCAGTACACCATGCCAAGGTGCTCCATGCAGGAGGACTGATTTTACATCTCAGTTCAGCACTCTTTTCTTTTTTTCTAATCAAATTTTTTCTGTTTCTTAATACTTTACTTAGGTTTTAGAAGGCCACTTTCCTGTTATTTCAATGTGCCTTCATATTTTGCTATTTCATTTTCTGTCCTCTGTTAAAGTGCTTTCCATTGGTCATGTAAAATGTTATTATGCAACTCAACGGTTGTTCATCTTATCGTAAATAAAAACATAGTTATTGATATTTTTAGTTTTTAATTTCAGATTACCATGGATCATAACAAAGATATGACATAAAAATAAGGTCTTGAAATGTGATGGAAACACAAAAACGAAAATGGAAAAAAACAAACAGATATCACTAAACAATCTAAAGAGAAATAGAAGATATTGGGAAAATCAGAGTAAGAAAAAAATAATATTAGGTTGGTGCAAAATAGTGTCGTTTTCTCACATATGTTACATATGTGAGAAAACGACACTATTTTTGCACCACCTAATAGTTTTAAGAATGTCATAAAAAGTGATTTGAGAAAAATTAAAATGATAATATGCAAGAGAAATGGAGAGAAAAATGGATAATATTAAGGACAAGAGAGCAAAACATAAAAACTCAAATTACCACCTTTAAGTAAACATCAAAAAGAGAAACATATAGGTGAGTTGAAGAAATGCATGAAAACTGTTTTTTCAAAGCAGATACAGAAATTAAACTACTGGAAGTAGTAGAGGAAAGTGAGAAAAAAATGATTAAATATCAATTATAAGACAACTGAATGTATTGTTGCCAGCCAAATAAACAGCCCAACTTGTAAACTATGAGTTGGAGATACCAAAATCAAGAAAGTACAAAAATTTAAATATCTAACAAGTGTTTTAATAAGGAGCAGATAATGTGACTCTGATATCCAAAGGTGCATTGAAATAGCAAAGGTTACCTACCAAAAGCTAAGCAAACTATTAAGAAACAGGAAAATGATGATAAAAACAAAGAAAAGAGTGTTGAATTGTTATACAATATCATTCCTTCGATATGGCATAAATGCTGGACAATTTCCTCATAGATGAAGAAAAGAGTTAAAACAACAGATATGTTGTTCTACAGAAGGATGCTGAGAATACCATGGATTAAACATGTGAACAACAAAGTAAAAGACACTTATATATACAATCAGAAAGAAATAGTTGAATAGTTACAAAATTAGGAAAGAGAATTTAAAGAACTTGACACTCACAGAACATACTGAAGGCAAGAGGGACAGAGGAAACTTGTGAATAATCTATCTAACAATCTTGTATTATTGGTTGGCAGAACAGAGATTAGGAGAGATAGCCAAAAGACAAGGCTTTATAAAGAGCTACGAAGAAGAGGAAGGTGTGGAGAGCTACGATAAGCTACATCCTGAAGAGACATGGTACATAGATGAAGAAGAATCTTTATAGACAAACAGTCACTAATGTACCTAACAATCTTGTGCAAATGTATTCCAGAACAGTAGCTGGGAGAGATAGTAAAGAGACAAACATAACTTAGAGCTACAATGGATAAGATGCTGTGAAGAGCTATGATCACCCACATCCTGAAGGGGTAAGTTATATAAAAAAAATTATCTTTAATGATTGGTGTGGAGCTATATTGGATAGATCTGATTTTTTTAAGACACTGGATCCTTTACAAAAATAACCAATGAACATGACTTAGAAGACAACAGCAGGAATGGGGAGTAATGTTTTGGCCTGGTATTGAAGGCATTATAAGTCTCCTCAAATTTAATGATGGTGTCAAAATAAATGCAGAGAATTATTGATACAGGTCACAACTATGAAGCTTCAAGATGAAGAGTGTCTTCACATAAGACAATGCTCCTTTAAAGTTTGCAAATCTGACAGTTTCTCATTTTATCCAAAAAGGTTTCAAAGATACAAAAGGAATGGAATAGTCTTCAGCCTCTCCAGATATTAATCCATTAGAAAAGTTGTAACTCATCATCGAAAGAATTGTATATGAAAAAGGAAATATTTAAGAAACAGATAACTCAGAGAAATAATATAAACTTGCAATTAAAATTGAAACTTAGCAAAATCAATGGTAGAAATACAGGTAAAGGTAACAAAATGTCAAGAAGCCCATATTAATATGCAGTATAGAATACAAGTATATAAAATATTGGGTTAATAAAATATAATTCTTTTGTTTTTACTTTCCTGGCTAATGCTAACCTCCAGGAGACTGACTCATTGTGCCTTCTTTGGCTAATTTTCCATTGACATGAAGTGAGGAGATTATATTGAATCAATTGCTAGGACATCTGCTAGGAAAGTTTGTTCACTGTATTGGTGCTAGACAATTTCTTTCACCAGATAAGTCTACCATTCAACCATGCATTGAATATTGCTGGCATATCTGATCAGGTACATATGCTTTCTATTTAAAGGTTCTCAATAAAATTAAAAGAAGAATTTGCAGTGTTATTGATCATGACCTGGCATCTCAGTTTCAATCACTTTCCCACTGCCGTAATGTAACTTCCTGGTGCCTTTTCTATAAATATTTTCATGGTAATTATTCTGATGAACTTTCCTCTGTTGTACATGTCTGTGTGACTGCTTGGGATGAATGAATGTTTTTATACTATTATAGTCCCGCATTGATTTCAGCCATTGAACTGATGTTTCTGCCACATTACTGATTGTGGGGGGTTTTATTACTAATCCTATTTTTCTTTAGTTTCTTGTAAATAGTTTTTTGCTTTCATATTGTAAATACACATTGGGGCTAGTTTTTTAGAATTGTTGTTTTATTCCCCTCCCACCACAGACAATGAATTGTAAATATGGGGACTAGTTAGTATTTTCATAGAGACAAAGAGGTATTATGGTGGTTGTAGTAAGAAAGGTACATATGAATGTGTTGTTTTGGTGTAAGGAATATTGTTTCGTATGATTGGGTCAGTGTTTGTGGCTAGCTAAGTTATAGTTAAGACAGTAGAAGACCGTCCTTTCCCCAATCCCCTTTTTGGTCTTGTGCCACATTTCTGTATTGTATAGAATAAATATCACTTTCCTCTATTGTACCTAGATTTTATGAATTTAAGTGCAGTACTAGATTAGTGGTAAGTTATCATTTTACAGTTAAAATTGCTAGATGTAACCTTAAATATGCTAACAGTTTCTTCTCTTGCACTTTTCATTCATGGAATTCTCTTCTGGCTTCTTGCTCTTTGCTTTTAAGTCAAATTTGATCTTCAAAAATTTAAATGCAATATCGATTGTTATCTTCTGTCTTCTTAATTCCTGCTTTTTTTATTGTTCTCTCCCATTAATAATGTTATCATTATCTCATACTCAATAACCCCTTCTGCTTTCGTGGCTTTATTGTCTTGGTGAAATGATAAAAATGGGCTATATATTTTGGAATTATATTTAAATTGGACTTAGTTTGTTTATGTGGCATCTGCAAAAAAAAGTTATTATTAATATTTTATGAAGAAATATAGTTTTAAGGTATGCTATATCTATGGGATAAAGTGCTCAATATCAAAGATAGAGTGTATGTCACTTAAACAGCAATTACTTACAAAACAATATAATTTACCAAGCCATGGTAAAATCATCAGATAATGAAGAAAAAATATACATAGAAGTAACTGAAGGACTGTTGAAACAAAGAAACTATGCACACAAAACATCT
Organism: Acanthosepion lycidas; assembly: GCA_963932145.1. Lineage (NCBI taxonomy): Eukaryota > Metazoa > Mollusca > Cephalopoda > Sepiida > Sepiidae > Acanthosepion > Acanthosepion lycidas. Next base: position 54,079,907 of record OZ010575.1, read on the forward strand.
TTCATAGGTGAGTTGTAAATAGTAAATATGCAAACAGCACAAAGTTTTCCAAGTATATCTGGGAAATTAAAAACAAAAAACAAATCATCCCAAAAATATCATGGAAAATAAGGAAAAGAACATCAGCCAACAACAATTAATCTAAAAACTGCAAACTCTGCTTGGAGGAAAAATAGCTATAATTACCTTCCCAGACCCCAAAATAGTTATAATTACCTTCCCAGACCAAAACAAACTCATCTCAAAATACAGACACAAAAACATATTTTTACTATGTTACTTAAAAATCAAAAACTGAAAAGAATAAATGAAAATAAATAAGCAAAAAAAATTAAAATAAATTAATCCAAATAAAGTAAATAATTAACAAACAACTCCTGCTAAAATAACAATAAACTACCTATAATGCAATGGAGTACCCACAATGCATCACTGACCAGTATATATAAATAGTCGAGACAAAAAACAATGCATGTGGCCTGATGATTGTGGTTAGCATGAAACAGTCTGTTGCCTCTAAGTGTTAACTTCAATGTTCACTTTTATATTTATTAATATTTTATAAATATTAGATAAAATAAATTGAAACTCACAAGATATTTTCCTCATATAAATATAAGAATATCTTGAAAATTTAACCAAAACTGATTGGTTAATACCAACTTCATAGTGAAAACATTGACTTGCAAAACAGATGTTGACACAGAGTATAATGTTCATTCAATGTGATTAATATTCAAAAAATAAATTTACTGCATTAATAAGAAAGGAGATTATGTTGAAAAATAAAATATTTATAAAGTAAAATATATATATGTACAATATATATGAACAATTTTTCTTTTGCTTTTTATTTGCACTGACAAACCATGTCAGGTGTCATTTAAATGGTCATGCATGATTAATGTCTATGAGGAAACAATTATTTCTCTCTTCTCACATACATATATATCCATATATGCATGTATAATTCAAGAAACAGACTTGAAATATATATATATATATATATATATATATATATATGTGTGTGTGTGTGTGTGTTTGCATGTGTGCATTGACTTCTCTTTTTCTCTCTCTCTCTCTCTATATATATATATATGTGTGTGTGTGTGTGTGTGCGTATGTGTGTGCATGTGTTCATCTCCCTCTCTCTTTCTCTCCATATAAAGTATTAAAGTGGACACTGAGGTCAAAACCGAGTAGCGACAGTCTATTTCATACTTGATTGCAATCCTCAGGTTATGAATATTGTCACTACGTGATGTTGATGTCAGTGGACACTTATATTTTTCTAGAAGTTGTTACCTGCTTGTTATCACTTTGCAAAGTAAGATATATTCACCACCTGAAATCTTTGAAACAAAAATTTTAAATGAACTTTTCATTCATAAATTGGCTTGTTATAGTTAAGGAAAGTTTTACAAATAGATGCCAACTTGTTGAAAGCCAAGTAAAATGCAAATTTCAGACACTTTCTTGCATTATATAAGACGATATTCCTTAATAGAACTATTTTTGATATGAAAATCAAAACAATCCTTGGATAAAAGAACATTAATGAAGGACAGTTAATTAATGAAATATTTTTTTAAATCAATATGCAAATTAATTAAACCTAAAGAGTGATATTGCCTAAAAGGAGAAAATATATAATACAGATATTTAGTTTTTACTGCGTAAATCACTCTCCTCGAGTGGTTTGTAACACATTATTTATCATCTCTCACTTGCATCTCTGTCTTTGGGCAGAGTACACTCAAGGACAACTCCGTCAGAGGACAGAGATGCAACTGGGGGAAATTATACTGAGAGATGTTGGCCCTGGGGAACAGCTGCCCAAGGCCATGTCCTCTCATTGCACTACAAAGAGAGATCGATACAAACACCGAGGCCAGCGCAAATAACAGTTGCAAGGCTCAGAAATTTTTTCACTAGAGAGAGGCACCATTGCACCAGAAAGAGGGATCAGTGCTCGCACCGTGGCCAGCACAACCAGGGGCTGCGGGCAATTTTTGTTCCTGGCCCAGGTGTATGTGCTTGGGTCCACACCTAAAAATAAGACTTTCTGTCACAACTTGTGTTAGTGGGGACACAGATAAATACCTAGTGTTGTGTCTCTGTCCTTGGGCAGAGTGCACTCAGGGACAAAACCATCAGAGGACAGAGTCACAACTGAGGAACATTATACTGAGAGGTGCTGGCCTTGGGAAACAGCTACTGAGGCCACACCCCCTCATTGCCCTAAAGAGAGGGATTGGTGCACGCACTGAGGACAGCACAACTGATGGTTGCGGGGCTCGGGAATTTTTGTTCCTAGCCTGGAAGTATGCACTCGGGCTCCCAACATTAAACCAACCTTGTCTCACAACCTGACCTCCTGAGAGAGAGTAATTTGTAACACATTACATTGATACTTGCTGGGCACTGGGATCCGTCCCTGTGCTGGTAATATCATGGCTATGTCTAGCTTGGACAAGCTATGACCAGCTAAAACCAGTGGCCCGAGTGAAGACACTCGGGTTCCTACATTAAAACTGACCTTGTGTCACAACCTGACAGTGGTGGTGGGGGGTCAAGTAAATACAAATTACTTTCTCAAGTAGTTTGTAACAGCCTATTTATCATCTCTCAGTTGTGTCTCTGTCCTTGGGCAGAGGACAGAGGCACAACTGAGGAAAATTATACTGACAGGTGCCCAGCCCTGAGGAAGAGCTGCCCAGGCCATGCCCTCTCATTGCACCAGAGAGAGTGATTGGTGCTCACATCAAGGCCAGTATAACCATGATTTCTGGGGGCTGCACACATTTTTTGTTCCTAGACCAGGTGTATGTGCTCAGGTCCCACCTTAAAAACTGACTTTGTATCACAACTCATCTTAATGGTGAGACAGAGTAAATAATTGTGCGTAAATTACACTCGAATAGTTTGTAACACATTTATTTATTATCTCTCAATTGTGTCTTTGTCTTCAGGCAGTGCACTTAGGGACAGCTCTGTCAAAGGACAGAGGGCTCAGGCAATTTTTGTTCCTAGCCTGGGTGTACATGTTCAGGCTCCCCACATTATACCAACCTTATGTCACAATGCTACTTCGTGGGGTCGAGTGAATACCAAATTACTATAAAGTAAAGCTGGGGCTTTTTAATCTCAGAATTCATGGGAGAATACCTATACCTATATATATATATATATATATATATATATATGTGAGGTGAGAGGGAAATAAATTTTATATGCACACACAAACATACATATATCTAGAGAGAGAGCGGGGGAGATATATATGAATCTATCCATCTAATAGAGAGTGACTGAAATGATAAAATGAGGAAGACATCTACACTATGTGTTCTGTCCTTCAAAAGGACCATAACACATTAATAATGATATTATCAATGGTAATGCTGAGGATACAGGGATACTTACCTTGTAATATATCCCTCAACAGATATAATATTCCATCAAGAAAACTATTATTAATCTGAAAATATCCTTTCAAAGTATAAAACAAATAATGTATTTCAATATATATTTATGTGTGAATACGTGTTCCAACATTGCAAAAAGTTAATTTAAAAAAATTATCAACTGACCTCAAGTGGAACTTGCACATATGTTCTATTGCTGAGGATGCAAGTAAAATGGTTGACTCCCTGTACCACTCTAGTAAGTCCCTGACTTCTCATAATGTCCTCTACCTTTACAAGAGTCAGATCAGACCAAAAATACAGTGCTCTTACCATATTTGGGTGAGAGCTTCCCAGACTTCAATCCCCAGCTTTGATATTGTTAAAAAATGTCACCAAGCCTTTGTGGGTGATAAATTATTCTCCACCCTTCAACCTCTCTCCAACAGGCAGGATGTGGCAAGCCTCTCACTGCTCTATCACTACCTCCACAGAAAGTGCTCAGACAAACAACATTCCCTGGTGCCACCAATTCAGACCTTTATGGCAAGGACATGCCATGCTTCTAACATGGTGGCAAACCATCCACATTCCTTCTGCATTATATTGGTGAGAAGTATATTCCACTCTTCCCGTGAGCCACTGCTCTGTGGAAGCAATTCCCAAGAGGATGTTTCCCTGATCACTATAATCTTAACTTATTCAAGACTAAGGTTAAACTATCTTCTACTCTTGTATGCACAAATTGCCTCCTAACATAACCCTCTACCAGAGTGGGCCTTGTAAAGGGTGAACTTTACTGTAAAAAAACAAAAAACAAAAACCATCTTCTTTTAAATGCCATATCCTTTCTGTAGGTGTAGGCAATCATGGCCCTTCACAGGTTACTTTTCTTTATTATCTATGAATTAACATGATTCCTTGGAAAAGATAATAGAGTCGTTTACTGTTGTCATCTCCATGCTTGAATTTCCATGCCAAGAGCTTTTTTTTCATTCTGGACACCTTTCCAAAACATTGTTCAAAAACTGATGATACGATAAAAAAAAATACACATAAAGAAATTCAGACAATTTAGAGAAAGCTGAAAAAGTAGTTTACACGAACACTACCAATCGAGAACTTAAGAATGCAGGTGATTATTCTCAATGACACAATGCATTTCCAAAACATCATTTTAATGTACATGTTTTATAAATGCCATATCCTTTCAAGATGTAAGTGATAATGGCTCTCCAGAGTTTCCTTTTCTTTAAATTACCATGACTTCTTGGGAAAGAAAGTACAATAATATCTTGTTGCCTTCGTCATGCTTTTGAACAAAGTCATCCTTCTCATAGACTGACCACTGCATAAAGCTAGAAAGTTCAATTTAATTTATTTAACAGCTACTAGGGAAGAGATAGACTCATGCCTTTTCCATGGGCAGCAGAGTAGGCATCATAATTAACAAAATTTGGAACAAAGATCAATATTAAGACAAAAAATAAAAATATGAAAAAAATTGCCACAAGAATGAACAATGAAAATTTAGTATAAAAAAGTTGAGATAGAAGAAACAATAAATATTGAATAGCTACAGACAGAAATAACTTCTTATGCATTGTACTAGCTGAAACTGATTTAAAATATTCAGGGTCATGTAATCATCCTAGATGTAATCATTCCCAATTTTGATATTGTTTTTAATCAATGGAAGAAAAGCTGACATTGAAACACTTATTTTTCTTTACCGCATCAATAACATTAGTTTAATATTGTTTAAAACATTGCTGATAAGTAAGGCTGAAAGATCTACATTTCAAGATAATATCTGCACACTTGAGTGTGCTTACATTAAAGATAAACTTTAAACTGGCTTATAAAAGTTGTCTTCTTTCTGTGACTAAATTTAAATATCTACAATACCCAGTATTAATAGTTTCTCAAGAACTAACACTTCACTACACCATTAAATGATTTTTTTCCTTCAATTCATTCTTTCTGCATCTTAGAGATTGTAGAGAAAAAGCACTGGGTCAAGATTACTTTTCCTGTGCATTTAACTGAAATAATTTTTTTTTTTTACCAAGCAGATAAACACTTGGTTCCATGATTTGCTGTGAGGAAACTTCTAAACTTTAAATGTATTCCTTGATGAGTAAATTTACCAACTAATCTATCTTCAAATGAAACTGTTTCTCATGATGAATTTCATAAAAAGTATCTTATTCCTATGATTTTCAACTAGTGTTAATATAATTTGTGGCCAAATTAATAAATGCATATCAATATACTTGTAGTATACCATGGCCAAGACAAAAGAGTTGATACAAGCCATTCAGGAACTTATCTTGCTACATAGCAACAGGTTTGGAAACTAACTCATCAAGTAAATATTTCTATTTCTATTGTTGCAAGTGGAAGTTTCATCATTCAGCCAACTGAACAGGAGAAAAAATGACTTGTAACATTGAATACTTGCAAAACTAGGCTAGTAATGTTTGATCATCACCAAGCATGTTAGATAGGTTACTCACTATTTTCCTGTGTCTCTCTTGGCTTCAATATGTCCTGTGAGTGTTAAATTTTCCGAGCCTACATTGCTAATTATTTAACCTCAAAATTTTAACCATATATTTTTGATTCTAGATATAAGCATTCTTTTGGTTTCAATTATCCTTAAAAACTAATTACTCATATGTTCAGTCCATGGTATTCTCATTATTCCACTATAGAACCATATCTCTGATGTTTAAAGTAACTTCTTTATCTGTAAGGAGATTGTTCAGCATTCACTGCCATACAGGAGGGTTGATATTGCATAACAGTTCAGTTGATACCAAAATAGAATTGTTTGGTAGAAATATGGTGAAAATAGAATTCTGTATAACAGCTAAAGAACACAATCCTAAAATTGATGTTTGGTAGAGGTTTCCTAATGATATGAGTATGTTTATTCTTCAAAAAATATTGGCAAACTTAATGTGATTAAAGAGAAGATGGATGGTATTACATATTGACAGATTTTGTAGGAGCACCTGCAATTGTCTGCCAAAGACTCAAAGTTACTTATCGACAACAATCCTAAATATTCAGTTAAGCTGACAATGGAATGGTTCCACAAGAAGATTAAAGTGATGGAATGGCCCAATCAGTTTCCTGACTTGAATCCTACAGAGAATTTGCAGTAAGAACTTAAAGTTTGGGTCAGAGAAATCATACTGATCCATGAGGCATTGCTGAGGAAAAATGGGCTAAAATATTAGTTGAAATCTATGGAAACTTGGTAACTTTATATCCTTAGAGATTGGAAGCTGTCATTGCTTGTAAAGGTGATATGACCAAATATTGAACCATTTTATAAATGTATCTGATATTTGTTGGTCATCTTATCTCTGTTTTCTGACCCCATCTTTTTATTGGTTGTGTTCCAATTAGCTGTTATTTTTTTATTTGTTGGATGAATATTGATCTTTTTTCTCACTTTCATTAATTCTGTAGGTAAATAAACATTTTTGCAATGTATCAAATATTTTCTACACTCACTAAATAATTATATTGTTTAAGACATGCTATATTTATGAAGGGAGAATGCTTAATATCTATGATAAAGCATTTGTACAAGCAGATAGTGTGGATATTGTACTCAACACTGTATTGCGACTGTTTCACCCTTTAAGCAATCTTCAGGCCATGAGTCATTACTGTCATATTCCATATTTAGATGTGTGGGTGATGTAGAAACAATGTGGGCGAAATACTGCGTCTGGTTGCAAAACAAATGAAATTCAGAATCGAAAGAACAAGAAAGACTGTAGATATATTTTATAGTCTTTTTAGTGAGGAAAATAAGAACAAGTAGAAAGTTCATATTTAAGAAGTTGAATGTCTATGGTAGTGGCAAGTAAAGTTCATGGAGTTAACTTGATTTATGGAAGGGGAAGGGTACCCTTTGACAAGCGTCGGACGAGAGTTCATTAGCAGCAGCAGTCACATGCTTCGTTTCGTCGCCGGGCCAGTGTGTCAGGAGTGAGCGACGTGACCCCTCTGCCTCCCAACCCCTTTCTTTCCCGTGTTGAACTTATACACGCCTATCGGCTTCAAATGGAAATTTTTTTTTGAGTATGCGGGAGACGGTCCGATTGGTTGATTTTATTCTTTTCATTTTTTTTTTTGAGTTTATCCCAAACGGAAGTATCTGCGTCAAGCCTATGCGTAGACGTGCAGTTTTCATTTTGAGTCGCGGACTCGTGATGGTAACTTCCATTTATCGAAGCAGGGCAAGATCTCATCTTGTAACATTACTGCTGACATAGGCTCTGTATATAGGCCATTCAAAACTTAGGGTAAGGGTGTGTATATATATATATCTGTATGTATATATATATATATATATATATATAAAATATATATATATATATATATATATATATATATATATACACACACACATATATATTTGGACAGCAAACTTTCTTTCAAACATCTTTCATTAAATATGGCAGACAAGGATGTTTTGTAGCAGTAAGGGAGTACAAAACTTTCCATAATTTTCATTGTCCCAAGTGCTTTTGTCCACTTCTATAGCCATGCTTTGGCTGCTATGTTGTAATTTATTTTTGTGTTGTTTTGAGTAGGAGCATTCATTCGAAGCCTTCATGTATTGCATGTGGCTAGAATATATATATATATATATGCACATACTTACTGGTTACTTAATTAAGTAATATAAGAACAAATGCTCTTTTATGCAAATTTCTCATCACCTGATGATTTGACAATTTAATAGAAGTAGGCATTTAAATGGGGCCATTGTGACCTGTTGGATTTCATAAACCCAACAAAAACAGAATTAGGCCTAATCTCAAAAAATATAATTAAAAAAATAAATAATAATTTACTAATCACAACCAGTACTAACCTTTGGAAGGATTCATCAGACACTATTAAATGGTTCACTAACACGAGGAATAAAGATAAAGTGACATTCATTAAGTTTGATATAATTGACTTCTATTCCTTTATCACTAGGGACCTTCTAGTCAATAGTATCAACTTTGCAAAGAACTATATAGAAATAATAGATGAAGAAACTAATATCATCTTAATGGCAAGAAAGTCACTGGTAACACTGAATAACTCCACCTGAACTAAGCGCCACAATGATGAATTTGATGTCCCCATGGGAGTGTATGATTCAGCCGAAGTTGCTGATCTAGTATGTTTTTACATTTTAGATATGCTTAGCAGAATTGTAAAACCAGAACTAATAGGACTGTATAGGGATGTTGGAATCATCCACATCCCTAATAATAATGGTCCACTAACAGCAAAATTACAAAAGAAAATTATCAGGGCCTTCAAATTCCTAGGGTTTAAGACCAAGATTTCCTCTAGTCTTAAAATAGTTGACTAGCTAGATTTTACCCTTAACCTTAATGATAAAACCTTTAAACCTTACCAAAAGAGAACAAAACCCCCAAATATATTAATATCAGTTCTAACCACCCCAATGCAATCCTAAGATAAATACCCACTACTGTTTGCACCAGGATTAGTAAACTATTGTCCAATGAAAAAATCTTTAATAAGAATAAAGGTCTATATAAAAAGCGCTCCATAAAAGTGGTTTGAAAAATAAGTTGTCTAATGCAATCACTATTAGTAATATCAATACATGAAAAGTGAGATGTAGGTGTAAAAATAGGAAAAGAAAAATCACTTGGTTCAACCCCGCCTTCTGCAAACTGTCAAGTATCAACATCAGACACTACTTCCTAACTTTAATTACTAAACACTTCAACAAAAAATCCTCTAAATAAGATATTCAACAGAAAGTCAATAAAAAATTAGCTACTCCTGCACTGATAATATGTACTAAATTATTAATTCCCATAAGAATTACATTTTAAGTAAATTCCATGGTAAAAAAACTAAATCTAACATGGTAACCCTCTGTAATTGTAGAATTAAAGAAAACTGCCCAGTAGAGGGCAAATGCAGATCCACTAGGGTAGAATACCAAGCAACCCTTACCTCTAAAGAAAATATGACAAACCATAATATTTACATTGGCATTTCTGCAGTAGGATTTAAAAAGAAAAGCAATACACATAGACAGTCATGCAACAATCCAAAATTAAAACATCAAACAGCCCTTTTGAAAAAATTTTGGTAATTGAATTAAAAGGGTCTGAATCCTCAAATAAACTGAAAAATAGGTTTTGTGAACACCTCCAATAGTTTTAATGAATGGTGCAAGCTATATTTAGAAGAAAAAAACAGGATAATAAAATATATAGATCAATGCAAACTATAAAATCAATGGAGAGAACTAATCATGAAATGTAGACAGAAACACATTCAAAATTACACAAGAATATATGTGTGTATAGTGGTATATATGTATAGATATGTAAATGTACATATATGTATGTATGAAGATATGTATACATATAACTGTGTTGGACAGCATGATTTATTCCATTGGGTGGTCTGGTATTACCCAGAATCTATAAGTCTATCATTCAATTAATTTACATTAATATTAACAAATTTAAGTTTAAATACCCCATCGCTTATTAATAATATTGGACCTTTGTAGTACAAAAACTATTTACTGCGAATCCTAGGAAAACACACTTGGGGAAGTGACATTTAGCCACAAACAACAAAAGGCTCTAGCCATAAATAAACTCCAACTCCATACTGCTTCCCTAGAGTAAGATACCTTATGCACTCCACCAGTCACTAACACAAGCCCCTTCTCATTAACAAGGTGTCGACCAGAGGAGAACTGACATTGAAAATAAGTTTAAAACAATACTCCGAGACAGACACTTAGGGTCTGATGATAACCATGTACAAACCGGCTTGAAATAGACTATCCCCATGTTGAGGTAATTTTTGTTTTTCTGCTGTTATATATATATATATATATATATATATAAATTGTATTTAGGCAACAAGAATTTGTCCAGACAAGTTTTATTAAATAACGCCAACAAGGGCTATCTATTTAACTTTTTATATAGGTTTTTTTAAAGTTTCCAACTAAGGTTACATCAGGATTGAAAATGTTAAATTGTCCAAAATTCATTTTTATTTATTTGAGTACTTTCAACTGTCACTACAGTCACCATTCAAGTGATCAGTATTTTGATAAAATTTATATATATATATATATATATATATATATATATATGAAGTGTGATAGCTTAATTACTGGTTTGACCGCACCATGTCATTGAGGCAATGTATTTTCATAGTAAATAATTGGCAATGGCATTTCATAGTAAGTTATTTCACATACCTTTGCATAATAAATCATCTGCAATGCATTTTCATTGTAAAGTATATGGAATGTATTTTCATAGTAAAATTATTTGCAATGCATTTTCATATTAAAATCATTTCCAATGTATTTTCATAGTAAAATTATTTGCAATCTGCTTTCATAGTAGAATAATCCACAATGCATTTTCATAGTAAATTATTTGCAATATATTTTCATTTTAAATCATCTGCAATGCATTTTCATAGTAAAATTATTTGCAATGCATTTTCATTTTGAATCATTTGCAATGTATTTTCATAGTAAAATTATTTGCAATAAACTTTCATCTATATAATAAATGCAAATGTCAGTGTGTCACAGTGTCACACTTTTTCAATTAAAGGGACACAACTCTCTAAAACTCAACAGATCATGTTGCAGAAATTTTTGAATTCCCAAGTTTTCATCACTGTGATTGTTTTTGTTGATTTTTTTACATGATTTTTTGTGCAAAACTTATTTGTATGATAACAATTTTTATAACTTGGAAATAAATTTGGAAATTATTGAAATTAATTGCAAAATCCAGTGAAAGTCACCCATGAAATAAAAAAATAATTGTTTGTACGGAAACTAAGGACCTACGTACATCAAATTGTCTTTAAATTAAGTGGCAGCAGAAGAATTATTGTTGCATTCATGGATCATTTATAAGGTAAGCTTAAATATTAATGAAATACTTAAATACAGCAATCAGTTTTGAGTTCTTCTGTAGTTTATTGTTGCTTATTGCATACAGCAGCAAAAAGAAATCTCTGTCAACAGAGGACCAGATTGCAATGAAAACAGTCATGGCTGCAGCAAGGAAAAGAAAGTCCTCTGCAAGTAAATATAAATGGCAGCCAGGAGAGCTTCTAATGCTGAGAATATGCAAAGATTTAGAGACTTGCAAACTTTTGAGCAAGTGTAAGATGCAATCAAGAGCCTTCTGCAGAAGCTAGCTTAAATGCCACCTAATCAGTCAGTTATATGCCATGTGTGATACATGCTTAGGCAATCATGTATCTTTTGATACATGACTGATGAGGCAGATTCTTTTCCACAGTAGATTGCCATTTCTTTCTGCAGTAGACCAGTTGCCATCCAAGCCTATAGAACCATGTCTGTCCTGCTATTTACCCATAGCTAAGGGGAGAAGAAGGGGATTCATACCTTCCCAAGGGTATTAACATGTAAGTGAATGTAATGGATTTGAATGGATTCCTTAATCTGAGCCGCTACCAATTACTCCACTGTGCCCTACCGTAAATGCCACTTAATAGGACGGCTTTTAAATAGTAATAAATAATATTGAATTCATTTTGATAGTAAATCATCTGCAGTGATTTTTGAGAGCAAAATATAGCCATGCATTTAGAAATAACAGCAAAACAAATGAGACGCCATCACCAGCTGAACTGTAGAAGATAACAATACAATAAACTAATGCAAGTGTTGGTTGGGATTCAATATGATTTCACTATTTTATTCCAGCATCTGTAATACATTTCTAACATGTGTGTTTTTTGTTAATATTTTGATATCTGTTCTTTTATTGCCATAGCATGATGAATTCAATGACTCTCCTCTGCTTATGAGTATATGTATCAACAATAAAAAAGAAATAAACAGAATCAAGTGGAATAAAAGCTATAATAATATTTGGAATAGAATTCCAAAGAATAGATCAAGAGAAGTATAAAGAAATTAGATATCAAAGAAAGAAACACAGAATAGAAACATTCATTCAGCCAAACAAATCTCAGATTCAGGGATTGTGGAATTTAGACAATCTTACCTTAAGAAATTTACTGCAAATGTCTTGCTATTTAGTTCGATGTTAAGTAAATGATTACAAACAAGCATGTTTTTCCAGGTAACCATCATTGTTTATGTGTCTAAAGGCATACACTCATCTAAAAATGTATGGAAGCAATATAAAAATGTGTATGTATATCCACACATACATGGGTGTGTGTTACATACCAGATACCTCTCCATTGTGAGTTGTGTTGCTGTTATTCCACCTGTCAATATAAGACAGCATAGACACTTCTTTGTGGCTGTTTGGAACTATTAGTGCTGTTCTTTTGCATTTTCTTCCCCCAGAAATTCCGCCAATTTCCTAAAAATAGCAAAATTAGCAAAAGATGTGAAAAATTAAATAGAAAATCAGCCACTGTATCAGTGAAAGGTGTAGTCAGGAATAACATAGAATATAAGTTAGGAATTACAGAATATCATAAAATTCAGAAATAAAAGTCAGGAATAACATAGAATATAAGTTAGGAATTACAGAATATCATAAAATTCAGAAATAAAAGTCAGGAATAATGTAGAATATATTAAAAGTCAGAAATAACAGAATATCATAAAAGTTAGGAATAAAATAATAAAGATAATAAAATTCAAGAATAACAAAATATCATAAAATTCACGAATAACATAAAATATACAAAATTCAGGAATAAAATAGAATATAATAAGAGTTAGAACTACCATAGAACATCATTGTAATGAATGAAGTCAAAGAAATTGTTGTTTGGAAAGCTTTATTCAGCTTGATTAGCAGTACAAATGGGATGTCAGGTTGATGCCTCTTATATGTTTTGGGATGTACCTATGTACTTACAAAGGGTTAAATAAGGGGAGATAATTAGAACAGTTTTTTATTACCACATTTTCTTCCCACTGTTTATTTATTCAGTCTTTCCAATGACTAGGCATTTTTCAAGTCCTTTGGCAGTGCTTGTGTAACTCACTGTTCATAGATCTTTCTGATAAATTTTCTCCAGATTCTGATGATATTTCAGGGATATCTAGCCTATTAAGCTTTGGATGAGGGAGCTTTGGCCGGAAGTGTTTTCACCCTCTTTGTTGCTTGTGCTGTTCAACTTCTGAATGAATATGTTGGTATTAGGATAAGCCTGTTTCTGAGATACCAACCATTAATCTATACTAGTATCATCTGGTAAAGGTTCTAAGTTCAATGGCTCCAGGAAGCCTGAGAGGTGTATACAGGGACTGATTGTCAGTAGAGTTGTTTCTCGGTGATATTCCAGGAACAGGTATTGTGGGTTCCTTTCCTTGAGCAGTTACAGGTCTAGATTTATTTCCTGTATGTGCTAGATCTCTTGTTCCCCATTTGGATATTGAAGTCATCCATACTGGTGTTTTGCCTCAATTAATTCTACCTCACTCACTAAAACTTCCAGCTTGCAAAAGCCACATGTAGAGTGATGCACTTGCTGAACTTCCATTTAGGGAAAAAGAACTTCTGTGCTGCGTTGCATAATTTGTGATACATAGCAGTGTTCTTAAGACATATAAAGCCTCAAAGAGCAGACTTTCCCAATGGTTGATCAAACATGCATGATTAGCAACAGCCAAATGTATAGTTTTCCAAATAGTGTCATTATACTTTTTACACTACTCATTGCCTTCTTTGTTCTACTTATGGCCACTCTCTGTTCATGCAAGAACTGCTTAACATATTCTGATGTAAAATGAGTCTTGTGGTCAGAGTGGATATATATGGGCAATCCAAAAATAATTAAAAAGGAACAGAAAGATTGAATTACAGTCATCCATGAAGCCCAACAAACAATGGTAATTAATTTTCCTGCAGAAGGAAGGTTCACGACGCAAAGGTTTGTCAAACCAAGAATACAAGAAAAGTCACTTCTCCATGTGCTTCTTCAACTGCATTACCTCCCAAAACAATAACAAAATTAAGGTCAACAGAGTACATATCAATGCTCTGGTTAACATAGCCAGCCCAGAAAATTTTGTCAACACCGGTATTATAAAGATAAACTTGTGAAGAAATTTTCCTTGCTCTCAAATAATTGGATAATATTGAGCTGATCTGAAATTCTAAAAGGTCTTATACCAAGGGATAAAACTCTAATAAAGAAATCTGTTGTGATGCAGTTCTATCCCATGATTCCTTCAGAAAAACTTTTGAATCAAAATATCATTTGATGGACCGAAACTGGCACAGAACATGTTGAATGCCAACAGTTAACATACTTACCTATCACTCTTTTACCAACCTAATTCCCAACTGCTAATCAAGATGAATAAATAATAAAATCAAAGAAAAAATCCTTGGGAAGCATGATTAACAGTACAAATACGGTGCCAGATTGATGTCTTTTTTATGTTTTGATACGTATCTATGTACTTATGAAGAGTGACATAAGGGGAGATAATTAGAACACACTTTTATGACCATAATAATAAAAGTCACAAATAATAAGATAAAATAAAGGAGTCAAATAGATATAACTATAAATGTCATGAATAACCTAGAATATTATAAAATTTGGAGATAACATTTAATATAATAAAATTCAGCAAAAGCAGATTATAATAAAAGTAAAGGAATAACATAGAATAAGGATTCGGTTACCAATGATTAAAGTCATTTAAAGCTTCACTTATTTTGCTGGAAAGATCTGTGGGATCACTCACATCATAGCAACAGAAATCAGCCTTGTGTTCATATAGATAAAATCATACTTGCAGTAAAAGCATAGTAAAATGTATGTTAATTTCATAAAATTTATTTATATTTTTCTTGTGTGTATTGGTATGTGTATTTGTTAGGTTACAATTGTTTTATGATACATGTGATAATAGGGAGAAGTCACTCTGTATTATTACATGCTATACCACAGAAAGAAGTTGGACATGTTTTGCCCAGACCAAGGTTCATGGCGAAGTGATTGAATTTAACATCTTTTGGTGGGGTGTCCATATTTCTGGCAGGAACAGTTTTTGTTGCATGGTGGGAGTATTTTAATTAGTTTTAATTTTTATTTAATTTATTTTATACAACATTTTTATGTTATTGTTTTATTTTATTTATAAAAGTAATGTCTCTACAGTCATGTTTAGAAAACTATTATTATTATTGATAATATTTTGAATCTCACTGTGTGCACCAACTTGTGAGCTTGTAAATAATCTTATTTTGCATCCAAGTTAGATTTGAATACCAATTTTAAACCATTATAACTTCATAAGAACAATGACGAGAGTTTTTAAGAAAATTTTCAATAGTTTAATCTGTAAATTGCTATGAAGAAACAAAAGAAATCAATTATATATATATATATATATATATATATATATATATATATATATATATATATATATACTGTCCTCACATGTCATTTTTTATATATGTGGGTACAGCAACTCAGCTCTTAAAACCCATCAGCCAAACTACTCACACAAATGATTTGATTATAGTAGTGAATGCTTGTGTGGAACCAACTACACTTTTTGTAAAAGCCAAATACAGAGAACTGGGGCATGTAGTGTGTCACAAACTCAGAGTTGTCCTTCTCCGAGACTGGTTGCTACCCAACGCTATTAAGTCCCTGTCTCTTCTGCTATTTGTCCATAGGTGGGGGTAAGGAGATGAATTCATACCTTTCCAAAGGTTATTTGCTTGGCTAATGCTTTTATCTACTGAGATATGTATCCTTGGGGATAAAAGCATTGGCTGAAGTAATCAATGACTTGACCCAAAGAGTTGTGAGTTCAATGCCTGGCCACAGCAGAGGTGAACAAAAACTTGGAGAGTTGAGTTACTAAAGGGAAATAACTGAAACTGATATCCACAAAAGGCCTGGCAGGTGGAACTAGAACAATCTACCCTAGTGAACGAAATAAAGAGTTAGGATTGAAATTCTAACGTATATCACCTGAAGAAGGCCAGAGTGTAAAACAACCGAAACATTGTGAATAATAAAATAAAGATGAGAGCAATAGTCTGAACAATGTAAATAGTGTAAATTGTTTTAACAAAATATAAGATTTATAGGTGTTTTTTCTATCTTTACTAAATTTGAGATGATGCTGTAGTTCCTTGAACTTCATTTGGTTGCAAATAAGATAATTACCATTGTTATGCTTGAAGAAAATGTGCCACCAATGCTATTAAGTCCCTGTCTGTCCTGCTATTTGTCCATAGCTGGGGGTAAGGAGATGAATTCATACCTTTCCAAAGTAAGTGAATGTAACAAACATGACTGGAATTCAAACAAAGTTCTCTGTTTCCTCAATCTGAGCCACTGTCTTTTATTTCACTGTGCCTACAGTATATTGTTATATTCCGTGCTAATAGGAATATATACTTGAAAAACAACATGGATAAAATAAGTAATGGTTTATTGTAAGAAACCAGTACAATAAGAATAAAGCTAACAGTTATGCACAAAGTCATCGCAAGTCAATCCATTAGTGAGTACTACTATTGGAAGGTCGGTAGTTTTCACTTGTCTGAGTCATACTCAACAAATGCCAGCTAATCTCTGTAGTCTGTTGACTTACAGATACTTATAGGTAGTTACTACCTATAGTGTAGTCACTTATGGGGGTGACAGGTTATTCCATTACATCATATATATATATATATATATATATATATATATATATATATATATATATATATATAATTACATGAATCATTCATACAAAAAACAAATATAGAGGTTAATGATTTAAATGGTGAGAATACATCTTTGCAAACAATTTCAATAAGTTACACTAACCCCGAACATGTATATGAATGATATGATCCCTGTTTATAAATTCCAGTTTCATAAGGTCTTTTTTAGTTTTACAAGCTTTCGTCTGTTCCTACAGACATCCTCAGGTATGGAAATAGATTTGTTCTTGTTTTTTACTTCTTGTTGAACAGCACCTATAATCGAAATATATATATATATATATATATATATATATATATATATATATATATCTGTGCACATGTGGTTGTTTGCTTGTCACATTCAAAAAATCTAAATTTTTTATGAATATTTTTACAAGAAGGATCAATCATTTAGAATTGTAAATGAAGAAAAGAGTGATGAACAGCTGAGTAATATTAATCCTCCTATATGGCAGGGAATGATGACAATTTCCTCACAGATGAAGAGAAGACTTGAGATAGCAGAAATCTAGTTGTACAGAAGGATGCAGAGAATACCACCGATGAAGAGGGCAAACAATGGGGAAATTTTAAAGAATTTGAAATGAAAGGGCATTTATATTTAGAATTAGAAGCAGAAAGATTAACTTTTTTAGGACATAGTGTAGAAAGAGGGCTTGGAGAATTTGACACTGAAAGCAAGAGGGACAGAGTTCAACAGCAAGTAACCAAATTAAGAAGCTCATGAAAAGGGATGGTAGCTCAGGAATTTGGATGGTTATATTTAGAATTAGGAAGAGAAAAGTGAAATATTTTGGACACATAGTAAGGAAAAAGGGGCTTGGATAATTTGTTACTCACAGGACATACTGAAAGTAAAAAGGACAGAGCCAAATAGTGAGTAACTAAACTAAGAAGCTTGTGGATGGTAGCTCAGGGATGGGGAAGGATAGTAAGAAAGCAAACATTGATAAGAACTAGAAAGTACAGGAAATTCTGCAGAGCCATGATCACCCAAGACCTGGAGGGACAATGCACATAAAAGAAAAAGATACCCACCAAAACAGAGTAATTTTGTTATTTTTCTTTATCCTATTTGTTAAATGTTCATCTAACAGGAAGTCTGTTAAGATTGGTTTTAAAGATAAGTAAAAAAGACACACTTTTCCAAGTTCTCTTGGAGATACCTTTTCTGTATAAATACTTTTCCAAGGTTCATCAATTTTAATAAAGGAATTTTTATAATTTCTGATTTTAACATCCTTGGGGGTTTATGTATAACTCAACACTTGACAAATGACCCTTTGGTAAAAAAAAATGTTCTCCACCTTCTGGAAACTAGAGTATTTAGATTCTTTTGATATGCAGCACCCCTATTTACACTTAAGCTGGAATTAAAAGGGGAGATGAAAATAAAAAGGATAGGTTGAAAATTCATTTAGTATTAATTCGTTTTCACCAAAAAAGGAAGGAGATTTTGGAATTTTTTATCATTTCACCCCAAATAAGGTTGTAAACTCCCTCAGACACAAATGTTACTGAGAGTGAAAGAGTACAAGAAAAATCATTATTAAGAACAGGATTCAAGGAGAGAGAAGACAATGATTGAGATTGCATTTAAATTTTTGAACATCAAACTTGAATGGAAAGCAAGAAGTTAGAATAGATTTCCATAAGAAATGGGAAGAAGAAACTGTTAGCATAGAACTTACAGCTACATCTAGCAATTTCAACTGTAAAATGATGACACCTAGATGACAAAATAGTAATGCACTTAAATTCAATTGAATAAACAAAAAAAAAAAAAATAGAAAAAGTGAAAAATAAAATGGGGGATCTGGGATAATAATGGATAGGCTGGAAAAAAATTCAAATGTCAATAACCAGCCAGCCAGCCTCATCAATTCTGAATACAAGTGTAGGGTTCTCATAAAACTGAAGACAGATAACTATTTGTCCAAAACTCGCAAACAAATCAATCTATATCAGGTAGCAACAGTCTCATCAGGTAGTGTCATTTATGCAGCAGATGTTGTTAAGTTTATGTCCAAAGATAATAAATCTAAGAAGGTCTTCTGGTCCTATTAGAATCATCTTGTTAAATCTGCCTAATCTTTGCAGTTTTTATAGCATCCAAAATAATTTTTGCATCCTTGTGTGTAATTAATTTTCCATGCTACAACCTCTTTCCCACAGACAAAATATTGCAAGCCTATTGCTATTTCCATAGAAAATGTTCTGACTAACTACATTCATTAGTTCCACCAGTTCTATTCTTCACAGCTAAGACACACCATGCCATGCTCACTGTACTTCATATTCCATAAGTGATAAGTAAGTTCCAATTGATCAACTTCTTTTCACAAACCACTACTTTGTGGAATTGACTCTCAAGAGAATGTTTCCCAGACCACTACAATCTTAACCTGTTCAAGTCAAGGATTAACTGTTATCTTCCCCATATCCTAATAAATTGCATCTCTTACTCTTCCTACTCAAACAAATAGCTCCTTCAGTAACACTCTACTTTGAGTTACTCTTGGGCCTTATATTGGGTAAATATTAGTAAAGAAAATAACACATCCATACTCATATATTATTTTGTATTCATAAAACTCATTCACTATTTGCAACTGAAGTTATGGATTATATGACTGCCTTTACCAAGTAAGCCAAACTTTCTTAATTTTAAGTAACATGATGCCTTTGTGGAATCTAGAAAACATATTTTTTTGTCATGGCTCATCATATTCTAGAATTAAATCAGATAGTGAAAGACAATTCATTATCACAGTAGTCCACAAGCATCTGATATTTTAACACTATAAGATCACACAGTGTTTCATCATTTATTATGTCTTCTCACTAGAACTTTTCATCCTATACAGTGAGGTCATTCTGAGAGAATTAGAAATTATACTGGGATACATTATTGGCAGCCACAATCTTAGCAACATAAGATATGCAGATGACACAGTGTTGGAAGCTTTTGTGAAGTCAACGAACACTTGTTGCCACTTTTGTGATGTCAACAAATACTCGTTGTCACTTCCGTAATGCTCGTTGCAGTAGAGACTCTGTAATAGCAGATAGAACACTGCTGAACCATACTGGTGTCAGACACTTTCAAATATCACTCACATTAATAGTACTTGCTCAATAATACTCACTTGGAAAGTAATCACCTTATAGAGAAATAGTATAGTGAATAGAGTAGAGAATAACAGTCCGTATTGTAATAGAGGATAGAATAGAATTAGCTATCTGTATAGTAATAGACGAGAGAATAGAAATAGCGATCATTAGTCATCAGCTACTTCCTATATGTATGTGTTTCCTCTATGGTCATGTGGTCTACTTAATTCAATAATAGGATTGCCTGTGTTTGCTCTCTGGCAATCTATGTTTGAACTCGAGTGTTGGCAGTGAGACTTTATTCCTATATAACAGTAATAGAAAAGAAACTACCAGAACTCCGACGGAAGGTAATGAAGAAAAACAAGAAGAAACATCAGTTAAAAAAAGACTGAATGCATGGTTGTTAACAAAAGGAACAGCCCAATAAGCAAATTACAGAGTGGAGATACTGAAATCAAACAGGTGCAACAAGTTAGATATCTGGGAAGTGTATTAACAGAGGATGGAAAGTGTAACATGGAAATCAGAAGGTGTGTTAGGATAGTGAAAGATGCCTTTCAAAAACTGAGCAAAGTATTAAGAAACAGAAAAATATTATCAGGTTGGTGCAAAAATAATATCGTTTTTTGACGTTAAAAAATACGTCAAAAAACGATATTATTTTTGCACCAACCTAATAGCAACAAAGAAAAGAATACTGAACTGTTATGTAGTATTAGTCATCTTATATGGCAGTGAATATTGGAAATCTCCTCACATAAAGAAGAGACTTGAAACAAGTGAAATATAGTTCTACAGAAGAATGCAGAGAATACCATGAACTGAACATGTGAGCAGTAAAGAACTTCTAGCAACATTGGCAACAGAAAGAAAACTTATACTTAACATCAGGAAAAGACAACTGAGGTTTCTAAGACACAGAATGAGGAAGGAAAGCTTGGAATAATTGATGCTCATTGAACAGATTGAAGTTAAGGGAGACAGAAGAAAGAAATGCAAAGTCTAGCTGGTAAGCTTGCGTGAATGGATTGCAGAGCAGGGTGTGGGCAAAATGGCAAATGTTATTAAGAGCTACAATGGACCAGAAATTGTGGAGAGCCATAATTGCCAATGTCCTGAAGGGACACAACAATAGAAGAAGAAGGGAACAGTTCTCTACATTTTCATAAATGCAATATACAGCATGCTCATGAATTCCCTATTTATTTAAATGAAACAGATTGAAATTATTTAAAAAACATTATTTATTGAATTAACATGAGTAATATTTAAAATCTGTGTCCTTGCAGAGCTCAAATCATTTAAAAAGCATTTTTAAACACATTCTAATGCCTTTTCATTGGTAAATACCAATGAAAATGCATATCATGTATGTTCTAACAAATTATTCAGAGTTGTAATCCTCATTTGGTAGACATGTGATTTGATATGAGAAATAATTCCAAGGACATCAGATTTGGTAATTCTAAACAATTGTACTATAAAGACAAGGTACAGAGACTGTTACATTAAGTCATGGAGAACAGGACAGACACAGGTTTGAGAGAGAGCTGACATGAAATGTGACCGACAATAATTAGACACTGGAAGAAAGAGGATGAGAAAAGGGTTAGAGAAAAAAGGGATGTATGAGAAGAGTGAGAATTACATTCCTTAACATTTATTAGGGAGCATACATTAAACTGTAATGCAAAGGGAGTATACATTAAACAATAATCTAACAGGGACATTTTCTTCAAGCATAACAATGGCAATTATCTTATTTGCAACCAAATGAAGTTCAAGGAACTACTGCATCATCTCAACTTCAGTTAGGAAAGAAAAAACAGCAATAAATCTTATATTTTGTTAAAGCAATTTACACTGTTTACATTGTTCAGTCTATTGCTCTTATCTTTATTCACAATGTTTCGGTTGTTTTACACTCTGGCCTTCTTCAGGTGATATATGTTAGAATTTCAATCCTAACTCTTTATTTCGTTCATTAGGGTAGATTGTTCTAGTTCCACCTGCCAGGCCTTTTCATCAGTTTCAGTTATTTCTCTTTAGTAACTAAACTCTCCAGGTTTTTATTCACCTCTGTTGTGGCCAGGTATTGAACTCACAACGCTTTGGGTCAAGTCACTGATTACTTCAGCCAACACTTTTATCCCCAAGGATACATATCTCAGTAGATAAAAGCACTGACCATTGTTTACAATGGCCAAAACACATGAATATGACAATAAAAATGAGGACAACAGTTTGAACAATGTAAATAGTGTAAATAGTTAAATACCTCATCTCAGAAACATAGACATTTGTTAAAGCCATCCAAACATTAATTGATGGTCAAAGCCATTTTCATATTCACTAACCTAAATGCAACATTAGTTATGATTTACCTTTCTGTAATTACCTGAATTTATATGAAATCCAACAGATAACATAGCAAATGCTCCAGGATGTATTTTAAAATGCAACCAAAAGATTTGAGCTATCCAGCAAAGTTTCCTATCCTTTGTAGCTCTAATTAACATTACTATCCTTCACTTTCTGTCATCCACTTGCACAATCTTCTTAGAAGGTTATTTGTTGTTTCTCTCTGCCCTCCCTTCAATATGTCCTCCGTCACCTCAAGTCATTCATTTGTGAGGAAATTTATCCAGCATTCACTGCCATATAGGAGGATTGATAATATGAGGTAAAGTTAAAATTCATCTGTTGTCTAAACATATGTTATGGATAAATTTTAACTTACCCTTATATACAGCAGTTTAGCACTCTTTTCTTTGCTTCTAACAAAATTTTCTGGTTTCTTAATACATTGCTTTACTTTCAGAAGGCATCTTTGACTATTCCAATGAACCTTTTAATTTCCGTGTTAAACAATTTGTTCTGTTGTCTATTAAAACACTTTTCCTTTTAAATTTCTGTACTTGCTTGATTTCTTGCATCATTTTTTTTATTTGTTGAACCCTAATCTTGATAATTTAATAATTAATAGTCCACATTAATAGACCACAAAGTTGAATGATGAAGCTGATTGGGCTGATCCATCAACTTGATAATAGCTAGCTGGGCTTCATACTGGCCAATTAGAATGCTTCTAGCATTTCTTGCACATCTGGTGCTTTCAATGCTGGTTTCTATGACAGTTTGCTGCATTCTATGATTTTATATTGATATTTTTGTTTTCAAAGTGAATGCTTGTGAAAAGGTCTCTGTCTTCCTAGAACTGAAGCTCCAAATGAGGCTCTGTCTTCAAAGGGTTAATAGGTCTAAATAATATTTGATTCTATAACTCTGCATTTTTGATTAAAATAGATAGGGACTTTATTCACACACACACACACACACACACATATATATATATATATATATATATATATATATATACCTTATATTCCCACATGTAAGAGAACCTTTAAATTGGGGGTTGTCTTATATTACAATTCTAAAAAAGAAACCTTAAATTCTGAGTGATGTTTGTTGGTAGGGTAACCTTGGCCTCGGTGCAATAACCAGTAATGTACATGAAAAGACCCACATTATCAAATAAGCTGATAATAAAAGTAATAAAACCATTTCTATATTATATATTACTAGTATAACTTCATAATAAATTTCCTATTTGAAGAAAAGTTCCATATCAATGAAATCAACTCATATCCATGCAAGCTCAGCTGAGAAAATTATGTTCACAGCAACCTTTATCTTTCGCTGAACTTTCAATAGTCATCATGGTACTGTTAATTATAACAGTAATAACATTTATGATAATTTTAATTACATTTATTGATATATATATATATATATATATATATATATATATATATATATGTATGTTATGAATATTTGGGTATATGATTCCAAGAGTTATAAATTATTAAGAAATGGAAAAACGTTCATGAAAGTATAATGTTTAGAAAACACATTCAACCAAGCATTTCACTGATTAGGTTTCATCAGATTGAATGTGAAAAAATAAGTTGTGCGTGTATGCATTTGTACATGTTAAAAATAATGAAATCTCATTATTTTTTCCCAAACTGGTATTGCTCATGACTAAAAAAGAGAAAGAAAATGTGTGACTTTTAAAAAGTCATTAACATTTTATGTTCTTTGCTTTAAGTT
Source organism: Acanthosepion lycidas (assembly GCA_963932145.1). Classification (NCBI taxonomy): domain Eukaryota; kingdom Metazoa; phylum Mollusca; class Cephalopoda; order Sepiida; family Sepiidae; genus Acanthosepion; species Acanthosepion lycidas. The sequence continues at coordinate 54,104,310 of OZ010575.1, forward strand.
TCCTAGTTGAGAGATAGAATCCTTCAGAAAATAAATGAAAAATCTGTTTTTTTTTTGTTCATGCATTCTTATGAATGCTTTTCCAATTTTTAATATGTGTGTGTGTGTGTGCATCTTATCTGCTACACGGAAATCATACTAAAACGTACATACACCTAATATTTTTACTGTAAAATATTTATTTCCCAGCCACCAAAAAGAGAAAACCTGAGATTATCTCAGTTCACTTACCCAATTAACTAAAGATCTTATGGTGGCTTTTTTTATAGAACACACATGTAAAATTAATTTTATATATTAGTTTATAGATATTGCTTTTCAATTTGTTTTTTTTGTCATTAGAATAAGAAAGAAAAAAATAAAATAATTATTAAAATAGGTTATTGTACTTTGTCTATAAAAGAGATGTGGGAGAATAATGTATTAGCACCATTAAGTTAATCCAGATATAAGTTATATTTGGTATTAGAACAATGTATAATTTACCTGGAACATCCAGAGGCAATATATTTTAACATCTTACTTTTTTCTTTCTTTGTCGTAAGAACTCGGAAAAACCAGCAGTACATCTAATATCATTACTTCACTTTCCTTTTTTTTTTGTTTTTTCACTCACTTTCTGGTTTTTCTTTTTTTTAGAGTGGGGGGTGTTTTTTTTGCATCCATTTGGTGTTGACCTTTTTTTTTACTGCATCAAGATTTTTACTCTTAGATTAATGACAGCATTGTTGAACTGGGCATGAAACAAAAGAAGTTTTGTTTGAATTTCTAGAATAAGAATATATTGTTATTTACATTTGGAGTAATGCCCACATCTTTGTTATCACATTTTTACTTCTGGAGAAGGCATGAGGTACAATGTCTGAAATGTTGTGATATTAAAAATAAAAAGTGAGAACATTAAACCAAATGTAAATATTCTTATTCATGAGGTTATCATCCCATTTTTTAAAGTCTTTATTATTGTATGTATATATATATATATATATATATATATATATATATATATATATATATATATATATATATGTATTTGACAGCAGAGATGGGGAGACTTGAGGTAGTAGATATGTGGTTCTACAGAAAGATGCTGAGGGTAACATGGACTGAACATGTGAGCAACAACAAAGTTTTAGCGAAAAAGGAAACAAAAAAGAAACTTATACATAAAATCAGGAAGAGACAGTTGAAATTTCTAGGGCACAAAATGAGGAAAGAGGAACTGGAAAATTTTATACTCACAGGACAGACTGAAGGCAAGAGGAAAGCAATGCATAACTTACTTAGTGAGATAACAGAAAAAGGCTTAGGAAAAATAATAAAAAGACAAAATTTATTAAGAGCTACAAAGGATAAGAAATTGTGGAGAGCCATGATTGCCAACGTCTTCAAGTGAAATGGCACAAAGAAGAAGTAAAAGTAGAAGATCAGTGAGTGCTCTTCATTTAAAATTTTTGTTCATGTAATTTTTTTTGGTAGTTTTTCCAATGTTTTCTGCACACTTTCATGTTTCCGCTGTCCTACGGGACAATAGCCTAGTGGATAAAAGCATGAATCTGGTGGCAGTAGTTATGAATTCAGTCCCTGGGCCAAGTAGACTCAGTGATAACAGTGTGAGCAATAACTGACTTGCACTAAATAAGAACAAGGCAAGATGTCCTGAAACAAGGTCATCAAAATGAGAATAATCTACCGTTGTGGATTAAATAAAGGTTTCAGTTCAAAATTCCTTGAAGTTTACATAGATCTACAAACTGAAGGACACAATGTCTGAAATGCTGTGATAATAATAACAAGACTGAATGTAAATAAAAAAAAAGTTTTGTTAATACAACTGCAAAGGTTTTCAACATAAAAAGGAAGTAAATTTTGTTGTGTAATGATATATGTAGGTATCAATTGATTGACCATAACTGATTTTGAGAATCATAATGGAGTGGTTTTCCATTGCTTTTTCTACAGTGAATTTACTTGGACATCACCTTTACTTAGCTGGTTGTCCTGCAGATAGTGAAAGATACAAGCTACAGAATGGAGATGTTAAAATAAAACAATAATTTAACTAATAATTTAAATATCTGGGAAGTGTTATAGCAAATGATGGAATGTGTGATGCTGAAATCTGAAGGAACACTGCAATAGTATAAATACCTTCAAGAAACTAACTACATCAGTAAGAAAGAGGAAAATTTCATTGGAAACCAATTTAATAGTGATCAACAGTTATGCATTATCAGTCCTGCTATATGGCAGTGAATGCACAATTTTCTCACAGATCAAGAGTTGACTTAAGGTGACAGAGATATGGTTGAACAGAAAAATCCTGAGTGATGCTAAACTTGGTCATATAGTTGGAATGTTAATGTTCTAACCACTTGACCATGTTATATATAAAGCTCAGTAAATTTCATATCTATATTGGCATGTATGTATATTTTTCCTTGCTATGATTTTAATATAAGTTAAAGACAATGATGATGAGTAAGAGTGATGGTTATACTCTGGTTTTTTCATGTCTGGTTGTCTCTGTGTTTGGATGCCACTCAAATAATGGTTTCCTTACACAAGAGGTGAATTATGCAAGTGAGGAAAACGAACATTACATTGCCAACTGTACAGAGACAGGAGCCAAAAAACACAAATAATGCAAGGAAATACCCAAATTGATAAACATGCACACATACATTCATATTTATTTAGGCAGCAAGAATTCATTTAAACAAGTTGAATTAAATTCAACTGATAAGTCTGTTTGTTTAATTTTTTATTCTATTCTATTGTACTACAGTTTTGCTTTGATTTTTTTTCAAGTATCCTCAACAGAAAAAGAGAGTGGAATAAAACATCTGAATTCTGCTGTAATTTTTTGTGTACATGAAATGTTAAAAAGACTTGTCTTGTATTTGTAATTAAATCACTTATTTCAATCTGTTAGGAACATTCAGTTTAAAATAATTTCTGTTTTCATAAGTCACTTCATTATTGGATTAAAAAACTTTTAAAATTCTTTTTAATTCTTAAGATTCTCAGAAGCCCTTATCAAAAATAAAACATGAACAATTTAAAATATTTATCCAGCATTTATTAATGTTTGAATGATAAAGTTTAAACATTGAGTATTAGAAAAATTAATACAGACAAAATAACATCCTTCTACGTTTTAAAAAATATTTCATGAACAATGTCTGTCCCTCTCCAAAATGGCCATATTTTTTTTTACATTTATGCTGGCTTGGAATAATGTCAAAAGGTAAACTAACCAAAACAGAAATTGTGTCCTAAAGAACTTTTTTCTCTTTTGTAGGAGCATGCAGTTATCAATGAAGTAATCACAATTTCACAATTTCGGGAGGCATGGTGAAGTAATGGATAGTGGCTTAGATTGAGGAATAAGGGAGTTGAGTTTGAATTCTTGTTGAATCCATTACATTCATTTATGTGCTAATACCCTTGAGAAAGGTATGAATCCTCTTCTTTTCTCCCCAGCTATGGGTAAATAGCAGGACAGACCAGTTTCTATAGCCTTGGATATCAATCGGTCTACCACAGAAAGAAATGGCACCTACTGCGGGAAAATATCTGCCTCATCAGTCATGTTTTGAAAGATACATGATCACCTAACATAACTGACTTAACATTTATAAATGCAGATAAAGTAAAGTCAGGGATTAATATGCGATTATGAACAGCTCTCCACTTTGAAAATAATAAAACAAATTGACAAATGTTGTGTGTAGAGAAATGTCTGCAGGGCTTCTCCATCAGGGGAGAATTTCCAGGTTTCAGAGGGTGGAGGGAAATATGTTTTACTTTTTCTTGTTGTTTTTTATTTACAGAATTTTGTTTATTGATGTATGCTTCAGTTTATTTATTTAATAATTAGCTATGAATTAAAGGATATTAATGTACATGTATTCAAATTTTAAAATCCATCATCATTTTCTATTGCGATTAAATTTATCAAACTCCTCTATAAAAATAATCCATGTAAATGTCTATGTACTAATATGGAAAATAATTCAGATTTTCAATAATATATGTGTAGTATTGTATGCAAATTAGATAGACAAGCGTAAATAGAGAACAACTGGTGAACATGGTGGGCTATTCCTAGCAAACCCAGTTTCTATTCACGACACAGAGAACTGTACAATGACTACTACTATGCAGAGAGATATGCAAAACATGACAATATGTATACTACCTGAAGTACCCAGTGTTGCCTGGGTATAAATGGCTGCAATTGTATAACTGCAACCCCTGTATGCCCACACCCCACTGTCTAGAAATGTCTGTGTCCCCGCTTGCATGCATCACCCATTGGTATAATAAGCTACTCTCCCCCACATCTTTTTTATGGTATGTCCTTCATATGTGTTTGATTGTTCTTAATAAAGGAATTCCATCAATAAAACCTTCTTGCGTGATCGTTGCTCGGGATTAAATTCTTTCATTGTTTTATATATTCAGTAAAATTCCTAGGGCCATAATAACTTTCAAATAGTATGGCATTGTTCACAAATCCAGTAATTAAACACAAACAGGGATGAAGTGTCAGAGCTTGATGCAACTGCAAGTACAAACACATGAATGCCCTCTCCTTCTTTGCACATTTGCAGTAAAGCTGGGGTTAACAAGAGGCTCTTCGGGAATTTTTCTCTTTTCACACTCCAATAATCTTTCTCAAACAATCTTTGCATCAAAGGCTGTTTGAATGCCAATTTAGGATGGAATCATATGAAGAAACTATTGGCTAAATGACAAGAGCCGATTTTGGCCCTGGTTTGTCACAAATTTGTCCATTTAACTGAAACAATCTAAACGAAACATTGATACAAGACAATTTGTAATCTACATGGAAAATCTGGAAAGCATTGGATGAAAAATAAGGGAGTCATGGCTGAAAAATGGGCTTTTTGAACAGTTTTTCATTATATATTGGTAAGTGAACTGGACTAAAACTACACATTTCTTGCATGATGTCAAATTTTTGTGACATGTTTGAAGAAAATCGGATAAAAAAATGAGGAAGTTATTCAAGTGTTTATTTTAAGTAGTATGAAAAACCTGATTTTTGACATGTTTTTTTCAATTTTTTGTTGAAGCCAATGTTGCAGGAAAACTATTAAGCACTCTACATAAACCTTATAACATGTGCTATGTTTTGTATTAATTGCAAAGAACATCAGCTCATCCAGTAAAAATTTTGTTCGCATGTAACTTTGCCTTGGTTTTTGCAAAAAGTCGTACCCATCTTCAGTTTCATTGATTTTTCTGTCAAACCTGGGGGTCTGGAGATTGAAAAGTTGGTCTTCATCAATTTTAATAAATTTGAAACGTGTGTGTAGAATTTCATTGAAATCGGTCATGATATGTGGATGTCACATACACACATACAGACAGACATCTTCTGTTTTATAGATATAGATTATTTGGAATGCACCACTTGAGTCAGACAATTCTGACATATGGTCTAAAGAATGCATTGGGCAAAAAACAGTTGAGAACCACTGATCTAATGAATGCTAATCTACAAAAATTATTGAAAATTCTTCACTGTTCTTGGATGGTATCACCCCACCCATACAACTATGCTCTCAACTAGAGAGCAAGAAAGTGCAAACGTTCTGCAATGCTAATTTTGCTTATTTATGACTTGGGGACTTCTAGCTTTTCTCCAGCACAGATCCAAAACTACTACACTATGCTGTATGTAGCATTTTGTAACAAATCACCAAAAAGACCTCCCACACAAGCATCAACATCATCGAGGATGCCATTACTCTCCCTTCTTCACAGATGATACATTTCTCGCCTCTCAATACACTACCAATATTTTCATGACATATCTTCAGGCAAATGACATTCCTTGGTTCCACCAGCCCCGACTTTCACAGTTAAAACCTGACATATCACGTACACTGAGTCAATTCCTCCCCATTTCCTTCATAATCCATTGGTAAGAAGTAAATTCTATTCAAACAGCTTCTTCCTCAGAATTGTTGCAATGTGAAATGGCTATGGGTTAGCCATGAAATGCTACAAAAAGGAGGAAATACTCCCATAAATTAAATAAATAAATTAATGGTTAAGTTCAAAATTCTCTGAAGGTTATGCACATCAACATGTACCTGATGAAGGCTGGAGATCATAACAGCCAAAATGATGTGATAATAACAAAAAACATGAGGGCAATAGTCCACATGTAAATAAGGAAATATTTGTTTGTGCACAGCTTGCATTGCATGCACAACTCTCATAAAAAGAAACATCAGGATAATCAGAGAAGACTATATGCATAATGGTCAATACCATGATCCATAAAGGCTAGTATGTACTCTTCTTTCTGAACAAAATATCCAGTTGCTAAAAATAGAAAAGAAAAAGTGTGGTATTATAAGAAACCCTTTACATTACTCATCTTGCAAAACCCCAAATCCCTTTTTGTATGAAGGTACAATGAAAGCCTAAATTTCAGCTGTCATGGTTACAATTGGTCACATGGCTTTATTCCATTGTCTCAATAAACTGATCAGAATTTTTGTCATACTACCTATTCTCTTAGCTTCTACTTAGAACTGTTACTATATTACAACATACGCAAATCAACAAGTATCTAAATAAATTCAATGACGGACTAATACAAACAAAAAAATAAATAAAGCAAAAAAAGGGCTATTAAACCACTTAAAATAATATTAGAAACTTATACATATTACCTTAACTTTCGCCAAAAGAGAAGAGTGAATCAAAGCACACAAAGAGTAAATTTGAAAAAATTATTCTCAAGAACAATAACCTTACATTTTTTTTTAAATTTCAAAAATCAAAATCAAATAAAAACTAATTTATTCCAACCAACTCACTACTTCTAAACTGGAAGATTAAAAAAAGAATTTTGTTTTTTAAATGATAGGCTTCAGATAGTAATTCTGACAGCTATTTAAATAGGAAGTAAAAAAAATACACTATAACTATTTTCCAGCCAATCAAAATACTTTTACCAGCCACTGACTGAGTCAGTCAACATTGCTACCATTTCAGTTGGACAGACAAGCTGCACAAGTTATTAGGCATCTTGTTTGGACTTAACCATCAACTGGACAAGAGTGAGATGGTGGAGGTGAGTTTAAAACTTTTGCATATCTACCCATGTTCCAAAAGAGGTGATCTAAATAGAGCTTTATTTATATACCTTTGGTATAGAAGGTTCCTAAAATGCATTGCAGTCGAATGATACCAAATATCAAAATCTGTTAGTATGTTATATAGGCTGCAGGTGTACAGAAGATAGTGATAATGGTGATTGTGGAAAAGTTAAAGCCTTTAAGAAGTGGGATTAATGTAATATCAGTAAGTTAATCAGTGATGTACCATGCATGATACATACTTAGGTGATCATGTATCTTTCAATACATAACTGATGAGGCAGATATTTTCCTGCAGTAGGTTGCCATTTCTTTCTGCAGTAGACTAGTTGCCATGCAAGGCTATAGAAACCAGTCTGTCCTGCTATTTACCAGATATCAGATAACTGGGGTTGAGTAGGGGGTAGAAGAAGAGGATTCATACCTTTCCTGTCCTGCTAATAACCAGATAACTGGTGTGGGGAGAAGAAGAGGATTCATACCTTTCCCAAGGGTATTAGCACATAAGTGTATATGATGGATTTGACTGGAATTTGAATTTGGCTTGCTGATTCCTCACTCCGAGCCGCCATCCATTACTCCAGCATGCATCCTAATATCAGTACTTCTAAATTGTGTTCTTGACTTAATGTGGGATGCATCACCATGTTCTTGTCTGTGAGCAGGATGCAGCAAAACATAAAGCTAACCTGTTCCCTGGATTTTCAATGCTGCAACAGTCAGGGCTGGTGGACACTACCCTCAAACACCACTGACTGGGGTTGGAGGAAGCCTAATTGGGGGCTCTGGGCAAGTGCTTTGTGACACTCCCTATCTTATCAACATTTACTTTTTTCTACCTTCATTTATATACATTGTAAATTAAACTAAACACAGTTTTTAAGCAGTAACATCTGCACTGCACAAAAGGTTGAGGACATGTATTCAGATTTCTGTTAAACTATGGCAAAGAGAGGGTTACTTTACATCCCTGAAACAAGTAAATATCTGATCACTGGGCTTAGTGAAAAAATGTCACATACACACATAATTATTTACAACAAACTCTCCAGTCAATATGAGAGCCCAAGACAACCTACACACATTTTGTTTTTCATGGTGAACACTTGTGTAAAACTAACCATTCTTTTAGGAAGAAATGATAACAGACAAATGATGTACCATGAAACTTATAAACAGTTCTCTTCAGATTTAAATTCAAAGTTTCAGATTAACTGCCAGCCATGGCAAGACCCTAGTTTACAATGTTGCTTTGCCCATGGCTAGAGGAAGACATTCATGTCTTATTGAACAAAAGAGAATCAACTGGAATTTGTATTAACTGTGCACAAATAGATGCATATATAATTTTTCCTTAAAAATTAGTGGTTAGCTGCCAGATGATTGTGTGTAAATGCATGAAACTATTAGTAGTGGTTGATCATGATACATGGAATAGTTATTAAGAAAATTATATTCATGCTCTGTCACTGAATATAGAATTAAGCTCTTTTTCCACAATGTGCTTTTGAGGCATACTTCCTTACAATATTTATTTCATATATGTGTGTGTGTGTGTGTGTGTGTGTAATAGTATGAAAAGCAAATAGGAAACATTTATCATGTCATGTTTCACTTTTATTAAAGCTTCATCAGATCATTTTCTATTTGTTCTTTACCCTGTCTTGTTAGATTCTGATCTGTATTTGATCTATATATATATATATATGTATATATATGTGTATATTGACCAATAAAAAATATTAAAAAATTAAAATCTTTAGACACACTGGGTTGTATATTAATATTCTTTCGCTTTTATTATTATTTCATTTAGATTCCTCGACTAGTTTCGGCCAACATGGCCATCATCAGGAGAAAAAAATTTCTGCTTGCTGTTAGCAATGAAGTACAGAAATGAATGTCTTGATGGAGAAAATGAACTTTTGTCGGTAGTTTTCATTTGCTTTTTTATTTTTTTAATATAAATTTTGGTCAGTCCTTGTGTTGGTCAAACAGTCTCTTTTAAGTTGTTATTTAAGATAAGAGCTGGATGTATTCATACTGCTCTGAATTCCCTTGGTCATTTTGACAGTTAGATATATACCATTTAACCTTTATGTTTAGTGGATACCAATAAATGAGTAGATGCTAAATTTATTTTTAAACAATATATTTATTTTATCACAGGAAGGGTTAAAAGTTGACCAGTTGATAAAAAGACTATTTGATGGATCTGAGCATATGTTAACATACCTACTTACCTGGTTATTAAAGAAATATCAGTAGTCAGGCACTTGAATGTATACAAGTAGTATTATTAGGTTGGTGCAAAAATAATGACGTAATAATGTCGTTTTTTGACGTTAAAAAAAACGTCAAAAAATGACATTATTACGTCATTATTTTTGCACCAACCTAATATTAATGATAAAAACAGGCAATATTTAACCTTTGTGCCTGCAAAAAAAATACAGTGTGTGTAAAGGACAGTTATTCCCTTGACACAACTATTACTGTATATACTTTTGACTCCCTTGGCAATGTTTATTTACAAGATTATGAAAATGTGTTAACCAAGTACAATGTAATATGTATTATTTACCATTTTATAAAGAAATACTTTTGAAAAGAAATCTTTTTATTCAAAAATTCATAAAAAATTATAAAATTATAATTGAGTGTCTTTGGTCTCACCTAAAATCTAAAATTAAAAGAATGTTTGGTTCAAAGAAAAAGATACACTCACCCTATTTTAGTCAATATATATGGTGAGAGCAAATGAAAAAAATGTGCAGAAAATCCATTTTTTACAAAATTTATAATTACAGTTACTCAGCATTATGTGTTTATTTAAATTTTCGTATTCACAGAGATTTTTATAAATTTATGAATAAAACATTTATTTTCATACTTATTTCTTTGTAAAATGGTAAATAATAGATATTGCATTATAGTTGGTTCAAACATTTTTATAATAGTCAAATCAGGCTGAAATTGGTGTATTGTTGTCACATTTGGGCAGGAGCTACCCAGTCCTCACTTTCCAGTCTCAATAGATTTCAAAAGCATCTCTGAGTCCTTTTGAGTGACAAATTATTTTTCACCCTCCAACCACTTTCTCACAGGCAGGATGTGGCAAACCTCTCACTGCTCTGTCAGGAAAAGTGCTTAGATGAACTACATTCATTGATTTTGCTTGGTTTAACCTTCACATCTAGGACCCACCATGCCACTTATATTGTAGTAAAATACCCAAATTCCCCTTGTATTCCACCAGTGAGAAGTTAGTTTTACTTCAACAGCCTCTTCAGTGGAACTGACTCCCAATGATCTATGATCACTACAGATCTTAACCTATTCAAGTATAGAGTTAATCATTATCTCCCCCTCCTATCCATATAAATATAACCCTCTACCATAAGTGTCTCCCAGGTCTTGTACAGAGCAAACCTTATTGTAAAAAAAATATATATATAAGATTTTTTTTTGTAAATAAGTAATCTAATAAATAAACAGTGTTTAATATCTTTGTTATCAATTCTCAAGAATAAAGAAAATGTATAAATCCACTTTCATGTTTGGGTTTTATTAAAATTCTAGTCATCACTTTTTAAATCAATAAACATTGTAGAGAGAGCCAAAATTGTATCAATAATTGTGGACACAAAGGTTAAACATTGCCAAAAAAGTGATAAAAAAAAGTAATGAAAAGAAATGTTAAGAAAACAAAAGAATTGTTAGTTAAAGAGAGAAAGTATAACTGCTTACCTGATAAATAACCTCTGAAGCTGCTTGCACATGCATGACGGATGCTGTGCCCCTCTGTCCCAGATCAATCTCATCTCCGTTCTGTGATTCCCTCCCAATTTCTGCCAGGTGAACATCTCTAGTCATATCCAGCTCATCGATTCTTGTTGAAGGGATGTCCACACAAGATCCTGCCAGAATGGAAGGATACATCAATTGTCTTTGTTCACACTTGATGGAACAATTGCCTTCTTTTCTGTGCGTAATATTTTTACGGTTGCTGAACCTGAGGAAACAAATTGATATGACAGCCGTAATAATCACGGACAGCGTCACGGCCACTGACACGATGACGATTAAAAAATCCAGGTAGATCTTTTCATCGGCCTCGTCAGTCTCTATATGTACAGCGTTTATCATTTCAAATGTCTTGTTGCTTACTGTCAATATCAGTACCAATGTAGTTGTTGATGACAAAACAGGGGTACCACTATCCTTGACTACAAATTCCAGTTCATAGGAACCTGCATCCTCTTGGGTGACAACTCGTGTGAAAGACAACAGACCAGTGTAAAGGTTAATGGTGAACAACTGGTTGTCATTACCTCTGATGATATTAAATTTAAGAAATCCGTTCTCGCGGCCGTCGTTATCGGCTGCCCGTAAAACAGTAATATTCTTTGTGTGGTGGGGATAATAAACTGTGTCCATGAGATATGGATTGACACTGGGAAAGGTAAAATATGGGGCATTGTCATTTTCATCCCTGACTTCAACCACAACGTCAACTGTGTTGTTCAGAGACGTTCGTCCACTGTCTTTTACCAGGACTTGAAATTTATAAGAATCCTGGAATTCATGATCCAGGGACATGACAGTGGAGATCAATCCATTGTCTGAGATCTGGAAAGGAAGGAAATGGTTGTTGCTGTTGAGAAGTGCATAAGTTAATTTACCCCCAGGTCCAAGATCTGGGTCTGTAGCATGAATATAACCAACTGGAAAGTTGGGCTTTTCATTTTCATAGATCCAAAATTTGAACCTCTTTTTTGTAAATGTTGGTTGCACGTCATTTACATCCAATACCTGAATGGAGAACTTGATCTCACTGTGTAATGGTGGGGATCCTTTATCCTGACAAACAATCGCAATATCATGATGATCCCCGGCCTCTCTGTCCACTGGGTTCTTAACAATCACTTTGTATTTTTTGGTACCCAAACTCTGCAGTTGGAATTTGTCATGATGAAGAACGCAACTGACTTCTCCATTTTGACCAGCATCATGATCAGTGACTTTCACATAGGCAATAAAACTACCAACCTCTGTGCTTTCAGGTATTGCAACCGTGTTTCCCGTAGAAGTGGTAACAAAGTTGACATCTATTGTTGGAGCATTGTTCTGTTGGTTGATCACATTCACAAGAACCATTGCAATGGAACTCAGTGGGGGACTTCCGCCATCTGTGGCTTCAACATACAATTTATATGTCAGCTCTTGTCCCAGAGTAAACTTTTTATGTAAGAAAACCTCCCCAGTTACTTTATTCAATTTAAAATGAACCTTAGCAATGTCTGAAGTCTGTGAACTGAATTCGTATAAGACTCTCCCATTTTTACCAATATCAAAATCACTTGCGGATAGAATGACAACAGGTATTGTATCACTTGGTTCATTTTTGATTGTGACATTATACACTTTTTGAGAAAAAATTGGTAAATTATCATTGACATCAGTGACTGTTATATTCACATTGAGCACACTCTGTTTTGGAGGAGAGCCTCCATCTTTAGCAATTACCCGAATCATGTAGGAATTTTTAACCTCTCTGTCCAGCTTTTCTTCAAGGTTTATAAAAAGCTGAGACGTTCCATCCACCCGTTTAGAAACGGACAATGAAAATGGATCGTTAATGTTTTTGTCAAGCTGGTAACTGACTTGATAGTTGTGCACTCCAACATCTTTGTCAATGGCGTTTGGGATTGATATCTTTGTGCCAGGCACAACATCTTCTGAGATCTGAATATTCACCTGTTTTACATTGAATTCTGGATGGTGATCGTTGATGTCTTTCAGTATAACTTTTATTTCTAACACTTTAATAAAAGACGTCCCTTTCTGAACAGCTACTTCTACCACTTTGTAGCATTCCTTGTAACGCTTACACATAGATTCAGCATCCAACGTGTGCACCGTGTACAATTTCCCTGTCTTTTCCGAGACATGAAACAGTGGTGAACTGCCCGTCTGTCTTGTCTGAAGCAGACTGAAGGTGATCAGGCTTCGTTCATGAGATGGTATATTGTCCAACAGGTGTGAGTCTGCTGCTATGTTGCCCACGTAGACACCTGGACCCCTACCTTCCTCCACAGAGTAGGTGAGGTCCACACTTAGACTTCTGTGGAAGATAGACAGCAGCAAGTACAATGGTACCAACATACTCCTTGTTAGGTCTGTTAGAGAAAGCAAATGTAAAATCCATCCAGATTGAAATTTTTTAAGGAAACCACCACTGAATCTGAAAAAGAAATGTTTTGACATTTTAATCATGATATATACGTAAGTTGATCGGTTATAGTCTATTTAAGTAATTGCTTCATTGAATATAACTGAGTAAAGTTCCTGACAATGGAAATGGGGTATTGTTATTTTAATCTTTGTCTTCAATATGATTCTTTCATTATCTTTTCCCAACAACTGACATTTCTAAATGTTCTGGAATTTGTCTTACAAGGACAGAATTATGGGGATCTATCAAAAACATGAGATAAAAAAAAAAAACAGAGAATTCTATTTTGTGTTGAGTTGTATACACATTGAAAAATATTCCTGTAGTAAGGCAAAATGAACTTGCTCTATTTTGTATAGAGTCTGAGCTGATAAGTGAGTCATCACTCAGCACAGAAATTCTATGTCACAGACTAGAAGACATCACAATGATTGCTGATAGAATCTGTAACACTGTTGGCTGAGTTGGGCTTTGTGGAAACAGGAATTCATTGTTTTGCTGCCCAGGCATGGGCCTAGAAGTTAAAAGATTGCAAAGTTTCAGAATGAGAGAATGAGATTACAGTTCTCTTTTTGTCTTTGGTAGGATGTGAGGTGATCAGAATCATTTCTGCCATGGTTTATTCCAAAGAATTGGAGGATTTAGCCTTTTCAAAAATCCAGGACATTATAAAGAAAAATTTGCATTCAAAAAAGAAGTTGGTTATTGCAGAGAGGACAAAATTTCTCATGAACAAGCAAGAACCAAATGAAACAAGAATACAATATGTACACAAGATACAAGATGTTTCCAGATTCTGTGAGTTTGAAAAACTTCACACAGGAAAAATAACCATCAAAGATAAGTTGATATAGGTGAGATTAATTGAAGATATGTGTAATGCTTTGTACAAACACAAAATCTTAGAATGGTTACAACTGACTAAAATGTCCTTGGATGCATCTATAGAGTTCCTGCAACAATGAGAGTTAACTGAAAAATTCCATACATCCAAGAGTAAGGACGAAGCATACAGCATAACAAATTACATTGCAATGCAAATACTGTGATAAAAAGCATGAAATGTTCAGCTTTAGGACAAATATGCTTGAATTGTGAAAAGAAAAACTATTTCCAGTCTGTGTGCAAGTATAAAAGGAAAATAAAAAGGGTAAAAAATTTAAACCCCCTTTAGGAAAATACAGCTATATTTATATATACAAAGATATAAAGAGAAAAGTGCAGAAGAAAAAATTAAATTGAATGATATAAATTTGCAAGTAGATAATGGGAGGGATGCCACCCTAATCCAAATAAATTTCTGGAAACGAATGGGCAAACCCAAATTAATGATAAGTTTGCCTAAAAAAGTCAGGTTGAGGTTGTTTTGAAGGAACTTTTGAAACCAACACATGCTCTGAAATTATTCCCATCTTGGTAGTGAAGTGTGAAAAAAAGTCATGGACTTGTGGAAATAGATGCCTTGAAAGTGGATATAGGAAAATTAATTAACAGTGTGAAGTTGTAAAGTAATGATATAGGTATGTTAAAAGTATACAAAGCGAGCATTCAATTAAAAAAATAATCACCCATTTTACTTTGAGCCCCACAGACTTCACATTCAGTAGATGCTAAACTAAAAACAATGGTTGAGTAAGGAATGTTCCTCCTGGTGGCAGTAATTGGGTCTCATCCATTGTTGTTTTACGAAAACTAGATGGAGACTTAAGGATATGTAGGGATTACAAAATAGGAGCAAGCCATAAAATATACTTTGATTCGTTCCCTATTCCTAACATTGAAACTGCTATTCAAAACTTGTTGAGAATTAAATACTTTGCTAAAATTGACCTCAAATCTGCCTATAACCAGATAAAATTGATGAGAAATTTAAAGTGGTAACTATGATTAACTCTCCAATAGGCTTACTCAGTTGGAAGTGTATGTCTTATCATGTAAAAACAGCAAGTGCTATTTTTCAAAGAGCCATTTAAAATGTACTAACTGGTGATGTTAAGAATATGATCATCTATCAAGACAATATATGTATTGGTGCTACCAGTAGAGTTGAGCTAAAATAAAACTGATTATGTTTTAAACAAATTAAAAAATACTGGGATGACCAAAAACAAGGATAAATATCTGTTAAATTGCTACTCAATAACATATCTTGGATACCAGATTCCCCAAAACAGAATTTCACCAAGCACAAATTTGATAGAGGAAATAACAAAGGTATCGATATCTACAAATCATAAAGAATTAGAATCTTTTTTAGTTTTACGCAATTTTGACTGTGGATATTTGCTAAAGTATAGTGAATTGATAAAACCCTTTTGAGGAGTTACGAAAAAAGGAAAATGGACTTAAATGGCATTTGAAAATTTAAAGGAAAGGGTGTAAAAATTTTTGACCCTAAAAAAGTAGTTTTGGGTGACATATTCTCTGGATGGTCTGAACTGGTGAGAGTTCAAGAGAGGAAGGCAGCCATGGTAAAGCAAATATTATGAATAATATTTTCCAGAAATGGGCTACCAAAAATGTTAGTCTCTGACAATGCACCAGAATTTTGTGATGAAACATTGTGTTCATGGTTAAAACAAATCCAGTGCCTCCCGTATAAAATAGTACCATACCATCCACAAATTGAATACAATTGCAGAAAGAAGGGTGTAAATGATGAAAATGGGGCTGAACACATTTTCACTATCCAGAGACACCATAGATAGTTACCTAATGAGAGTATTACTGAGTTATAGAACTATTTCACATGCTGGTAGAATGAAAAGTTTATTTGCATTGATGGAAAGACAAATTATATTGCCTATAAGAATATCCTATTCAACAAATTAAAAAATGTGGTACAAAAAAGACAGAGAATCAAGTCCTAACGAAGCTAACTTTATTGCACAAAAGCAATATGATAAGGCTGTAATAGCAACAAGTGGACAGAATTTATTGGCTCATTCTGATCTGATCTGATGAAGAAATCTAGATGGAAGAGGAGGATGAATCTCAAAGGGATGAAAAGCATAAGTACTTTTGATGGAGTTGGAAGATCAGAATGAAGTTGAGTCCAGACCTAGATCCCCAATAAAAAGAACCAGGTATACACTTCAAGAGAAAGAGATAAGATTTCATACTATTGTTCAGAGAAGTCACAGATCAACGAACGGCATAAAACATCTTCGTTTCCAGGAGTGATGTGGTAAAATGGACTTGCCCTATTTTGCAGAGTCAAGTGACTACTAATAAGTCACAGACTAGAAGACATCACAACAATTCTATCTTTCTCCCTGAAAATTATTAGAGTTGGTACACTAAATTCTCCACCTAGCCCCCAAAAACTAATTTATTTAAACATACTTTTATTAAGTAGGATTTTTGTTATTGTGGTTTTGCAGAATTAGTTGTTTTCTTTAGAATTGTTGAGTTTGTGCATAAAATGTGATGAGACACAGCTGCAAGATTATGAAAAGCAAAAATTATTTAAGAGGTTCAGTCAGTTACATTCAATGAAATTTGCTTGAAGTAAATAAAAAGAAGCATGGGATATGACTCATCTGAAAAAAAATGTTTAACAATTCTTTACAAGTTCATATCCTTCAAGAGAAAAAAAAAGTTCCTGCAAAATATTAAGTTGATACTTGCTTACTTGTTTATTATTATTGCTTTACTTTTTGTAAATACTAATCATTATGCCTTGAATAAAAAAAAAAAAAGTGCTGCAAAATCCAGATTATTAAGATGTGAAAAAAATAACAACCCTCAATAATAGTATTTTCTTTCTTTAGAATTATATTCTATCTCAAGGTTCATCAGTATGGGACAGTGATTATCAAGGCCAGTGTATTTGAGCATACTACTAAGTGGCGAGTTCAATCCTAGCAAGATGCCTCGCACAAAATAACTAATAGTCGACATATTGCAAAATCAACTAAAACAACTAAAACAACCTAAAATAATCTCCAATGCATTTTCATAGTAAAATCATATGAAATGCATTTTCATAGTAAAATCATATGAAATGCATTTTCATAGTAAAATCATATGAAATGCATTTTCATAGTAAAATCATATGAAATGCATTTTCATAGTAAAATCATTTCCAATGCATTTTCATAGTAAAATCATTTGCAAAGCATTTTTCATAATACAATTGTTTGAAATGTTTTTTCAGTGTAAAATCATTTACAATGCATTTTCATTGTAAGTATGATCAAAAGCTACAGCTATATTTATGTAAAACTCTGAAAGATATGTGATAGAGAGCCATGATTGCTTACATCCTGAAGAGACATGGCATATAGCAGAAAAAGAGCAAGAGAAGCTAGGAAAAGCAATAAGAAATCTAATGGTAAGTTTCAGCAAATAGATGAAGGAACAAAGAGAAAGAAATGTAAGTACTGCAGAAAGTAGCAAAGAACTTGAAGTTGTGGAGAGTCATGATTACATATATCATGAAGGGGTATGGTATATACAGAGAAAGAGAGTGAGGAATTCATGCAATACAGGAGAGACCTGAGAAAGCTTCTGAAACTGAAATAAAGTGATTAAAACAACAAAAATAGGTGATCTACTTTTATGTGCCATGTCATTTCAGGATGTGGACTATCATCATGACTCTCCACTACTTCCTGACTTTTGTTGCTGTAAGTAATTTTTGGCCCTTTATTTTTCCTCTTTGTTCCTGTCCTGCTATTCATTCATACATGCCTGTTAAGTAGTTTCCCAATGTTCCCCCTTGCTTCTCTTGTCTTTGGTATGTTCTGTTAATGTGATATTCTTGAGGCCCTCTTTCTTCCTTATGTATCCCAGAAATGTCAACTGTCTCTTTTTGATTTGAATTAAGTGTTCTTTTCATTCCTATTGTCCTTAAAACTTCCTTGTTGCCTGTATGTCCAGTTCATGGTATTTTTAACTTTCATCAGTAGAATCACATTTCTGTTGCTTTAAGTATCTTTTTCCTCAAGGAAGAGTATTCAGCATTAACTGACATAAAGAGATTAAATATTATATTGCTGTTCAATATTCTTTTCTTTTGTTTCGAATTAAAATTTCCTCTTTTTTAATAAATCATGCAGCAAGAAATATTCAAAATCTCTATCTAGAGCCCCTTGATAAAATCTGAAGAAGAATCAGCAATATTATTGGTCCCAATCTGGCATCTTCACTTCAGTCCCTTTCTCACTCCTATAAGGTTGCCTCCCTTTACCTTCTCTGTAAATATTTTCATGGTAATTTTTTGGATGAGCTGTTTGCTATGGTATTATGTTGCATGTAGTAAGAATGGTAAGTAAGAATGCGTTTACATTTCTGAGAGGAGGTATTATGTACATTATTTACATTATTCAGACTATTGTCCTCATCTTTGTTGCCATATTTATTACAAATGCCTGCCTTATGTGAAGGAGTTATCAGAGAAAATACAAAGGATCTGCGGTCCATATAGCATCAGGACAACCTTCAAAAGCTTGATGACACTTCGCAGATATCTCTCCCGAGTAATAGAGGATAACATGAGTAAAGACTGTGTGTACGCTATCCTGCGCAGCTGCAGAAAGAAATATAAAGGCCGCCCCCTTAAGGTAAGGCTTCAAGAACATCAATTTAGAGTTGTGCTGTCTAGATATAAACATAAGTTCTATGCTAACAGTTTTTTTTATTGATACACTTTTCACGTGGAACTCACTTCTGGTGCCATTTTTTCCAGCCAATTTTAATCTGCCAAAAATTTAAATACAATTTCAATTGCTACCTGCTGTCCTGTTTACTCTTCCTCTAGTCTTGCTTCTTATCAATGTTCCTGTTTCTAATTTTTCCACACCTGGTAACCTCTTGTATCTTGGTAGATTTACTGATTTCAATTAAAACAAATGTGAACAAAGCAGAATGAAACAAAGTCTAATACTTTGTAGAATAAACTTTAGTTTTAACAACAGATTCCAGTTACTTTTTACAAGTAGCCATGACCTTTTGAATATTCTTTTCAAGATATTTTGGGTCATGGAAAACCTGCACTTCATTCAAATTTCTTGGATGATGAAAATAGACATACATTTTCAGTTAGGTTCAGGTCAGAGGGATGAGTGGACATTTTCTATTTTATTATTTTCAAGCCACTCTAAACTGCTATGTAATATCAATGTTCTTGTATGACACAAATGTTGGACAATTCCCTCACACATAAAGTAAAGACTTGAGACAAGAGAATTGTGCTTCTACAGAAGGATTTTGAAAATAATATGGATTATTATTTCATGGACAATTATTTTCTCATAATTATGATTAATATGAGCTATAAGTTTTATAGGTAAAATCACATTTGTTGAAAACTTTTGAAACATGATTTTTATAAGTTCACCCTTCCATGATTTATCAATGACATATTTTGTATTTATTTTTTTTTATAAAAGCAACTTGTTTAGATTTGTACAATAATTATTCAACCATATAAGACACTGGTAAATAAATAAATTAAAAATATCAAGAAATAAAACACAAAATTATTCCACTTGAAGCAACATTTAAATACTTTAACTACTGAAGTGATAAAAGCACAAATTCCACAGATTTTTCTTCAAATGATAAAATTATAATGCCACACACACACACACACATATATATATATATATATATATATATATAAAAGGGTACTTTACAATAACAATGAAATTGTGTGTATATATATATATATATATATATATATATATATATATATATATATTAGGTTGGTGCAAAAATAATGATGTAATAATGTCGTTTTTTGACGTATTTTTTAACGTCAAAAAACGACATTATTACGTCATTATTTTTGAACCAACCTAATATATATATATATATATATATATATATATATATATATATATATATACACACACATACTAAAAGCCAAAAAACACACTCTAGATATAATGATTAGTAATTTTCATATATTCTTTCCTTTAATTAACTCCTACTAAGCTAGGATGCTGAGACTATTTAATCCATTGGTGCAATGCATCCATTTTTTTTGAAAGGGTGTTATGATTGGATAATGAGGAAACGTTTATAAATTTAACAGGTTTCACTCTTATTTAAGCGTCATCAGAGAATGAAATATGAAAGAGAATGTGTTGGTATTTTTTTAAAGTTTGTGTTGTTTGTTTTTTATTGGTTAAGTAGATCACATGTGCATTTGTCTTGTCTGGTAATATTTGTGTGTAGAATTTTATAATAATAAAGCGTTATCTAAAATTAAAAATCCACTGAAACTAAGATTACCATTGGCCAGCAAGGCAGATTAGGCAAAAAGAGCTGAAATTTTAAGGAAACTTTATGCTGTAATGGGTGGATTTCCTTATTATTATTACTATTGAATACATGATATAAAGAAAAAAAATTCCCTTTGACTCAAAGTAAGTAATTTCAACTGTTGGGTGATTCTTTGAAATCCAGAGGGTATCCCCAAACTTTTAGCCGACAGTGTATATATAAAGTATGTATATATGCACATATGTATAGGTTATTATGCATATAGTGAAATTAAATATAGCGATAAAAAATAGATATATAATACAAAGATAAAATAAAAAAGAACATTTTAACTCATTCTAAATTTAAATGTTGTTATGCTTTTAATGAAACTCTAATATAGTAAGAATTTAAAATTTGAAATTTACAATTAGTGTTTGTTCTGAGTGATTTAAATCTGAGATATGATTTATCAAAAGCCTATACTAACAAGCAATTTGATGCAAAACTCTGGTGTTGGTCAATGAGATAAATCCATTGAACAATTATCGATTTATTGAATAGTAATATTTTATCAAAATATTTTTATTAATTGCATTCTTTTTCCATTGATATTTTCAAAACTGCTGAAAGTATAGCTCGAACTCGCAACCCAATAGTAATAATCTGCAAGTCTTGACAATGAAAAAATATGTATCAATATTTTGTTCAAAATGGAAGTTACGACTTAGACACTTACATTTACGATATACGTATGTCATTTGTTTTTGGTATCAACATCAATTTCACTGAAAATTATTTTAAAGATGCAAGAGTTAACTCCCTTACACTGGATGAGACAAGGGACGTAATTAATGCGAATCGCTGATTTGAGAATCATTTCTTTTTCAGATTTTTTTAATGTGAAGAATATGCATTTTTGGAAGCACATTTATTCATATTTTACATTTACTCACAAACATTAACATATACAAAATTAATGTAACGGGGGGAAATATGTGATTTAAAGAAATTTCCCACTTGCCCAACCAGTTTGTGATTTTTGGTACTTGTCAGTCAGTTATGTGCCATACACGCTTAGGCGATCATATATCTTTCGATACATGACTGACGAGGCAGATTTTTTCCAGTAGTAGCTTGCCATTTCTGTTTGCGGTAGACTAGTTGCCATCCAAGGCTATAGAACCTGCTATTTACCCATAGCTGGTGGGAGAAGAAGAGGATTCATACCTTTCCAAGGTTATTAGCATGTAAGTAATGGATTTGACTGGAACTCAAACTCGTCTCTCTGATTCCTCAATCCAAACTGCTATCCATTACTCCACCATGCCTTCTACTTGGTACTCACAGACATGTTTTTCAAATTTTTAATTTGATCAAACTAAATGAGTAATAGTTTGTTTTTATTTTGAATACAATTAACTCGGCAAATCTGTCAAATTTCATTAGAAAAAAAAAAGAAGAGTAATTGTTACTTAAGAGTGGTCCTTCTATATGGCAGTGAATGCTGGGCAATCACCTCACAGATGAAACAGATACTGTAGTAACAAAAGTATAGTTCTATAGAAGGATACTGAGAATACCATGGCCTGAACACATGAGCAATGACAGTGTTTTAGAGAGAATGGAAACAAAAAAAATGCTTATACTTAATATCAGAAAGGAGACAGGTGAAATTTTTAGGACCCATATTGGGGAAAGTGGACTTAGAAAATTTAGCAATCACAGGACATATTGAAGGCAAGAGGTACAAAGGAAAGCTGCACATAAGCTATCCACCAAGATTCTGAAACGGTTGGCAAAGCAGTGATTAGGAGAGATAGAAAAAATACAAACTTTACTAAGAGCTACAAAGGACATGGAATTGTGGAGAGCTGTGATCACCAATGCCTCAAAGGTACATTTCACAAGCAAGAAAAAGAAGAAGCTGTCAAATGATAATATCAAAAATTCAGTCAAACACCCATATAAATCTATTCTATAATTTGAAACATAATCTGACTATATATTTATTTATCATGTATCCTGATCCCCCCTAATTTCTCTTTAGATATTTTGTTGTTATAGCAACAAGTAGCATTACTTCTTGCCAACAAACTATATTTTACCACAAGAAAGGAATATCTAATTTGTAAATAGGTGAGGCCAAGTGGTGGATGCTTTCTATTTCTCTTTTTTTTTTTGTCATGTTAGCTTTCTGTTATATGCAACAGCAGAATTAACTGTATATATAATCTTACATTTCACATGCCAAAAATATAACCAATATAATTGTAACATTACTTAAACAGTGACATTTTATATATCTTTATCTATGAAAGGCAGGATATGTGTATGTGTAATGAATGCACGGCCGCAATTTCCGACGGATTTGCACCAAAATTTACATGCACATGCTCCAAGTTAGTGGGAAGGCCAAGACCAACTTTGCATTTGCCATCTCCCATTGATAGTGGAAATAAACAATTTTTTCATGCTTCTATAGCAGTTTTCATGTAGTTTGCGGCCATTTTCTACTGGCCAGAATGAGAGCCTATAGCTGGCTGTCACAAATTGGCAGGAAGATTCTATTGGCCAGCGTGAGAGCTGACTGACACGAATACTAACTAGCATGCCAGCATGCAAAAAAAATCGATAGCTGCATTCGTCACAAGTGGGAAAAATTTAAATCTGGGTTGGGTGTGAAAAAGTATTTGTTGTTAACATTCTTTTTTTCATTCAGTTTTTCCAGTTACGATTCCTTTTTTAAAGCTGATTGTTTTGTGTTCATTTTGTTTAGTTCTTTTTTCATAACTGATTTAATGTTTAGTATAGAGCTTAGAAAAAATTCAGAGTGTGAGATAGGCAAGAAGTATGGTATGTAGCAACATCAGCATGGCAAAGGACACTCCTTTAAAGGCAAGGAAGGGCAAAAATATTTTAAGTCAAGTGATAGCGATTTCTGTATGAGTTGTATGATTTTCACGGGCAACGCCAAACCATGCTGCTAGTATTAAATAAAATGAGCATTCCCAAATGTTTTGTCAGAAGAGGATAACAAGTGAGGTGGAATGGTTGAAAGTCAATCAAAGATTTAGAAACTGTTTCAAAAAATTAATATGCCAAAAATAAATATGATTTCAAAATTTCAAATATTATTATGGATTACTTGTAATTTCATTCATGAGTTCCAGTATAAATAGTTATAAAAAATTATTGACCGATTTTATCATTGTGATATTTTTGCATTATATCAAGTATTAAGAATATAGTAACTAGAGTCTGTAAATTGGAGGAGAGAGTTATCAATGATAATGTTCTGACTCAGAATCCACAGCTATCTTCATTTAACCTTCTCTCTGTTTTTTATTTTTAAATGTACATTTAATCACATAAAATTTGGTGAATTGCAAGCAAATTTTAATTCCAAAAATATGTCCCAGAGAAAAAAATAAGTTTGGGGAACACTGCCTTAGCTGTTGAATGTCTCTACTCTGAGTTTCATTGAATCACATCCATTCTTCAGATGATTTGCTACCCCAAGGAAAGTTGGTTCTCTGTGTCATGCCTGAAAGTTTTTCTCGTCCAAGTCCATCCTTCAAATTAGATCAATAATTTTTTTATAGCTATTTATACTGGGCCTCATATGCATGCAATTACAAGTAATCCATAATAATATTTGAAATTTCGAAATCATATTTTAGTGGCACTCCCACCTTGCTTGGGGTGAATTGCTTTAAAAAAAAAAACAAACAGAAAAAAAAAAAATGTGGATTTATTTCCAAAAACCATATTTTTAAAAAAATATCTTATTTTATGATATATGATATTATGTCTTGAAAATTGTCGCTTAAATGTTGTATTTTTTTTAAAAGATGTAATTCAATTTGTCTGGTTATATGTATTAAATTGAACACGAGATCATTTTTTTATATAAAACTGGCCTGCATTAAAAAATTTTATTCCAAACGTCAAAGGTTTATCAAGTGATATATGGTCACCATTTTATGTTTGTTTGTTTGTTTGTTTGGGTTTTATGGCATATCAACCACTATGGGTTATTTAATGCCAAATCCAGTTTATATGAGTTTTAAATGCCTATTTTGTATAGAATAAAAAACGTATAGCTGGCAACATTATTGTTTCAAAAACTTAGAGCTGGCAACATTATTGTTTCAAAAACTTAGAGCTGGCAACATTATTGTTTCAAAAACTTAGAGCTGGCAACATTATTTTTCTGAAAACATTATCTGAGACCTTGCTGTTGGATGCAGTTTATCACCATAACCAGGACGCGGATGTAGTTTACCATCATACCCAGGACGTACCATTTTATGCTGAATTAAAAAAAAATACCATTCATTGTGTTTGGTCAGGTCTGGTTTTAAGATGTGCTTGAATACTTCACAACAAGTTGTACACAATAATAACACTTATTCACTAGCTTGTGGACTCAACTTGTCACAGCTGACTGTGGGTGTCTGATGTTTAGTATAGCATATAATGTTGTATGTGTACCTAACTACTGTGTACCACCCTACTCACTAGCACCCACATACCTAGAGGAGGCAGGGCTTATCCCTCAGCTTAAAATGTACTGTGTCAAGTGTCAACAACATGCTGAGAGCTGATTTATTTTTTTCTCTTTTCAGCTTGGCATTTGTATTCTTGTGAGAATAGATCACAAGTGTAAGAATAATCCTGACATGTTCTGTTATATCTGCAGTAATGTGGTTCTTCCTAACCATCAAGCAAAAATCACTGACTTTGTGAAGAAGGCATATTACGATTACATCAATTCAGTTAATTTGATTACTTTTGATTCAAATTAGGGGATCAGGATAAGCCATTTGCTTACCACATTTGCTGCAAAATATGTGGAGAACTTGAGCAATTGGAGGAATAGTAAAAGGAAGAGTATGCCATTTGCCATTGCAATGGTTCGGAGGGAAAGAAATGATTTCATTATGGACTAATATTTCTGCATCATAAATCTAAAAGAAATAAATGGCAAGAACAAGCACCCTGTCTAATACCTCGGTGTTCCTTCTGCCATAAGACCAATCCCTCGTGGACCAGACCTTTCTGTTCCTGAGTCAGATAGTAACATGGAATATAGCTCTGATTCTGAACATAGAAACATGACTGTTGGAGCTGGGGATGACGCATACAAGCCAGAAGAGGACGACCAGCCAGTACCCTTGACACAAGCAGAACTCAACAATCTGACACATGACCTTAACCTTTCAAAGGAGTCTGCCCATCTGCCAGGTTCATGTCTCAAAGAGAAAGATCTGTTGGCACCAGGAACAATATTCTACTGATATGGAGACCATGAGGGAGAATTCAGACAGTCATCATTGGTTTATTGTAACAATATTGCTGGATTGATCAAATCAATGGGCTTAGAGTATGATGTTACAGAATGGAGACTTTTTATTGACTCATCCAACAGAATTCTCAAAGCAGTTCATCTACATAATGGGAATAGTTTTTCATCTATCCCTATTGGGCATGCAGTACAAATGAAAGAAACTCACAACATCATGGATCATTTGTTGTCTGTTAACTACTAGGAACACAAATGGTTGATCCGTGGAGATCTTAAGATGGCTGGACAGGTCCTAGGGCTCCAATGTGGGTACATAAAGTATACTTATTTTCAGTTTCTCTGTGATAGCCAGGCTAACGACCAACATTATGTCAGAAAAGAGTGACCATTAAGACAAGGGTTAAAACCTGGCTTGCATAACATTCAGTCTCACAGTCTTGTTGAACTGAACAAAATACTGCTTCCATGTTTACATATCAAGTTAGGAGTAATGAAGAAATTTGTGAAGGCAATGGACAAGGAAGTCAGCAGGTTTGCTTTTCTCCAGCAGAAGTTTCCATGGGTAAGCATGGAGAAACTAAAGGCTGGTATATCTGAGGGCCCTGAAATAAGAAAACTCATGACCTAATGTTTGATGAAGTACTGAGTGAAGCTGAACTGTCCACCTGGCAGCCACTGAAGTCAGTAGTTATAAACTTCCTGAGAAACTGGAGTGCGGAATTCAAGAAGGAAATTGAAGAGCAACTGAAGAGTCTCTGCCAACTCAGGACATGAATGTCAGTCAAACTGCATTTTCTGCAGTCACACTTGGACTATTTTCCAAAGAACTGTGAAGATTTGAGTAAAGAGCAGGGTGAGTGCTTTCACCAAGACATTTGCATTATGGAAGTGTGCTTCCAAATCCAGTGGGATGTAAACTTTCTCACTGACTACTGTTGGTGCTTGAAACAGGATGTGGTAGCAGCCGAGCACAGGAGGAAGTCCCTGAAAAGACATTTCATCCATGAATAGCTTCTTTTGTGTATTTCTCAGTCTACTTTGGCACAATATGAGCTTTCTGCGAATATATCAAACCTAAATTAAGCATTATTTGTTTAATTCAGCAAGAAAATAAATTATAATACTGTTCTATACATTTCAAGTAAGAGCTTGTATCTTAAATATCTCATCTGATTAGAAAAAATAAGTATGATTTTTGGATTCAGTATAAAAAAACAGCCTTAAAATCAGCTATTATATATTCAACCTTGAAAACATCACAGGCCAGTTATTAATGAATGAACAATTATTTTATATAAATTTTATTATTTCAAAATTTAATGTTTGTTTCAGAATTAAATATGTAATATACATAGTAATTATTTAGGTAATTTTATAAGGTGATTTATATATGTGGTGAAGTATTTTCCTATTTTAAATAGGGGTCTATGAAAAATTTTTTCTCAGTAAAATGTTTATCTTGTAAAAGGCTCAAGTTGTTTATAACTTAGACATATCTGATATTTGTAAATATCTGTTAAGGATTTCAGTTATATTCGTAGGACTGATCTAAATATTATCATAGTACTTAAAATCATGGTTGGATTTATTTAATTTATATGTGTAGTGTATTTATATATGCTCACACACACATATATATATATATATATATATATATATATATATATATTTTTTAAGCGTTTTACCCCAAGCAAGGCAGGAAGCCACTAGCATGTAAGAGGTTACAGAGAGTTGCAGCGAGAGCAAAGAGGAGTGATAGCATGAAGATAGGATGAAGAGAAGGATAGTGGATAGATCAAGCCATCTGGAGATGTCGATTGACATTACATTTGAATAGTTGGAGATTATAGCTATCAGGGAAACAGGAAAAGGGGAGGGAGTCCTACAGGCAAGAAGTGCAAGACATGAAACTATTGAAGTAGAAGAGACGGCTACATTTAACAGTTTTGACAGTGAAAGGGTGTAAGTGAGATGCCAGCCTATTAGAACGCTTAAATTCATGAAGTCTAGGAACAAGCGAAAGCAGCTCATTGGAGCAGTTACCATGAAAGTATTTGTAAAAAAGACAGAAGGAGGCAATGGCACATTTGTGAGAGAGAAACTGCAGACGAGATGCCAAATCAGGGACAATTGCCTTGCATATCTGTCTCTGGATCTTATCACGAACCTTGAGACAAACAGAAGGGGCACCGGACCATATATGGCAGCAATACTCCATGCAAGGGCAAATGGTTGATTTGTAGATTTGAAGGATCAACTATGGCAAGAAAAAAATTTCCTGGTGTGACACAGGGAGCCAACTTTCCTTGTGGTGGACGAAGCTATTGACTCAATGTATTTGTTCCATCTCAAGTTAGCAGTCAATATGAGGCTGAGTAGTCACAAAGAGGAACTCTCGAGAAGTTGAGTGTCAGACATTCTAATGGAGGTCAGGGAGTTTTGTTTTTGAGGTGTTAAAGTTAACCAGCCAATTCCTGCTCCAGGTCACAATCGATTGGAGGTTCTTTTCGAGATGAACGGCCATGTTAGTTTTCTCAATGACACAAGATTAGTTTTTGAGGCAGGAGTAAATTGTAGTGTCGTCAAAGTAGATGCCTACTTGGGAACCTATGACGCCAGGAAGATCATTGAAGAAGATAAGGAACAGAGTAGGGCCTAGGATGGAGCCTTGGGGAACACCTGCATTCGTGGGATAGGAGCTGGAGGAGAATCCATTGAGAATGACCTTCAATACAGGGTTTGACAGGAATGATTGTATGAAGTCAAACAATCAACCTGAAATTCCATAGCCCTGAAGCTTGCAGAGAAGGCCGGCATGCCAAACCCTCTCAAATGCTTTGAAGATATCTAGAGCCATGGCATGAGCTTCGTTATTATGAAGGGCTTGGTAAACAATTTCAGTGATGGCTGTAAGCACATCAGCTGTAGAATGGGCAAAGAGGAAACCATATTGCTTGTCAGAGAGCAGATCATGGGATGTAAGGTGCTTAACTACTTTGGCATTGATTAAAGCTTTGAAGACTTTGCCAAAGAGGGGTAGGAGACTGATAGGACGGTAATTAGAAGGGTCAGAAGGGTCACCAGAGTTCTTAAAGATAGGAACAATGGATGAGGATTTCTAACAATCTGGAAAACAAGATTCATTGAGGCAGTAGTTATATAATTTGTAGAAGGCAGGGGCCAGTTCAGGCACACACTTCTTCAGAACACGAGCCTTGTGGGGGTTTAAATTAGAGATAATGCCCAATACTGATGATGGGGTAATGGAGGGCTCACTCAATAGAGCCTCAGTTCTAATGGGGAAATCAGATGTGGATACACCAGAAGAGTCGAGCGTTGAATTGAATGAGAATTTCTGAGCAAAGCATTCAGCCTTGGCAGAAGTGGTCAGGACCTTGAACTGGTTGAATAAAGGAGGTATGGAAGGTTTGCTATTGTTAAGTACACTCTTGCAGAGACGCCAATAATCCTTGGAGACGAATTAGCGAGATGCAATACATTCTTTTATTCGAGCAGCAAATAGTGACTTTGCTTCAGACAAAGAGATGTCTACTGCAGTCAGACATGTCACTTCAGTATAGGTGGAAGAATTGATTCCTACGCACAATGGCAGCTAAGCAAGCAGTGGAGAACCAAAGCCTCGATTCCAGCTTTAACCCAGGAGGAGACCTCGGAAGCACATTCTTGAATGGCGAGCATAAAGACAACATCCTAGGGGACATCACAAAGGAAATCCCGGAACAAGTCCAAGTCTGCTTGTTGATAGCAGAATGAGGTTCTAGTGGTAGGAGGTTCTTTGTAAGGGGTGGAGTCTAAAGAGATGTTGATAGACACTACAGCATGATCAGAATTGCCAAGAGGGCAGAGCTGCATGGCATTAAAGGATTTGGGGATTGATGTATAACATAGATCAAGAAGAGAAGCCTTACCATCCTGGTTGTAGGCAAAACGTGTGGGGAAATCAACTATCTGCATGAGGGATTGAGAAATTGAAAAATTAAAGGTTTGAATGCCCGCAGGGTCAGTAGTAGCATTTTTGAGCCATTTGGTATGATGGGCGTTAAAATCGCCAAACATGAATATGTGAGCAAATGGATGGAGAGAGAGCCTTGTCAATGCTGTCAGAAATGCATTCAATTATACCACAGTCTTGGGAGGATGGTGAGCGATAAAGGAAGAAGAGTTAGCTTACAGCATTGAGAAGAGATAGCTGGAGACGCATTTACGAATGGTCTGGAGATTCAAGGGAGAACTCTCTAGCCAGCAGGAGATGGTCCTTGACGTAAATTCCAAAGCCATGCATGTGGGTTTGAGAATCTTTTCTAAGGAGGGGAAGGTAGCTGGGGATTGAGAGGTCAGAGGAGGTGATAGACAAATCAAGGTTGATCTCACACAGAGCCAGAATATCCGGGCAGTTTGCAATGAAGAAAAATTCTACACTGCAGAAATTGGTTCTAATGCCATGGATGTTGAAAAATGAAATGTTAAAGGGTTTAGATGAGTTTTTTCAAGGCCTGGTTTAGGTTTTCTTTTCTGATCATCGTTAGTTATCATGTGAAATTGTGGTTGTAAAAATCTGAAGGCCTGAAGTAAAAGAAGCAGACGGTTTTCAATCATGAAGTGGGCAGAGAGAAGTTGGCACAGCCTGCAACATAATATGCCCTCAGGGTTGCCCATCGGAAGTGAATGCAGGGACATCTTTCCATGCACGACATGGCACTACAAACACCCCGGTATTATGCAACTGTTGATCAGAGTGGCTGCTCAAGATGCTACACAAGAGTTAGGGCTCCTAACTACCACTTGGAAACAGCAACCAGAAAACTGTCAACTGTGTACCCTCAGAATGAATAGGTCATGCCACAGACTGCCCACATCATGGGAGAAACATGGCAGCACTAGTACAGAGGCCAGAGAGAGGCAGAGGGAAAGTTCTGGAAACCCGTTCCTAAACAAGAAATAAGGTGTAAGCCTCTACTCTTGTCCAAGAGAAGGGGGAGGAGTATTGATTGGATGGTAGGAAAGCCTACCTACTCCTATTACATATAATACAAATACATTGTGGATATGGCATATGATTATACTTACATATGGCAGTTAGTGATCATATTCACTGTCTTAAATTCTTATGGTCACTTAGTGAATAATTAAATGCTAATGTTTTATCACCAAGCACTTTCTTTCAAAGAAGTCAGAGCTGGCCGGGGGAGTGCATGGTCAATTCCCCCTACCACCAACAATGTGCTTGGGGTATGTGCTTTCAATAAAATGAAAGACAATCAGAAGAAAGATATGGCCAAACAATTTCCACGCTAGTCAGTCTATTTTATCTAGAAAAATAATTGTCCCACTAGAACATAAGAATATCGATGACCTAGATTCAGATGCTGTCCAAGATAATTTTTTTTTTTTTTTTGGAAGGGAGATTTCCAACTAAACAAACTTACAGGGTTGCAGATTAGGTTAGAATAATTAGAACACAAGACAAATAAGTAAATACTTTAAAGTAGTCAAACAGAAAAAAAAAATTAGGTTGACAAATACAGAGAGAGAGACAGACAGACAGAGCACCCTTTGGGCGAATTTCGGTAAAGCGATTTCTACTTACATATGGCAGCAAATCATCATATTTGCCGTCTTCCATTCTCATGGTCACTTAGTGAATAGTTAAATGCTAACATTTTATCACCAAGCTCTTAAAGAAGGCAGAGCTGGGTGATGGGGCGGATGGTCAATTCCCCCTACCACCAACAATATATATATATATATATATATATATATATATATATATAAACCCTTCCTATCTCCCATCAGCATGCCTGATACTAACCTCCATAAGAGTGACTTGTTGCACCTTCTTGGGCTAACATTCTTGGCTGATATGAAGTGGAAAGATTATATTAAACCCATTGTTAGGACTTCTGCTAAGAAAGTTGTTTCAGTGTGTCATGGTAGACAATTTTTCTCTCCTGAATCTATCTTAAATATTTATAAGTCTACCATTCATCCATGCTTTAAATATTGTTGCCACATATGGTCCAGTGCTCCTGCTGTATATTTAGAGATTCTTGATAAAATCAAAAGATAAATCAGCAATATTATTGGTCCCGATCTGGCATTTTAGCTTCAGTCACTTTCCCATCACTGTAAGGTAGCTTCTCTGTGCTTGTTTCTACAAATACTTTCATGATAATTGCTTGGATTAACTTTTTGCTATGGTACCTAAACTTTATAACTTTAAGCATAGTAGTAGATTGGTGGCAAGGTTTGATCTATTCATGGTTGAATTGGCTAGATGTAACTGTAAGTTCTATGCTAACAGTTTCTTTGCTTGCAATTCTCACTTAAGAAACTCTCTTCTGACTTCTTGCTATCCAGTCAACTTTGATGTTCAAAAATTCAAATGCAATGTCAATTGTTATCTACTGTCTTCTATTTTTCTTGCTTCTTAATAATGTTTCTCTTTTTCTTATTCTTTCAAACTCAAACAATGTTAGTAAATAAATAAATTTATGTTAATATTTTAAATGTTAAAATATTAACATAAATAAATTTATGTAACTTTTTAAAATATTGACATAAATCAAAAAGAAAATAATACATCCCAAAATAACTCTATATATCAAACTAGTATACTGTAATCAAATGCATCCTAACTATAAACAGGATGAAGAAATTCTAAAACATCTCATAAACACTCATGTATCCCCCACTGATCCCAGTAAAAAATAAAATTATTTATGTACTATACTAAATTTAATGCAGCCAACTTATTGCTACCAAGTCATTCATAATAACTGTCAAGTGACATTTTACAAAAGACCAACATCATGTATTAATTTAAATGTCCTTTGGGAGATTGCATCTCTGACAAAAGTGTTAATATGTACATTGTTTTTATTACAACCAACATGACAAGAAGGCTTACATTTCACTTAAATTTTCATAGTTCAATCTCAGAGCATTTAAATGAAAACTCATCCACATTCACAGTTTAGACTGATATTAGTCAAAAATACAACAGTACTCCACCAAGATAATAATAAACAAAAACTAAAAATTCTAGAAGCTCTTTATATAAGATAATTGCATCCAAAAATAAATAATGTCAACTATGAGTATAGCAACAAAGTTCTTAAATGTTTATTGCAGTAAAATTTTTAAAAATAGTAGATTATTTTTTTAAAACCCATAAAAATATACCCCCCCCATAAAATAACATAAGTTACCTCCCTTGCATAACGGGTAAATATTTTGAATTTTGCAGTGTTTTTGCAACCAAATCCATTGACATTCAACGCCTGATGATGATCTCGTCGAGATTGAGAATACTTGGGAAAATAAAAATTATTTGAAATTTTGGAATTTTTCTTGATCAGTTTTCTACAGCTACCAAGAAATGAATCCATGAACTTGAAAGGATTAAAATTAAAATAAATAGATATATCTAAATTATTTAACCAAACATATTTAAATGAAAATATATGCTGCATATATATATATATATAAGAAAATTAATGAGAAAGTGGAAAAAAAATTGATGTTTATGTTAATGTTGGTGCAACTACATATGCACAAGAAAAGGAGGGGTGCCGAAAATATAAACTTTTAAATTTAATTTTTTTTTCTAATATGTGTTTGAATATTTAGTCTAGCCAATTTCATTGAGTATATTTTTCTTTTTATTTATGTGTTTTTTTAATGTCTGAGAAATCTTAAAGAAAATATGTGTCTTGCAACAGGAATTTGAACTTGCTAAATAGACACTTTCTCTGTAGACAAATGCTATAGCATGTCAAGCTATATGACGATTCCGTGTAGATACAGGTTCGATTCCTGTCAGAAGACACGTATTTTCTTTGAGATTTCTTGGACATTCAGGTTGGTAAATGTTGTTAATACTGTTTATTATAAACAGAGTGTTTACTTAAATATTTGGATCTATTAAAATAACATATGAACAAAAAATATATTAAAGTAATTGTCAGACTTAGTCCATTTCATGATATCATTTGTTTATGTTAAGATATGCTTTGAGCCGATATGAGCATTCAAGAAATATCGTAGAAAATTTGAAGTTTAAAAACAGTAATTTGACCTTGATAACTAGTTGCTTCCTCTGTAGCTAAGTTGTATAGCACATTAGGCTATGTGACAGTTTCGTGTAGGATACAGGTTTGATTCCTGTTGGACGACATATATTTTCTTTGAGATTTCTTGACATGTAAATAGTGTTAATACTGTTTATTACAAACAGAATTTTTACTTAAATATTTTTATCTATCAAAATAACATATAAACAAAAAAATATATTAATGGATATGCAGTGGTGTAATGGAAAACAGTTACATCAACTTATGTGCAAATAATCTTGAGAAAGGTATGAATTCATCTCTTTTCCACCCAGAAATAATAAATAGGACAGACTATGTCCTATATCACTGGTTGGCAACTGTGACATTCAAAACTTGAGGAGGATTATTTGTAGATCTTGTTACATATTGTGTGCACTAGTTCACTGTATTTGATTGTTCTGAACTGTATGCATGCATCTATTAAAAATTCTAAAAATAAATGAAAATTTCTATTTTTAAAACATATCCCTTCATGATGTAGGCAATCATATCTCTCTACAGATTCCCTTACTTTATTATCTGCAAATCGCCAGTCTTCTTGTGATAGTGGAGTGATTCCTTACTGCCTATGACACAGTTTTGAATTCAGAGAACTCTTTCTCCTAGACTGGTAGCTACACAAGATTAAATAACCCAGTCTATGCTCCTATTTAACTCACTGCTGAGAAAGAAGTGTTGGATTCATGGCTTTCCTAATAGCACTAGTGCAAAGGTGAATGCAACTGTCCTAAGTGGAGCTTGAACACAGTTTATCAAAACCATTTTCTGCACCAAGAACTATTGCACTACCTTCACATCCATAGACATTTTAGTATTTGTAAAATCTCCATTACCAAGTCTGTTCCACAATACAACAGTTCTAGGGAAAAAGCTCTCTGTGCGAATCATCCTCCTTGCTAATGAAATATGAAAGGAATGAGGAAGAGTTGATTTTCAAATGAAGATTGGCCTGGCAAAAGCTTAAGATGTTGCCTGTCTTATGGTCAAAATAGTTATATACTTTCCACTGGGACTAGGTATTAAGATTCAAGCATAAGTGTAATAAGGATGCTACCCACCAGGCACCATATATTGAATCAACTCATTGTTTTTCTCTTCATATTACATTTGTAAGGAGGAAGTTCCATTCAAACAGCTTCTTGAAGCTGTTAGATTGTGGAACAAACTCTCATAAAACATGCTTCTCCGATCACTACAATCTTAGCCTCTTCAGTTCTATTACCAACTAGTATCTATCTTACATAAACTCATAATATTCACTTCTTGCTCCCTCCTTGTATGCTCTTGCAACAACCAAGTAGTTTGTTATTGGAATTGAAATAAACTGTTTGTGACACCAGCCCTCTTACTTTACAGTAAGAGCTCATAAAATAATGTTTCCATAAGGAAGGTTGGTATAAGCATATTTTTAGGGCTATTTCTTCTAATTAAGCCTTGTACCAAACTAAGATTAAACTTAAAAAATATTGATAAATGTCTCAGATGATTGTTACCATGAAGACCATGATGAATCAAAGTATGTTAAATTTGTTTATCAGGAAAGCCATTTTGTCCTGTACAGTATCAGGTAACCTTGCTAGTTTCCATGTCCAAGGGAACAATGGAATGTACCATTTCAAATAGTAGCAGTACCTCGAGGTGAAGATTTTCTGCACAGAAATCTGTTGGTATGTCTTTGTCTCAGTCTATATTTAACCACCAATGATTTGTCTATGCACTATTGATTGAGACACTGGCCAAATTGGTTTTGGACTGTGGGGCTTTTTGAATGATTCAAGGAAAAAAAAATCTCAAAACTAACTCTTCTCAGAGATAAAATATAACAAATAAAATTGTAATAATCAGTTTAATTGGCTAAGCAATAAAAAATGCATCTTGAATTTATTTTAGCCATAAAATCTTTCTTCTGTTATAATAATAATAATAATAATAATAATAATAATAATAATAATAATAATAATAATTGGTATATTTGATAACAATCTCTGTTTGTATAGAAATCTAGAGTAAAAAAAGGCTGTGCATATATATATATGTGCATACACCCTTAGTTCATCAACTCTGGCCCTGAAGTATGTGGGCAACTCTATGTATAGTGGTTCCAAGGCTCTCTCACTAGTGGGAAGTTCAACCAAGAGATGGTAACTACAACAAGTTTCAATGGGCTACAGGCTAAATCTGCACAAGCATGGTGGTGATGATACAGCATCACTGGGCAGGGGACTTACTAGACTGAAGGCAACAGCCAGGGTGGAGAGTTCCCCAATGGATTCAACAGGCAGCAGTCAGTGACCTAGGTGAGCCTTCATGTCAGAAGATATTGGCTGGAGAGGGAAGGGCTTTACCTGGTCTACTTTGCCCGGGGCAGGCTACTCAGCAATTCTACAGACATATTCAGTCATGGGACTGGTGATAATGATGATTTATTTTTAGTTGATTGCATAGACCTAGTTTGTAAAGGAAAGAGATTTAAATTTAGCAGCATATACTTTTTAACCTGTCTAAATAAAAATGCTATGCCAGGCTTGTTTCTTTTCAGTTTTATGATTTCAGGAATAAAAACTAAAATATTTTGACATATTTGTTTTAGATGCTCATTTAAACACAATCCATGTTTTGTCTTCTTTTAACAACATTTTTTATTACTAAAAATCATTTAATATGAGTTTCTTTAAATAAATAAAAAATTCTTTACTAACCTTTAACATTTAATGATTATAACTAAACTAGT
The DNA here is from genome assembly GCA_963932145.1 of Acanthosepion lycidas. Lineage (NCBI taxonomy): Eukaryota > Metazoa > Mollusca > Cephalopoda > Sepiida > Sepiidae > Acanthosepion > Acanthosepion lycidas. The sequence goes on from OZ010575.1 coordinate 54,141,085, forward strand.
TTACCCATGCAATTAAAAAAATGATAGCAGAGTCCTTCACAGCTAGAATCTGCAATGCCATGTGCACAGTGGCAAATCATTCCCATTTCTTTCATTTTCCTTTGGTAAGGAAGAAGTTCCATTCAGATAGCTTCTTGTCAGAACTGTTACTTTGTGAAACAGACTCATGAGAGGATGCTTTTCTTAAATATTTCAATCTTAACCTCTTCAAGTTCATGGTCAAACAATATCTAACCTACCTATCCTAATATAAACTTCTTGCTTCCTCTTTTTCTCTTAATTACAATGATCTCATGCTTTAATCCCCTACCTTAATTAGTTGAACTAAAAATAAATAAATATATATATATTTAAATAATTTTGAAATTACATTAGCCCTAGATACAAACTACAAACAAGTACAGAAGTTTAAATAACTGGGATGTGCTTTAATAGAGAATAGAAAATGCAACACTGAAGTCCAAAGGCATCTTGAAAGATAGATTTCAAATGCTAAACAAAGCACTAAGAAACAGGAAAATGTCCTTAGAAACAAAGAAAAGAATGCTGAATTGCTACATGATATCAATATGGCAGTAAATGATGAACAATGGCCCACAGACAAATCTGAAACTGAAGACAACAGAAATGTAATTCTACAGAAGGATATTGAGAATTCCATGTTTGCCACAAGGAAGTCTAAAAGTAAATAGAAACAAAAAGAACATTTATACTCAGAATTAGAAAGAGATAGTTGAAATTATGATGCATAATGAAGAAGGAGGGCTTGGAAAGATAAACACTCACAGGTTATAATAAGGGCAAAAGAGATAGAGGAAAGGCAGTACCTGACAAGCTTGAAAATATAGTATAGTAAAATGGCAGAATGGGTGGAAGTGAAGCTTGGCAAAGAGAAGTTGAGGAGATTCATAGCTGCCCACATCCTGAAGGGACACAACACATAGAAGAATTTAAAATTTTTATAACATTTTTTTTCTTTCCCTTCTTGGTCAGTTTGAGAATTTTTCAGCACCTCCACATACTAACAACATTTTGACCATGACCAACATGAGTGAAAGTACTTGAACAAAAACAGAACTAAAAAAATAAATCTTCCAAGGTATTATTTAAACAAACTATTTGTTCACTGTAGCAGTATCAGCCTGCTCAAGTTCCAATAATCCACAAGACATTTCCTAGAAATACCATCAAACAAAAATCTTTGAAATATAGAAAGCTGTCCAGGATTGAGACACAGTTTTACTCATATTGAATATTTGTAGTCAATCCATTTTTCATCAGGACTGTAACTGTTAGACAATTTCCGCATAAATTAAAACAATGACTCAGGACAACTGAGGTGTGGTTCTATTGTAGCAAGCAAGATGTGAAAATGGAAGTTCTGTGGCTGGTATACAAGTATGAAAAATTTTCTAAACAGGAGGATTGCACATATTTTCTGATTAGAAAATAAAGAAAGAATTCAAATATTTCAGCCAATAAGAAAGCTTATTTCTTTCAGATATAAATCTACATAGAAGCTGATTGCATTTAAATCAGTGGTAGGAGACTTGACACCTCTTTTAACCAGAAGAGGTGTCAAGTCTCCTACCACTGATTTAAATGCAATCAGCTTCTATGTAGATTTATATCTGTCCCACTCAGGATTTAAGATCATGTTAACCCACTACATTTTCATGGCATCTCGCTTACAGTATCTTAATAGAGTTGGTTGCCTATTTCAGCCTGTTAAGGGTCAAAAGTTCAATTAGTTGCCCCTCGGTATCAGATTGGTGCTAAGCTTTGCCTGCCTCCAGCCTGTGTCATCGAAATTGACGTTGCAAATTAGCTCTGCACATCTCTTAAATGTGATATCTATCTCATTTAATGATTCATTTGGTCATGTGACTGAATTTTGACACATAGAGCCACAACCTCACTATGCTAGGTGGTCCTGGTGTGGTTTCAGTAGCAGGTAGCTTTTATCAGCTCAAGTTGCCAACCCCATGCTCAAGTGGTTTTGAATTCAGAGTTGTCTTTCTCCTTCAGAAAGTGAAAGACAAAAGGTTCTCCCTTTGAGTTTCAGAGGCCTGGGCCTTCGATCAGCGGTAGATTTGTCCCTTCCAGCATATCTTTCTTCACTTTCGTCCAGTCACAAATTAATTGATGAGATACTCAGTGGATCGTCTCAGTGTTTCTCGGGTAGTTCTTTCAAACAAGCTTGCAGCATCTGGACCTAAGAATTATTTTCTCTCCCACTAGACACATCAAAACAAAAAAGCTGGGATAAAATAAAAAGCGAGGCCAATTTTACTAATTTGAGGCTCTCTCTCAATCGACATCGCCTCGCCTGTCTACTATCTGCTTCACAACCAAGTAGTGGCACCTGGCTCAATACAGTGCCCTCTTCATTTACCGATACCCTTCTAGATGATGAGTGCACTCGAGCCGGAGTCGGGATCCATCTTGGACTCAAATTATGTGAGCGTCACAGATGCAAACGTGGAGCCTCCACTGATGAGTTTGGTTTGCATCCCCCTCTCTCCTGTCGTCATAGTGCCGGCCACTTTCCACGGCATGCAGCCATTAACGACATCATCAAAAGAGGTTTGGATGCAGATCAAAATCAAACCCGTGGGCCTTGACCGTGGTGATGGAAAGTGGTCAGATGGCATTACCATTTTCTCTTTTAAAATGGGGAAGTCGTTGATTTGGCATGCAACCTGTGAGGATCATTTTCAGCTGGTAATTTGATCAGGTCTGCGGTTGAGCCAAGATCCATCACCCAGGACACAGAGATGAAAAAATAGTTAAATATTCTCTTGCTGATAGATTTTTTTTTATTCCTGTGGCAGTGGAGACTTCAGGGGTTATTGGCCCTCGTTTGATGGCATTCCTTCGGAGGATTGGCGCAATTGCATCTCAATTAAGGGATGAGCCTCGTGAAACAGAGTGGCTCTTGCAGCGTGTCTGACCAGCGATGGTTTGAGCTAATGCTTTCTCCATCATTGCGGCTGGCAGAGGATAGAAAAAAATTGTTTATAGTTGCGTTGTTCTGGAATTGTCATCAATGGTCAACTGAACTTGTTTTATTATTGTAATCATGATTAATGTACCAATTTCTTTGTAAAATTGTCATCTTTATAATGTTAATTTTCAGTAAAAATTGTGGTAAAAAATAACAACTGCTGTATGATTTGACTTGTTTATTGCTACTTCTGATATGTTTATCAAAATTGAGTTTGCTATTTCAAAAAAAAAATATATATATATATATTGCCATATTTATTAAAATTATATTGCCATATTTATTAATAGTATCCTAAATCTACTCAGTATAATTAATAATAATCACTCTTTCCTTAGGAGTAATATTTTAACTAATAACTCTTGACTTATGATTAATATTTCACTTAATGATTCTTACTTTCTGATTGTTATTTCACACTATCAGTCTTGCCTTATGACTAATAATTTACCCAATCACTTTTGACTTATGAGTAGTGTTTTATCTAATCACTCTCACCTTTAATATTTTATCTAATCAATCTTGTCTTATGATTAATATTTTACCTAATCAATCTTGCCTTATGATTAATATTTTACCTAATAACTCTTGCCTTATGATTAATATTTTTCATAATCTCTCTTGCTTTTTGAGCAATATTTTACCCAATCATTTTTGCCTTATGAGTAACCCCTCTTGCTTTATCCACTTCATCACTCGGTTTCAAATAAAAAATATTTTCTTATTTCTTTCAGTTATAATCAGTGTTGATTCTTTTCCTTTCTTTTTTTTCCTTATCTTGGCCTCCTCCTCATCTTCTTGTTCTTCTCTTTATTGATTTCTTTCCCATTCTCCTACTCTTGTTCTCCCTTCTTGCTCCCCCTTTTAATTATTATATAATTAAATGCAAACTGTTTTCATCATTCTTTTATTCTTTTTTCCAACTTCATCTTTCCTATTTTATGTTCATTTTCTTTCTTCCCTGTTACTTCTGATGGGCTGTTACCAGGAAACACAGACATGAAGACACACTGTGAACTTAAGCCATAATTATTTCTAGTACAAAAGCCTTTATAATAATGGCTGCTGTGAAATTAGGTATTTTTAATGAAGTTCAATTTAATTTAATTAATATTTAAAAATATATCAATTTATTGACATCATATGAATTAAATAGATCAAATTGCTAAAAGGTAATTGAAATAAATTAAATACTGTTTAAAAAATGTAATAGAATGAAAAAAAAATCAGATTTAAGTAAAGATGGAGAAAAAGAGGAAAAAATATTGAAATAGAAAAACTAATTATATTCAGTGGGAGATTTTTTGCCCTTTTCCTATTTGGTAAATATGTTTTTTTTTAAATGGCAAATTTAATCATCAATTTAAAATATTCAAAATGTATCATGAAAGGAAAAACCAAGCCTTTGAAGATCTTAACTATATCTAATGTATGTTCTTTTATAGTTGTAAAAATACTGTAATGGTAATATTAGCTGTTTCCTTATAAGGAAACATTTAGTATTTCTTGACCAAACAGCCAGTGCTACTTTTGGTTAAAAATTAGTAAAATCTTTCTCTTAAAACAATTTTCAGGAAAATAGGTTTCTCAAGTCTAGTAAGTGATCTTTCCAGTAATGATGGGAGTTTCCTTCCTAACTCTTTGTTTTAAATGGTGTAGAACACCAGCAACTACATTATTTTCTCTTAAAGTTACATGTGATATCTATTTTCTCAAGTGATGTAGTTTCTGTTATTTGGTACAGTGTTTTGTTTGTGATTCTGTAGTACCAGTCCACAAGGTTAGAAGCAGAATTGTTCTCACTAATAGTTACAGATTTTATTCTCACAAAGCCATTTTAAGCATTGACCTGACATGAAATATTTTGAACAGAAGTAATACCAATCCTGTAGCATGTAACATATTAAAAAAAAAAAACAAAAAAAACAAAAAAAACATCCAGGACTTATTAATTTCGGACAAGTAAGGTGAAATGTTACAGTGAGTAATAAAATCACTAGTCTGTAAAGCTAGTGTTACTAATCATTATTTTCTCACAGGAATCCTGCTAAAAAAAGTAATATAAGGAATACAAAAACCATTAACAAAGCAGAAGTGTAGTCATCAGCAAGAAAGACAGCAGAAAGGGTGAACTTTGAATTGGATAAATCAGAATGAAGCAGATACAGAAATTTAATTATCTGCGTAATATAATGACAGATGATAAAAAGTGTGAGACAGAGTTCCGAAGGTGTACTGGAATAAGAACCTTCCAGAAACTAATCAAAATACTAATAAATAGGAAAATTTCATTATAAACAAAAAAAAAAAGTATTGAACTGCTATATCTATCCATATGACAATGAATGTGGGACAATTTCCTGATAGATGAAGAAGTGATTTGAACAAAAAGAGATGTGCTTCTAAAGACAAATACTGAGAATACCAAGGACAGAAAATATGAGTCATGAGGAAGTTCTAAAGAAAACTGTAAATAGAAAAATATTTATATTTAAAATCAAAAAGAAACAGTTTGAAATCTCTGGGACGCATCATGAAGAAGAATGGTTTGGAAATCTTTAGTGGGGAAAAGCAAATTACTTACCAAACTAGTTTTTTTTTTTTTTTTTTTTTTTTTTTTTTATAAGGGATGGCAGAGCAGGGATAAGGAGAGATGGTAAGAGGAGGTCAAATGTTACTTAAAGCTATAACAGAAGTAAAAGAGAGCCAGTATTGTCCATATACTGATGATGATGAACGTGGAATAAATCATGAAAAAGTGTGAAATGAAACATGCATAATTTACTGCCGGACACTCAGCTTTTTAAGAAAGTCAGTGAATATGCCTCAGCTAATTATTTAATATATTCTAGATTAAAATTAACCCAGATTAAAATACCAACGACGTTGAAATTGATGGTTTTCTTAATAATCAAAGGGAAGCAACTTTAGTCACCTTCATAAGTTTAATCTGTTTTGCTGATTTCTAGCCGAGGTAATTTCAGTGATTGCCTCCCTTTATAATTTAAACGGAATGGTGACTCGGAGCTGAATGTACCAAGACTTGGCAGCCAAGTCATTTTATTTTCTTTCACTGAGCAACACATTCGTTCCTTTGCAGATGTTGTAAAACTGTACGAACATTTTGCTCGTACATTTTTACAATTGCCATAATTAAAGTAATTTAATAGGGTTAAATATTTGATAAAGGTTTATTTCATCCATGGCATGTTATCATATTATAAATTAATATGTGTTAAATCTTCAAAATGTACAATTAAAAATGCTACCATTGTTTAATTGCCATTAATTATTTCTCCCTTTCTGTCACTCCCAAACTGTGATTTAAAAGCTAAGATGGTTATCACTTTCTTTCAAGCAGGAAATATCTACATTTGAATGACAAAACAATTTACTTATAAAAACCATCAACAATACAATTGCTTAGTTATAAAGATCACAAGACAAGATTTAAAAAAAAAAAGCAAAATTTTAAACGTTGAATATGCCAATTAATTATCTAGCTTAAGCAAGAATTGCAAACACAGAGTAATGTATAAGTAGATATAAATGCTAACACCATGCTTATTTGATGTCACAGTTTAATAAATTTTCACACTTTTACAAGGACATACAGGGTTTGAGCTTTATATATATGATAGCTATCTAGGAGTGGCTGTGCCCCAAGTGTCCTGGATTAAGTTGATCAGACTTTATAAACTATCAATGGTTCGGCTAGCATAAAATCATAAATCATTGTGACTGAGGGTTTGATCATACTGGTCTTGTTCAAGCTGGTGATCATGACAGATTATGTGCTCTCTCCCAGAAACTGTATTTAAGGTCTGCTCAGTATAACTGCAATATAAACCACAGTTGGGCTCTATGGGTGGTGAACAAACACAAATGTGTCTGTGCAGGTGTCTGAAACAGGGATTGGTCTGCCATTTTATACACACACACATATATATATATATATATATATGTAAAAGTACTCAATATCAGAGATAGAGTGTATGTGTATTGTGTGATGGCTCGACTATTTATATATGCTAGTCAATGGGGAATTAGTAAGAAAAGAAGTTACATTCAGACAGGTTCTGCTTGAGAGCTTTTGCTTCAAGCAATAGATTCCAGTCGCTACAATCTTAACATCTTCAAGTCTAAGGTAAACCTTAAGTGTCTCTTAGACCTTGTATTGAGTGAACAATTAACAAAAAAATATTTAGCATGAGCCTCAACATGGATAAGATAATGTAAATAATGACAAAAGGAAAACTTTACTTTACCAATGCATTTTGTCCCCCAAGGGACTTTATCAATGTAAATCTAGAGATTTCATTTTGCAACTTGTATTCATAAACAGAAGTAAAGTGGATGAAAAATATTAAGTTTTTAAATTTCAGATTTACTCTAAAATATTCTTAAAGCCAACTCTGCAAGGATGATAAGTGATGTAATTTATTGCCTAATAAATGAAAGTGAGTAAATGTTGTTGTTTATTTTTGTCTATTTAATTATTTAATTGGCCCTGATCTGGCATCACGTCTGCAGTCGCTCTCTCACAGATGTGCCGTCACCTCTCTCTGTCTTTTTTACAAATACTTTCATGGAAATTGCTCTGATGAGCTGCTTGCGCTGGTTCCCAAACTTCTTGAGTTCAAGCACCCTATGAGGCTGGCATCCCGCTCTCACCCTTTCACTGTTGAAATTGTTAAATGTAGCCATCTCTTCTACTCCAATAGCTTCATATCTCGCCTGTGGAAGTCCCTTCCCTATTCCTGTTTCCCTAACAGCTATAATCTCCGACTATTCAAATGTAATGTCAATCGACATCTCCAGCTGCCTTGATCTATCCATTATCCTTCTCCACATACTTTCCTCTATCACTCCTATCTGCTCTTGTTCCAAATCTTCTGTAACCCCTAGCATACTAGTGGCTTCCCACCTTGGTTGAGGTGAATCAATTAAAAAAAAAAAAAATCTTTCTGGTATTAAGTATAAATGCCCTTTTTGTTTGCCTTGTCTCTAAAACTTCATCATCGCTCACATGTTTTGTTTGTGGTATTCTAAGCATCCTTCTGTATAACCACATTTCTGCTGCTTCAAGTCTCTTCTTCATCTGTGAAGAGATTGTCCAGCATTCATTGCCATATTGGAGGGCTGACATTAAATAAAATTTCAGTACTCTTATCTTTGTTTCTAACAAAATTTTTCTGTTTCTTAATACTTTGCTTAGCTTTTGGGAGGCATCTTTTTATATCCCAATGCATCTTCAGATTTCAGTGTCACATTTTCCATCCCCTGTTAAAACACTTTCCAGATATTTAAAATGTTGCATTTCCTTGATTTTGGTATCTCCAATTTGTAATTTGCATGTTGGTCTGTTCCTTTTGCTCCCAAATTGGGATGGCCAAGGATGCATTCCAAAAGCTGGGCAGAGTATTGTGAGACAGCAGGAATTCTTTGGTAACAAAGAAAAGAATACTGAGCTGTTATGTGACATCTGTCCTTCTTTATGGCAGTGAATGTTGAACAATTTCCTCAAAGATGAAGAAAAGATGTGGTTCTACAGAAGGATGCTAAGGATATCATGGATTGAGAGTGCGAGCAATGATGAGATCTCAGAGAAATTGCAAACAAAGAGGAGGCTTATACTTAACATCAGGAAGAGGCAGATGAAGTTTCTGGGACAGATACTGAGGAAGGACGGCCTAGAGAATCTGATACTCATGGGTCGAATAGAGGGAAAGAGACAGAAGGGAAAACAATGCATGACATACCTAGCAGCCTTAAACAAGTAAATGAACACTTTCCTTTGCTACCTTTTGTAAAAATTCTCTCTGCTTCCTATCTGCACCTGGTATTACCACTGTGTCATTTGTATATCTTAGGTTGTCAAGATTGAGGCTTCCAATAATGGACTTCTAATTCTCTCAGAATCACAACAATGTATAGGTTGAATAAGTCCGGCAAGAAGATACATCCTTGTTTTATTCACTTTTCTGTTTTTGTATATTTATTGAACACATTTTCTATCTGTATGCTGGCAGTACTCAATGTAAACAATCTCATTTTAATATGTAAAATAAAATAATATGAATAAGATATTGTGCTAATTAAGCATAGTTTTCTACTGTTTGTATCATTTGAATTTATTTATAAACAAAAAATTATTTTGCACTTTGTATGCATAATAAAACCAGATAGCAAAAAAACAATTTATTATCAATATTTTTAATAAGAATAGCTATTATAAGGTGAAACTCATGTAGTATCTTCTACTTTTATATGCCATGTTATGTGTACATAGTTGTGTGTTTAGACAGTTCACTTTCTAACCATGAATCTCAGGTTCAAATCCCACCATAGTCAATTTGTCTGGAAGGTGACTTCCTCATGTTATCAGTAGAGTGATCCCAGGATGTGGCACATTTGGAAAGTTCCTGAAGAACATACAACAGGTTGATCCAAGCTTTGTGAGTGAAATTGAGTAGATGGCATTGTCTGTCAATGGTTGTGAGAGCATAAAGTCACAAGTCATCATGATCAGGGGTTTGAGCATACTGGCCTTATTCAAACTGTTGATCACAAAAACGTAACTTCATAACTATTGCAAAGCAACTCAGCTTATTTGGCAAATAGAATGTGCCGATATATAGTGTTTTACACAATAAAAGCCTGTACATCACATGTGATGCACAGAATGTACAAATCATAAGTTATTTACACTATGCAAATAGTTATAATGATTTCAATAAAGTGGGAAAATAAATGTCTTTCACTTGAGACCTTACATCATCAGTCAAGCATCCTGTAGTAATATATGATACACAAAATGTTATATTAGGCCTTTCCTCCGATGTCCTGCTCAATAGTAGACACTTTTCTTAAGCCTTCATATTTTTAATACTCTTTTAAAATCATGGCTTGTGTGAACGACATATGATACACAGATGTAGAAATCATGTCCTGTGCATCACATATAAGGTGCAGGACAGGCAAAGAGTTAAATGCACAGATGAATGGTAGATTTATAAATGTACAAGAAGAATTCTGATGAGAAAAATTATTTGGCACATTACAGTGAACCAACTTTCCTAGCAGAAGACGTAGCAATTGATTCAATATAATCAATCCACTTCTTGTCAGTGGAAAAACATGATCTCCGAGTTTAGCATCAGCGATGTTGATGTCAGGAAGAAAAGGTTCTCTGCAGTGATTAAATCAAAGCAGTTTTGTTTGGGTGTTAAAATTTACAAACCATTCCTTGCCCCAGTTAACTACTGACTGGAGGCCTTTTTCAACGACGGTTGCCAGTTTTACTTTATCTGTTGGACTTTCTACTAAGACTTGTTGGGAATTGATGACATTGAAAAAGGTCATTGATGAAAAAGTGTACCTCTGAGAATACAGCCCTGGTGGACCCCAGCATTAATATGAAATGAACTCAAAGCATATCCATTTAACATGACTATTACATTATTTGTTAGGAATGATTGTATTCAGCCAAATATTCATCCAGAGACACCATAGGCTTTGAGCTTGTGGAGAAGGCGGGCATGCCAAACCCTGTCAAACACCTTTCAGATATCTAGAGCCACAGCCCTAGCTTTACCAGTCTTATTTAAAGTTTGATAGACAAATTTGGTGATAGCCATTAACACATTGGTGGTAGACCTGGAGCCATATTGTTTAACTGAAAGGAGGACATGTGAAGTAAGATACTTAATCAATTCAGCATTGATTAGAACCTCTTGCCAGTCAATTAGTTAAGTGCCATACATGCTTGGAGGATTATATCTCTTTTCATTCATAACTAGGCAAAAGATTTTCCAGCAGTAGGTTACCATTTCTTTCTGCAATAGACTGGTTGCCAACCAAGGCTATAGGATGAGTCTGTGCTGCTATTCAATCTATAGCTGCAGGGAGAAGAGATGAAATCATACCTTTCTCAAGAGTATTTGTGTGTAAGTGAATGTAATGAACCTAACTGGAATTCAAACTCGGTTTTTTGATTTCTTATTCTGAGGTGTTATCCATTACACCACCTGCACATATCACAGAGCATCTAGTACTTTGCCAAAAAAATGTAAGAGACCTGAAGAGTCAGAAGGTTTCTCCAAGTTCTTAAAGACAGGAATTGCAGAGGAGGGCTTCCAACAAGATGGGAAGCAAGAAGCAGTAAGGCATTTATTGTAAAGTTTGGAGAGAACAGGAGCCAGTTCAGGAGCACATTACTTTAGGACAATTGCAAGGGTACAATCGAATCTGCAAGCCTTGTGGGGATCTCATTTAGAAATGATAGGAGAGACCTTGGACTGAGTTATGTGCATATCACTCAGCAGAGACTCTGTTCTAAGGGGAAATCAGGCAGAGATACTCCAGATGAGTTAAGAGTGCATTATGTGCAGTAGATGACAACACTTCAAAATTATTGAAGAGATGAGGGACTAAGGATTTGCCCTTGCTTAGTACACTCTTGCTGAGCCACTAGTAATCTCTAGAATCAAACTTGTGAGATGCTAGACTGTGTTTCATTCTATCAGCAAATGGTACTAAATAAGAATTTATCAACATCAAGTGGTTAATACCAATTTTATTGTGAAAATCCTGACTGGCACAATAAAATCTTACACTGTCTATAATTTTATTTTAACCAATCAAAACTAAGAAAGAGGTAAGAGAAGACAAAAAGGAGTAAAAGCATGTTCTGGGTGAGATGGTTAAATTGTCATCTAAATTATGCAAAAATGAAAATAACATCAACATCGCATTTTAACAGGTATATTTACCAAAATTACACAAAAATATCTTGAAATACTAAAGAATAAATTTATTCAATAAAATTGCCCTTGGTTTCAACCACACCCTTCAGATGACTTTGGAATCTCTTGCAACTCTTCTGGACAGTCTTCTTGTTTAAGTTGGTGAATGCTGCCATAATCCTTGCCTTCAGTTCATGATTGGTGTTACAAGGAAATTTGTTAGTCTCTTGCTCAACTGCACCTCACACATAATAATCAAGGGGTTTGCAGTCTGGGGAGTTAGGTGGTTAGATTTAAGAGGTGACATGGTTGCAGGAATTGTCTGACAGGCATGACTGGGTTTTCCTACATGTATTGAATGGTGCAGTGTCCTGTTACCAGACATGGGGTCTCTAGCAGTCACCCACTTGACACAGGGCAACACTATCTCTTCAAAGCATTTGATGTAGTCCTTCATTGACACCCAAACACACTGAAATTTTTTTTATTAGTGCTTCCGTCATGAATGCCGAGCAGTACAACATACTGTTTGCAAATTTCTGATGGAGTGAATTGTGTCATGAGGCTCTTTTTCTAAGAGTTGGTGTCCAACTGACCCTACTATAGTGTGCAGTTGACAAAATAAAAAACAAACAACATGCATGTGTAAAATTAAAAATATAAAATGGCGACAATTTATCCATCGCTCTCTGTATGCATGCATGCAAGTGTGTGTGTGTGTGTGTGTGTATTTGTATGTTTGTGTATGTGCATATATTTGTGTGTGTTTTTATCTTTTCTTTCATACTAGAAAATTTATTCAGTTTGTATAATATCATTTCTTTTCTTCCCGTCATAGTTACACCTTTTAATAAGCAACTATCAATCTCATTCATATATGTCATAATAAATAAAAATAATTATGTGGATGATGATGATGCTAAAAATTAGAAAAAAAAAACTAACAGACAGTAGACGGCAAAAATATTTTAATCTTTATTTTTCAATGTTTTGTAAATATCTAAATCAAAATTTGGATATGTGTGTGTGTGTGTTTTCTTTTCTCTGTGGATCCTGAAATCAGACAAAAAATCTAGAATTCTTTTCTCAGCTGACTTATCCAGAGACAGCTCTCATAAAGAAAAGCCAGGTCAGTATTGAAGCCATATCCTCCTGGCACCAGTTTAAACTTAATTCAGATTAAAATTTAAAATATTCATTTTCTAAAATTATAGTTTACAACTATCACTTAGAAGTATAAAAGAACAAAAAAATAAGGTGTCAGTTTAAACTGACACCATTAGGTTATAAGTTAAAGAATTCCAAGAACCTAAATGCTGAAGATAAGGACTTTTATATATATATATATATGGGGGGGTACATATGTATTGTTTAAAATTTGTTATATTTATAGAAGAGTGCTAAATATATCATAGAGTATTTATAGACAATGTAGACCAAATTTTAAATTATCTCTCTCTCTCTCTCTCTCCATATATATATATATATATATATATATATATATATATATATATATATATAGAGAGAGAGAGAGAGAGAGCAAGAGAGAGTGTGTGTGTGTGTGTGTGTGTGTGTGTGTGTGTGTATGAATGTAAGAATCAACACTGCATGGTGACTGTCAGTTTAACACCTCAAGCAATCTTGATATTGACCCCTATAAATACACCAAATCTAAAACAAATACACATGTATATGTGTGTGCTTTAGATAATTATGTATTTATATGTTTTTGTCGAGTTATGTATTCACACTTACACATAAAGCAAAGTCTGTGCAAAATCTATGTAAATATCTACACATATATGTTCATTTGAAAACTGCATGTAAAATATATATATATGTGTGTGTGTGTGTGTGTGCAGCACATGTATAAGTTTTCACAGAATATAATATATAATTCTAAAAATATTTTGTACACACATACACATGCCACTTCCTTCCCACAGTCACTTTCTCTCACATGACCACCACAATCAGATCACAGACTTCTGGAATTCTGTCTCTTTCTCTCCCTCTTTCTCAACGGCTTCTCATTATGATCAGCCATTCTATTTTTGAAACCAAACATTTTCCAATTCCTAATCCTGGGTGTCTCAATCAGGCCAGACTTTATTCTCTCCCCTTTGCTGTGACTGATCTGTTAAATTGCTTTCTATTCTTTTTCCTTCCTTAAAATACTACCGTCTCCTCTGACCATAATGTGTAATATTTCATTTTGTTATTCAGACTACTGTTATTTCTTCCTCTTTTTTGCCCCACTCTGCACCCACGGTTCACGTCTGTCCTTTCATAATTTTATTCTGTCTACTTTGAGAGCAGCCGTTGTGTATGTGTGTCTGTCCTCACGTGTTTCTGGATATAGTTTTAGTTATACGACTCATACACAAAATAAATCCATATTATCAAGTAAATCAATATTATCATTAAACTGTTAGACAGTTTCAATGCCCAACTAACGAAACAGTTTGGCTAAATTTTGGATTGCTTTTAAGTAAAATAAATCAATAATACAAAAAAACAAAACAAACAAAAAACTTTTGAATATTTTTCATTTTTATAAAACCAAGAATGTTTGATGTTTTTTTTTTTTGCAAAATCACTTAAATTGTTTTATTATGTTTAATTAATAATAATTTTTATCAAACACTGTTCATATATATATATGTGTGTTGAAACAAAATGGCTATTTTTGTAGTGATTTTATAACATTTATGTTATAATTTTTGAATAAATAATTATATCTGTTCTACTCTGTATTGAGCACTCTTTTAAGAATAGTATTTGTTGGTTATTTGAATTTATTCCATATACACCAATCCTATATATATATATATACACACACACACATATGAAATGGATTAAGTCTGACAATTATTTAATATATTTTCTGCTTATATGTCATATTGTATCTATAAAAATATAGAATACAGAAAAAAAAAAAAAAAATATATATATATATATATATATATATATATATAGATAGATAGATAGATAAAAATTGGTCACTCTGTTGTTTATAGCTTCTATGTTAGTCACACAGGCCAGAGTTCATTCCACATTGGATAATTCATGAATATACCCTTGGGCCCAAGGTGGATAGGGCCAACAAATATTTATCCATCCATACATCACACACACACACTAGTTTTTATCAAGATTGACAATGGAGATAAAAGTTTTTTGTTGCTAATGTCTGTGCAGGTAAAGTAGTTATTGGAGAGTGGTTTCTTCAAGTATTCACTCACGTATTCTCTTCGACAAAAACTATAATGGCATGAGAATGACAAGACATTTTGCCATGCTATCTGGTGATGAGACAGAATGAAAGAAGTGGATTCATGCCTTTTGTGATGGTATTAATTTCAAGTACATATAAAACAGTTTGAGTAGGAGTTCAAAGTCAATTCACATTTTTGTTTTGCATGTTGAGAGCCATAACAATATTTCTGTCTTGTTTCATCTCTATCTATCTATCTATCTATCTATCTATCTATATTTTAATCATTTCATATCTAGCTCAGTCTTTTCATGTAGATCATTTCATCATTTCAATGTCTCTTTCTTCCTCACTTATTTTCTTGTTTAATAGATATATTAATTATATATATATATATATATATATATATATATATATATGGTTATGAAGAATTTATTCCCTTTTTAACAATTCTGTCAAATTTAAGCTAAATTTTCATCGCACACACACACACACACACATGCATGTGTGTGTGTGTGTGCGTGCGTGTGTGTAGGAGATTAAATCTGAAAAACAGATAATATTCTTGATTTTTATGCTCATCAATAAAAGAAAAAAAAACAATCAATTAATGCTGTTCTCCAGAGACTTTTGATAGAAAACAGACAGGTCTCTGATTCTCTCAAGTATCTATGAAATTTCTCAGTTGAAAGGAATCTAACAAATAACTTTATTTGTTTACAAAATAACCTGGCATTGCCCGGTATCAAATAGTCTTTATAATGATCAATTGAATTAAAATTTAAATTGTTAATATTCACTCACCTTTCAATATTTTCTCAATGTTTTATTTTTATTTGATTATTTCATATGCACAACAATACTACGCATTAATCATTATTTTTACTCATTTACATTATTGTAGAAATTATTTGAATGATCATCCCTAACATTGATAAATACAGTGCCGCAGCATGGAAAAATGCTAAGTACTGCATAATGAGTTCAATCCTCATTGGAAGACTGATACAAAATTTTACATCAAATAACCCAACAAGTGTTGACATGTCATAGATGAACCAAACCAATATAAAATCGTTTGCATTTTATTTTCATAGTAAACTCATTTGCAATGTATTTTCATCGTGAAATCATTTCCAGTTCAGTTTCATAATGAAATCCTTTGCATCTCATTTTCATAGTAAAATCACTTGCAAATAATTTTAATCCATTTACGTAGTAAAATCATATGTAATATATTTTTTAATAAAATCATTCTTAATCTTGTTGACCATTAGAACTGAGTAGTGAGTTCAATCCTCACTGAGAGAATCATATAAAATGTGATATCAGATAACCTGAGTGTTGACATGTCATAAAATCAACCAAATTGATGTAAAATCATTAACAATGAATTTTTCATAGTAAAACCATTTCCAATGCATTTTCATCATAGATTCATTTTGAATTATATAAAATCCTTTACAATGCATTTTCAAGGTAAAATCATTTCCAGACACCTCATTGTGGGATAATAGTGCACAATGTTACTCTAGCTGACCATCACTACTGAGCAGTGAATTTGATCCTTACTAGGTGCCCCATATATAATTCAATATCAAATTACCTGCCTGTTTTAATAATAGTCAGTTTGATCAGTTCAAATTGGTGGCTGATCTCAATAATAACCTACAATCTCCTGTTAACTGGGCTAAGAAATGACTTGTTAATTTTAATGGCTTAAAACTGCTCTGTTTTAATCACTTGTGAGACTCCTTTCTGCTTTCCATCAGCATCGCTGATGCTAACCTCCAAGAGAATGACTCATTGTACCTTCTTGGGTTAATGTTCTCTGCTGACATTTTTCTTCCTCCTGCTTGAAAGTGTACATCAAAATAGGTTTTAAATGAAGATTGAAAGAGCCAAGTCCTTGGGAGTGCAAGAGTTTTTTTCATGTTGTCAAAATAACCTTTTGTTAGCACTCTTATTATGTATTAGGTTGGTGCAAAAATAATGTCTTTTTCTCACATATGTTACTATGCGAGAAAACGACATTATTTTTGCACCAACCTAATAGATGTATACTAGTTTGATAATTAGTCAATGTCAATGTAGTAGGACACTTTTTAATTGCAGATACTGATTATAATATGCCAAAGAATAATAATACTCATATCAGATGTTTTAGAATAATACCTGTAGTAATATTACTTCGCATAGTGAAAAGAGAATAGCAGTCTGAATAGAATAGGGGATAGAGGAGAAATAGTGAATACCCCAGACGTCACGTTAGCTCAAAATATGTTTCCTCTATTGTCACGTGATCTAATTAGTTCAGTAACAAGATTGCCTGTGTTTGTTTACTGGCAATCTATGTTCAAACACAAGTGTAAGCAGTGACACTTTATCCTGATATAACAATTCGTATGAATTGTATCAGTAAATTATTATTATTTCCAAAAAATTCTTACAATCTAGATGTTTTCTGGCTTTAAATAACCTGCAAAAAGTTAATAAGCCATAAAAAAATCTACCTAATGAATAATGAGATCGCATGTGTTTGTTCACTTGTGATCTATGTTCAAACACAAGTGTCAGCAGTGACACTTTATTCCCGTATAACAACATGTAACTTGCAAATACAGAGGAAATGTGGGTGATTCGACTCTGTATAGCATGGTGAGTGCTAGCTGAAAATGCCTGAGCTGGTTTGAACTAAATAGTGGTGTTCATCTGCCATGGAAATAGCAGTAGGTTTGCAATGTTGCAACTGTGGGGAAAAGGCTGTAGAATAGAAAATAAGTCATCCCCTACAAGACAATGCAAATAATTTTGAACTCTATCAATGTCAGAAAGTTATGGTTGGGCAGCCATGACAGCAATACACTGTTTTATTTCTAATCTGACTCTTGTAAAGATAAAGCATTTGAAAAAAAACAAAAACATTGTTGACATGTGTTATGTCATCAAAACAACCCTTTGTTGCCACTTTGTCTATGACAACGTATACTTACTGGATACTTTGTAAATGCTAATGTAGTAGGACTTTGTAATCACAGATACCAATTATAATATGCTGTTGAAGAATACTTGTATCAAACATATTAGAATAAAACTCGTAGTCTTAGTACTTCGCATAGTGAGAAGAGAATAGCAGTCTGGATAGGATAGGGAATAGAGGAGAGATAGAAAATACATTGTATAAGGGATAGAGGAGAGATAGACAATACATAGTATAAGCAATAGAGGAGAGATAGAGAATACATAGTATAAGAGATAGAGAATACATAGTATAAGGGATATAGGAGAGATAGAGAATACATAGTATATAGGATAGTGGAGAGATAGAGAATACATAGTATAAGGGATAGAGGAGAGATAGAGAATACATAGTATATAGGATAGTGGAGAGATAGAGAATACATAGTATAAGGGATAGAGGAGAAATAGAGAATACATTGTATAAGGGATAGAGGAGAGATAGAGAATACATAGTATAAGGGATAGAGGAGAGATAGAGAATACATAGTATAAGGGATAGACTAGAATAGCAAACACATGTCTAGACGTCGCATGACTTCTTCTATATAAGCATTTCTGCTATGGTCATGTGATCTTCCTAATGAATAATGAGATTGCTTGTGTTTGTTCACTTGTGATCTACGTTCAAACACCATTGTCAGCAGTGACACTTTATTCCTACATAACCGTTGTTCTGGGGAACTGCATATCGTATATTAGGGAAAATAATAAATTAGCTGCACTCTTACATGGTAAAAGTACGGATAATTTTTTACTTATTCTTGTGTATAGATTTAAACAAAAATATCATCATTCATGTGTCCAGCATAGATCATATCGGCACTGCATGTACTTCAGGCTGATAATATGAGATCTGTTAATTACTTCAATATATTTATCAAACATCTGGCCCTGATAAGAGTTTTAAGACAAAACTTGGTAAACCAGATAATTCACTTGAACTTTACATTATTTGGACTATTGTCCTCATCTTTGTCGCCATATTTATCACAATGTTTTGGCTGTTGTACACTACGGCCTTCTTCAATGGTTGTCGAACTGGGGTAGACCACGTGCCATATTTAATGGATGCCAGTTATCAGTTAACTCCTGTTAATTCCCCTCTCCAAGTTCTCTACTGCCTTAACCGGGTATTGAACTCACACTCTTTGGGTCCTGTCACTAGATCTAACCAATGACTTTATCCACTGTGCCATGTGTCCTTGAGGACATCTGTGTATGAATTTCTGGGTATTATAAACCTAATGTTATCAGCTCAATTTTTAACAGTGCTCATATTGCAATTTTTGCTGTTATCATTGCATGCTTTTAACAGAGCTCATATTGGAATTTTTGTTGTTATTATCGCTTTTCTCTGGCACTCCTTATTACTGGTTCCCATATTGTATTCATTTCTATGCTTGGTCGGCTCAGAATTCAATATATTCTTTCCACTTCATATCAACTGAGAATGTTAGCCTGAGAAAGCACAACAAGTCACTTTCCTGGAGGTTAGCATCAGCCATGCTGATAGGAGGCAGAATGGGGTCTTTCAGATGATTAATGAAGAGAAGTTTAGTTTTGGAGGCAATAAAATGAACAAGCTATCTTTTGCCCCAGTTAACAATGTACTTGAGTTTGTTTTGGACATCGGCTGTCATTTTTACCTTACTGAACTGATTAGCCTGACTCGGTGTAAGTGGTTGTGTCCTCAGTGTAGATGCCAAGTTGAGAGCTGATGTCATCGGGAAGGTTATTCATTGTAGAAATTTGAAGATATAAACTTTGATACAGCAACTGCTCAAGAAATTCCCCTTCATGTCATGTAGTGACTCCGAGTCAATCTCCTGGTTACATGCAGCCCCTGTTTATATCTAGGTCAGAAGTCAGTTGGTTGAGCTGTGACCAAAAATTTGCATAATGTTCTCATATATAAACAAATTGTTGTCAAAGTTACACATAAATGTACCAGAGTCTATGAAAAGGCGAAGATCTTTTACATGCCAAGGAATCCCATAATCCATTATTGCTTGTGGACTTACAATGTCTGTCGCATGAGCCACTTGATACCTGGAGATACCGCAGCTGTGGGGAGCTTTCACACTCTGTTCCCAACTCTGTACATGCAGTGATTCTTACATTGATCCGGTTGTACTAATTCCCTTCATACTAAGTTGTTAACAGTGACTCATATTGGTGGATATAGTAGTGGAGGATGTGTTATTCTTCAGTGTGTTATATTATATGCCAGTACACTGATTTCTTGCTGCAATTTTCTTTATGTTCTGAACAGATCTTTCCACTATGCCATTTCCTGCAGGAACATAGGCACAGCAAAAACGAAGTTGTACTCCCTAGTCATCCAAGAAATCTTTAAAGGACTTGCTGCAAAATACACTGTTATTGTTAGTTACAATTTCTAATGGTGGGCCTAATTAAAAAAAAGTTCCAGCTGATGCTTCTTGTGTCTTGCTGAAGCAGATGTTGCCATATCACAAATTGATTGGGGCCACAGTCAATCAACATAAGGTAATGTTGTCCACCATAATGGGTAATATCCATTCCCAATTGGTCCAGATTCAAGTCATACTGAAGTTGCTTTGTGGCCAATGACTTGAGGCTGGGTCAGTTGACTGGCATTCTTTACATTTTCTGACAAGAGCCCTGATGGCTATCTTGGATGTTGCCGGGTAAAATCATCTCACAAAATACAATGTCCTTTTGATGCCAAGATATCCACTCTGACAATGTATGCCACTTATCTGGTCAGAAGAAATTTTATTCACCTTTGAAGTGCATTTAGGCCGTGTTGGCTCAACCTCCTTCTTCATCATACCATACCATCGCTGCAATATTCTTGTGAGCTTATCTGCTCGATTCTGGTGACTAAAGTTATGATGATCAATAATTTGTACTCTTGGGCAAGCTTTTCAAGAGGACCCAAATGCCTTCAAATCAGCATTTCACTTGTCACCTTAGTTTGTATTCTGATTTTGCCAGTGAGCATGTCCAATAACCACCAGTACACACAGTACACACACGCAGAGTCTACAAAGAGATGCAGCCCTGTTATGCCCTACTGTAGTGCTAAATTGATGCCCTTCAGTATAGCATTCAATTCTGCTATATTGATATGTTGTGCATTATTTACAGGCCACAACCAACACACATCCTCTACAACATTTCCGTCAACCCCTAACAAAACTCCTCTGGTGAGAGAACTTGCATTGACTGACACATCATAAGTCTATCCATTTGTGCACTGCTTGCCATGTGCAGGGTCATTTTGGCATACTCTTGCCACTATAACGTCATTCATGTTCTTAAGGAGAGCATCTGTCACCCAGCCAGATGCGATCGACACTGTTCTATGTTTAACAAATGATGCAGAAACACAGAGCCAACCACACACAGGAAAGTGACCCACAAGCTTTTCCACACTATGAGAAGACATTGCATCACGTCATGACCCTCAGGAACAAATGGAATGTTATTTCCAGACCTCCAATTAAATGAGTTGTTCTCTTTGACATACAGACCCAAAACACACGCACCATCCCATAACAGATCCGGACAAGTGTTCTTTCACATGGTCTGCTGAAATCCTACTTTTTTCTACATAAATATCATTAATATATGATGAGGTTGCCTGGTGGATTGACTCATTTTTCACTAGTGCAGTGTCCACAATGGCTTTCATTATGGCTGTTGCAACATTCAACCTGAAAACCTATTTGTGTCAGGCAATATCTTCACCCCTTGAGGATCACGATTTGAAAGGACCAAAGTGACTTGGCGATATTTACCTGTAGGATGGCCTGCTGTAGGTCAAATATTGTGACATCAGGTTCTTTTTGGTGCCACTCCTCCTGTTTTTGTGTGTGTGTGCATACAAGCCCTCATTTACTTCTCAATAGTCTGATACTGTCTGCACTTTACTTTTATTTTTCTGCATCACTGCCATCAACAGGATTAGATTTGTTGAGGAACAAAGTTCTTTTCAGGATAAGGCTGCAACCAACTATTATCCAGCCACATCTGCAGTTCATGGATGTATTCTTCTTTTTGGTACTCGTGCATCCTGTTCCACAAATTCGCTTGTGTTTGACCCCCTGACCACTTCCATGATGTGACCCATATCTTCTTGTTTGGGTCATATTTGGCACAGAAATTGGGTTCTTCTATGTTAATGGTGGCACAATGAGTCATTCTGTGTTTGGGAAACTGTACATTGTCACACTCCATTACTTGGAGCCCACCCAGTTTTTTAATAGTGTCGAACCCAAGCAACAGGTTAAAACCCAATAGCTCTCCATACACTACCAAGACCTTGATGTTAAGGAGAGCTGTATTGATCATGTCGAACTTGATGTTTCCGGCTCCTCTTGCATTTGTGGGTGTTACCATTTATGGTAAGTATGTTCACCTTCTTCTCCCACCAGGATTGAAAGACCAACTTACTTGCAAGTGACTGTAAGCAGCCATTGTCCACCAGTGCCACTTTCTTGATACCATTCACATGAATGTCTAAGACAGGTAGCACCTCATTCATAACTTGCTTGAGAAAGAGAGAAGTGTTGACATGTTGTCCCCTTCCTCTTTTCCAAGACACACTGAATTCCTGATAGAAATTACTATGCATAAGACTCTTTTTTATCTCTTTTTCACTTTGCTTGTTCTCTTTGAACAAAGCATGTTTGTCATTCCTTTCTATTTCATTCCATTCTTGAAATAAGGTGTTATTATATCATGGATATAATAATGCCAATAATCGGGGAAAACAAACTGGGAGTATAAACTTTTCTTCTATAGCACACACATTATCTGGGTCGACATGACATGATATTATGTATTCCCATTAACTGTTGAACATGATGTGATATATTATTTACTCCCATTAACTGGTAACCATGGTGTGATATATTGTTACCTCATTTACCCTTATCTCTATCAGTTAATTATATAAATATGGATATATTATTTTTTTTATACCTGTACATATGTGTGTGTGTGTGTAAAAGTGGACACTAATATGCATGCAGATACAAAATTATCTACTGACACTGGTTAATTGACAAGGTCAAATTCTACTTCATCACAATGTTTGGCCATATTTTGCCAGGATGATATTAGAGAAGATCTCCAACTTGGGATAAGACTTTGTCACTTCTACCATATTCCATTGATCTTCTGTCCACTCACTACCACTTTTTCAATATTCTTGACAATTTTTAAGCTGAGAGACATTCTGTTGCAAAGAAGATGCAGAAAATGCATTCAAAGAATTCTTGGTGTGCAAAGCATTAGACATTTATCATAAAGGCATAAATAATCTTGTAAACACGATGGCAGAAATATATAGATGCACACGGGTTTTAGCTTTACTGATTTAAAAACTGTTTAAATAGATTATTTTAGGAATAAAAGTTGATTCTTAAATTAGACACTTTCCAGTACAAACTAGCATATATATTAAGTATTCACATCATGAAAATTCTGGGCATCTCATTAAAAAATATACACATACACACACAGACACACACGTGTCAAATATGTCAAATATGTGGTGCAGTTTAATTTATATTACAATGAATCATTCATATTAAAAGTAAATTAGTAAAGTTAATGATATAAAATGGTGAATCCCTTCACTAGCAAAATTTTAAAAATGCATTAACTTACTAATCACTCTTCTTTTTTTTGACTAATATGGCATAAACTAAAGAGTTCAATAAGTAGAGCAATATCTTAGTAGAGTAACAACCGAAACATTATTCTACTTATTGAACTATTTAGTTCATGTAATGTTGACTGATAAATTCCTACAACAAAAAAATTCTTAAATTGCCATATTAGTAAAAAAAATTACTCACTTAAATTTTCAAAAATTCGAGCTTATCATTGTGACTGCATGCTCTGCAAGTTTGTATCCGTTATAAATAACACATTTAAAAAAAATATTTTGATTTGGTTTATATTTTTTCATCTGAATTTTACAAAAACAAAATGCTTGATGATGACTGATAGAATCGTTGAAAGTACTTGCATATTTAAAGAAGACCTAACACAGTTTATAATTTTAAAAAACAAAAATCATAATATTCATCGAGGGATTAGTAGGTTAATGCACCTTTAAAATTTTGTTAGCAAAAGGCTTTTACCATTTTAAATCATTAACTTTACTAATTTACTTTTTGTATGAATGATTCATTGTAATATATATATATATATATATATGTTTACAAGTTTTGTAGAAAGAGTGTTAAAGAGTAGGATTATGAATTTTGTGTTGTTATAAGTATTATCGATGGTGTCTAGTTATTTGGATTTGTGGATTTTGTAAGATTGTCTTCTAGCATTGAGGATGAAATGATGTGGGTAGTGAAGAAATGTAAATGTTTTCTCACTGTATTTCTGTTCTTCAATTTGGTATTCTGGGCTACA
Source organism: Acanthosepion lycidas (assembly GCA_963932145.1). Lineage (NCBI taxonomy): Eukaryota > Metazoa > Mollusca > Cephalopoda > Sepiida > Sepiidae > Acanthosepion > Acanthosepion lycidas. The sequence continues at coordinate 54,165,500 of OZ010575.1, forward strand.
TCCCAGTATAGTGAGCCTATCTACAGGTGCATATCCACAAGTCTCTGTGGTCCTTTCAAACCATGATCCTCAAGGGGTGAGGATATTGCCTGAACAACAACACAAAATTCATAATCCTATGCTCTAACATTATTTCTACAAAACTTGTAAGCAAATATATATATATATATATATATATATATATATATATATATATATATATATATATATATAAATGTATATTTGGGCAGCAACATTTCTTTTTTCAGCATTCTTACATTTTTTCATTTGCTGGGAGTAAGGGAGTTCCAAAATTATCCATGTTGTTCATTGTCCCTAAAAGCTTTCAGGGTTTGTTTTTAAGTATTGTTAATTTTTCTTTATTTTTGACTGTTTAAGATATGCTTTTTTGTTGTTTTGAGTACTAATAGGCATGTTTATTCTGAACTTTGTGTGTTGAGCATGACTGGAATTCAAGTGAGCATTATTCTATTTTTTAAAAACTTTCAACACCACATTCCCACTTTTGAATAAAGTGAGATTGATAGTGGAAGTGAGATGTTCTATATAGAGGGCTTCTCTCACAGTAAGATGTTTTTAGTAATGTGATTTACATAAAACATTAGTGGTTTTAACAAGAATTTTCACTTTTGTAAACTGTGGTTGGCAAGATGCTTTTTATAGTATATATATATATATATACTAGCAGCATGGCCCAGTATTGCCTGTGCTTGATTAAAAAATTGTACAACTCATACAGCAATTGCTATCACTTGACTTAAAATATTTTTGCCTTTCCTTGCCTTTAAAGGAATGCCCTTTGCCGTGCTGATGTTGCTACATGCTTTACTTCTTGCTTATCTCACACTGAGAATTTTTTCTAAGCTCTATACTAAACATTAAATCTGTTACGAAAAAAGAACTAAACAAAATGAACACAAAACGATCAGCTTTAAAAAAGGAATCGTAACTGGAAAAACCAAATGAAAAAAGAATGTTAACAACAAATACTTTTTCACACCCAACTCAGTTCTGCGGAATCAGAATCAACGTTGAGTTTAAGCAAGCGAATGAGCCAATTGGAGTAAAGTGCCATGCAGATTTAAATTTTTCCCACTTGTGATGAATGCAGCTATCGATTTTTTTTGCATGCTAGTTAACATTCGTGTCAGTCATCTGTTGGCTCTCACCCTGGGCAGTACAAAATGGCCACAAACTACATGAAAACTGTCGTAGAAGCATGAAAAAATCGATTATTTCCACTATCGATGGAAGTTGGGAAATGCAAAGTTGGTCTTGGCCTTCCCACTAACTTGGAGCATGTGCATGTAAATTTTGGTGCAAATCCGTCGAAAATTGTGGCCGTGCATTGTTACACACACACATCATGCCTTTTATGTATATATATATATATATATATATATAAAGAAATAATGGATTTGTTTTTAATCTGACATTTTTATTAGTGGATGCCATACATTTGAAATAGGTGCCCAGTCATGATCAAACAGTGGTTTTCTTCAGTGGAGATGAAGATTTGATCACGGCCAGAGAACACATTTTCTTTATTAAGATTTCTGCAGAATGTAAGCTGATAGATGCAATACACATGCTTGAAAATAAAAATGAGGCATCTATTTCAAATACAGGTATCTACTAAAAAATTAGATAAAATGTTGTAATTACATTACTTAACATCTTCAACAGTTTACCTGACTTTCATTGTTAGCCTTAAGAATACTTTTGAGCATTCTTAAAGTTAGAAATTTTGAAAACCAACAATATTCCTACTTTTGTTTGTAAAAACATATTGCAAAATAAAATCCAAACATTTACCTTTGATAATGTTCATCATAGGACAAAATGTTGGTAAAGTTTTCTTTTTGCCTCTGTTCATATTTTCTTTTTACAGATATATTTTATTTATATCTGAATTTTTACACATATATAAATGACACGTTTTAAAGGGAAAGGGTGCATTCAACAAAAAATCAAAAATTGGTTTTTCCACTGCAAATTATTCATTATATCCAATTATTTTATGAAAAATTAGAGCTGATTACATGATATTTCAAGCTCAATTTAGGTTTATAGTTTGTAACCATGCAATGAGATGAGGCAACATAAACCGTAGATTTGCCTGTGCAATTACATTATTGTTACATAATTATAGTGAAATCATTAAGGTTTTTTTGTCAAAAGCATTTTATCTTTGGTCGTATATTAATTTAAAATATTTCTTTTTACAGGCTTTATTTTTGAAATGGAATAAGATCATTCTAAATTTCAGAATTTTGCTATTGCCTATTGAAATGACTGGAAGAAAGTGATCTAAAAATAACAATGGAAAAGAGAAGCAATAAAGTGTAATCGAAATAGCTCCAGTTTGTTCAACTTAGGAAACTTAGCATTGCAGCCAAAGTATTCTAAAATGCTGCTAATAACAAAGGAGAAAATGAAAAATACCTAACAGCAAATCGAATATAGCATCAAAATTTATATTATTTTTGTTTATTTGTTATTAAATACATAACTGTAAACTATGTTTCCATAAAACTTGATATTTTCAGTAATAAATTCTTAATAAATATTATTTTGATTTCATGTAAGGTAGTCCTACATTTACAATTCCTTACAGCTAACCATGAAAAAAATTGTTGATCAAAAATGCCTAAAACATTTCAGTGTGTATTGATGCAAAATTATGAAATGTTGAATATGCCTCTCTTCCAACAAATGTGTCTTATAAATATATATATATATGATGAATCTCAATATATCTGAGCTGAAGAAGAAAATCATAGCACTTTTAGTAAGTCACTTGAATATTGCTGCCACATATGGTCTGGTGGGCCTGCTATATATTTATGAATCAGCAATATTACACTTGGCTTCATTTACTTTCCCACCAATGTAAAGTTGCTTCCCTGTACCTTTTCTATAAATACTTTTATGGTAATTGTTTGGATGAACTCTTTGCTATGCAACCTAGACTTTATGAACTTAAGTGCAGTACTAGATTAGCAACAAGTTCTCATTAATTTATAGTTGAGCTGGCTAGATGTATCCATAAGTTCTATCCAAACAGTTTCTTTTCTTGCACTTCTCACTTGTGGAACTCACTTTAATCTTCTTGCTTTCCAGTCAAGTGTGATCATCAAAAATTTAAATGCAATATCAATCCTTATCTACTGTCTTCCTGATTACTCTTCTATTGTTCTTGCTCTTAAATAATGCTTGTTTTCTAATTCTTTCACCCCTGGTAACCTATTGTGTCTTAGCGGATTTACTGCCTTGTTTGTGGTGATTTCAATAAAAAAAAATCAATTCACAGGTAAATTGTCTGTGAAGGCATTGGTTTTAGAACAAAATTTTCACTCATTCTTTCTTATGATTATCTGTTGTTACCTTTGAATAAATTTACAGAATAAAGAAGAAAATTTAATGGTGAAAAAAGCAAGGACTAGAAATTTCATATTCAAATTAACATAAATAAAAGCTAGGAAACGTGATTATTTTTTTTTTTAAGAAGGTGTGAAAGAAATCAATATTGAATGAAAATAGAATCACAAAGAGCTGAAATCTTGCATAACAAATTAATCCAAATATCCAGGCGAGAGGAGATAACCATGTCTCTGATGCTGATAACAAAAATAGATTAAGAATAAACAAATTATCATTTGCATTTTAGGCAAAAATAAAAATATGGTCTTCTTGATTTAAATCTGTTGCTTTAACCACAGACAAATATATATATATATATTAGGTTGGTGCAAAAATAATGACGCAATAATGTCATTTTTTGACGTTAAAAAATACGTCAAAAAACGACATTATTACGTCATTATTTTTGCACCAACCTAATATATATATATATATATCAGGTATACAGCATTGGGCTTGGCTTCTTCAGGTCAGAATCTGATCTGAAGTAGCTGAGCTGAATATAGATTATTGAAATGCATTTTTGTTTATAAAATCTCACTTTGTCCACTTTTGTTTTGGATATTATTATTATACATCCTTTATATATATATATATATAAATTTTTTTTTTTTTCAAACATAGTCAGCACATTGTAACCGTGTTCATAGTGGATGTTATTGAGTGTTGTTTTTTTTTCTTTTTTATTATCAATGCTTCCATTACTTTTAGCCTTTTCTTTACATGTGGATGAGACTATTACAGTCCAGAAAAGAAAAAAAACAAACTTATATGAACACAAGAAAAATTAAATAAAAAACTTAATTGCAGTACCTTGTCTGTCGTCTTTAATGAAACTTGTATATCAAGTTCTAGTTTTTTTTTTGAGGGGGTGGTTCTTGCTTCAGTTTCCTCTTCAGGAGATGAAATGCATGTTATGTTGGGTTAAGGTTCGGTGATTCACTTGGCCAGTCTAAAACTGTTCATTTTTTTACCTCTGATGAAGTCCTTTGTTGTGCTGTTTTGGGTCGTTGTCCTGCTGCATGATAAACTTCCTCCTGATTAGTTTGCATGCATTTCTTTATAAATTGGCAGACAAAATGTTGCTGTCAACTTCTGAATTCATTCTGCTGCTAGCATCATGAGTGCCATTATCAATAAATATAAATGAGCCTGTTCTAAAAGCAGCCATGCAAGCCCAAACAAAGACACTGCATCCACCATGTTTCACAGATAAGCTTGTATGCTTTGGATCATAAGCAGATCCTTTCTTTCTCCACACTTTGGCCATTCCATCATTTTGGTAGAGATTAATCTTGGTCTCATCAGTCCATAAAACTTTCTTCCAGGATTTTTGTTGCTCATCTCTGTACTTCCTTGCAAATTTCAATCTGGCTTTCCAATTCTTACTGCTGATGAGTGGTTTTTCATCTTATGGTATATGCTCTATATTTCTGCCCTCAAAGTCTTCTTCAAATGGTGGATTGTGAAACCTTGTCATTAACTGCTGTTCTGTTCTATGTCTGTGGCCCAGTACATCAGTAGTTTCTTTGTTTTTCAAGGCAATCCAAATTCTTGCCCAATGCTTGTCCAATAGCTGTGATTGTTTTCCCTTCTTTTCTCAGCTTCTTTTCATAGAAAATATGTGCTTCTCCGACAGGAATTGAACCTGTAACCCCAATGGGAACCATGATTTAATTTGTCGGTATATTTTCTACAAAATTTCTCAAACATTTAGGCTAGTGAATGTAATTAATACTGTTTATTTAAAAAACAGAGCATTTACTTAAAACATGTTGGTAAATTTGTTATATATATATATATATATATATATATATATATATATATTTAAGGATTTCACCCCCACACAAGGGAAGAGTGCCACTAGCACACAGGGTGTTACGGAAAGTGAAAGTAAGAGAAAAGAGTGGGTGTAGGGGGATTGAAGGAAGAAAAGGAAAAAGGGACATGGATCAAATCAACAGAAGATGGCAATTGACATTGCATTTAAATGTTTGAAGATTGTAGTTATCCGGGAAACAAGTGAGAGGAATGGGAATTCCAATGTCTGCAAGTGCAAGGAAAGAAACTGTTAGAACAGAAGTGGTGGTTACATTTAACTATTACAATAGTAAATGGGTGGGACCTACGTGCCAAACTAGTAGCACACTTAAATTCATGTAATCAGGCCACCAGTGAAAATATTTGTAGAAAAGACAGAGAGAAGTCACAACACCTCTGTGAGAAAGTGTCTGATATTGAGAAGCCAATTCAGGACTGATTATATTACAGATCCTTCTTTGGATCTTGTTGAGAACCTCAAAATGAATGGCAGAGACACCAGACCAGATATGGCAACAGTATTCAATTCAAGGATGAATGGTAGATTTGTAGATGTGTAAGATGGATTCTGATGAGAAAAACCTACTGGTAGGACACGGCGAACCAACTTTCCTTGCAGTAGATGCAGCTATTGATTCAATGTAGCTGTTCCATTTTGAATCAGTTGATAAGTGAGGCCAAGAAGGCACAGTGAAATGCTCTCTTGGAGTCAAGCAACAACCATGCTGATGGGAGGTGGGGTTGTGTCAGGGACATTTCTTTATGATGGTTAAATAAGAACAATTTATTTTTGGAGGCATTAAAGTTTCCTGTCCCATTCAATCATTGATTGGAGGTCTTTTGGAAGAACAGTGGCCATGTTCACATGCCGGGCTTACTATTGAGACAGGAGTAAATGGTCTTGTCATCTGCATAGATGCCTACTTGGGAACTGATGACATTAGGGAGATCATTGATGAAGATCAGGAACAGTGTAGAACCCAAGATAGAGCCTTGGAGAACACCTGTCTTAGTATGAAAGGAACTGGAAGAGGAGCCTGTTCAGCCTGACTTTATGCAGATACATCATGTGATAAGGAAAAGTTTCTGGCCTGATGCTCTTCTAACAATTTTCAGCACCCCCATGTGTGTGTATGTGAACAATGAGGGGCATATCATGCCTTCCTTCTTTATGCCTTCCCATGTAAATAGTACCACTTACATCTAGACAGTGGAAACCATTGTTAAGCCATGGATTGAGGGAGTAGCTCTGGGGAAGACATATATATCAGTACAATTCTGTTCCATCTCACAGCCAACAAGACCCAGGAATGGCTGGACAAACATTTTCACAATAATGTAACCCTTAACATTTAGCCTTGTAACTCTGCTGATTTGAACTATTAGGTTTCAGACATTGTTTATAGAGAGAGAGACCAACAAGCATGTCCACAATACCAAGGACTTGCTGAAAGCTACTATTGGGGACATCAGGGCCAACATGAATAAAGAACACCTGATTAATTCATCTAATCATTTTAGAAGCCACATTGAGGCTACAACCAAAGTTGATGGTAGTTATACTGAATAGACTTATATTTTGTTTAATTATGTAAGAGCAAGTCTACTAAATTCTTTAAAATTATATTGTTTTTTCTGCTAAATAAAATGAGCCACTCAAGGTAGAGAGCTACATTAGTGGGTAGTTTATATGGATAGGAGAAGATGATAAACAGGTTAAGACTGTCATGATTGGGGAAACAACCTCTTGGGAGTCTGTTCTATAGGGCAGTGGTTCGTGGGAAAAAACTGTTTGAGTGGAACTTCTTGCTGATGGAATACAGAGGGAATGTGGGTGGTTTGTTACTAAGTGGCATGGCGGGTCCTTGACATGAATGTCAGACCTGGTGGAACCCGAAGTGTGTGTGTGTGTGTATATATATATATATATATATATATATGTGTGTGTGTGTGTGTGTGTGTGTGTGTGTGTGTATTAGGCTGTTTCATAAACATTTTTCCTTTTTGTTTATTAACTTTATTCTTCACAATAAAATAAAATTATATTTTTTTCAATTCTATATTCATCAATATTTTCAATTGCTTGTTGCCATGTATACATCACCTTTTCAATAGAATTCAACAGTTTTTTTCCTGAAAAAGTTTTCGACAAACTATTGAATCAAAGTAAAGGCACTTTTTGCAGCACTCAAAGAAAGGTAATAATCAGCTGGTGCAAGGTTAGGTGGATGGGGTAGAACAAGCCAACCAAGTTCAAAAATATTTTCTGGTGTTAGTCTTGTTGTCTACAAGCTTAGATAATCATAAAGGAGAACAGCATTTTTCATTTAATACCCTGTGTATGCTACCATTGCTGTGCAAAAAATAAGTTATGTTAGTGTACTCCAAATTTGTTCTTAACTGCCACATCTGATTAGTCATTAGGATTTTACATTTGTCTCATGCTGTCCACTGACATGAAGTGGAACAAATACATTGAATCAATAGCTTCATCTCCTGCAAGGAAAGTTGGTTCATTCTTTGTGTTGTGCCAGAAAAGTTTTTCTCATCTGAGTTCATCCTTCAAAATCTATAAAACAACCATCCGTCCTTGCATGGAATATTGCTGTCATTTATGGTCTGGTGCTCCCACTGTACATCTCAAGGGTCCTTGACAAAATCCAGAGGTGAATATGCAAGATAATAGGTCCTGATCTGGCATCTAGTCTACAATCACTATCCCAATGACGTGCCATGGCTTCCCTCTGTCTCTTCTACAAGTATTTTCACAGCAACTGTTCCGACAAGCTACTTTCACTGGTTCCCAGACTGCATGAATTTAAGTAAGCTATCAGGCTAGCATCTCAGTCCCACCATTTCACTGTCAAAACGGTTAAATGTAACCATCTCTTCTACTCAAACAGCTTCTTCTCTCACACTTCCCATCTGTGGAACTCCCTTCCCCTTACTTGCTTCGCTGATGACTATAATCTTTAAATATTCAAGTGTAATGTCAATTGACATCTGACACTCTGAGCATGTTCCCTGTCCTTCTCTGTATACTTTCCTTAAACATGCCTCTTTACTCTTGTCCTCAATCCTCTGTAACCCCTTACCTGCTAATGGTACTCCCACCTTGTTTGGGGTGAATTGCGTTAAAAAAAAAAAAAAAAATTGTAATTACAATTCGTTCACAAAGACGGAAGTTACTTATGGCTCAGCATCATCATTTATTATGCATATGCTGCAAAATCTAAGGGATGTTAGTCTACTCCAAATTTCTTCTTAAGTACCATGTATGATTAGCAGTTAGGATGATATATTCATCATTACAGTTGGTTCCCAGAAACGGAAATTAGTTATGACTCAACTTTATATATATATATATATATATATATATATATATATATATATATATATATAGAGAGAGAGAGAGAGAGAGAGATAGATAGATAGATAGATAGATAAATATTCATACACATTCTCAATAAATAATGCAGACATGATATCAACAAAAAGAATCACATTTAAAGAAAATGTGGTTCTTTAATATCAGTATCATTTGAAGAAGTGTGAGCTGTTATTAGGATGCTGCTTTTCTAAACACTGTAGCATATTTTGGTGGCGCCAGTCTAAAATAATTCTTGTTATGAATCTATTCCTGAAAAGATGCTGCTGAATAAAATAAAGTCAAACAAACAAAACATAATATTGATTTCTCATTTTCTTATTCTCAGGTAATTTTTAATCAGCATTCGTATTTGCCCACTTCTCTTTTTCTCTCTTATCCAATATAGTTCACATTTCAATCTAACAGTATTAATAAATATCTATAACTATCTGTGAATAAAGTAGACATTTTGGTCACTCATTAATAACAAATATATTACACGCAGACAATTTAGCTTAGTGTAGTCTGGTACAAGGCTAAAATAATGGAAAGTTTTTAAAGGAAGACTTACCAGCTGTGGCTAAGGAGATTAGATTACAAATGTAGATATTTACTAAACCTTGTCTCATCATTGTACAGTATAAAGAGAATGTTAAACTTACTAACAATGGCTTGCAAAATGAGTTTGTCAGGTAGTGAACCTGTTGCATGGTGTTGGAACTTTTTTTTTACCTTAATTTCATCTAGCTCTGTGCACCCACTTCTGAAACAACACCCAAAAATACCAGGATCATATTAAATTGTTGAGTGGTTTAGGTGTGTATTTGCTGTTGAGTACAAGTATTGCAAGTGAGAGTGCTAATATCAATGCCCTCTTCTTTTTGTCTATGTCAATCACTAACTGCTCGGCCCGGTGGCTAGGATCAAAGTGTAGTATCTGTGCTTTGTGAGCTGCCGAGTCGGGTGTCTGTCGAACTCTCTGCTTGCAGGGAGGAACCCTGACGAAGCTCCGCTGAAGGGTAGGGTTTCGTTGGGGGAGGTTGACAGAACTGGCCCCCCTCGGGGGGTTTGGATGGTTATTTATTTTGGGCTGGGCCTACGGGCTCGGAGATACCCACATTAAAAAGGCCTTGTGCCACATTCAATCCTCGTGGGAGGATTGATAAATACCATCACTAACTGCCACATCTTGACCTGTTTTCCAATGGTTGTAGGGTTTCTCATCATCAAAAATTTGTGGATAATTTACTAATGCCATTTTATTTTTTTTGTTGCTGCTTCTAATCCAATATAATTTCACCAGAAATATAAATAAAAATATAGAAAAAAATAAAAAAAGAGATTAATATCACTCCAGTGGAAAAACTAGATGTTTATATAAAACTTAATGGGCAGCATCCATTTCAACTGCAAGAGGAACTGGTCAACTTATTAAAGCACAAGTTTACATTAGCTGAAGGCTATCAGTTCAATACTTATGCTGAGTAGAAAAAAACTCCTCTGTTCTTATAGTGATTTTCCAAGCATAGCTTAGATGTGGCACAAGGCTGAAAGTATGGGGCACCCAGTGAGGACCGAACTCCCTACTCAGTCGTATTGTTCTAGTGAGACAAACTTGCTAACCATTACACCACCTCAGGGCCCCGACTCCTCTGTTCTTATATGTTCATTTTTAAAATTTTATCAGGTACTTTTCTGACCAAATATGAAAAAAACCTTTATGATTTTCACAGCAACAACTAATTTTCCCTCATGAGGGCAGATTCAACCAGGCTGGCATAAGTGACAGCCCCCACAACAGGTAAGCTTAACCAAATACACTAAACTACATGTCTACCCAGGCCATTATCATCAACACCAAAGTGCATCCATCAACAATGATGCCTGTACTAACAACTCAGAAGCATAATAAAACTTAAGGAAGCTTTAAGCTTGAATGGGGAAGCATGACTAGACCACTTATTTATAGTATCTAAGTGAGGGAGAGTTCTTCTTTCAAGGGAGACAATCATCATCAAGAGAGCTAATCTTGTTGGCCTATACTCCAACACCTTCAGCCACAGAGAAAACCAACAGTAGTAGAGACAAGATCTTTACTACTACAACACGATAATTCATGGAATATTTCTTCCATGAATCTATCTTACTCAACTACACATGTGTATTAATTTCCTCTATGTGTCTATTTTGACTGCTACTTTGTATTATACCATAAATGAACTCTCATTCTCCCACATCTGATATACAATACCCTAGAATGAGCAAGTGATCAGACCCTGTAAATCATGAGGAAATAAAAACTCTTTTACTTATCTCAACCATATTTTATCTCCATTTGAGGTTTTGTCACTTTCACATTTTTTCTTCTTTATGGTTACAAAACAACAAAGAAGTGACCACATACAGAAAAGAGATGGAAAGAGAGCAAATATATATTTGTTGAGATTAGGAAAATGACTGGCAGTAGCTCTGGTTTTTAATAGAAAATTGAGCAGATAAAGATTAAGTTTAAAGAGGAATTGATATTCAGCAACCCAGATAAAGAAGTACGAAAAAACAAAGAAGACAAAAGTGACTGTAAAAAATGATTTATTAATTTATCAACTCCTTACGTGTCATTTAATGCTGAAATTAAATTTTCTTGGGAGCCTTGGAAACAATAAAAATATATTATGTTATTCTGCTTTCAAAACTGGATACGTGGTAGATGATACTCGGATTTTGTGCAGATACGTGTTTGTGTGGACACAATTAAGAGTGGTGATATGTGACTTGTGTTGTAGTTTTGTTGAAGTTATATTTTGGAATAATTTGTTTTAAGGAATTGCTGGATATGCTATGGTGTATAGTCAGGAAAGTTCTTGTATTTTGTTTGTTTGATAGCCTTTCAAATGGAGTTGGGTAAAGTTGTTGGCGTGTGCATATTATTGGTCATTTTTTTTATATAAAAATGTATTACTGGTATTTTTACTATAAAAATGTTTTTTTATACTTTCATAAAGTTTTATTTTGGTTTTGTGGGATCACTACAGTGGCATAGCTAGTGTTCATACCACCTAGGCTAGCCCTCAAGTTTGCTGCCTCTCCCCAGATTGAATATAATATTACAATGCACATTAATCCCTTAAAGTTTATATATATATATATATAAGTGGCCTGACGATTGCATCTAGCATGAAACAGACAGTTGCCTCTAAGTGTTGATTTCTATGTTCACTTTTATATTTACACACGCTCTATCTCTGATATTGAGTACTTTATCCTATAAATATAGCACATCTTAAGACTATATATATATATATATATATATATATATATATATATACACACACACACAGAGTCAACAATGAAATTATTTGTACACCCATCAATTTTTAATATACTTATCCATTTCTCAGACTCTAATGCCCGTATGATGCCAGGTTTTTTATATCTTAATAAACACACAAAAAGAAATATATATTTATTATGTACTTGATAAATAATTGTGGCACAAGGCCGAAGGGAGGTTTAAGGCTGATCATCATTAATTATCCTAGTCCTAATTATTTATATCTCTTTACTGATAAATTATGAATAAAATTACAATTATGTTTGCTTATTTATTTTAAAAAAAATAAAACTGGAGATATACAAAAAAGACAGTGCTTCTTTTTTTCTAAATCAGGAAAACTTTAATAACTTTTGACAGTATCAAAAGAAAGATGACATGTTTTTGTTTATATACCCTCGGTTTTATTTAAAAAGAAAAACAAAAAACACATTGTACTTTTAATTCATAATTTATCCGTTTTTTTTAAATATTTATTTTGATTCTAACAAATGAAGAGTCATAAATTAAATGCCACATTAACAGAAACACAATTCATTTTTCTTTTAAAAATGTTAAATGCAATGTCTTTTTAAATTATTTTGTTTTATGTACTTGAATTTATTATTAGCAAAGTAGTAGACTAAGAATAAAAAGTCTGATATCTTATCGCTTTTTTTGTAAAAATTATTGAAATTATGCTCATATTTTTCTTTTCTGAAAACTCACTGCAGACCAAAAGTGCAGCCGAGGGTAGACCGCCACTCCTACGCCCCCCCCCCAACCCCAAGCTATGTCACTGAGTCACTATTTGCCCATAGCTGGGACCTTAACAGGTGCTACTATCACCCCTGGTCAGGATGGACCTGGAAACATCAGCAAATAAGACGTGGTTCCACTCTCCTTAAAACCACCTTCCAGGGTTACATACCCAGTGTGACTGTAAAGATTTCATTTGAAACAATTTTCATCGTTAAATCATTTGGACATTTTTGTTTGCACATTCAAAGACATTGATTTTGATTTAAGTTCTCTTTAGGTGTATCAGGATAATTTTACAGATATTTTCTAAATTTAGCCTAGTTTGCATGTTTTCAGACTATCTAGTGAGGTTTGGATCCTCAACACTAAAAATTGCTCTACAAGGTCAACTAAAAAAACAATCTTGTTTGAGTGCTTACAGATCATTATATCTATATTACTTGGCTTAGTTTAATCTGCCTATGTTTGTAGGAAACCCAGTGAGGCTCAAGGTTATTCAACTGGCATACTGGTCTTCAAGATGAGTTTTCTAATTGGTGGAAAACTTTTAAAACCATTGTATACAAGGGAAACTTGTAAAGTTATTGGCCAGACTAAGAAAGGATTCTAAAAAATATTCTAAAATTTTTCTTATTATGATCATATATTTTTTTAAGTGTCTGAAGCACTCATGGGTAAATTGCAGCCTGTAGAACTTTCTCAACAGCCCATCTAATTTTACAAGGAAAATAACACTTATTAAAATATTTTTTGCCTTGATTCATTCTCACTTGTTCACTCACACAGTCTCTCTCTCTGACTTAAAGAGGTTTGTGGAAGCTAGTAGCAAAGGGCAATAACTATTACATGTTTGATTTATATCCAATCTTATCTCTATCTATAAAAGGCAGGATGTGTGTGTGCGTGTGTGTGTAACAAATGCACGGCCACAATTTTCGATGGATTTGCACCAAAATGTACATGCACAAGGAAGGCCAAGACTGATTTTACATTTTCCAACTCCCATCGATAGTGGAAATAATCGATTTTTTCATGCTTCTGTGGCAGTTTTCATATAGTTTGCAGCTATTTTCTACTGGCCAGAGTGAGAGCCAATAGCAGGTTGCCATGAATAGGCAGGAAGAGTCTATTGGCCAACATGAGAGCCAACAGCTGACTGACACAAATGTTAACTAGCATGCTAGCATGAAAAAAAATCAATAGCTGCATTCGTCACAAGTGGGAAAAATTTAAATCTGCATGGCACTTTACTCCAATTGGCTCATTCACTTGCTTAACCTCAACGTTGATTCTGATTCTGCAGAACTGGGTTCGGTGTGAAAAAGTATTTGTTGTTCACATTCTTTTTTCATTTGGTTTTTCCAGTTACGATTCCTTTTTTAAAGCTGATCATTTTGTGTTCATTTTGTTTAGTTCTTTTTTCGTAACAGATTTAATGTTTAGTATAGAGCTTAGAAAAAATTCAGAGTGTGAGATAGGCAAGAAGTAAGGCATGTAACAACATCAGCATGGCAAAGGGCACTCCTTTAAAGGCAAGGAAGAGCAAAAATATCAAGTCAAGTGATAGTGATTGCTGTATGAGTCGTACAATTTTTGAATCAAGCACGGGCAATGCTGGACCATGCTGGACCATGCTGCTAGTCTTTAATATGTGGATCATATTCATATTGAATACATTGATTTTTCCAGTATTCCTTTATTCCATAGGATAGTAGCGTGTGTTAATCACAATGATATCAGTGATAATATTATACAAAGACATCAATTTTTTCTAGAGAAGATTTTTTTATTGAAGAGAAAAAATCCAACTTTTTCTTATTTCTAAGGCAGATGCTTATATGCATGGTCTTCTGTAGTGAAAATGATTGGGGTACTTTCAACAAAAAATTACCTGGAATTTAGTAGTGCAGCCTGCCTGACGAACTATGCCTCATGAAGTCCACTTCTCAAAAAAGGTTGCCCATGATTGGTATAAAGTTTTGCATCAGTTTCTCTACTGGTTTTCCAAAGGCTATACATACACTAAAAGTTTTTAAACTGGCCACAAAAGTAGTTATTTTGTACTTTAAATAATAGAAAATTATTATACATGGTTAAAAAAGTGAGACATGATTTTTATAAGAAATTTCATTATGACAAAATTCTTTTTGTCATAATAAAAAAGCATTTAATGATTAAATTTTGCTCTTGTCACAATATCCTCCTTTAGGTTTGAATACTGCAGCACAAATTTTTGGCATTCATTGCAAAGTTTTTTCAAAGTTTGATCATTGATTCCATTCCTTTTTCAATGACTCTAAGAGATCTTTTTCACTCTTCTGTCAAGTTCATGCTAATTCTGGGGTTGGCTTCAAACTTTTGAACTGTCATGTACCTCATTTCCACAATTCCCCATTCCAGATTATAAAATCTTACATTAGATTTAAAATTGTTTTTTGCAGCAGATGTTATTTTTCATTTTCTTTCTGATACAAGCTTTTCTAAATACAAAATACATTTTTTGCTTTATTTATTTATTTTTGCTTTACAGTTTCTAATTCTTACTGGTCACAAATATTGAATTATACGATGTTTTTTTTTAAATATAGAAAACAAAATGTATAATCAGAATGTGAGTCTGGATAAGGTAATCTAAGGGATTAAATTCAGTATTTGCAATGTAAAATAATTAGTTTTGGATGTGAAAAAGTAATGATACACTATTTATTTATAAGGTTCTTCAGATTCAATCATCAAAACAGATCAATCTAATCTCATACTCAATCCAATTTTCACAATAGAATTTGTTTATAAATTAAAAAAAGAATTACCTGATTGTTTTTGATACATCTTCTTTCTATATCTGGGGTTAATTAAAATCTATATGGACTGAGCGTGTGAGCAATGATGAGATCTTAGAGAGGATGCAAACAAAGAGGAGGCTTATGCATAACATCAGGAAGAGGCAGTTGAAGTTTCTGGGAGAAATAATGAGGAAGGAGGATGTGGAGAACCTGATACTCATGGGTCAAAGAAAGGGAAAGAGAGACAAGGGAAAACAACATGTGACGTACCTAGCGGGCTTAAGCAAGTGGATGACAGAACATGGTCTGGGGGAAGAAGCAAAGGGACGGAACTTGTTGAGAGCTGCAAGGGATAGAGAGAGGCGGAGAGCCATGATTGTCTATGTCCTGAAAGGACATGGCACATAAAAAGAGAGAAATGAGGAAGGAGAGCCTGGAGAATCTGATACTTATGGGTCGAATAGAGGCAAAGAGAGACAAGGGAAAACAATGCATAATGTACTTGGCAGACTTGTGGTCTGGGGGAAGAAGCAAAGTGATGGAACTTGTTGAGAGCTGCAAGGGATAGTGGGAGGTGGAGAGCCATGATTGCCTACGTCCTGAAAAGACATGGCACATAAAAAGAAAATAATCCCTAGCCCTTATCTTAATTTACATCATAATCTTTCCTTTTCAGTTCATTAATTCCTGACTGTGTCTTTAACTTGTACACAAAGATAAAAGTAATAAGGAATATAAACTTCAGTTTGCTATTAGGATTCATCTTAAATCCATGCTTGTTGGAGGAAGTAGACAATTCTGGTTGCATAATATATTTTACATTATGATGATCTCTGTTCTTTCTTTGATAGTAAGATAACATTGGTCAATTAGTTATTTTTATTATAAAATTCATAAGAGTCTTTTCTTCAGTTTATTATTGCTTTTTACCACAACATACTATTGACTAAAATACTAATTATTTGCAGTAATAAAACTGCTTATTACCTACTTTATTAGTGATTTTATTAAGAAAACTTATATATCTTGATATAAAGTCACTCCCTATTTATAAAATTTATATTATAATTATTTGGAAATGCTAATTATCACTTAATTATTGTTATTAATTATCCTTAAAGTAGTGTTTCAAATATGCCATCATGGCTGATTAAAGAAGTGCAGGAAGTTCAAGGATAATGAATGCGTAAAAAGCAGTTAATAGAAATGCAGTTATCTCACACAAAAATAGAGAGAAAACTATATTTCTATTAATATTTATGACTGTTTATATGGATGAAACTGATAAAAAGCAAAAGGTTTTTGCAGTTGTGAATTTTATCAATAAAAATTATTTTGATATTAAGTAACTGAAAATATACTGGTAGAAATATGTGGTTATATAATTATATAATAAAAAAAATTGATAGACAGAATTTGTTCATATTATTTAACAAAATATGTTTAAGAGAATTCTTGTTGCCAAAATACGCCACACACACACACATACACACACATACACACATATATATATGAAAAGCTAGAAGATGTAAGTCATTGAATGACCCATGTCCTTTGTACTTACATGAGAAACAATATATTACTAGGTTTTATATAAAAAATAAAAGTTTACTAAATCAGTGAAATTAATGAGCTATTTTTGCTGTCATTGTCATAAATTTTACTTAAATAATATTTAAATATAAATTAAAAAAAAAATAAAATTGTGGCCTAGTAATATGCATACCTATACTTGATGTGAAAATAACTCTACATACTTTAAGGGATTCTAATACATTTACTTGTTCTTAAAAGAAATATAGTGTATGAAAAATTAAAAGTGAAAATATTTTTCAAATTGTAGTTAAATTAAATGAATTCTAACCTAAGCACCCCCAAAAAATCTTTAAATATACAAATAGAAAAAAATGACGTAAGAATTTTTGCCGTTAACAATAAAATTAAAAAAAAAAATCCAGACGACATGCATTTAACAGATGTCAGATTTCATTGAAAAATACATCCCTACCCCTACCAAAACATAATTAATAACTGATACATCAAAATAACAGTGATAATGAACATGCAAACACCCCTTGTCTGGTTGAATTGGATTTCTCTGTATCCTTGGAAACGTAAATTATGATTTTTGCTGTGTCTTTAAAACCCAGTAATTTTAAAAGTTACTCCAAAATTCGCTTGAGGATGAAATGGAACTAATGTCTTTAATTTAATTACAAAATTAAATTAGAAGCTTTCAGCTTCCATTTTTGAAACATGGCTAGAACTGTGTAGCGAAAAAAACACATTTTAAATCAATTAATTTACAATATTAATGCTCTGTAAATTTACACTGACCACAATTTTGTAAAAATAAAAATATCTATAAGAACAGCGGATTATATATCTTACTGTTCTTTCTTTATATACATATATATATATATATATATATATATATATATCACTTCCAAGATATTGCTTCTATGTTTATTAAAATCTTAACCTGTTTGAGTCTAGGGTTAACCATTTCCCATCTCCCCAAAATATTTTCATAAACTGTGCCTCTTACTTTGTAACCCTCTACCTCAAGTGGCTCTTGGGCCTTGTACAGGGTGGATATCATTGTAAAAATAAAATCAAGTTTAGTATTAAATTTTAGTAAATTAAACTATTGATTCATGAATTTGGTGATATAATAATTGAGAATTCAATCACTGGGGTAGGTAATACCCACTTAGACTCAGTGGATAAAGAGCAAACAATTAGCTAAAATGAGATATCCTTCAATATGAACAGGGGAGCATGAGCAATTTACCCCCATCGATTACATAAAGGGTTCATTTCAAGATTTCCTGAAGGTTTCCTAGATCTACAGACATCTGAAGATGGCAAGAGAGCACAAGAGTCAAAACATTGTGATAATACCAACAAAGAAGGAGACATTAGTCCAAATGTAAATGATTTATGTAACTCCTATTCCAGAAATTCAAACAAAAACTTAGTTAGTCTATTAAATAATTGAAAATAACAATATAAATCAATAAGTTTTTCATCTAATGATAAAAAAAGGTGTTTATTTTTACACATGTTAATCTTTCAACATAATATCATCCTTTTGTCAATAATCAAATGATTCTCTATTGATAACAGATGGATGATCATTCAGTGATAAATTTCACATTAAATTTAATGACAGTTAATAACAGTGTCAAGCTAGAGGCCTATTAATCCAATCTCCTCTACTGACACAAATCTGCTCTTAAATAAGTTTCATCACAGAAATGTAATAAATATATTATTACTATTTACACTATTTACATTGTTCAGACTGTTGTTCTCATCTTTAGTGTCATTTCATGACCTTTCAGCTGTTGCATGCTTCCACCTTCTTCAGGTGATATATGTAACCAAGTACACATGGCCCAGTGGATAAAAGTGTTGGTTTAAGTAATCCAATGACTTGGCCCAAAGAGTTGTGAGTTTAATACCTGGCCACAGCAGAGGTGAACAAAAACTTGGACAATTGAGTTACTAAAGAGGAATAACTAAAACCGAGTTATACAGAAAAGATATGTCATGTGGAACAAGAACGATAAAAGGTTTGGTTCAAACTTCCAATGTATATCGAATTTCCAGAAAGCGTACAATAGCCAAAACATTATGAATATGGCAATAAAGATGACAACATTAGTCCAGATGATATAAATATCATGAATAGTTACAATACTGCATCTCAGAAATATAGACTGATATTATTACTGATGTAATGGAATAACCTGTAACCACCATGAGTGACTACACTATAGGTAGTAACTTACTATAAGTAGCTGTAGGTCAACAGACCATGGGGACCAGCTGGAATCAGTTGAGTACAACTCAGACTTATGCGAGAACTACTGACCTTCCAATAGTATCACTCACTACTGGATTGACTTGCAATGACCTTGTGCAAAACTGTTACCTTTATACTTATTGTACTGGTTTTTTGCAATAAACCTTTACTTATTTTATCCACCTTGTTTTTCAAGTATATATTCCTATTAGCACGGAATATAACAATTACCAATTGCAAAAAAAACAAATATACTCTTAATAAGAATAAATAATAATCATAATAAAATAATAATATTAGTAATAAGTTTAATGCTTAAGAGAAGAGTGCAATTTAAGAAAAGATAAAGAAAAAACACATTGTTTGACAATGTTAAATGTTTCAACAAAATATGTCTTCTTCAAGTTATATTTAAACAATTTTTTAAAGTATAAAAATATATAAATCTACAAAAAATTCTAAGTCTTTGTACAAATGTTGCTTGTCTTGTAATGAAACAAAACATCTGTACTGGTAATGTTAAAATGAATGAAACACTGCCTGCATAAAGGCATGCAACTGAAACATGCTAAAAATGATGGTGATCTTATTCGCCTTGAAATTTTCTGTTAGTTTATTAGTTACTAAAAGTAATTAATCAAACAGCTTAGTATAAATCTTATGGAACTCTCCTGTCATTCCGTTGAAAAATATTGGAAGAGTTACAGCAATCATTTTGTTTGTTAATAATAAATTTAGTGTTAATAATAACAATAAGTAAAAATAAAGCAAATATAATAATAATATATAAATATGGTGTTAAATAAATGCAAAAATGATAACTTACAGAACACAATTGCACTGCTTGGAACCTATTTTGTAGACTGAGTGATTTTCATGATTAAATGTTCAGTGTTTTGTCAAAAGGAGCCATCAGTAACCAATGTTCCTGAAATTTAACAAAAATGTATGAGTCAACTGCATATATAATAATTTATACACATTTTTATAATTTATAGAATTTTTCTATTATATTATCTATTTATTTATATATCACTATAATGTATAGAGTATAATGTGCTGTTTTAAGGGGGTGTGCTGTAAAGTACTTGGAATAATCCACTGCTCAAAATTTGACCAAATGAATGAAAATCAGAATCTTTTTAGGTTGAGAAATTCTCAGCTTTCTTGCTTACACAGATGCAAACACAGTCTTAAACCTCCTGAAGAGTGGACTGAACAATTACCAGAAAGTTAATCTATGAAACTCAAAACTCTCAAGTTGAAGGACACACAAAGCTGAATATAAAATCAAACAGCAAAGTGACAAATTACATTTATTACTCTTAACTCTCCCTCCACTATAATTAAAAGTCACTAGAAAATACTACATCTGAAACTAGACCTAAAATCTTTGCTTGGGGAACCCGGCCTTTTAGCATATTGTAAACCAAACAACCTTAAAGAAATCCTAGGTGGTAACCAAATTTTAGACAATAAAATAACAAATAATAGACTAAAAATAAAAACAATAGGATTTTTCCAACCATGTAACAACAAAAGGAGTCCATGTTGTAACCACATTAAACATACCAATTCATTCACTAGCTCAGTTACTAACACTACTTTCAAAATCTACTACAACACTTAGAAGTCATAACATAATTTACTTATTAGAATGCACACTATGCCAGAAACAATATGTAGGAAAATATGAATGACCCTTTCACTATAGAATTAATAATTATCGGAATCGGATTAAGACGGTTCACCACAAAAGATTATTAACTGTAGAACAACATTTCTGCATACAAAAACATGATTTTAATAGCCATGCAAAATTCATTAATATTGAAAGAATAGAAATTGATACAAAAGATAAAATACTAGAACATGAAGACAAATAGATTTTGCACCTCAAAACTTTGTCCAGGTGGACTTAACGACAGACTAAATGGCAAAGATAGAATTAATATATAATCCAATAAATCAACCCACCACCCATATTTCTCAACCACACTAGACAGACATGTTTACAGAGGTGCTGAGGTCTCTCATATACATACACTTACACAAATATATACACATACACACATCACACACACCCTCAAAAAAATAAAAGATCATATACACGTAACAAAGACATTCCCTTCTCAACAACTAATAAAGCTGTCAGATTGACTAAGGAGATAAATCTGAGACTAATGAGTCCTCCAACCTCTTCTTAAAAGAACTTGAAAGAAGCCTTTGATCAATACAAGGAGTGAACAAGAACTAACAATAAAAAACAAATGAAAACTACAGGCAAAGTTCACTTTCTTCAGAGACAGTCATTCACCCCAACAAGCATTCACCTAACAAGCAGAAAGTTTTTCTCCTGAGGATGGCCATGCTGACCAAAACTAGTTGAGGAACCTAATTTGAATAATAAAACAAAAATATTAAAATTAATTAATTAATATGTCAGAAATTTTAATTTTTTAACATTTTTTTTATTGTTCAAGATATATAATATATAATTATAATATATCACACATTTAGTGTTGGTGTTAATCAAGCAGTGTTTGATGTGGTATAACAGAACTATTAATTATATATATTAATAAATATATATATACTATCACTCATCACTAGCAAGACTGAGTTTCATGCATGAAGCAAATTTACTGATAATGCGGAACAACTTATTTAGAATTTTGGAAGATTTAATTAAAAATTGATATCCGGAATTTGTTAATATTATTTAATAAAACATGTTTGAAAGATTTCTTGCTGCCAAAATATATATATATGTATATATATATATATATATATATATTCAACCATGCTAACCGAACGCACCTCTGTGGCCAAATCGGTAAAGACCCGTCAATCTAAATGACGGTTCCGTATAGGATACAGGTTCGAATCCTGTTGGAGGACAAATATTTTCTTGGACATTCAGGCCGGTAAATGTTGTTTTATACTGTTTATTATAAACAGAGCATCTACTTAAATATTTGTATCTATAAAAATAATGTATAAACATAAAATGTCATATATATGTATATTAATAAATATACATGTTATCCCTCACTGCTAGCAAAACTTGGAGTTTCATGCACAATCCAATCTTCAAGTGCTGAATATGAACTGACTGTTACGTAACTTGAATTTTAATATATCTGGTTATCACAATGTTGGCATAGTTATATATTATGCTGGGATTACAGTTTTTTAATTTTAAAAATTATATTTGGTACTTGAAATAAGTTGGATTTATATATGTATGAAAGAAAAAATAAATTATAAAATTTCTTTTTGAGTTGAGTTCTGGTGATAACCAGATATATTAAAATTCAAATTATGTAACTGTCAGTTCATACTTAGTGCCTGAAGATTGTGTTGTGCATGAAACTTCTAGTCATGTTAGCAATGAGGGAATATATATATATATATATATATATATATGATGAAAAAATGACAACTTATCTTAACCAATGCATTTCATCCTCTAAGGGACTTTATCAAGGCACCTTGATAAAGTCCCTCAAAGGACTAAATGTGTGGGCTAAGATGTTTTTTTCTTTTGTCTTTATTCATGTTGTCCTTTTACAGATATACTTTATCTGAAATTTTTCCACACACACACACACACACATATTTCAAAGCATGTGGTACCAAAACATATATATGGGACTGACTCACAGAAGAACTGATTTCATGACCTTGACAAAAGTACCAGAGCTGATCGGATGAAAATGGTTTCAACTAGAATTTGAACTCAATTCAGAAATCCTGTTTTCAAAGATGGTAAATGTTGTGCCAGTGCTAAGACAATGTGACACCAGTAAATTGGTCATTAGTCACTTCTTATGAGGTCAATAAGTTTGATAGGACAATTTCAGTATTTGCTAGAATTGTTGTATGCTTGTTGGTTTGAACAATTCTCATTGGATCAATTACAAGCTCAGCATTTAAGAGAAAAAAATGAAACAAATATGCTAGAAGAAATTATATATATATATATATATATATATATGAGTAAAAAGACAAGAGGAAAAATTCTTTGCTTATCATCTTCAGGATTTATTTGTTTATATACAAGAGCAAGGATGTCATTGGTTTATCAAGACTTTTGAATTTGTCAATACTTTTGAATTTGTCAATGTTCATGAATATTCATCAGGTGATTGAAAGGTCAGTCAAAACACGTTGAAGACACAAAGTATAAAAATTCAAAGTCTCATAAGAAGTAAGTGAGTAATGTTCAAGAAATAGTTTTTTTCTTTTTAATAAATTAATATTGTTTAAATTGTGATCAGTTTGTTAGTTTGGAATTCTTTGTGCTCTACATCTTCAAAAACCTGAGGTAATGGATTTGACCATTTTCTTTTGATTTTGAACATTTTTGTGGTTATGTATGTTGACTTGGGAAAGTAGTAATTCTTTTAGGAAAGCTGAGATTGGAAAGAAACCAGGGCGTAAATTTGTATTTTGATAAGCTTGGATAGCGGCTCTCTAAAGAATTTTCCTTCTGAGTAAATTACTATTTGAATAAGTGCGGCATTTTTCAGATCAAAATTTATTTCTGTGCATGATGAAGTGCATTTGATAAATTGTTATAATACTGATGGAGCTGCAATGTATTGAAGTTATGTAAATTATACATGCATGGCAAGATTTAACACAAACTGCATTTATGAAGATCTTAAGAAGATTGGATCACATGATCATGCATCAACAATGTCAGAAGTACATATAGGAATCACTGTCTCTCAAAGACTTTATTCAGGAGGAAGAAACCATTCAAAAGAAAAAAACAAAAATAAAAAGCAGCATATATAAGAAAAATATGATCAAAAAATAGAATTCTGAACAAAAAGGTATTTTCTTAAAAGCAGTTGCATATAATCTGACTTTATTAGTATCTAATTTTATTTTGAACATTTCATGGATTTGAATAAAATGAAATTTCAAAACACAAAATCTTTTCTATATTTCTGAGATGCAGCATTGTAACTATTCACACTTTTTACATTGTTTGCACTGTTGTCTTCATCTTTGTTACCATATTCCCTATGCTTCGGCTGTTGCATTCTCTTCAGGTGTTACACGGAATTTCAAACTGAACCCTTTATTTAGTACATGGGAGTAGATTTTTCTAGTTCTACATGCCATGCCTTTTCTGGATATCTCAATTTTCCATTAATTCCCATTAGTAACTCAACTCTCCAAGTTTTTTTTCTACGCCACTGAACTCATAACTCTTTGGATTCAGTCACTTTTGGATTATTTCAACCAATGCTATTATCCACTGGGTCATGTGTTCTTGAGACCTATCCCTATGGATGAAATAAAGTATTCAATTCAAAATTCCCGTGTATATCACCTGAAGAATGCCGAAGCATACAACACCCCAAACAGCATGAATATGACACTAAAGATAAGGACAAGAGCCTGAACAATGTAAATAGTGTAAATATTCAAAATTTTTTATTCATTTTTTTCTGTCATGGTAATAAATCATCTTATTGGTAAACCAATCCTTCCATGAATTAAACAAATACCATTTTATCCCCTAAGACTTTCAAATGTCATCTGATGTACACTAATTTTAATTGTGGTCCTAAGTAAGTCTCTGAATATTCTACAAATTATCCAAGCATTTCCTGACTAGCATTCTTCTCTCTCCCCTCACTCGATGGAACAAATGGGGACACTGTTGTCATTAATCTCTCTCTCTCTCTCTCTCTCAGTAGTCAATACTAATATGTTTGTGCATTTATATACATGTATGCAGATATCAGGTTGACAGAACTCATAAACCGAGGAAGGTAGCCTGTCTAAGCAAAAGAGAGTTGTGTATTAAAACCTCTGCTGCCTTGTGCCTATACCTACTCTTGGGAAAGGCTTCAGGAGTAAACCACGAGGAAATATCTGAAGTCCGAGTCCCTAAAGCAGTTCATAGCTGTATACAAAAACTTGTAAAATACTGCAATGACAGTGGAACAATGTATCAATATTTGCCTTTACATGGGATCATTTCAGGGGCATGGAGAGGAGGTACCTACTGCATTAGTAATAATGTTTTTTTATATATAACTACCCCGGCCTTCTGCACTGAACAGACAGGAAGCAGCAGTCTAGATGTTCTTGAAACATCATCCAGAGCACAACTCTCCCAAGATTGGATGGATGCCTAATCTAAATGGTTGATTTTCAGGGAAAATAAGATGAATGTCTTGAAAGGAAAGATAAAAAGATAGCCTCAGCATTTGCCTATTTTATTGCTTTCTGTATTATATGGTAAATTATTAACATGAATGAATGTGAAATTATTAAGGATTTTGAAGAAAAAAAATTCACAAAGGGAACTTTCTCTTTTAAGATCTCAAAATAAAATATAATAGAATTGGATAATAAAAAAATTAATAAATTCCTAATTTGACAGCATTCAAACTGAAAGCAGTAGAAATAAAATCAATATCTATCTTAATTTCCTTTAATATTTATATTTACTTTGATAGCATTTCAAAAGAAAACACTTTTTTTTATTTAATATATCTTTATCAGAGAAAGATTTGCTTGTAAAATGATTTTTGGCCTTAAATTTTAGCCTTTTAGTTATTATCCCTTATTAATGATATGTCAGTTGAGTTTACAGAATGTCAGCATGACCACTAACAATCCCTTTTTCTTCCATTTCAATGACCAACATTATGGTCACATCACATTGACAACACCAGTTCCTGTACGATCACCAAAGTTAAGTAATGACAAGCCTGGCCATTACCTAGATGGGTGACCACTTGGAAATATCAGGTGCACTAAGCCTGAATGTTCAGGTAGTCTAATGGATAATGGCTCAAAATTGTTAATCAGAGAGCCAAGTTCCAATTCATGTTGTTACATTCACTTACATGCAAAAACATTGAAACCTGCAAAAGGTTGATACACCATAAAAAACAAATTGTATTTTTCTTTCTCTAATATTAATATCCCATTTTGGATTTTATGCATCCTGCTGATGAGCATGTATTTTGTCCTTTTAGTTTACTTATTTTTGACTCAGAATGAGAAATTGGAGAGCCGAATTTGAATTTCATTTGGGTTTGTTACAGTCATTTTCACACAAATACTCTTGGGAAAGGTATGAATCCATCTCTTCTCCCTCCAGCTATGGGTTGAATAGCTGGAAAAACTGAGTCTTATAGTCTTGGTTGACAACCAGTCTACCGTAGAAAGAAATGGCAGCCTACTGTGGGAAATCTTCTATCAAGTTATTTATCAATTGAAAGAGAGATGATCACCCAAGCATGTATCCCATATAGCACTTGACTGACTTACTCTGTATAAAATAATTACCGAGAATGAAAATTTTGATGTACTTGTTTAATAAATCCTACCTGTTATATATATAATCATTAGAGGAAATGAAAGTTTGGAAGGATTTGTTTAATAAATCCTACATATTATAGAGCATGTGAGGATAAATTGTCATCTAAATTACACAAAAATGAAAATGACACTAACATTTCATTTTAACAGATATATTTACCAAAATTACACAAAAACATCTTGAAATAGTAAAGGGTAAATTTATTCAATAAAATCAGCATTGGTTGCAACCACAGCCTCCAAACAACTTTGGAATCTCCTGCAACTCTTCTGTACCGTCTTCTTGTTTAAGTTGTTGAATGCAGCTATAATTCATGCCTTCAGTTCATCTTTAGTATTACAAAGAGTTTTGTTGGTCACTTGCTCAACTGTGCCACACACATAATCAAGGCGGTTGCAATCTGGGGAGTTAGGTAGCCAGATATAAGGGGTGATGTGGTTGCAGATATTGTCTGACAGCCATGACTGGGTTCTCCTGCTTGTGTGGCATGGTGCAATTCTATTGCCAGAGATAGGGTCTTCCAGCAGCCACCCACTTGGCCCAGGGCAGCATTACCTCTTCAACGTACTTGATGTAGACCTCCATGTTGAGTCTGAATCCCTCACCAACAAATTCAGGAGTTCTTTTCTCATCAGAATGATTAGAGTGAATTTTCTGAGCTGCTGTACCTTCATAATCATCCTCAACTCTTTCTGAATCCTCTGCAGTATCTTCAAATTTACACCCAAACACTCTGAAATGTTCATATTGGAGTTTCTGGTGAGAATACCAAGTAGTACAGCATGCCATTTCTAAATTTCTGGTGGAGTGAATTGGATCATGATGCACTTTTTTTCACAGATGATGCCTAACTGACCCTACTCTACTATATAGGCAACAAAATGAAAAACAAACATGTGTGAAATTAAAAATATAAAATGGTAACAATTTACCCATCACAACCTCATTAGAGGGAATTAAAGTTTTGATGGATCTATTTAAATCTTGCCTATTATATATATTAGGTTGGTGCAAAAATAATGACGTAATAATGTTGTTTTTTGACATATTTTTTAACGTCAAAAAACGACATTATTACGTCATTATTTTTGCACCAACCTAATATAATCATTTGAGAGAATTAAATTTTTGATGAATTTTTATAAAATAAATCCTAATTATAATATCTAATTTAGTAATAAGATTTCCTTTTGCAGTTATTTTGTAGATAATCTATGTAAGTGTTAATGAAATTTTCTCATTAGCCATTAATTATCTTGTTGTAATAGTTCATTATTTGAGTGAGGAAAAATACTAAACCTTACAAAATAAAGTCAGTCTACTCTAAAAAGCCAAATCTGTTTCATTCATACTTGGTTCAAATTTTGTTTGATTGTTTTAACATTAAAATGAATGAAAGCTTTTACTGATTTAGCCTTGGTGTTGAGACACTCCTTGCTGCAGGTAGCATGTAATCTGGTACAAGTTGTTACTTAGAGAGGAGATGGGAGAAGACAATTTAAATATGGCACATCAATCCCATTTATAACTGCTACACTACATACACATTCTCTGAGATGGTTAAACTTGTTTTTGCCTAGATATGCTTGGAAAGGTATGTGCATCTCTTCCCCTGAGGTAGAGGTTAATAGCAGGGAAGAATGGTCTCTCTAGACTTGGCTAGCAACTAGTCTCTGGAAATGACAACTTTGAATTCAATACCGGGTGGTCATGGGACCAGTAACAATACCACGTACCTTACTTGCTATGGTAATCACTGCAGTAATACCTAACATGGTGCAGTCTTGACAACATACTCCACAGAGGAATCTACAGGACATCTCTTTATTATTCACAAGATGTATTGAATGAAGTTGGGGACATAAGGAAACACTGAGAAACCCACCTAATCCATTTTGGTTAATGGACAGCAAAGTGGGGATAGAAAGACATGGTAAAGAGTCACACATTGCTTAGAGCTGTAATGTAGCTTCCTTGTGTTTCTTACACAAATATTTTCCTGACAATTGTTCTGATAAGCTTTCATCTTTGGTACTTTGATTTCATGAATTTAAGTATAGTACTAGATTGGCAGTTAGGTCTCATCATTTTACTGCTGAAATTGCTAAATGTAACTTTAACTTCTATTCTAATAGTTTCTTCTCTTGCACTTCTTGACTGTGTAACTCTCTTCCAGTTTCTTGTCTTCCTGTCAACTACAATCTACAAAAATCACTCATTATCATTTGTCTCCTTGAATTCTGTTCTTTTTATTGTCCATTTTCTTCATTAATGTTTCCAGTTTCCTTCACTCAGTTTTCATCCTCAGTAACTCCTTGTGTCTTAGTGGATTTATCACCTTCCCTGGAATGAAATGATTAAAAAAGAAAAAAATGGGGCAAGACGTTGTGGAGAGCCATGATCACCCATTTCCAGAAGATTGATTTTTTTTACTGCTTATCAACTATGTGAATTACTTGCATTACTTGAGCCCAAAACATATCTTGGACCATAAGAATAATTCTTCTTTTTTCATTTTGCAAGTGAATATTGCATTAACAATTTTTTGAGAATAACTATGATTTTTACACAAACAAGTCATACGATTTAACCCATAGATAGGGGGAAAATGAATTCATACCTTTGTATTTGCACCTAAGTTAATTCAAACTCAGCTCTCTGATTTTTCATTCAGAATTGAAATCAATTACAACACCCAAGCATCCAGTTCTTGAAGAGACATGGTTCATAAAACGAAGAATATAGATATTATACAATACTGAGGCTTAGTATTTGAGTGAAATACAGAGTTCTTAGAGAAATCCCTTAAAAGAGAACATAAAAGTCTGATAAAGGGTAGAGAATGGACTCTTCAAAATGTGAAAGAAAAAACAAAACAAATGACGATGCTTGTGTCCAGAAGAGAATTGGATTATAGCTTACCCTACTGTTCACATTCACTGGGTTCCTAACTGAGGTGATCTGAAGAAAACTAGTTTTGTTTTTAACTAACATTAAAACAAGCCAGCAATTAAGATATTAGTGCAAACTAATTAATAATATATTAACCAGTTAACAGAGAATGATATTTTATTGCTAAAGTTCTTGCAATGTGACATCAAAACTGACTGATTTATCAAAGGGTTTTTCTTTTATTTTTTTTTTCCTTCTGAAGTGTTAAGTGAAAGATGTTTTTTTTAGGTCCATAGTTTTCTGTATCAACCAGGTAAAGCAGGATATGATTGATTAGTTCATTTCTCTTCGGGGGGGGGGGGTTAATCACAGAGTGAATCTTAAGCCCAAATCAGATAAAATCAGGTCCCTTGTTTGAGTGAATTAGTAGAAACAAAGTGAACTTTATTTTCTTTTGTTGCTAGTCAGATTCTCACTAGGGAAGGAAAGAGGGTTAATATTATTATTATTATTATCTTCTTCTTCTTCTGATGATTATTATTATTATTATTATTACAGTCAACTCTCTCTCTCTTTCTCTCTCTCTCTTGCAGCACTCAGTAATTTGACCAGAGAAAGAGAGCTGACGGACATTATCATTATTATTATTTTTGGTGGTGGTATTATTATTATTATTATTTTCATATTCTGATTATCATTACACTTACAGTCAAATTTCTCTTTCTTGCAGCATTCAATAATTTAACAAAAGAAAGCAAGATTAGTGACATTATTATTATTGTTGGTGGTGGTATTATTATTTTCATCTTCTGATTACCATTACAGTTCACTCTTTCTCTCCTCCAGCAATCAGTAATTTGACTAGAGAAAGAGAGAGCCTTGACATTATTATTATTATTATTTTCTTCTTCTGATTATGAACTCTCTCTCTTTCTCTCTCTCTCTATATATATATATTACAGCACTCATAAATCTGATAGGAGAAAGAGTGAGGGTTGACATTATTATTATTATTGTTTTATTATTACAGTCCACACACACACACACAATATTTCTCTTTCCCTCTGTTGCAGCATTCAGGATTCTCACTGGAGAAATAGTGAAGGTCGACTGTAATTTCATTGGTTTTTTTTTCCACTGGGTTAACCATTATTTTATGTTTATTAGCAATATTTTTATCTGTTTCTCTTTTTAATGAAACATTAAAATTACATTCCAGTTCCCATCACCATTACTATTGTAATTATTTACCTCAAATTTACAACTCATACATGTTTCATCTTTACAAAAGTGTTTAGGAGCAAAGACTTCAATGCAATAAATGATGATAAATTTAAAAACGATTAAATACTTTTATATGTGTACAGCTGGAAATATATTATTTTTTTTTTGTTGATTTGTAAAATTGCTTTCATGCCAACTGATGCCATTCTTCTTGCAGATCAGTTAACACAAGATTTGCTACTGAACACAAGAATGTTAAAAATTTTGGTATCTGTCAAAGTTTTAACAACAGGTGTAATAATGTTTTACAGTCATGACTATATTTAATGTAGATCTGTTGTGTGAGAAAATTGGTTCACTGTGTCATGCTAGACAATTTCTCACACCAAAATCCACCTTGCATAGTGATAAATCTAACATTCAATTGTGCATTGTATATTGTTGCATATATATTTTGGTTCTTCTGGTATATATCTCAAGATTCTTCACAAAATCTACAGAAGTCTGTAATATTATCGATCCTGACCTGGCGTTTCAGCTTCAGTAACTTTCCACTCTCATAACAGCTTCCCTCTGTCTTTTCTATAAATATTTCACATCAATTGTTTTAATGAGTTTTTCTCCTTGGTATCTCAATTGTATGAATTTGAGTGTACTACTTGACTGGCAACTAGGTCTCATCGTTTTATTGCTGAAATTAGATGCTACTGCAAATTCTATTCTAATACCTTTTCTCGCACTCCTTGCCTGTGTAACTCTCTTCTAGTTTTTTGCTTCCTGATCACCCATGATCTTCAAAAATATAAGTGCAACATCAATAATCATCTTCTGTCTTCCTGAATCCTGTTCTTTTATTGTCTTTTCTTCTTTTCTTTCACCCTCAGCAAACCCTTTCATTTTAGTGGCACTATCATTTTACATGGGCTGAAATGATGAAAAAATATATATATATATACTTGTCTGTCCGATCTGGACCCCACTAACCACCACCGGCTCTGTAATCAGATATGGGACTTTTCCTCCTAAACCTTCATTTCACAGGGACAAAGACAGATGATGAAGTGATAAATGATGCTTTTAGAATCAAGAGACAGGAAGTTATAGTTTTCAATGATCACCCACATTCTGAAAGGAGATGGCACATAAGATGCGTGTTGGAACAGTAACATCCAACAGATTATAAATTTTCCACTCACTGCAGAGATCAAGTCTTCTGGCATGGATTGGATTATGGATTTGAATTTTCCCCTACTTGAGTCTTAGGGGCATACAATCAATGAATTGGCCCTGGGCATCACCAAACCTCTGCATGCCACTGAGAGACTGAAATGTAGTTTAACTAGCTATAAAACATGTAGAGACTGTACTGTTTTGATATTAAATCTGCCATTTCATTTTTCTTCTTTCATAATATTCCCTTAATATATTTTTCAAGTAGGGCTGAAAATGAAAAAAAAAAAAATTTAGAAAAAGATATTTACTAATTTTAATCTCATTGAGCTAGAAACCTTAAACAGAATAGCACCATTCAGAATCAAAATCACTAGCAACAGCTTGAAAGATAATCTTAATTATTGCATTAGAATAACTTATTTTCTCAAGATTATTTTTTTCAGTGTTTGCATTTGTGTTTACCTTGTTTTACACAAGGTCACAAATATGGAGTGCACATTAGAAAACAAACTCACAGATAAAGTTTTCTGAGAACAGTCTGTTCACTGTCATTACAGCATATATAGTATCTGTACTTATAAACTTATCTTAATATGACACAAGACTTTAGTATTGGAAGACTGATGAAAATGAAATAATAATATATAGTAGCTGGTATCTAACCATCACTCAACACCAACCAGATAAAAATTGAAAAAGCTTATGTTAGTCTGGAACAAGGCTTAAATATTGGAGCACTAAATAAGTATCAAACTATAATAACAGGTAAGGATTAAACTTTATGTAGTGAAATGAAATGAAAACTGTTGTTAATGTTTATGCCATGAGCATGCAAAAAAAAAAAAAAAAAAAAAAAAAAAGAAAATGGATAATAAAATATAGTTATGAAAGATATTTTTAAAATCTTGGATAATGTCTATGGCAGCCACTATACATTCATTAGTAAAATCAGCAGGTTTGTTTTTCACCAATCCTAACCAGTGTCTGAGACCACCAGTGACCTGATTACACTCAAGGTATTTTTTCCAAACAAAATAGTTCCCATAGTTTTATAATTTTTTGATAGAAAATAAGAGAAATATGACATAGTCAGGATAGAAACAATAGATAATCTAAAAAAGGTGCTTTAAGTACACTAAAGGGTTAGTGATAAAAATTACCAAAAAGTTAGCAGGTCCTCTGATTCTAGTGCCCAGGAATTTGGTTCCTACACAAGAGTCTAGCAGGAAATTTTCTTTGGGCCTTTTCGAACAGAGACCTTGGCACAGTCAGACCTGTTTTTCATCATGCTAAGTGTATTCAATACTGATGCTGTAAGTCAAATCACCTAGCTAATGAAGTAAATGCTATTAATGTTTCTCAAATTGTACACTTGAGCTTAAAGCAAGTATTTCTCATAAACCATACATGTAATTTACGCATTTAAAGTAAATAAGTTTTGAATACCATAAAATCATTTTTTAAAGTAAAATTTATTACTTTCGTAAATCGAAAAAAATAATTCAAGTTAAATGTTAGTCTTTTGTAACTTACAGGGATAAATGTTTCCTGCTGATTTTAAAATATTAACCACATGTGTTTTGTAAAACTTCATCAAAAGTTCTTTTTTCTGTTATTTGTTGTCACTGTAAATTTTGTTGTTTCTTTATAAATATTTGTCTTTGCACCCCTATGTACATTTTGTCTTAATTGCAGTTTTCACAGTTGCATATATATCTCATGGAATAAAATATCCTTCAATATAATTTGCATAGTTTGTCAGTTCTCTCATGCATTCAAACAGAGCAATCGTGATTACAATGTCCAGAAGTTATCACTGAAGTATTTCATTATTTTTATTGTTATTCTCATTAGTAGTTGCAGATTTAATTATATTACTTTGAGATATTTAATTTCTTATTTTTTTATGATGATATTCACCTTGTACAAGGCTCAGAAGGCACTCAAAGCCAAAGGTTTCTGAGTAAGAGGTATAGTTTATGCAGATATGTGAGGAAGATTACATTTTAACCTTAGACTTGAACAGATTAATATTGTAGTGATCAGGGAAGCATCTTCTTGAAAGTTGTTTCCACAGAGCAGCAGTTTGTGGGAATAACCTACTCAAGTGGAACTTGCAGCTTACCAATAGAATACAAAAGGAATGAGACGTGGTTTGCTATAATGTCCATGGCATGGCAGGTCTTAGTCATGAAGGTAAGATTTGGTGAAAACCAAGGAATGGAGTTCATCTGAACACTTTCCATAGAAATAGGGATAGAGCAGTGAGGGGGTTGTGACATTTCATCTGTGAGAATGGGTTGTAGAATGGAAAATAATTTGTCACCCACAACAATGTGGAAATGCTTTTGGACTCTGATCTTGCTCTTGTAAAGGTAGGGGATAGTACGGGGAGTTAGGAACTTACTGCAGTACAGGGAACCTAAAACTGTTCCAGCATCTTTAGCAATGGATTGTATGTATGAGTCCCACTTGAAGTCTGGGTCGAGTTTAAGTCCCAATAGGCGATCAAGGCATGGGGCCTACCTGAGGGAACAGCTGTTCATTGCAGTTGGTGTTAGTTCTGGGTCTGATCAGCAATGATGGAATGTCACTAGTTTGGTTTTTGGAGGCATTGAATCAGATCAACCAGTTTTTCCCCTATTAAGCTGTTAGAGCTAGATGAGAGAAAAGATATATAATGATATTAAATATCTCTAAACACATGGACTCTTTGAAATTAATTTTTTATGCAGAACAGTGACTAGGTCAGCATTATGGCTGGAACAAATATTGTTACATTTGGATAGATGCAGAAATGATAGTAGTAAGCATATTATGAAAGATCAAATAGTAGATTATAATCTGGTGAATATTTATTTCATCTATGAACTGTTTATAGTAATTAGATGGTTAACATTTTTTCTTGCTTCGATGTGGCTTCAGGCTTTTCTCAAATGTTGTTTTCCTCTGCAAGGAAGTTTTACTGCAATGAATGTTGAGGTGCACTTGGGCCAAATCCCAAATTGTCAATATTCATTTCCTGTAAGATAACCTGGCACTTTAAGGCCACATTAAGTGGCAAGAGGCAGGAGCAAGTATGTTAGCAGAGATAGATCTGAAAACTGATTGCAGTTTCTGGCTAAATATATCTACTCAGAGGCTGTATTTTGAGAATATTGACTATTGACTCTAAACATTATGAAGAATTATATTTCTATGATTTATTACTTAGAAATGAGGGTTTAGTATATAATTAGGGTAGCATATTTTGAATTAAATTTGTATTTAATGATAACAATCAAAATGGTTAGTCTTTTGGTAGACTAAGAAATATGAAGTAAAAAGTTTTTAAGAAGAGATCAGCCAATATTTTTTGCTAATCAATTCACACTAAGCAAGGTGATAATGCCACTGAGACACAAAGTGCATGAAAGAAAATGAAAGTGGAAACAAGAAAAAAGGAATAGAATTCTACTCCTGTTCAAAAGATCGAGGAGGTGTGGGAACTTGGTGATAGGTGAACCTGTCTATTCTGACTGATGACAAATAAATAAAAAGTAAATAAAATTTCAGTGTTTAAGCAGAGATGTTAGAAATATAGAGTTGAAGTAGACTTTAGAAGGAAGTAAAAACACAATCCTAAACAGCAAAGAAGGGATACACATTGACTCTTATTCAAAAGATTGGGGAGGAGTGTGAACCAGACAATAAGCAAACATATCTACTTCTCTATCTTTTCTTCTGAGAGAAAAAAAAAAGAAAGAAATAGTAAATACAATTTTAGAGTTTAAGTGGATATGTGAGTAGGTTTTTTTTGGGGGGGTGCAATTTTCTGAGATTCAATATTATTTACATTAGTATCTTCATCTTTGTTATTTTGATCACTACAATTCTGCATTCTCCAGTTTCAGGTCATATTAAATCTTGTAATCTTAACCACAGTTTATTTTTATTTAAATAAATTGTAAGTACAAACGTTTTTATTGCTCATATTAGTGAATCATTTTAATTGAAAAGGGTAATTAAAAATCCAATCAGATTCTAGGATTATTGAATTCACTATTTATACTATTTACATTCAGACTATAGTATTCATCACAATGTTTCAGCCAATGTACCCTCTGGCCTTCATCAAGTGCTTGTTGTTCCACATGACCTTAAATGAATTTCAAACAGAGTCCTTTATTTTACTTATAAAAGTATATTGTCCTCATTCTATTGTCCATGTCAAGGAATATCTCATTCATTTCTTATTTATAACGAGAAAAGATACGATATCCCAAAATATGGAGAGTAGAGTGCAAACAATTAAATAAAGAGCCTACCTTGTAAATTTCTAGAGTTTATGATGTTAAGCACAGTATTAGATTGGCAGCAAGGTCTCATCCTTATATAGTTGAAATTGTTAGATATGAGTCTAAGTTCTATGATAACAGTTTCTTCTCTCACTTGTAGAACTCTCTTCCAGCTTTTTACTTTCCAGTCAACTTTGATCTTAAAAAATCTGAATGCAATGTAAATCGTAACCTTCTGTCTTCTTAATTCCTGTCCTTTTATTGTTCTCTCTCTTTAATACTGTTTTCTTTTTCTCATACTCTTTCAACATTGCATCTTACTGGCTTTATTGCTCTGCTTGGAGTGAAATGATTAAAAAGGAAAATATAAAATAAAAAGGAGGGGAGATGTCACTATACAGTAATGTTATACAATATGGTATTACATAATAAAATAATATTGTAGTACTTTGGAAGAAACCAAGGTCAAATTGACTCAAATAATGTAAGCTTCCCACATTTATGAAAACTATACATAAAAGTAACAAGGCAAGAGACAACAGTAGACAATAGTGTTATACAATATTATATAATGAAATAATAAAATCAATAATGCAAAAAAACTATTAAAAAATAAAAATTTAACATTAAAAAGTACTTAAAATAATTATCTAATGTTGATGTTAAAATGAATCTTTATGAAAAAAAATAAAAGCAAAATCAAAAATAATTCTGATTCAAGCACGGTGAATTAGATTGGAAATTATTTTTGAAAACAGACTATTGATTGGTTGACTATTGAATGTATACTAATCATAAATGACTACTTTATTTATCAACTATAATAGCTGCTTTAAATTCCTACCTATAAATATTCATAATTAGCCAATACAGGCCAATCTCATTTGATTTTCAAGCTTACAAATCTATCTATAAAAACTCCTACTTATTTTCATTTGCAGAAATTAACATTCCTATATACAGTATTCTTTTATGTGCAAAGTTTTATCAGGACGGAGGCCTTCTTTTGTTGCTTTAAGCAACATTTAACTATTTACCATCATTGTTTCCTCCTGCTGTGCCTTCCATTCATACAGAATCATTCAATAAGTTACTTGCTCTTTCTCTCATCATATCCTATGAGTGTTAAATTCTCTAACCCTTCTTTCCTCATTCTGTGTCCTGAAATACATGATTGTAAATATAAGTTTTGCATTTTTTTTTCTAATTAAAACATGCCCCTTGCTCATGTTCCATCTATGGATCTCCAATAATTTGTCATAAGAACTACATCTATGTTGCTTCAAGTTTCATCCTTATCTGCAAGAAGATCTTCAGCATTCACTGCTATATAGAAAATAATAATGATAATTCCTCATCTCCAATAAATAATGAAAGAAGGCTGGAGAGTACAACAGTCAAAATGGTTTGAGTATAACAAACAAGATGAGAATGCTGGTCTGAATAGCAAAGCATATAATAAGGATAATTCCTCATTTCAAATATTCCATCATAAATAATGAAAGAAGGCTGGAGAGTACAATAACCAAAATGGTGTGAGTATAACAACCAAGATGAGAATGCTGGTCTGAATAGCAAAGTATATAATAATGATAATTCCTCATCCCAAACATTCCATCATAAATAATGAAAGAAGGCTGGAGAGTACAACAGCAAAAAGGGTGTGAGTATAACAAACAAGATGAGAATGCTGGTCTGAATAGCAAAGCATATAATAAGTATAATTCCTCATTTCAAATATTCCATCATAAATAATGAAAGAAGGCTGGAGAGTACAAAAGCCAAATTGGTGTGAGTATAACAACCATGATGAGAATGCTGGTCTGAATAGCAAAGCATATAATAATGATAATTCCTCATCTCAAATATTCCATATAAATAATGAAAGAAGGCTGGAGAGTACAACAGCCAAAATGGTGTGAGTATAAGAACAAAGATGAGAATGCTGGTCTAAATATCTTTAGCTTTCCAGATTCAGCCATTGCAATTATCATCTATGTATCATTCCTTAAATAAATTTAAGGTTATTCATGGATTTTTTAAATCTAACATTATTTCTTATTACTATAAATGTTGCAGTTAGTGGGTTGTTGGTATTGAACCAGTAAAATTTTGATTACTCAGCCATCGAGAGTGTCACATCCCAGTAAGGTTTTATTTTCCCTTTTAAGTAATGTACTCTTTCTAGTTCAAAATTGGGCACCTATTTCAAACATAGGTATCCATTAAAATAACATCTGAAGTAATAATATTGCAGTGGATTGGTAAATAGGATTGTACCTATTTTCATGTTATCTTGAAGAAAAATAATGTATTAAAGAATGAGTTGACTACTAATCATGTCAAAGAACAACACAAGACAACAATATAGATATATATAGTTCACTTGGATGAACCAGCTATGCAATATCTTCACAGACTAAAAGATGCTAGCTGATTCTGTAAATTTGAGAAACTTGGCACTCAAGATTTGACTGTTGAGTATGAATTGATTCAATTACAGTTGATTGAAGGTATGGCTGATACATTTCATAAATATAAGACATTGGAACAATTAGAATTGAATAATTTGTCTTTTAACTGCATGTGTGGAAGTTCTACAACAGCTGGAATTGATTAAAAAATATAATTATACTGAGGGCAATTTTGAAACATACTGTATAAAAAAGGAATGCAAGAAATGCAAATACTATAACAGTGAGCATTTAATTGACAGAAAAACTTTTGAAAAAATTTGCCATAACTGCCAAATAAAAATTTATTTTCAGTCTGTATGCAAAGTTAATGAAGAAAATTTCAGAGAAATTAGAATCCTTTTTAGAATTGGGTCATTTTTTATAATAGATACCTACCAAAATACAGAACCATTTGCTGAACTGTGGAAAAAGAATAGTGAGTTCAAATGGACTCAAAAGCAAAGCTTAGTGTTCAAGGATTTAAACAAAATACTTACAAAAACTCCACTGCAAAATCTTTGATCCCATAAAAGAGCTTACACTAACTACAGATGTAACTGAACAAGGTCAGCAATTTTATTGCAAGAAGGCCATCCAGTAATGTACTTTTCAAGAAGATTGATGGCAACAGAAATAAATTATTCAAATATTGAAAAAGAGGCACAGACAAAGATTATCCAAAACTGATAAAGCCTGGTGATATCATGAGATATTTCTAGGTTTGTGGCAATGAAGTTTCAGTAGATCATTATCATTTCACTTGTGGGTATCAAGTATCAGTTAATGCTTTTTAGGTGATTTGTCCTTCTGTTTTTTAAAAAAATTTTCTACTGACATTTCACTGCCACACCCAAGGATTATCTCCTGGCCATACCCAAGATAAACCTTTTCAAAACAGAAACTATGATCTGGAATTGGAAAGAAATCAGTGATTGTCCTTACCCTGAATCCATCATAAAAATTCAAGATGTGTAATTAATAAATACTAAACACTTCAAATACCTCAGTCATAACAAATTTAGTAGAGGAGATAAGTAAAGTGAACACAGTTTGGAAGATGTGTTAGGGGTAGTTTTACCCAACATCACAAGTTAATCAAAGAACTTGAGTCATGTTCTTAAATAGCCTCATGAAATCAAGGTTTTCATATATATGGCATATATGGCACCAGAAATGTTTAAACTGTCAGCTGTATACAACTACTTTCTCAGGTCGATGATAAAAATTGACTTCAAGAAAATAAAGGATCACTGAATCACAATGAATTGTACGAAATAACAGAAACCAGATCACTTGATGACTTTCAACAGCAACAACTAAAAAAGATATCACCTGTAACTTGAAGATAAAATAAAGGCATAATCAAGTTGTTGACATTTCAAACTGCTTTAAACAAAAGGTTAGGAAGGGAGTCCCAATCAGTACCGGAAGGAGCAATAACAGTTAGTGAACTTTGAACAATGTTTTCCTAAAAAATTGTTTTAAGAGAAAGATTTTATAAATTCCAACTGAAAGTTGCTCTGTCTGCTTAGTCAATGAATGTTGAATGTTTCCTTGAACCTCCCCAGTCTTTTGAACAGGAGTAGAGTTTTATCCCTTGTTTCCTATTTAGAATTGGCTTTCAGGATCCTTCTGAAGTCTTTTTCATTCTCTTGGACTTACAGTAGCCACATGTGTCTTTATGACATTATCACCTTGCTTGGTGTGTAATGATTAAAAAAAAGGAAATAGCTAATATTACCATTACCATTTATCTATTGTTCTGATGTTATAAATTCAATTCCTGCATCTTGGAATGAAAAGTCACTAGAATTCACTTCTAGTGACTTTTCAGTGATCAAGACGACAAATATGAAGGAAGTGGTTCAAAGAAATCAGTGTATAGATGCCTACGATTTTTAAACACTGTAGACACTAAAGTTTATATTAGGATTCTGCTAGTTTAGAGGAAACTAGACCTGGAAACTAATTCTCTGAATCCATATAAATCAATTGGTGATTCTTATTCAATATGGAGAAAGGAGGCTTCAGGTGTGTGATGAATAATTAGTGAGCAGGGTCTTAATTCCAATTGCATTCACTTTCATACAAATACCTTTGGGGAAAGCATGAATCCTTCTCTTCTCTGCTCCCAGTTATGGATTAAACAGCAGGGTAGACATGGATGTCTAACCTTCTCTGGTTAATAATCTAAGAGAAGGTTCCAAATTCTAAACTGTGGGGAAAACGATTGGGAACAATTCCACTAGTGTTTATAAGGATATATAATATAATAAAATGATCTGTGGAGTGTCATAATAACCTATATCCTGAAGGGGCATTGCATTAAAAACATATGTAGAAGAGATTTACACACTTGTCTAAGCTGATATTTGTCATCAGTAAAAATAAAAATTGTCAGAATTCTTTACAAAAAAAAATGTCAAAGTAAAAATATTTATCCATGTTGGTAAACTCCATTCTGTGAAACTGAATAGAGAAAAGAAATATTTAGAAATCTGTCTTTATGAATGCTTATATATTTGTCAGTGTTATAAAAACGGACATATTATAGTTTTATATATAATAAAAAGAAGAAAGTTCAGAGGAGCAAGGATAATAAAATAAATCACTGTAAAGAGGTGAATTGAAACAATAATAATGATAATAAGTAAGAAAAAGAAAGCTAACCAGTTTTCAATCCTCACTCTTTGGAGCCAATTGAGGACAAACAGGTAAACTGTGTTCACAACATTCAAAAAACAAGTAAATTAAGAACTGTCAAGGAATCACCAAAGGAAAAACAAAAAAAAGAAATATATAATCACACAATGATTACATTAAGTCACAACAGTCATTCCTTCAGATTACAAAGGGAGGGCTGCCCAGACATAATATATAATGTTTCTAATATTTTCAAGTAGAAATTAGAGTGCACCCTGCTGATTATGGTAAAGAAACCCTTGGTGAATGACATAGCATATACATGATGAGTATCATTTATCCAATATTCCAAAATCCAAAAACATCCAAAATCTGAAAGTTTCTAAGGTGCTGACATGGCTTGCCACAAATTGAAAATTTCAGAAACCGCAGGGAAGGTTCCTAGCTGATATGCAACTGTTGTAACTGACCTCTTCTACCCTGGTTGGCGGTTTGCCCACTCAGCTACATAGCCTACAATGGTTACATTTTTTTTGTTAGCAACCATTACAGCAATACCACTATTCGTCGATTACTTAACTGGTGTTTTGTCCTCAGTAAGGATATTATTCAAAACGTCAAAAAGTCCTGCATTTATGTATTTTTGTAAATAGTTATCATGATTTTTTTTTATACACATATTTAAAGTACAAAACATTAATTAATTTCACCACTTAAAAATCCATGTGAATATTACATGACTAGTATCATTACCTGCATCTGTATGCACACAAAATTTATTAAATTTTATATAAAACTACTTTCAGAGTATATATTATAAGCTGTGTTTTGTAATATAAAGAGATATCATGCAGCCCCATTTTGTAGATGCTATATGCAGATTAAATAGCCTGTATTCCAAAATCCAAAAAAATCTGAAAACTGAATCACTTCCAGTCCCATTTCAGATAAAGGATTCTCAACCTGTACTAGATTATTTATTAAGGGTCCAGAAACTGCTGAACCTTAAGTACTAACCGACTTATACAACTTATTGCATCTCCCATGACAACATAGCTGGCATGTACTGATATATTCATTAGTTCTACCTATATATTCCGTTTTGCGCTAACATTTATTATTGTAAATAACTGAACTCACATGTTATTGAGGCAGAACATCCTTACAGATA
This sequence comes from Acanthosepion lycidas, assembly GCA_963932145.1. Classification (NCBI taxonomy): domain Eukaryota; kingdom Metazoa; phylum Mollusca; class Cephalopoda; order Sepiida; family Sepiidae; genus Acanthosepion; species Acanthosepion lycidas. The sequence continues at coordinate 54,207,976 of OZ010575.1, forward strand.
GATGTCAACCAGTCATGAATTAGCAGAAAGATAGCAAGATTTCACACTTTGAGAGATTTGCTAAGCAAATCTAGTGCTAACCTTACCAAATCCCAATCCTGGGTATGACAATAAACTACATCCAACAGCAAGGCCTCTGATCAGGAGGTTTCACTATGAAAGTATAAAAATAGCTTTTAATACCAGAAATACTTTGTAAAAAATTATTACCAGCAATAAATTTTTGAATAAAAAAACTATTAGCAGCAATACATTTTTGAAAAAAATATTACCAGGAATAATTTTTTGAAAAAAAAAATATTACCAGCAATACATTTTTGAAAAAAAATATTACCAGCTATACATTTCTGAGAAAAAAACTTCTAACAGCAATACTTTTTTGAAAAAAAGAAAAAAAATTATTACCAGAAATACATTTTTGAAAAAAATAATTATTACCAGCAATACATTTTTGAAGGAAAAATATTACCAGAAATAGATTTTTGACAAGAAAATATTACCAGAAATAAATTTTTGACAAGAAAATATTACCAGGAAAAAAAAAAATTGTGGGCATTAAATAACCCATTGAGGTTGACATACCGTAAAACAAAACAAACCAAACCAAACTGGCCAATCAACAGCTTATATATTTGCTCTTTATAAAAAAAGTCTATGCTCAGTTTATATGATGATGATGATCCTTTTGAAAAACAAATGTTTGCAAAAAGTATAGAAATTTATTCTATATTTATGAGCTGGCACTATCAAACTGGTAATTTACTGATATTAACCCTTATACATCAAAGAAAGCCACTCTGCATTGAACCATCCACATTTAATAACGGATGCTGCATAGAATCCTATACAGAAAATCTTAGGAGATAAAAGGGAAAAAAATGATTCACACTAAGTTATTAGTAATTTGCATTTTATAAAAGAATTGTAGAACAGATGTATAACACAAACAGCATTGCAGTCTTAACCTGTTCAAGTCTAGAGTTAACTATTATCTTCCACACATATCTGCATAAACTGTGCTTCTTAATCTGTAAGCCTCTAACTCAAGTTGTCCCCACTGGGCCTTGTATAGGGTGAACGTCAATGTAAAAAAAGAAAAAAATCATAAGAGGTGAGGAAAAATGGGTTACTTACAACAATGTTCAATGCAAAAGACAATGATAAATCTCCACAATCAATGTCAAAACCAGAGTTCAATTTAAGAAAGGTAATGCTGTGCATGTGGTGGGATTGTCAGAGTATTATGACAATGATAAATTCCTACAAATTATGTCAAAACCTAAACTCCATATTAAAAAGGTAATTTTGTGCATGTAGTGTGGAATATTATGACAATGATAAATCTCCACAAACAACATCAAAACCTGAGCTGCGGTAATGTTGCGCATGAGGTGGGATTGTCAGGGTATTATTTATTTAGCATGCTTAAAATCGAATTAAACCCTAAATGCACACTTATATGTCCAGCAAATGCAATAAGTCCATAAAAGTCTGGTTACAAAGTGTTGAGCACTCAGCAATAGGAAAAATGTTCTTTGCCTCCATGCCAACTTATGGCTGCATGCATTAAGTATAACACAGGATCTAAGAACTTTGGAACTTGGTCTTTTCTTATCCAGATATCATATTCATCTGACCTTACACCAACTGATTATTACTTTTTTTGATCATTGAGAAATGCTCTGATGAGGAAAATTTCTGTAATCAAAGATAGATTGAAAAGTTTGTTGAAAATTTTCTCACATCAAAACATGTGGGATTTCTTGATAAGTGGCAAGAAGTCATTTCAAATAATGGTGAATATATAACTAAATAAAACTAATTTTATCTTTAATTGATTGATTAGTTTTCTACAGATTATCAACACTCTACAGCTTATTTAAAGCCAGAAAGTTTGTTTTTAGATTGTAAGATTTGTTTTGATAATAATAATTTACTGATAGAAGTTTTACTAATTCATCTATAGTTGGTGGAGAAAAGGTATTTGTGTGTAAGTGAATATAATGAACCTAACTGAAATGTGAACTTGACTTTCCGATTAAAGTCATTATCTATTACACCACCCATGCATCTAAACATACAGTACTTGGTATTCCTAACTGGTTATCCAACTAGGTACTGACTAAGCTTGATATTGCTTAACTTTGGTGATCGTATGGGAACCAATGTTTCATTGTCATATGGTCATAAGCCTAATTTTATTTTATTTTATTTTTTGAAAAATAAAGTTGACAAGCAAAAATGTGAATTAATTATTTTTTTAACCGAGGGAAAGTTACTGATTAAAATAATCACATGAAGGTTGGTACTGAACAAAAATACTTAAGACAAGAACAACAACAACACATATAAGATTCACCAGTGGCACATAGAAGAAGTAGTCAACTGCTACAAGTGAGTCAAGTAAATTCCACAATGAATCTCCAACTGCAAATCAACATACAGTATTTACTACTGTATTTATGAGAATGGGAACATACCCATTATTGTCCATAGATATGCTACAACATTTATAACTCAATTTAATAGAATCATTAATATTATGATGTGAGGGGTAGTTTTGAAAGACATAGATGAATTTCCTCACTTGATTTCTTTAATTTTTACAGCAAGAAAATCCAAAAAGAACTAGAAGTCCTACCAGAATTTATTATTGGTGAATAAAATATTAACATCGAAACATATGTAAATGTCAGTTTTGATGGCAGACACAGAAAGAATACTGTAGAATCTCATAGACAAGGGAGTAAATAAAAGTGCAAAGAAAGGAGGACTAAACCATCAATTGTGAGAAGACAGAATGTATAATAGGTAACAAGGGGGAGAGCCAAAAATATGAGCTATAAATTGGAGATTTCAAAATCAAGCAAGTAGAGAAATTTTCTATTACAGACATTTTCAGTACTTACTATTATTGTTTATTCAGCTACACATCTTTGGTTGAATTTGGACTTCCCTACTTCAACAGAAAATATGAAAACTAGAAGGAGTATTTTTTTCTATTCTGGTTTGGAAATGACATTTTTTTCTTTCTTTAAGCAATTCTCACACTTTCAGCTTATGCATGTCTTGCAAACTCAGTTCGATCCAGTTTTTTTGTTAATTTGAATTTATAACATATACAATGTAGCTTAGTCACTGTTTCATTTATTTCTCAAGAATGATCAAGGATTGCAAAAACTTTCCAAAATATATATCTGTTTTAATAAATAAATAATCCGTTAGAATTACAAGTTTTTATTCCTTTTAATTCAAATACACCAATGGAATCAAGTGTTTTTATTTTTTATCATTTCCCCCCAAGCAAGGCAATAAGGCCACTAAGATACAAGGGGTTGCTGAGTGTTAGAAAATATGAGAAAAATATACTATTAAAGAGAAAACACAACAAAAATTAAGAAAACAGAAAGTAACAATTGACATTGTGTGGGTGTCAGTGTATGATCTTCACAGAAAAGGAAGAAGACCAAGCTAAATATGACAATAGCATTTATACAGTAGATATATATATTTACATGTTGAAAATGAATGTTCTTTGTAGTGGCCATGAAGAGAGCAATAGTTTGATGTGATTTGTTGCAAGTGAATCTGCAAAGTTTTGAAGTTATTTTGTTGTAAGTGAGTCTGCAAAGTTCAAAGTGAGTTTGCAAAGAAATGATATGTACACCAATATGTGTGTGTGAAGCACATGCTAATAAAACACAGTGAACAAGAAGAAGACAAAACTTACTTTTGTCATGACATTGTAGGTAAAAAGATCACTGCTGACTACTTACTGGTTTTGTACTTCACTTATTTGTTGTAAAATATAGGAGTTTATTTCCTGTAATTGCATTTAAATTTTTGAAGATCAAAGTTGACCTCAAAGCAAGAAGCTGGAAGAGAGTTCCATGTATGAAAAGTGTGATAGAAGAAACTGTTAGCATATAACTTAATTAAAGTCTCCATACCACAGAGGAAAGTTCATCTGAACAATTACCATGAAAGCATTTATAGAAACGGAACAGGGAAGCTACATTATGGTGGCAGGAAAATGACTGAAGCCTAGATACTAGGTCAGGACCAACAATATTGCATATTCTTCTTTGGATTTTATCAAGAAAATATATCTATATCTATATATATATATATATATATATATAGTAAGAGCACCAGACTGTATGTGACAACAATATTCAGAGCAAGGGTGAATGGTAGAATTATAAATATTTAAGAAAATCAACTTTCCTATCTGCAGACTTATTAATTATTTAGGAATTGTTGTAACAGATGATGGAAATATGATACAGAAATTCAAAGGCATTTTGAAATTGACAAAGATCCCTTCCAAAAAAAAAAAAAAAAAGTTTTAAGAAAAAAGAAAATTTCATTAGAATGAAAAGAGCGCTGAACGACAGTGTTATATCAAATATCATTTATGGCAGTAAAGGCTTCACAATTTCCTTATAGATGAAGAGAATTTGGTTTGGTTTGATTTAGTTGTTTGTTTAATGGCATATCAACTCCTTCAGGGTCATTTAATGCCAATATTTTATTTTCTTGCGAACTTTCATATTTTCTTTCCAAAAATGTATTGCTGGTAATTTCTTTTCCCTTGATAATGTATTGCTGGTAACTTTTCAAATGTATTTTTATATTTTCATGTTTTGACCCCAGTTTGAAGGTTCACTATTTGCCCATAGCTGGGACCCTGACAGGTGCTACTATCCTGATGAAGAGAAAGCTTGAGACAACTGAGTGGTTCTGTTGAAAGATACTGAGAATAGGATGGACAGAGCATGTTAGCAACAAAGAAGTTTTAAGGAAATTATAACAAAAAGAACATTTGTGCTTAAGAACAGAAAAAGTTGAAAGTTTGGGAACATATAATGAGGAAAAAGGGCTTGGAGAATTTACTACTCTACTCACAGGACATACTGAAGGTAAGAGAGGCAACTTACCTCAAGAACTTGTGTAAATAGATGACAGAACATGGACAGGGAAGAATAGTAAAGGGACAAACATTGCTTAGAGCTACAAAGGATAGGAAGTTGTGGAGAGTCACAGATGTTGCTGAACATGACAAAATAAAAAAGTCCAATGATAGATTCAAAATGAAGCTACAATGAAATTATTTTTGTTATAATTATTATCTGAAAAATTAAAAAAAAAATTATTGAAACTGTAATGGTTCTAAAAGACCTTTCAGAATTCTTTTTGGTCAGCACTAACTTGACACTGAAGCCATACTGTTTTCTGTCTGCACTTGTGTTGCTTTGCATCCTCTCAATGCAGGCCCTGTAGCCACCTCATGTCCCAAATTTCTCGGCTATAAATAGCATACTTTATTTGATTGCAAAGAGGCTGTACTTGAGAAATAATGAAAAATATTTTAGAGAATGTGTTTAAAAATTTCAATATCCATTATAGTGTTTACTTTGGAAAAGGTAACAAATTAATTAAATATGAAAATAAACTGATTGACTGGTCCTGGTCAAGCTTGACATCTTTTTATTTAAACTTTTTGAGTAAGTATTGGATTTGCAGCTCTCACTCTCTCACTCTCATATATATAAGTAAAATATGTCACTTAGCTAATTGATGTTACCAACTTCATAGTTTCATCGATGGACCCATCCATCCACTCGTCAGGAGGTATCAGTAGTTGACTACTTATGCTTCTCAATTTTTACGATTTTATATTCACTTATCATTGGTGCAAGTATTTCAAAGTGTGTGTGAATGTTCCCATGCACCTAACTGTGTAGATGGGCATTACAAGTTTCATAAAAGAGGACTTATAACAAACTGCAACTAAACTTTTTATTACATTTTTCTGGTGTTCATATATATATTTTTTTTACTTTTCTGGGCATAAATTGTGTAAAACTGTTCAAATGTTCTATATATCTGAGCACTTTTGGCTATTCTAGTAGCCATGATCATGGATTTTTTTTTCCATTTTTAACTGGATATGTAAACTTTTATATATGTGTATTTATAGTGATGAGTATTTTTTTTTAATTTTTCAAACGCAATCAGCACATTGCAAGCATGTTCATAGTTGATATTATTGAGTCATGACTTTTTCTTCTGTATTTTATTTAAACAGTTTTTACACACTCTACCTTCATAAAAAAAACACTTACAGAAACACAAGAGAAACTGAATAAAAAGCTTAATTTCAGTTACTTGTCAGTTATTCTTTATAAATTGTTTGTACAAGAGGGATTACTATACAAATACACAACTATATATATGTATATATACGCGCATATATATAATTCTTTCAAACATATTTGGTTAAATAATAGTTCTATCAATTTCTTATCTAATTTTTCAATTTTACAAATTAGGTGTTTAGTGTTATTGCTAAATTTGCTGACATTCATTTTATATTATTTTCTTCTCAAGTACTTTTGAATGTTGCTACATTCATTTTCATGGATTGTTTTGTGTATATTTACATCACTGTTTTTCAATCCCAGCATTCTCACATTTGATGGAGCCAATTTCATGTCATTCAAGGTGATGTCATAAAAGCACACATCAATATATAGTCCCCTATGGAGAAAAATACCTCATTTAATGGTGGATACTTCTCTTATTACAATAACCTTCAGAATTTGGAGTGTTTTTTGCACTGTGTCTGATTTAAAATTTTGATGTTATCTACTAAAATTTGTTTTGTTAATACTATTTTGCTTAATTTGTCATATGTGCAGATATGTGCATGAAATTCACTAAATTTTGAAAAATGACAAATCAACTTATGAGAAAGTGTGGTGCATGCAAGGACAGTGTGAGAATTTAATGTTGTTTGTTGATTGTTAGAGATACAATCTCCCAAAGGACATGAGAATTCATAAAGATCATTATTTTTATACAGGGTAGATTTTTGAGGTTATTTCTAAGAATTAGACTGGATGGTTTGAATTATTTTTATATTTTTATAAGTTATTTGTTCAGTAGGGTATTTCCATATCAAATAACAAGTGTAAGTTTTTTACACTTCACATCAAGAAGCAACTTTTAAAATTTCTAGGGCACATAATGAAGAAAGAGGGCTTGGAAAATTTGATACTTACAGGACAGATTGAAGGCAAGTGGGACATAGGAAAACAACACATAAACTAGCAAGTGAGCTTGAGTAAATGGATGGCAGAACAAGGTTTGAGAAAGATAGCAAAAAGACAAAATTTACTAAGAAGTGCAAAGATTGTGAACAGCCATGATCAGCAATGTCCTGAAGAGAGACAACACATAGAAGAAGAAGGAGAAGAATGTTTTAATGATTTTGAATTCACAGTTGTCCTCCTCCTACACTGGTTACCAACCATGGCTAAACAGTCCATTCAAGTCTATAATTAAGTCTATATATATGTGTGTTTGTAAGGTATGTTAAAGAAACCTAAACAATTCATAAGTACCATATATCTTCACTAACAGGAACTTCTACAGGCTTTTATATATATATGAGGTGGGATGATATCCATCACACATTGGTTACAATTTTACTAATCATTTTCAATGTAAAATTGAATTGTAACGAGTGTCTGTTGTCTGTCATTTGTTATGCTCTCTCTCGATATATATGATAAAATATAGTTTTTAGGTATGCTATATTTATTGGATAAAAGTGCTCAATATCTAGGAAAAGTGTGTGTAAATATGAGAAGGGTGGACACTAATGTCAACATTGAGTAGTGACAGTCTGTTGCATGCTTGAATGCAACCGTTTGCCTATGTGAATTGAATTATAACTTATCAATTTATATATGCTAGTTATTTATGCCTCATAATTAGCTAGATCAGTTATTTCTAATTTATTGTGTTATACTAAAGAATATTGAATAAGAAGAAACAGTTATTTTAAATTATTTGGGTGGCTATTGAATAGAGTTAACAAACAACCTTATACAATAGTTACAAAATAATTATGTTCTGGCCTCTAATCAGTTATTTTTAATAGCCATAGAATAATTTAAAATAACTATTTTTACCTGTTCAATAGCCTTTAGAATTATTGGAAATAACTGTCTCTAGAAAATGGATCCAGTTAATGGCCATTGCTGTGGCGGGGCAATCTCCCTACTCATCCCGCCTGGGGCTATGTGATTTTTTTTCCTTTTCCTCAAGTGGGTTATCAATGGGACCTGTTTCCTGGACATGGAAGCCATCAAGAGAGTCATGAAAAAGCTGTGGAGAATCCCAGGAAATACCTTCTAGTGGTGCATGAAGTCATGGCAGAAAATGGGAAAGTACCTTAGACTTGAGGCGGATAATCATGAAGGGGAAAACTTGTAGTTTGTAGTTTGGATTTAGCATAAAATTTTTGTGATTCTAGTCCGGTTTCTTTTCTGACATATATATATATATATATATATATATATATATATATATATATATATATATATATATATATTAGGTTGGTGCAAAAATAATGATGTAATAATGTCGTTTTTTGACGTTAAAAATACGTCAAAAAACGACATTATTACGTCATTATATGCAGATGACAAAATGTTGGTAGTAGATAAAGAAAGCAAACTGCAGGAACTCCTAAAGATGGTAGTAAAGGAAAGAGAGAAGAAAGGACTAAACATCAATTGTAAGAAGACAGAATGTAAAAAGAAAAAATTAATTTCTAGCAATAGGTTTAACAGATGATGAAAAATGCAACACTGGATTCTGATGTCACATTAAAATCGCAAAAGATGCCTTCCAAAGTGAGTTCCAGAGACAGGAGGTGCAAGAAAAGAACTTATCAGAATAGGACTTAGTTACATCTTGCATTTTTTTTACAGAAAGGTTCACTCTTTACAAGGCCTAGGGGTCACTCGAGGTAGAGGTTTACGTTAAGGGGTAGTTTAGATGGAGAGAAGGGAAGTTAACAGTTGCCTCTAGAATTGAACAGGTTAAGATTGTAGTGATCTTGAGAGTCTGTTCCATAGGGTAGTGGTTCATAGGAAGGAGGTTTTTGAGTAAAACTTACTTCTCACCAATGGAATACAGAGGGAATGTGGGTGGTTTGTTACTATGTAAGTGGCATGGCAGGTCCTAGCTGTGAAAGTTAGACCTGACTTAAGTTCATGTGTTTGAGGTATCAAGGAGGTAAGCATATCAGAACAATTATCATGAAAATATTTATAGAAAAAGGACAGGGAAGCCATGTACTGATTGTGAGAAAGTGACTGAAGTCAAGATGCCAGGACAGGACTGATTATATTACAGACCCTTTTTTGTATTTTGTTAAGAAATTTGTTTGTTACAAAGCAGGAATACCAAACCAAATATAATAGCAATATTCAATGTATTGATGAATGGTAGATGTATAAATGTGCAAGATGGATTCTGGTGAGGAAAATTGTCTGGCATGACAAAGTAAACCAACTTTCCTAGCAGTAGACCAAGCAATCTATATTTATAATTCTCAAAATGTATGTGTGATTGGATGTTGTTTATACATTTCCACAGTCTTCATCCAATTTTGATGAGATTTTTTTGTTTGATAGATCATTCTTCAGTGCCAGTTTTGAGTCCAAATTGTTGGCGACAATGTCTCTCCACTACTTCCTGTCCATTATAACTCTCAGCAACGTTTTTACTATTTACTATCTGTTCTTGGATATATATCTTTCACAAAAACTTTAATAAAAATAAATACTTTAAATTATTACAATAATATTATTTATTATTATATAGTTCTCCTTTAGCCCCCCCCCATTCAAATTGTTAACCCCCATTTGAGGATGTGCCTCAGTTGCACCCAATTGTTGTTACTAATATTGATTTTTGGGTGGGCTGACTTTTACTTAAACTGCTCCAAATGAACGGCAAAAATTGCACAGAAAAGAAAGACCTGGTAAAAGAGCTAATTGATTCAATACAATCACTCCACTTCATGTCAGTAGAAAAGAAGACACAAAGAGTTGCACTCCTGTAGGTTGGAATCAGCCATGCTGATGAAAGACAGAAAAGGTTCTCTATAGTGATTAAATGATAGCAGTTTTGTTCTCAAGTCATTAAAATTTACAAACCATTTCTTGCTCCAGTTAACCACTGATTAGATGTCATTTTTGAGAGTAGCTACCAGTTTTGCTTTGTTGAAGTTATTTGATTTACTGTTAGGACAGGAGTAAATAGCTGGGTGATTAGCATAAATTTCTAGTTAGAAAATGGTGACATCATGATGGTCATTGATAAAGATAAGAAACAACAGAGGTTCAAGAATAGATCTCTGGGGACATCCACATTAATGTGAAATAAACTCAGTGGTACTAGATCATTTCATATTAATGTCTGTTCATTAGTGTCTGTTCAACATGACCTTCATTAAACATTTTTTTTAAGAATGATTGAATTAAGCCCAATATTCATCCAGAGGCATGATAGCCCTTGAGTTTATAGAGTAGACCAGAATGCCAAACCATGTAAAATGTCTTCAGGATATCTAAAGCAACAGCCTGAACCTTGCTGCTCTTATATAAAGCCTAATATACAAATTCAATAATAACCATTAATATGTCGGTGAAAGGTAGATTTAGAGAAATGGAACCTATACTGGTTATCAGAAAGAAGCCTGTGTGAAGTGAGATGATTAACCAATTCAACATTGATTAGATCCTGTTGCCAGAAAGAGATAAAAGACTAATAGAGCTATAATTCAAGGGGTCAGAAGGTTCACCAGTGTACTTAAGGACAGGAACAACAGAGGAGAGTTTCCAATGAGCTGGATAGTAAAAAGCAGCAAAGTATTTATAGTTTGGAAAGAACAGGGGCCAGTTCATTAGAGATTTTATTATAGTGATGAAGGTGTGTATAAAAACAGACACACTTCTCAGAAAGACTGATAAAAAAGAAATTGTGCACAGTGTGCCATGAAGTCTCCAAACTTCCCTGCCCAACTTTTAATTCAAAGTTTTATTTTTCCTTGACTGACTAACACCCAAGGCTAGAGAGTCCAGTCTGGCCTTCTATTCACCCAATAGTTGAAGGAAAAGGTTATCCACAAATTTTCCAAAGGCATTAGTGCAAAGTGAATGAAACCGAATCAAATTGAGTTTGAACTCAGCTCAGAAATTAGACTTTCCACACTTATAACCATTCTACAAACTGCACATTTATCAAACACACACACACAAACATACATACATATAAGTGCTGAAAAGTTCTTTGTTCAACCAAGAAGAATGAAACATATTCAACTGAATATTCCTAAAGTTCAACACAATTTTCAAATTTCTTTAGCCCATAAATAAAAATTCTGATTTTGATCATTGAAATACTAATTTTGCAAAGTTTTTTGGTTCAAGAACTTTTCATCTTTTTCTTGTATAGTTATCTTTCTGGCTTATAAGATTTTGGAAAGCCTGCAAATTTATTCATAAGCACATATGGCAAAATCTAAAATTTTATTCTCTTTCATGTAACTAGAAAATAGAGTCCATTTCTTCCATTTTTATCATCACCTATGATAAAATTAACATCTCATGAAATAATTAACCAAAGCCCCAAATGTTTATTTAACCTGTTCATCTCACCAGTAATGATATGCCTGATGTATGCATTCCTTTGATAGAATTACAAAGAGGAAATGATATCTTAAGTAGCATTAAATTAAAAGGAAGTTGATTTGGGGGAAAAAAAAAAAGAATCAAACCTCTTTGGTGTAAACTTTCTTTGTAAAATGTGCCAAGTATTAGTTTTTCATGTCTTTGATCTTGTTTCCAGAATCTGCTGAGTTGCTTGGCAATATTGCTGATGATGGAATAAAATGTGAAGAAAACAGAAAATTCTGTTTTAAAGAAAAAGAGAAATCATCCCACAGTGTTTATACATTTATCTTTGTGGATGAATCATAACTAGAGAAAGAGACAAGTTTTCCATATTTGTTTGTATTAAAGAGACTAGAATAAAGCCATACAATTTTGTTTCACATGAGAACAAATCATTGAAAGTGAAAGTGAAAGTAAATCGAGAAAGGTAAAAAAAATGATAAAGAAAGCAAAATGAAACAAAAAAAGAAGACAAGTCAGAAACATAAAATACAAAAATAATATGAATTTGAATAAAAAAAAAAGATGAAAAAGTAAATCAGTACTTGAATAAGATCATGAATAGAGGATGGAAACCACCTTTAAGCACAGTAAAAAGAGATAACATAACCTTGTTAAAATAAGAACAAGGAAAGATAATAATAAAGAAGACGTGGCTGAAGGAAAAAGAGCAAGTATTAAAGAACTAAGAAGGATAGCAAAAGTGAAAAAGAAAGTAAAAAGAAAATATAATGATAATTAAGATAATAGAAAAATATAAAAAAGAGGGGAATATCAAAAGAGAAACAAGAAAATTTGACAGTTTAAAGAATGAAGAAAGAACACAGAGTAGTAGGAGGAGGAAAATCTAGACAGAAACAAATAAAATTAAGAAAGAATGTCCCCCATAGATCTTTTTGCAGTGTGTTAGATAATACATATGAAGAAGCTAACAAATTCCTAGTGTTATTCTTCATTTTCTTTTTTATGCTTGCCATGTTACCTTCAGGATGTGACTCTCCACTAGTTCCTATGCTCTGTAGTTCTCACTATCCCACCCAGTGTCTGTTCTGTCATTGATTTATGCGAGATCGTAAGGTTGGTCACTCAATGTTTTCCACTGCCTCCTCTTACCTTCAATAGGCCCAGTGTGCATCAGATTCTCCAAGCCCTGTTTTCTCATTACATGTCTCAGAAAGTTCAAGTGTCTCTTTCTGATTCTAAGTACAAGTGTTGTTTTTTTTTTCCATTTTCCTTATAACTTAATCATTGCTCACATGTTCCATCTATAATATTCCCAATATTTTCTGCAGAACCAAGTTTCATTTTTATCTGATAGAAAGTTGTTCAAATTTCACTGGCATATATGAGGATTGAAACTAGAATTATGAATTAGAAAGACAGATTCTTTGCAGAATTACAAGTTTACTTTTGCATTCAAATTTTATTAAGTAAATCATTGACAAGATATCTCTGGATAATCCTTAAGGTGTCATCTTTGCATCATTTGTTTATCATTAAATTTAGGCAAATCAATTCAATAGATTTGTATAGGTAAATTGCATACTTGAAAGAAAGAAGTGGAAAGCACAAGAAAAATCTTGACAAAAAAAATCAGAAGCAGGAACTTCAAACAAAATCAAAGTAGATGAACTTGAATATAAAAAAAGAGTCAAAGAAGAAATGGAAGCAAAAATTATGAGTGAGAGCAGACAAAGATAAAATATGAACAAAAAACACCAAGAAATTGAATACAGTAACATGTTCTTATAAAAAGGAAGGTAAAAAAGAAATTTAAGTAAATAATAAGAAAAATATGAGGCAATATCTTCTATGTGCCATGTTCCTTAAGGATGTAGGTGATCATGGCTTTCCACAACTTCTTTTCCTTTGTAGCTCTTATTAAATTTTGTCTTTTTGCTATCTCACCTAAACACAATTCAGTCTACTATTTATACAAGCTCATTGGGTAGATTATATGTTGTTTTCCTCTTTTCCTTTTGCTTTCAATATGCCCTGTGAGTATCAAATTTTCCAAGCCCACTTTTCTCATTATGTGCACTAGAAATTTTAACTATCTCTTTCTGATGTTAAATATAAGTGTCTTTTTTGTTTCCATTTTCTTTAAAACTTTGTTGTTCCTTATATGTTCAGTCCATGATATTTTTCACATCCTTCTGTAAAATCACATTTCTCTTGATTCAAGTCTCTTCTTTAAGTATGAGGAGATTGTCCAGCATTCCCAGCCATATAGGAAACTTAGTATTACATAACAGTCTAGTACTCATTTTCTTTGTTTCTAATGAAACTTAGTATTACATAACAGTCTAGTACTCTTTTCTTTGTTTCTAATTTTCCTGTTTCTTAATACTTTACTTAGCTTTTCGAAAGCAATTTTTGCTATGATAATGTGTCTTAAGATTTCAGTGTCACACTTTCCATCATCTGTTAAAATACTTCCCAGACATGGCTACTGAAAGAAAAAGAGGAAGCACTAAAGATCTAAGAAGAAAGATGACAAAATATACAGTACAGTTTTTGTGTGCTTGCTTGAATTTGATATCCTAAATTTGTAATTTTGCATGTTGGGCTGTTACTTTTGCTAACAACTACACATTCTAATTTCTTGCAATTGATGTTTTATTCTTTCTTCTCACTTTCCTTCACTACCTTTTCTAGAAGTTCCTGTAGTTTCCAATTTTTGTCTGCTAATAACACAATGTCATCTGCATATCTAATATTGTTAAGATTATGGCTGTTGATAATGAATCCTGGTAGGACTTCTAATTCTCTCAGAATTGCTTCATTATATAGTTTGAACGAGTTAGTAACTAAAATAAAAGAAAATTAAACAAAGAAAGAAAGATAGAAAAACGGTTAGAGAGGAAGTAAAAGTAGGAAAAAATCTGTCATCAGGAAAAAGGGATTTCTTTTTTTAAATAGCATATCTTTTCAGGATATAAGGGATCATGTCTCTTCATATATTTTTTTTTCTGTTAATATTTACAAACTACCATGGCCTGATGATATAAATAGTGGAATGGTTTCTCACTGGCTTTGAATTCAGAGTTTTTCTTCTCTGCAACTGGCTGCTATGTAAAGACCAATTTCTTTAACCCATAGTTATGGAGAGAAAAGAAGGTTACTTGTCTTTCTCAAATGTGTCAGAACAAAAATAAATGTAACAAACTTGCCTGGAATTTTAACATCCCCTACTGATTTCACTGTCACATTATCCACACATCCTAACTATAAGAATATAAGTATGAAAATATGAAACTCATGTAAGCAAACAAAAAAATTCTTAATAGAGAATAACAGGAACAAAAACATAAAATGAAGAGGAAAGCTAAAATCAGAAGAAATTGAAGACAAAGTATGAAGCAAAAACAAATAAAAATGTGCAAAAAAGAGAGAAATAAAAAGATAAAAAAGACTGAAAAACAAGGTAAGAAAAAGAAAAGAAAGGCAAGGTGAAAAACCTGCTAAGAAGAAAAGAGTGTGAGTAACAGAAACATGAAAAGAAAAGGTAAAAGAATAAAAGGTAAGAATTAAACTATTTACAGACTGGGACAACTAAAAGGAAGATGTGATTAAATATACTTTAATCTTTAAAAAACATTATTCAGTATTATTATTGTTCAGGTAATAAGCATAAAACATAGCACAGATAGCTATATTGTGAAAAAAGGAATTTTCGACAATATAAACATTTTTATGTATTTATAGTTATTTTTTTTAACTTTTATCAAAAATGACATTCTTGTACACATAGTTATGGATAATATTATACATTAATTAATTTTTTCAATTAATAACTATTTGTGCTCACTTGTTGATATTAACAGCTATCTGCTAATATGTTAACATTTTGGAATAATGCAATAATAAAAATTTAAATTTCATCTTTCTGATAGATGTCGCAATCTATTAGTGAGAAAAACAAGTCAAAGTGAAAGTAAGGTAAGTTTTAGGGGATGGAGAGAAAGGAAGAGATATATCACAGTTTGGTAACAATGTTAATATAAATAGATAAGAAAAGAACAGTAAAGATACACAGAGAACCAAACAAAAATAAAACCTAGTTGGAATCAAACGAAATCAAAGCAGATGATGATAACAAAAACAAAAAAAATATGGAATTAGGAGAGAGAAGTGGGAGGAAGAGAGATAAGGGGAGTTCAAAATAAAGACAAAAATAGAATGTCAACTGCTGATTCTGCAGCCAGTTCTTATAGGAAGAAACTAGGAACAGGATACATTTTTAATACATCAATATTAAATGTCGACAGAATTCATTATTATCCAAAGAGAATATTGCTAGCAAAGCAAAATGCCTCATAACTCACAAGTTTCATTCAAAAAGCCATAGAAATTTTCATCTGAACAAAGATTTTACTTTTGCTCCGAATTATAAGTTGCAATCAAAACCCTTGTTTAGTATACAACTTGTCCCACAAAGTCATATCCATTTTATTGATCTAATTGCATCCTTTCTCTTTTTCCTGCTTCTCGGTATGAATGTTTTAATTATAAAAGCCATTTTGGTTTGAGTTTGCTCATCTTTGATATTAATATCTGTCTTTTGTCGAAATTTTTTAATAAGGAATTATCATTATTACAAGCTTTACCACCAAGCACATCTTGGTTGTTATACTCACACCATTTTGGCTGATGTACTCTCCAGCCTTCTTTCATTATTTATGATGGAATATTTGAGATGAGGAATTATCATTATTATAGGCTTTATTATCCAGACCAGCATTCTCATCTTGGTTGTTATACTCACACCATTTTGGTTGTTGTACTCTCCAGCCTTCTTTTATTATTTATGTTGGAATATTTGAGATGAGGAATTATCATTATTATATTCTTTGCTATTCAGACCAGCATTCTCATCTTGATTGTTATACTCACACCATTTTGGCTGTTGTACTCTCCAGCCTTCTTTTATTATTTATGTTGGAATATTTGAGATGAGGAATTATCATTATTATATGCTTTGCTAATCAGACCAGCATTCTCATCTTGGTTGTTATACTCATACCATTTTGGCTGTTGTACTCTCTAGCCTTCTTTTATTATTTATGATGGAATATTTGAGATGAGGAATTATCATTATTATATGCTTTACTATCCAGACCAGCATTCTCATCTTGATTGTTATACTCACAGTTCAGGTGTCTCTCTGTGATAACCTTATCAGAACACTTTATTAAATGCACAGGAGTAAATAGTTCTCATTATGCTTTTTATGCTGAGAGGAAATTTCATATCTGATAATAATCATTAGTATTAATCGCTTTTGTTTCACTTGTCTATTTCTGTCACTGAACCAGATTACGCAATTTTTTAGCACTATCAGAATCAGGGATTGAACTCACAACTGTAAAGGAAACTGTTATGTTTTAATCAATGCTTTAATTCAGTAGGCTATATCTCTCTCGTACAATAGATTAAAATATTTGTTAAAGCATATAAATCTGGTATTACTGAAATTCACATTTTCTGGTTCAGTGGAAGGAACAGACAAGCAATAAACAAAAAATAAGACTGGTGAGTATCAATGAAAGAAATTGACCAGTGAAACAAAGGTGAATAGGACTAATGATTATTAGTTGATATGAGTTATCTACCTTCAGTTCCCTGGTAGTTTCAAGTTCAATCCTTAACTCAAGTAGTGCTGAAAAGTCACAAAAAATGGTTCAATGGAGGGAATAGACAAGCAACAAAAAGTGAATAAGAGTAGTGAGTATTAACAGATATGAAATATCTCCTAAGCATGGAAAGTAGAATGAGAACAATCTATTCCTATGGATTGAATAAAGGGTTTGGTTCCAAATAACAAAATGGTAACTGAGTACAAGGACAGACACCTGAAAGAGGAATGAGAATACAAAAGGTAAAACACATGTAATTATAACAAACAAAATATGATCTGAATAGCAAAGCGTATAATATCTGGCTTGTTGGTATATTAATGATTTTACATGTACATGACTCAGTGCAATGGAAGTCAGGGAGAATACTTTTTAATAATATGCAAGAAACTTTTGCATTAGTCTAATATGATGGAATGCATAATTTAACTGAAAGATTGTGTAATGTCATAAAAAACAAGAAAAATATTGAGAAGGCTGAATAATGATGCTATGACATACTGAAAATAAGAGAAACATGGAAAATGCAAGTAACTTAAGGAATTTATAAGAAAAGATGACAGATTAAAATCAAACAGAGATGATAGTCAAAATGTGGGGGCCACAATCATACATTTCCTGAAGGAACATGGCACACAAAAGAAAAAGAAGAAAACAAGCCAAGCTTAATATAGTTCAAGCTACAAGTGTGGGTTCCTAGTAAGGATCCAACTCATGGTATTATTAAACAAAACAGCTTGTTAACCATTGCATTACAGCAGTGGCTTATAGTATCTGCAATAATAATATAAGAATCTAAGAAAGAAACTGAAAACAGAATATTCATTCTTTTTATAAACATAGACATATGGCTAATATTATATCACTTCATATACTTTACCATGGTAATGTTGATATTAGCGGTTTCCTTATCAGGAAACATTTTGAATTCATTGATGGAAGAGTATTATTTTTGGCTGAAATTTATAGAATCTTAAACAATTTTTTCAGGAAAATTGTTTTTACAAGACTACTGTCATTACTCTTTCTAGTATTGGATGTAGTTTCCTTCCTATCCTTTTGTTTAAATTAATGATGAAAATCATATATTGTGAAAAATAGAAATATAGTTCTACAGAAGAATACAGAGAACACTCTGGACCAAATATGCAAACATCAAAGTTTCAGAGAAAAGAGAAACAAAAGGACAGTTGTACTTAACATCAGGAAGAGATAGTTGAATTTCCTAGACTACATAATGAGGAAAGAGAGTTTGAAAAATCTGATACCCATAGAGCATAATGAAGGCAAGAGAGGCAAAGGAAAGCAGTACATAACCTACCTAGTGAGCTTGAGTAAATGGATGGTGGAACAGGGTTTACAAAAATGACAAAATTTGTTAAGAGCTAAAAAGAACAGGAAATCATGGAGAGCAATAAAGAGACATAGCACATAGAAGAAAAAGAAGAAAAAGAAGAAATCTTTCTTCATACTATAACACTATTATTGCAAAGACTAATTTAAAAAATTAATGTTGTATTTAAAGAGGTTACAAACAAAGGTGGAACTCCAGTGAAGGAGCAGCAACACACATGTAGATGAAAGAAAAATAGTTTTATTGTAAAAGAGAATACACTACTGAAAGACAGGGAATCAGGTGGCAGGCTAGTAATTCCCGAAGCAAGCCCCCAGGTATATCCTGTGCTCACTATATATAGCTACTAATATAGTCAGTCCACATTGGCGATAGGGAGTGTGGGACATTCCATTACAACAAATAATAATAATCTGCTACATACAGGATAATTCAAAAGTAGTAATGTAAAACAACTGTATAAAATTATTGTTTATTTCTGGACTTTCTCAATTACTATCAGTGTCCCAAGTGTGCACATCCTAAGTGCAGCTGGGTTAACCACCTGGTTCTATATTAGGAATAGCTAACAACATCCTTTAAGGCCCGATTCTGCACTTGGTGTTTATGAGGGTAACTTCTAGGTAAACCCTCTGCTGCATATGATGCCTCTGATTCTCTGGTGTGACAGTGAACGAAAAGTCTATTTTGGTATAATCTGGGATGAGCCCAGTACATATTGGAATCACTCCATGATTATTACATGAAAATCACTGACAATTAAAAATATCACAATCTATGTGTTTTGTTCTTTTCTCTCTATCCTTCTCAACTTATTCCTTCCAATATTCCACTTTTGTCCTCAGTCTTTTTTTTCTAAGGCTTTCACATCTATTCATCCATCAATGTTTTCATATCCATCTCTCTCTTTCTGTTATTCTCCTTCTCTCTCTATCAGTGAGAATATACCAAATATATCTCTTGAAGAGTAAAACTCCACCAGTAAAATGGGCATCTTCCTGATAGATATTTGCATATAAACCCAACCTTATTGACTCAAGTGTAAATCAGATCTATTTCTATCTTATTGGCTCTAGTGCAAGCGGAACCCTATCTGTCTTTTTTTACTCAACTGTAAAACTAGGATGATGCCTATTTTTGTGAGTTGTGTGCAAAACTGAGCCAAGATCCTTTTTCACTTTAGTCTAAATAAGACTCATTTCTACCTTACTGATTAGTGAAGGACGGACCCTCCATTAACCTTTTTGACTTGTGGGTAAAACTGAACTTGTATCTACTTTCTGACTAAAACCAGGTGCATGTTTATCTTTTTGCCTAGTGTATAAAACTGTAACTATATCTGCCTTTTTTTTTTTTGTACCCATGTCAACTTTTTTGACTTGAGTGCAAATCAGACCATTACCGTGTTTTTGAATTTTGTATAAAAATGGGACCTATGTCTACTTTTTTGATTCAAGTATAAAAGTCTACCTTTATAGTGATTTTCCTAGCATAGCTTAGATGTGGCACAAGGCCAAAAGTAGGGGGCACCCAGTGAGAACCGAACACACTAGTCAGTCATCATTGTTCTAGGTAGACAAGCTTGCTAACCATTACACCGTTTTGAGGTGCCCAAAGTTTACCTTTAGAACTAAAGTGAAAAAACAGATTTTTGTCAACCTTTTTGATGGGATTGTAAAACTGGACCAAGATCCTATTTTCTATTAATTCATTATGATTTTGTCCAAGAAGGCTAATATTTAGCATTAAACAATAAATAAAAGGATGCTGTTATTGAGAAATATTACTCAATTGAAGCATATAGAACTTAATCAGGATTTGTATTTTAATTTCTTTACCACAAAATCTAGTTTCTTTGGAACCATAAGAAATTTTGCTGTCTACCTGTCTTTTTCTCTGTGTGTGTATATATATATGTATTATATAAATGTTTAATTTTTTTTAAAATTATAATTTTCCAATTTTCTGAGGAGGTATTGTGCTTGGAGTTGTGGATAAATAAACGAAAATCAAATAATTAAATCACATTCATTTTGTGCAACCTCGTTCCCAATAGCCATTACACATGGCATCAAACTAGACCATTTCAAACTTCCAGATTTAAAAAATATTAGCAGGACACTGACAAAGGAATTTTAACTAGCACACAAACACCACGTCAGTTCTTGATAATGACTGTGAAAGTTAAAAGTGCTTGATCAAAAAAATAACAAAATATGAACTTTGGATAGTTTATTCACAACGTTGAGCACAATACACAACACCTTATCTGAAAATTGGAAAAATATAATAAAAAAATTAAGCAAACAGACCTTATCAGTACTTTTTAATCAAACTTCTTTGGATGAATACTTGCTCCCTAAATACACCTTATTCATATATATATATATATATATATATATATATATATATATATATTACACTAGTCATTTGAGAACATGCCAAAAGTAGGTAATAAATTTAAAATGACCTGACAATGTTTTGCTGCATGTAACTAATTTTAACACTCATTTTTCATTCAGACATTGTCTGTTGACTATCTTTGTTCTTTATAATTTGTTCACAGTAACCTGATTGACCTTTCATATATACATATGTATATCTATATGTTATAATGTACTCCATAGCTCTTATAAGTAATGCTTTGGCAACTTGACGTAAAGCCTGTATTACTTAGTCTGAAGACTGACTCCAAATGGCTTCTTCTTCCTAACCTCTGACTTGGAGCTCTTTATAGTTATGGACTTGTTCATATACTCACTGAGGGTATACTATTTACTCCACAACATCCCTACTTTTGTGATTAATACTTTTTATAAATAATTTATTTTTTTATCAGTATTAGTATCTCACTCCCCTCTTTCTGGAGAGTTTGCCAATGTACTTCACCTTGTAGTGCTTCCATCTCAGATCCACTTCCACTTCTTCAGTACACTTTTTTTTTCTGGAACTTTTCCTTGTAGGTTCCATAACTTGTTGTGGTATTGGCACATCAGAAACATCATATAGCATTTTTGTTGGGTCTTCCAATGTTTCTGGTCTTTCATCAAGGAACATTTTTTCCACTGATTATGGTGCCTTTTATGCTCAAATCTTTTCCCTTTTACTATGAAAATCAACTTCCCAATTCTTGCTGATATTATGCTATCTTCCCACATTTCTAGGCCATCCTTACATGCTCTAAAGAAAACTTCATCACCGACCTTAAAACTTTTGGTTTTGTTTTCCTTTCATGTTCTTCAACTTGGTAATAACTTGTCCTTTCTTTGACCATTTATTAATAAAGGCCTGTGATCTGTTTGAAACCTAAAATTTCTTCCATGAATAAATTTATGAAATTTGTTCATGGCAAATATAATTGCTAGAGCCTCTTTTTCTATTTGGCTTTAACTTTTCTCTGTTGGTATATGCGAGTGTGAAGCATGAGCAAAGGCTTTCATTTTACCGTCATTGTATTTGTATAAAATCACTGCTCCAATACTGTACTCACTAGCATCTGACACCACTACAATTTCTGCTTTTGGAATGCAGTGTGCTAATGATAAACTTGATGTAAGTCTTTTTTTTATTATGTCAAATGCCTTTTGACAGTTAACCCCTTTGATTATTATGTGTATGGTGCAGTTGAGTGAGAGACCAACAAAACTCTTTGTAACAACAAAGATAAACTGAAGATTCTGAAGTCATCTGGAAGCTATGGTTGAAACCAATGGTAACTTTATTGAATAAATTTATTCTTTAGTATTTCAAAATGCTTTTGTGTAATTTTAGAAAAGAAATGTGTCAAATGATTTGTCAATTTTATTTTCATTTTTGCATAATTTACATGACAATTTATCCATTGCACCCTGTATACTCCTGGACTCACCTGTCATTTTCAACATATGACAGTGAAGCAGCTCAATTCTTAGGACCAACAGCCAGTCTACCAATACATATCATTTGATTATAGTGATGAAGGCTTTTGCAGAACCAACCACAATTTTTGGAAGAGCTAAATACAGAGAACTGGTACACAGTATGTTAAAAAGTCACTAAACAATACTCTGCAGGTTTTGAATCCAGAGTTGTCCTTCTCCTAGATCGTTTGCCACCCAAGGCTACAGGACCCAGTCTGTCCTGCAATTTACCTATGCTAGAAGAGATGGATTCATACCTTTCACAAGGGTATTAGTAAGTAAATGAATGAAATGAACTTAACTGGAATTTGAACTCAGCTCTACAATTACTCAATCCAAGCCACTACCCATTACTATAAATGTTTTTATTAGTGGGTAAATGTATTTGAGTTGCTATATCCATTAAAAATAACGTTTGGTAATAAAAAATAATGTTGGATAAAAAATACATTCACCAAATAAATATACCTAGAGTGTGGCAGAAATACCTTCCACATAAGACAATAGTGGCAATGGGCTCTTCATCTAGCTAGTCATACCATCATGTGATAAGTATTTCTGCCACAACCTATATATATATATATATATATATATATATATATAGGAAGGAAGAATAACATGTTAGCAAGTACATAGAAAGCACTTTTCACAAGCCAATCTGTAGACACAATAGGAAACTGGCTTCAAAGAACATAAGGTAGGTAATTAATATTTGTTTAACTAACAAGTATTTCATGTGGTTTTTATGTGTACAATGATAGATTGGGAGACTTTAAGTTCATCTCACAGATTGTACAAAAGTGGAGTTCACTGGCTGCTACACTACTGAGCTCATGTACAAAATTTACCTAGATAGATAAAAGCACACACCCATACACACACACACATATATATATATATATATATATATATATAGTGGCAGCAATAATTAATTCAAATAATTTTTGTTAAATTCAACTGAATTTCACAAAACTTATATATATATATATATATATATATATATATATATATATGCTAATAACTATGCCAACTATTCTAAAGTATTAACAGAATTATTATTACTACAACAATTTTATTGATTAAAACTTTAAAAGACAAGATCAAGCCTTGCTGTACAGAGATGGTCTCTGTAGCCAAGTGATAAAGAATACAAGATCAAACAGTCTTTCCTCAAAGAACGGTGTCTTTGACAGAAATTTTATTATTAATATATATATATATATATAACAAAATATATATATATATAACATTATCCTTTAGGACTTCATCAGGCTAAAGCATTGTTTACATTGATGTGACTACACATGCACATGAAGAAGATTGATAATATTAAATTAATTTTTTTTTAATATCTTCTTTGGGTATATTGTTGAGCTAATTTAATTTAGTTTCTTTTATTTCATGTTATTAAATTGATGAAAAGCTTCTTTTTGTTATTAAATATCCCCAGGGCCACATTAAGCCCTATAGGGTCTGTAAGCACTTAAAAGATTTTGGGCCCCCATGCATCTATGAATTAACTATTTTATCATGGAGACTTGGTGAGTAGTGTAAATAAAGGATATCAATCAAGAACGTGCATCATGGAAACACTAGCTGGAAATAAATATACAAGGAACTGAAAGCACTTATGACCAATGAGAGAGTTTGATCGTCAGTTCCAACCCAGAACAACACCAACCAAGAAAGAACCAATCACAGCTGAGCAGCCACTGTCAAATGAGCCATGACCAGATTCTAAGTGTTACAGGATCACATAAACATATGGTTAGAATAATAACAAATGAACATGAAGGTGGTCTACCCGCCTATTCACAAAAATAAATCTCATTAAGTTAATTAGTTATAGCAAGAGAGCAGATTTGATATATTGAATAAATACAAACTGCATTATCTCCCTTAGCTGATTCCCTTATTAACCAATCAGAATGCCAATAATGATTTGCTGTAGGTCAGTTGTCTCCTTGTTTATAATGGCGCCCTGTTGATTCAAATGTTAATTGTGTTCAACTTATTTCTTTAGACATGTACAGCAACATCATATTACAATTTCTGAGGTGCCTTCTTCTCTTTATGCCCTAAGTATGTGTTTATTTTGCTTAATGGTTAATCCAGCCCTGAATCCCACTATATCATAATAAAAGATCTGTCAAGAAAGGTGAAATTCTGTAAAAACCTGGACATATATTTAATGTGGATGATCTAGTTATTAAAGCACTTTCTAAAGATTTTTGTCTTAGCAAATTGCTTCCTCTTTTAATTAGAGTAGATTTCTTAAATCATAATTATTGTCAGTCTCTTTACACTGAGCAACTAATGCATTTAATGTATTGTTCAGTAAAAGATCCCTTTTGTGTTCATACAAGGTCTGATCAAAAAGCATCAGAACTGGTGCTGGAAAAAGAAAAGTACAACACATCAATTCTGGATGTCATCTCCTTCAAAGCGGTCCCTTAAGTCCTACTCTTTATCCAGCATTATTTCCATTGATGAAAGCATTCTGGGAATTCCTTTTTTGAGATAGTGAGCAGCTGCCTTGTTGCATTTTCTTGGATTCCCTCAATATCTTAAAAATCTTGTTCCTTTTAATGTCTTAAAAATTTTGTCCCTTTTTTTGTAAAGAGGAAAAAGTTGCAAGGGGTGAAATCTAGGGGATATGATAGTTGACAAACCTGTTATACTTGGTCAAAAACTGCATCACAAACTGTGTTGAATTAACAGGTGTGTTGTCACAGTGGATTTGCCACTCACTGAATACATGCAATTCTGTCCTTTTCCGATGAACAGCATCCAGCAAGTGCTGCAACACATCACAGTAGTAGTATGTGTTTACTAACCAGGTAGAGTACACTTACGATGAACAATGCCCTTGTAGTTAAAACCGTCTACAGTGTCTTTACACTGCCTGGATTCAATTATGTTTTCTTTAGTCTCAAAAGATTGGGATCATTTACTGCAATGACTGAGCCTTGTGTTTAGTCATTGACACACAATTCATCACCTGTTATGACCAATTTCAAAAAGGTTTTGTCTACCTCGACACAACTGGAGAGATCTCTTATTCTGGATTTTACTTTTTTGTTAGATAAGAATAGAAATTCATTTTTACTGGTTGATTTGCAATGGACACTCAGTTTTAGGCTATTTTTAATGTAACATAAGATCTAAGAATAGCAAAGTATTGCTTGTTTCCATTTGATAAGTAAATTCTATCGTATGTTTAACTTTGTTTAGTTTATCTACAAGTTCAGATAAATCAATTCTATGGGGATATATTAATAGAGTGTCATCAATATACTGAAAGTATGTTGATTGTTTAGGTAAAAATATTTTGGAAAGAAAATACGGAGGTTTTTCATTAAAATTGTTCTTGATATATAAAAATTTATATATTGCTTTCCCATATATATGTGTGTATGTAAACATTAAGATATGAATTATATATATATCCGTAAAGCACAATATAAATAAGACAAAAGAAATACTTTTCTATGCCAATACATTTCATCCTGTAAGGAACTTTATTAAGGTAAATATAGAGATTTTATTAGTAACTTGTATTTATACACAGAAGTAAATATTATTAAGTTTTCAAATTTTAAAATTATTTTGAAATTTTACTGTGTAGAAAAAGGTAAACTATGGAGGATGCTAAGTGATGGAATTTATTTCCTAATAAATGAAAGGGAGTAAATATTGTTACTGAATTTTTATTTATTTATTAATTCAATTTTAATGTAATTATTACTTATTTCTATGTATAAAATCTCCACATTTAAAGGATGAAATGCTTTGCTATAGAAAAGTTCATATATATCAGGTCATCCCATAAGTTCTGTCTGAGTTTTGAATAAAGAAAACAAGTGACAAATGTTACATTTAATTACAGATTCAATCAACAATGTATTTTCCCTGATTATCTATGACTTCCTTCCATCTATTAACAAGCTTACTAATTCCATTACTGTAAAATTCTTTTGGCTTTGATTTGAAGAACTCACAAATGTCAGTTTTAACCTCTTCCTGTGTTACAAAAGCTGTTTCTTCCAAATGATTCTGTAAGCTACGAAACAAATGGTAGTCTGAAGGAGCAAGATCGGGAGAATAAGGTGGATGAGGAATTTTCTCCCAACCAAGTTCTTTGATCTTTTGTGATGTGATTCTTGCTGTGTTGTGTCGCGAATTGTCCTGATGAAACATCACCCCTTTTTGATTCACTAGAGCAGGTCTTTTTTTCCTCAAAGCTTGGTTCAAACGCTCTAATTTCTGACAGTATATTTGAGCATTAATTGTTGCATTAGGTGGTAAGAATTCAAAGTGGATTATTGCTTGGTGATCCCACCAGATTGAAAGAAGAACCTTTTGCCCATGAAGTTCACTTCTCGGCTGTGGCTGGGGTCCTTTCCCTTTAACAAGCCACTGTCTACGACGCTTAACATTTTAATAAAAGTTCCATTTTTCGTCGCCAGTCACAAGTCTACCCAAAAAAGGTAAAACAAGTTGGCGAAAATGGAGAGAAGAGCAGATGTCAACTTGGGATTTGAGGTTGTTTTCAGTCAATTCATGAAGCACCCATTTTCTAAGTTTAGGAACTTTTCCAAGTTGCTGAAGATGATGGCGTACAGTTGTATGGTTTGAACTGAGAACCACTGCCAATTCCTCAACTGATAAAGCAGGATTTTCTTCAAGGGCTGCTTCAAGAAGCTTTTCATCAAACTCAACTGGACGTCCGGTTCGATCTTCATCTTCAAGGGTGAAATCTCCACCTCTGAATTTTGCAAACCATCTTCTGCAAGTTCTTTCATTCACACATTTCTCTCCATAAACTGAGTGAATGTTTCTAGCCACTTCGGCTGCTGAGTTTCCTTTCTTGAACTCATAAAGCATTATGTGCCTCAAATGATTCTTGGGTACTTCCATGTTAGCAGAGTTTTAATCAAACAAAATTTAATTTTATTGTTCTCTGAGATAAAATTTGATCAGTTTAAATGCATCTAAACATGAAAATAATGTTCAGCTCCATTAGACATTATAAAATACTCTTTAAATTTCATTCATTTTAACAAAAAGCTAAAATTTGGACAGAA
The DNA here is from genome assembly GCA_963932145.1 of Acanthosepion lycidas. Lineage (NCBI taxonomy): Eukaryota > Metazoa > Mollusca > Cephalopoda > Sepiida > Sepiidae > Acanthosepion > Acanthosepion lycidas. Next base: position 54,235,492 of record OZ010575.1, read on the forward strand.
CTTATGGGGTGACCTGATATATATATATATAATTATGAATTGAAATTTTTTGGCAAAAATGATATTCACCCAAAAAACTGAAAATGTCATCTGGGCAGAAACCATGGTTGTAAGGTTTTTGATGTATGTATAAACAAACACATATTATATTTTTTTTACTAATGTTCCCCCTATATTAGGCTCGATGGTCACTTAGTATAGAAGTTTACTGATATTTGGACAAGAGATAAGAGTAAGGGGCACAGTTTATAAGGTATGAGAGAAAAATTACAGTTACCCATAGACTTGAAGTGGATAAGATTGTAATGGTCAGGATAATATCCTCCTGGGATTCTGTTCCACAAAGCAACAGTTCTTGGGAAGAAGCCATTTAAGTGGAACTTACTCTTTACTAATGAAATATGAATGAAAATAGTGTGATTTGCCGAAATCTATGTCAAGACGAAGGTTTTAGCAGTGAGCGTTTGAATTCATTTAAGTACATATATAGAGAGCTGTAAAATGCTGCATCTTATTTGCTTTGATATAAACATTATCTGTATCTTATATTTAAAATGTCACACATAACACACACACATATATATATATATCTATATATATATATATATATATATATATATATATATATGTATGTATGTATATATAAATATAAAAGTGAACATTGAAGTCAGCACTCAGGCTGTTTCATGCTAGATGCAACCATCATATATATATATATATATATATATATATATATATATATAGAGAGAGAGAGAGAGACATATTTGAACTTTATTTAAATGGATTCTTGAAAATTTCCATCATGAACTCAAAATGTTTAGTAAGGTTTTGCTTTTAGCCATGAAAGAGAACTTTTTAAAAATTTGAAAATAACATTAATATTCATGTTCAAATGTTGACATATAAATATTTGCCATTATAAGATCAGATCTGAAATTTAATTCACAAGATATGATGACTTGGATACCCCAATATGATAGATAGACAGGTAGAAAGAAAGACAGATAAAGTGATAGATAGAAAAACAAATAGATATTAACAAAATCATATATATATATATATATATATATATATATATACTGATAGATAAAATGTCCAGTTTCTAAAATTATATTTCCTCATAATTTTACATGGTAACTATATAAATGTTTATCAACTTTCATCCAAGGAGACAGACTGAAATAAGGAATACTTTTTTAAGGGCAAGTGTTTTTGAGCATAGGAGAGAAATATACTAATATTTATTTATTGTAATATGTGTTAAATAGACTAATGAAATGCATGTTAAAATACCTAATTATAATATAACAAAACTGAATTCTGATGAATAGAGTACACAGCTGAATCAAATCAAAAATAGGACAGGAACATTGCAGGTTTATGAAAGACAATGGAACAACGACTGCAATATTTGAACTGAGAATGTTAGAAGTATAGAAGTACAAATGTAGAAGTATGTTTCCCTGTGTTTTATAGATTATGCAAGATCATTTGATAAAGTCTGTGATAAAGAAGTGTTGGAACATCTAGGTAACCTTGACATATTTGGGAAGGATATTAGAATAATCCAGAACCAATATTGGCAGGAAACTGCCAGCATACATACAGAAAATGAATTCAATAAATATACAAAATAGAAAGGGGTATAATACAAGGATGTGTCTTCTCTCCAGACTTGTTTAACCTATACAATGAGGCAATTTTGAGAGAATTAGAAGTCCTCTCAGGATTCATTATTGGGGTCCACAATCTTAACAACATAAGATATGCAGATGACACAGTGATGATAGCAGAAAGGAAACTACAAGAACTCTTACAGAAGGTAAGTTGAGGAAAGGACTGAATATCAATTCCAAGAAGATAGAATGCATGGTTGTTAGCAAAAGTAACACGCCAACATGCAAAGTACAAATTGGAGATACCAAAATCTAACAAGTACAAAAATTGAAATACCTGGGAAGTGTTTTAACAAATGATAGAAAGTATGACACTGAAAACTCAAGCCTCAGTGGGAAAGCAAAAGATGCCTTCCAAAAGCTAAATAAAGAATTAAGAAATAGAAAAATTCAATGAGAGACAAAGAAAATAGTACTGAAATGTTACGTGATATCAATTCTCCTATATGGCAGTGAATGCTGGAGAATCTCCTCATAGATGAAGAAGAGACTTGAAGCAAAAGTAATGCAGTTCTACAGAAGGATGCTGAGATCACCATGCATGGAGCATGTAAGCAATGAAGAAGTCTTGAGAAAAATGGAAACATAAAGGATATTTATTATTAACATCAGAAAGAGACTGTTGAAATATCTTGGACACATAGTGAGGAAAGATGACTTGGAGAATTTGACATTCACAGGATATGTTGAGGACAAAAAGGACACGGGAAAACAGTAGACCGTATACCTGACAAATTTATATGAATGGATGGGAGAACTAAGAGTGGAAGTCTTGGCAAAGAGACAAATATTGCTTAGGGCTACAAGGGATAGGAGGCTGTGGAGAACTATAAAGGAAGTAGTTTTTGGAGTTGTGATGTGTTTATAGGTAGTATAGATGTAATTTGTTTTTGTGTCTGCAATTTCTTTATCTATACTGTTTAATTTTACTTTTGTATAGCATTGAATTTCAAATAGATTAGGATGACTCCTTTTGTTTTAAAGAAATCCACCAGTGTATTTTTATTCCAACCACCACTTTTTTTTCTTTTTTTAATCATTAAACCACTAAGATGCAAGAGGTCACTGAGTGTGAGAGAATAAGAGAAAAAATTACTATAAAGGAGAGAGAAAAATAACGGAAAAAGAATTAAGAAAACAGAAGAAAATTGAAGATTGACATTGGATTTAAATTTTTGAAGATCAAAATTGATTGGGAAGTTACAAGCCAGAAGAGAATTCCACAAGTGAGAAGAGTGATAGAAGAAACTGTTAGCATAGAAGTTACAGTTACATCTGGCAGCCATTTCAACTATAAAATGATGAGACCTTGTTGCCAATCTAGTACTGCGCTTAAATTCATAAAGTCTAGGTACCATGGAGGAAAGTTCATCTGAACAATTACCATGAAAATATTTATAGAAAAGTCACATTAGAAGCTACATTATGGCACTGGGAAAGTGACTGAAGCCAAGATGCCAGGTCAGGACCAGTAACATTGCAGATTATTCTTTTTATTTTATCAAGAATTTCTGAATATATAGCAGGAGCACCAGACCAGATATGTCAGCAATATTCAAAGCAAGGATGACTTATAAATATGTAAGATAAATTCTGGCAAGAAAAGTTATCTAGCAGAACACTTTCCTAGCAGCAGACCAAGCAATTGATTCAATATAATTTTTCCATTTCATGTCAGTGGAAAACATGAGTCACTCTCCTGAAAGTTAGCATCAGCCATGCTATGTAGATATTTTTTTAGAATAGCTGCCAGTTTGACCTTATTAAAATAAAATTCTATGTTCAACAATGCTTGTTGCCTAAATTATGGTTTGGGAAGAAATTTCATGAATATTTAATAAAGGGGAGGTTGGAATAAAAATAACATATGTGAATATTTTTCTGTAAAGAGAATAAGCATCCCAACATATATATTTGACAGAATGGTATGTGTGTGTGTGTGTGTGTGTGTGTGTGTGTCTCTCTCTTCTCTTTCCCTCTCTCTCTCTCTCTCTATATATATATATATATAGACACATCACCAAATAATTAGAGTGCTAATTGCCCAACCAAAAAACCCAGGTTTGAATCCAACCAAGGTTGATTTGTCAAGGTGACTCCTTGATAATATCAGTCCTCATATGTAGTATTACTGGAAAGTCCCTGAAAACCAGTGTGGGTTTATCAAAACCATGTGAGGGAAATGAGTTGAAGTCAAAAGTCATCATAACCGAAAATTAGAATGTTCTAGCTCTCTGTTCAACTACTGATCATGCCAGATTGTGTGCACCCTGTCAGAAAAAGTAACTGTATATAAATTTGTTCACTTAGATGTTAAATTGAATATCACAACTTTGGGTTTAAAGATCTTTATATATATATACATATATATATATGTACATTTTTGTCTATATATAAGAATGCTCTATATCAGAGAGAGAGAGAGAGAACAGAAAGTGAATGTCAGACCAGCTTTGTTTGAAGGTGGTTTGTGTAACTAAGGGTCACCATGCATTGTTGATTCCTGTTGTGCACATCCTTGCTTTACAAACTCAGACATATATATATATATATATATATATATAAAATAGTAATAAATATATGTTAAAGCTTAAAATAAGTTAAAAGATATATGTTAGATTATTGTTATTGTTAATATTGTATTTGCTTGATGATTGTTTTATTGCATAAAACTCTGAGTAGCAGATTTTGATATCAATATATTTATAATGTTATTATAATACATACACACACATTTTATATATATATATATATATATATATATATATATATATATATATATATATATATATGCATGTATGTATGTTAAGAAGAATTTATAGTTTTTCCATGAGAAAAAAGTGTATATATTAAAAAGAAGAGAGAAACTGCAAATGTTTTTGGTTGTAATATGGATTTTTTTCAAAATATACATGCGTTTCAGATCTTGTGACCTTCTTCAGGCAAAGAGTGGATATTTCCACATATTATTAAAATGAATTAATGTTATGCTTTTCAATGTTAAAGATTGTATTTTATATATATATGTATATATATTATGTATATATTATTATATTATATGTATATATATTATATACTATGTTATATATATATATATATATATATATATATATATATATATATACATACATACACATTGTACATTATGTATGTATGTATATATATATATATTATATATTACATTTTATATATATATATATATATAAATGAGAACCGAAATAATATTTATTTCTTTTTTCATGTCTGTCCACCCTTCTGTCCAATTTACTCTTAATTATTCTTTCTATAACTTTAGCAATCTATCTATCTATCTATCTATCTATCTATCTATTTATCTCACTTTTGCTCTCAAGCTAGATCAATTCAAAGAGTAACTATTAATCCAGTATTTCTCTTCCGATAAGAAAGAGGTAAGTAGACAACTTGAGATATACTGATAAGATGCAGTTTATATTCAATGTGATACATAAAATGAAGCCTTAAAAAAATCTCGCAGTAACCATTTTATAGAAGCTTGCCAATTTTTTGACCTTTAAGAATGAGAGAAGGGGGGAAAAATATGAAAAGTAGCCTCTCTTCTGTGTAGAGTATGAGGACTTGTGCCATTAATAGCATCAAAACTGACCACTCGGTAATGTGACTGATGGACGTTGTAGTATCTTTTTTCGAAAATCTATCCAATGTCTGTCTGCATCGGCCTCAATCCTTATCTCGTACAATCCAGGGTAAAAAAAAATCTTAATATATTCTACAATATATGCCACACCCACTGACCAGCCAGACAGTTTTGTCATTATCAGTTTGTGTTAGTTTCCTCTTAATTAATTATAACTTTGTTTTCCTTAATTAGCTTTTTTTTTGTTTATTTTAATCAATATGCATACACAACCAGACATAAAGTCTATGTATGCATTTATGTGTACAAAATGTACACATCAGTCTATGCATATGTGTGCATGCAACTACACACAGATGCAACATATATTTATATATATATATATATATATATATATATATATATATGTGTGTGTGTGTGTGAGTATGTGCAACTATACATACATGCAACATATGTGTATATATATATCTATGTGTGTATGCAATTATACAGTTATATAATGTGTGTGTGTGTGTGCGTTGTATGATCAGTTCAATTATAATTAAGGAAGTTGTCTTTTTTCATGTAAAATCTGTCTGAATTCTTGTGAGTCATAATATTTGGTGATGTGCAGCACAAGAATAGAAATTTACACACATACATACATACAAGCAGACATTATATATATATATATATATATATATATATATATATAGAGAGAGAGAGAGAGAGAGAGAGAGTGAGGGAGAGAGAGAGTGAGAGAGAGAGATAGATAGAAAAATATTCATAATGTGATCAGAAATCTATACCACGTTGGTCGATTATGTAATCTATACTACAGTGGCTAGCTAATCCCTGGTGTAGACATCAGCTCAGTTATATGTGTGCATCTTTAATATGCACAGAGCAAACCAGTGGTTCATATTGAAGCTATACTGGACACACGTTAGTTAAAGTTTTGGGAATGACCACATAAACTGGTATGATTAGTAATTAAATAAGGTCAGTATGCTCAAACATTCAGTCACAATGACTTGTGACTTCATGCTATTGATAAATTCTGAACAGTTTTGTCTTGCCTATTTCACTCAAAATATACATTTGATGAAGTGTAACTTAAAATCCAGATTTGAATCCATTGGGGCAAAGAAAGGCATGAAATGGCTCCTTCAAAGAATGGAAAGTTTGATAGAATATATATATATATATATATATATATATATATATTTCAGATATTTATTTATGTCATATATGTCTTTAAACAAGATTTGTTAAAGACCAATGATAGACATAAAACAAAACAGAGAAAAAACTTTTTGATAATGGCTAATGAAAGCTGGAATTACCCAGACATCAGAGAATTTATATTGAAATTTCCACTGGAAACCAGTAAATAAGTCCAAAATATAGAAAAATAAATTTAAAAAAATCCTTAACAAGAACATCTGGAAGTTGGATAAATGAAATGCTCACACTAATCTCATATTCATCTATGCATATATATATATATATATATATATATATATATATATATATATTTGGGAAAACAATATATATATTTTTATATATCAGAATAATTTTAGGAAAATCTATGACAAAATAGTAAAAGATTTCATTATCAGTCATTTTTTGAATGCAAGTTATTTGTTAATATAAATTGTTGTTTTGTTTACTTTTTTTTATTGAAAATATTATTTTATTTTTAGGCTATAAAAATGTGTGTCGATAATCATACTCATTTAAAAATGTTATTGTTGAATTATGTTTCTTTTTTCATAATAAATATTGTTTAACGCCTGATAATTATGCACCAACCCAATAATTAAAAAAAATAAGCAAATTTTCCTTGTCTGCCATATTCAGCAAAACATGTTTGAAAGAAAGGTTGCTGCCCAAATATACATACATATATATATATATATATATATGTATATATGTGTGTGTGTTCATGTGTGTTTGTGCCACAGTATCAAAATGGTCAGTAATAATCTGCTTTTTCTTTTATTTGTGTTAATTAGTTTGTTAATCAATGCTCTGTCCCTTTTAATTAACATATATCTATCTATATATAACAAATTTCATGTAAACATTCCATATCTTTATATACCTATATATATACATATAGATACATATGCATACACACACCCAAACATATATATATATATATATATATATATATATATATATATATATATATATGTAATTATTGCAATCATCTGGGTTATCTTTGTATTGATGTAAACCTTCCGTTATTGTCACACATGCTACTCACCAAGGGCAACTCTAAAAGTACAAGGTAGTTGCCATGTAGAAAAAATAATATATGCCCTTGCTAATCAGGCAAACACTTTTAGTGGTCAGAGTATAAACTTGTAGCTGCAGTAGCATTTAGCTTGGAAAACAAGGTGTGGGGTGGAATTACCTTCTAAAAATGGTTGTCTGCTAGTCACAGGAATGTCTGTCTCATGATAGGTGTGTTTAAGTCGATGTCCTTATGAATGTGTCTTGGATTTAATTTATCTCATATATGTGTAAATATATGGGGTCTCTTTCCCTAACTGTGTTCAATATTGTTGGTCATGTGGGTTAATTATGGATATATCACTTTTTTAATATGTGTTTGTGTGTTCTTTAGAGAAAAAGAAGTAAAGCATGAAAGGAAAAAGAGAGCCTGTCTATGTAGTTTTTTACTTATACATATTAATATAAATGTTTATATAGACACGAATACATTTCTGTCTGTAAGATGTTTTTACAATGATGTTCACCTTGCACAAGGCCCAAGCGCCACTCAAGGTAGAGGCCTACAAATTTAGATCAGTATTTTTAGTGCTTAATAGAAAAGCTGGAGGGGATATTTATTATTTTGATTGATTGATTGATTCACTCATTTGTTTTCTATGACTAATCAACCCTTTGCAAGTTATTCAAAGCCAGAAAATATTTCTAGAGTGTAAGAATTTTTTTTTTAAGATAATAATGGTTTAGTGATAAAAATCTTATTAATTAACTCATAGCTGGAGGGAGAAGAAGTGTATTCATACTTTTCCCAAGAGCTTTTGCAATTAAGTGAATATAATGAACCCAACAGGAATTGGAACTTGGCTCTCCATTCTCCAATTCTGAGACATTACACCACTCACACATCCAAGCTTACAGCACCTGGTATTCCTAAGCAGTCACCCATCTAAGTACTGATCAGGCTTGATGTCACTTAACTTCAGTGATCATACAGGAATTGGTGTTTGTTTTTGATTTTGTGTATTAGAAAATGGAAAGGCGGCACACAAAAAAAAAAGACCCAAGAGCCACTTGATATACAGAATTAGTATGTGATGTTATATGAGGATAAGTCAAGAAGTTCATGGCATTATGCAGGAAAAATAATGGTCAACCCTTATATTAGAAGAGGTCAAGGCTGTCAGCATTGGAAAAACATCCCGCCAGGAGTTTGTTCCACAAAGCAGTATTTCTTGGGAAAATGCTGTCTGAGTGGAACTTACATTTTACTAATAAAATACAAAAGGAATGGGGATGATTCACAATTGTCTGCATGGTTTGATGGGTCTCAGTTGTGAAAAGTCAGGAGTAGTGGGACTAAGTAATGTAGCCAGTTAGTTTTTTACTATAATGTATATTCAGTGAGGAATCCTTTTTCATTTGTGTTCATATATGTTTGTTCACTTGCTTACTTCTAACTATATGAATGAGAAATACATAGAAAAATGTATGTGTGTACCTGTGTATTTATTGATATGATTTTTTGTTGGGTGGGGATTGGTGCAAGGTCACTTGAAATGCAAGCATGAAGTAGATACAGATTTTACAAGTAGGCAAATCTACAGTTGCTTGCGAGAAGTATAGGAAGAATGTGTGGTACTAAAAATTTCTTGAGATTTCCTTGAAAATCAAAATTCTCAATTTCACCAAGATTTTATGACTGATTACCCAACTTCTTTTTTTTAATCATTTACCCCAAGCAAAGCAATAAAGCCCCTATAAGATAGAGGGTTTATGAGAGTGAAAGAAGATAAGAAGAAGAAAAAAGTTATGAACAAGTGAGAACAATAAAAGAACAGGAATTGAGAAGACAAGATAGCAATTGACATTGCATTTAAATTTTTGAAAATCATACTTGATTGGAAAGTAAGAAGATGGAAGAGAGTTTCACAAGCAAGTGCAAGAGAAGAAACTGTTAGCATAAAATTTATGGTTACATCTAGCCATTTATACTGTAAAATGGTGAGACCTTGCCACAAATCTAGTACTTAACAATTTTTAGCCACCAGTACTCTAAAATATATATGCAAATTTAATAAGTAAATATGTGTACTCAATGATGTCTGCATACAGAAAATGTGAGTAATTTTGTCTAAATACATTTTGCAGTATTGATGTGTTAAGAGATGAAAAAAGTACATTGTTAGATTAAAGATAAAAAAATGTATTCTATACAAAATTTTATACAAAGCAGAAAAACAATTTTGTTTTTATATTAGTAATTTGAAAGGTTCTAAGAGCAATTTCTTGAAAATTAGAGAGTAAATCTCTCCACAATTTAGCTCTCCACAATTTTCTGTCCTTTGCAGTAAAGTTTGTCTTTTTATGATTTCTCTTGATCTCTGTTCTACCAACCATTTACACAAGCTTGTTGTGCTGTTTCTTCTGTCCTACTTGTCTTCAATATGTCCCATGAGTGTCAAATTTTCTCAGCTCTCTTTCCTCATTATGTTAAAAATCTCTCTGGAAATTGCAACTATCTATTTCTGATGCTAAGTAAAAATGTCCTCTATTTTGATTTTCTTTAAAACTTTTTTGCTGCTCACATGTAATTTTTGCTGGAAATGCTTGCATAAAACTAATGCATACATATAAATACCTTTTTATTTTTATCTATCTATCTATTCATATCAATCTTCTTTAAACTTTACAGATCTCTCTCTCTCTCTCTCTCTATCACTCTGTTCATATCGTAATTTTTAATTTACTTTTTCTTCTTTTTCAATTATGTACCCTCAAAGAGACTCCACACTATTGGGACTTAAGTTCACTCTTGGCCAAAAGAGTAACTCATATATACAATCTATATCTAAAAATGCTGGAAAAATGATTGATTCATTCAACTGTTCCCCCAAATCCCTGAATCCTTCTGCTTATTTTTCACTCTGCAACATCTTTCCCACATATACAACATTGCAAGCCTAAACCAATCCCAAAAGATTCACATAAGCTCCATTCTTTAGTCCTACCAGTTCAAACCTTTCTAACTTGAACTCACCATGTTACCTCTCTGGAATTGAATTACCCACATTTACTCAATATTTCAATTGTAATGAAGAAGTTCAATCCAGACAGAAATCCTGTTTGCTACTTCTGCATTTGTTCTTCCTTGAACACTACAATCTATTCATGTCAAGAGTAAATTGTTAGCTATCCTCTTTATCCTCATAGTCTTCACTTCCTTTTACTGACTTTTATATTAATATCACACACCTCATTCAGTAACCCTCTAGCTTGAGCGGCTCTAGTGCTTTGTATTGGATAAATAATACAAAAAATACATGCAAAAACTTATATGTTATATATAAATATAAAATATAAGAGTAGATACTGAGGTCAGTACCTAGGACTGAGTCCGTTTCATACCTAAACACAATTTGTAGGCCATGAAGACTGTTGCTGTTTGATGTTGACTTCAGTGTTTACTTTTATATTTACATATGCTCGATCTTTGATATTAAACTCTTTTACCCATAAATCAAGTCTCTCTTAATATCTGAGGAAATTGTCCAGAATTCATTACCAGACAGGAGAATTAATATTACATAACACTTCAGCATACTCTTCTTTGCTTCTAATAAAATTTTCCTGTTTCTTAATACTTTGCATAACTTTTGGAAGGAATAAAATTTTCCTGTTTCTTAATACTTTGCATAACTTTTGGGAGGAATCTTTCTAATGATTTTGGTTACACATTTTTCATCATCTATTAAAAGCCTTCTCAGATAGTTAAATTTCAATAATCGCTTGAACTTTGACATCTCCAATTTTTAACTTGCATCTTGAGTTGTTCCTTTTACTGGCAACCATATATTGTCTTTTTACAATTGATGGTTAGTACTTTCCTAACTGCTTCTGTATACTACCTTTACTCAGAATCCTGATAGGACTTCTAGTTCTCTCAGGATTGCTTTGATTGCTCTATCAAATAAATCCAGTGAAAAGATGCATCCTACCTATCTTGGGATACTATGAAACATAGGTATATGCCCTTCTTGTATTTAGTATCATTCTAATCATAAATATTGTATTTCTTGTTCCAGTAATTCTAGCAAAACCACACTGTTCTTGTCCAGTTTCCACCCTATTTTGTTATGTGCTTCATTGTCTGATAGATCTCATATTGATTTGCATCTGGCTTCTTAGACTCTCCTATGGAGATGGATTTGCTAAAATCTTTTAGCATGTTGCCCTTGTCATACATTTCATTTATTATTTCTGTAATCTTGTTGATCCTGAAATCATCTAAGGCTGATAGCAGCTCTATTCATAGCTAAGACCCATCATGCCATGTACACAGGGAGAAATCAACCTCATTCCATAAGTGAGAGTTCTTCCTAAGAACTTCTACTTTCTGGAACAAACTCTCAAGAGGATGTTCTCCTGACTACTACTTAACCTTTTCAAATCTAGGGTTAACCATTATCTCTCCATTATTTCTTCTTAGTTAATACAACCTCATTCATTTACCCTCTGCCTTGAATGGCTCTTATATTGGGTGAACATTATTAAAAAAAATGGGTAGGAAGAAGAGGAAATTGTGGAGATCTATGATTTGGTGTTAAAATACTGAACCAGCAAATTTATAAATTTCTGAAAGGCATGAACCAAAATATTTTGACATGATGGATCTAATCTCATGACTTGTATGCTATTCTTGAACTAAAAGTCAATCTGTGCAGTAATGTAAAAATGTTTCCTATAACAAACCAATATGTATGCAAGTGATAATCCCCAAAGAGGAAATGAGACATTAGAGACTTATAGATGCAACTATGTTTGTTTCTAGGTTGATTAGTTGTGTCTCTAGTCATGTGTCTGTCATATTCATGTAAGCATTTACTGAATTGAAGTTTAAAAAAGCAAATTAAATTCAGGCAGATAAGAGATAACATTGTGGATGTACATATCTATCTATCTATCTATATTATATATATATATATATATATATATATATATATATATATATATATATTGATGACTGTATCAGATAATGTTTCAAAAGAATACATTTTTTCTTACTAGTTTGGAATTTCAATCCAGCAAACACATCTAAATTAATTTGTATTGTACTCAATCTTTCTCTGCATCAATCTGTGCTGAGTTTTTTCAATAATTTTATCTCTTCTCTTTTTGCAAACTGAAAAACAATATGGCTGAAAAACTTCTGAAAGAATTTTCTTTTACAAAACAAATCCAGAGCAGAAATATAGCATAATGAGGTGTAACAGTTCTGTACAAAATGTGGAATCAGTGAGCTGATTTCAACTTCTGGTCATTTTACACTAATGCCCTTGGGAAAGGTAAGGAATTAATTTCTTCTCATCTTTGTTATAGATTAAATGGCAGGACAGACTGAACTCTCACCTTGAGTGGCAACCAATCAAGGAGAAAGACAGCTCTGAATTTAAAAAAAAACTGTGGAGAACAGGCAAAACCACACAAGCTTTTCCAAGAAGTTATAATAATTCACATATAATAAAGGAAAGGAATCTATGGATAACCATAATGCAGTAATCCAAGGATTCAAATAGTCAAAGTTACAAAGCCAGATGTTGGAGCAACATGATCATGAAAATTGCCATTCTTGTCTTACATAAAACATATGAGGGGAAGAACCACGTATTATTGCTCATCTTCACTTTTTTTTTCTTGGTTAAAGTTTTTTGCTAAAACCTGCTGAACTAATTCAGTCATCCTTATGACATCTGACTGCTTGAAATGTTTCCTTCTCTTTGGTATAGGTAAAACATCAAAGGCATCCAGCTTATTCCTGATTATGAACAGAAAAGACTTGGCCATTTTCAAGAAGCTATGTTAATGCTCTTGATTTGTCTGAAAAGTAATTATAAAAGGATGTAGACAATCATGATTCACAGATTCCTTTTCTTTATTATGCATGGATGGCCAGGCATTCTTGGAAAAGATAGAGGCATGGTTTTGCACTGCCTTGTCCATGGTTATATTAAATATATAGATTTATATACATACATATGATATCAATAAAATAAAATTTAAAAACCTGGTGAAATAGTCATTAATATATCTAATATCCATTTTTTCACCATTTAATGAAAGGAAAATAGCACCTTTTAGTATCAGGCTGTAAGTATCTGAGGAAATTCTTAGATCCCCACATTTCAAGCTTTGAATAATAAGTAGAAATCTTGTTGATTGATAGGACAATTGTACAGGTGCACCAAATTGCAGTGAACAGATAAAACTTTTTTTTTTCACTGATATGTGTAGGCTAATAATGGAAATATAGCTATTCCTCAGACACTCAATAGCATCACTGTGAAATAAAGTGTGTGGAAAGTGTAAAAAGCATGTTTAAATCATAGGCCTTATATTAGCATTATGAGACTAAATCGCTTTATTGGAAATTAAGTGTATAGAATGTATAAGAAAGAAAGTGTAAGAAACATGTATAAATCATCGGCATCATAAGACTATTGTTTTCCATTTACTGCTGTGACTGATACTTACTTTCTATAATGGTTCCATTATGTCAATGATATATACCTATTTTTATTAAATTTATAAATCTAGGTAACACAGAGGAAAGTTCATCAAAATAATTACCATGAATGTATTTATAAAAAAGGCAAAGGGAAGCTCTGTTACAGTGGCAGAAAAGTGACTGAAACTGAAATGCCATGTCAGGTCCAATAACATTGCAGATTCCTCTTTGGATTTTATCAAGAACACCTAAATATATAGCAGGAACCCAGACTAGATGTGGTAGCAATATTTAAAGCAGGGGTGAATGGTAGACTTATAAATATATAAGACAGATTCTGGCAAGTAAAATTGTTTAGCATGACACAGTGAACCATCTTTCATAGCAGCAAACCTAGTAATTGATTCGATATCATCTTTCCACTTTATGTTAGCAGGAAATATTAGTTCAAAAAGGTGAAATGAGTCATACTACTGGAGGTTAGCATCAGCCATGCTGATGGAAGGTAAGAAGGGTTCTCTCAGAGGATTAAAAAGGGATCAGTTTTGTGGTAGCCTCTGGTTGGGGGGTAATTATTAGTGAACTGGTCTAGTTGACCATTAATATTTAGTAATAACTTTGATTCTAAATAGGTGCACCTAGCTTAAAGTAAATATGCACCTCAGCTTAAAGTAAATACTTCAGGGACTTACATATCAGCTGAAGTATTTACTGAAATAAATATTTCAGCTAATATGTAGGTCCCTGTATATATAGTTGTTGAGACTTATAGGCACATTAAATTTATATATATATTGTTTTTAATATGTAGTCCAGCTAATTTCATTTATTTTCTTTTTCTCTTTTGTTATGTGGGATATTTAATAAGAAAAGTGAAAGAAACTTAGTTTCTATCACTTTTCTTATTAAATATCCCCCATTGTGCTAGTAGATGATGAGTCAAGAGAGGTAAAATATTATAAGAATTTGGATGCAGATTTTCTGTGGATGATCTAGCAATTAAATCACTTTCTATACATTTTTTTGTCTTAGTGAATTGTTTTTCTTTTTTAAATTGAATAGCATTTTTTTTTTTAAACCAAAATTTTTAAATCAAAATTATGGTCATGTCCATTACAACAAGTAACTAAACATGGTATAAATTAATAGAAATATAAAATAAATTAATCGAATATCACCTTAGAATAAATTAATCGAATATCACCCTAGAATAAATTAATCGAATATCACCCTAGAATAAATTAATAGAATATCACCCTAGAATGCCCAAAATTTATAGTCTACCTAAAACTTACAAAGTCGGCATTCCAATGCACCTCATAATATCAAGTATCAATAAAGATATAAAGGGACAGAAATTAAATGAAATTAGCAAGTCTAATTCCCCAAAACACATATTTAAAAAAAATTTAAATTTAAAAGTTTTATAAAATTGAGCACTGTATTTATAACACCTGAGGAATAAATATACTTACACACGTGCAAGAATTTGTGCATGTATGCACATGTTTTATCATACACATTCCTATATATATATATATATATATATATACATAATTATTTATTTAAAAATTTTATATATATATATAATTATTTATTTAAAAATTATAACATAAATATGTCATAATTATGTTATAATTTTTAAATAAATAATTATATCTGCTCTACTCTGTACTGAGCACTCTTTTAAGAATAGTAATTGTTGGTTATTGGAATTTATTCCATGCACACCAATCATATGCTTGGGTATATATATATATATATATATATATATATATATATATATATATGGTAAGATTAACTGTTTTCTTATAAGGAAACATTTGGCATTCATTGTCTGAGTAGCCACTACAACTTTCAGTTGAAATTTTTAAAATCTTTCTCATAAAACAATTTTTCAGAATTTTTCCAGTATTGATTGGCGGGTGGCGGGGTTCCATCCTAGACTTTTGTTTGGAGTTGTGTGGACAGTCAATATTTTGAGTATGACATTATTTTCTCTTCAAATTTCATGTGTTATCTATTTTAGTCTCTGCTTTTGTTGAAAGTCCTCAAATGATATGGTTTCTGTTACTTGGTACAGAACTTTCTTTCTGAATATGTAGGTTTGAAGAAGGATAGTCCTTGTTGAGACCTGCAGAGTTTCATTCAATCAAGGTTATTTTTAATCACTAATCAGAGAAAGCAGTTGTAGAGCAGTTGACTGTTTATGAATTTCTGAATAGGTACATGTCATGCATGACTGCCATATGAAAACCTTGATCTGACAAGACTATTGAAGATCATTTAGAGGTTTTAGTTTTTAAAATCCTGCCTTTGTAGAAGCATGTGTTGTTTGGCAAAACTATGGCAAGTTGAGACTATTCTGTGTTCAATTTCCTTATCTCCTCTAGTAAATTTGGTATAACTGATCTATACACCAATGTGTGTGTGTGTGTGTATATATGTTAGGGGAAAAGTATAACATTATTTCTAAAATCATATTTGACCTCACAGGTAGATGTGGAGAGTGAGATTGGTGGCTGTGTTCAAATAACAGCCAAGGCTGTTGCATTCACTTTCACACAAATATCCTTGAAAATGTATGAATCCATTTCTTCTTTCCCTGCAGCTAGGAGTGAATAGCAGGGCAGACGGAGTTCACTAGCTTTGGCTGGCAACCAGCCTAAAAGGACAACTGAATAGAAAAACAGCTAGGATATCTTGCTCTAGATACACCATTGCTGTTATAGCTGCAGTACATGTAGTACCTCTATGACCCCAATGGTTTTGGGACTTATGACATGACATTATCATCTTTATTCTTATTCTTGTCTCTAAATGTGAAAATCCAAGGTTATGTTTTTGATTATTTTTTTTTCTGGACTAGGATGGGCTCCAAATTTTTCTTCTTCTATCTGCTGTGTCCCTTCAGGATGTGGACAATCATGACCCTCCACAAGTTCTTGTCCTTTGTAGCTGTTTGTAAGGTTTGTCTTTTCATTATCTCTCCCAATCCCTGTTCTGCCATCCATTTATACAAGCTTCTTAGGTAACTTACTTGCTGTTGCACTATATCCTTCTTGACATCAGTATGTCCCATGACTGTCAAATTTTCCAAACCTTCCTTCCTCAGTGATGGTAAGAAGTGAGGATAAGAAGGATAGATAAAAATTGACCCTTGATGAGAAAAGGTTCAGAGTGTATTTTTCAGGAAGGATCCATGTGTATATATGTTCCATAAATTAGCAGTTTTTGAGAAAAAAAAAGTACAGTGAATGGTGTGTACAACTACACACTTGAAGATGAGGTCAGTTCAGGAGCAGTTCCTCCAACTGATGTAAGAAAGATTTTGATTCTGATTTTGAGGAAAAGCTGACTGGAAATTTCTTACTGCACTTGGAACATGAAGGAAATGAGGGTTATTGAACTATGTGGAGGTAGCATGGTGTCTCCTAGTTATAAAGGTATGAACTGATAGAAGTAAAGAATGAAGTGATTTGGACATTTGCCATGCAAATAACAACAGACTAACAATTGGTGCATGTCATTGCATCTATGAGTAAGAGGATGCAGAGTGGAGAATAAATCTTCCCCTACAAGACAATGTAAACAATTTTGAACTTTTTCAAGACTGTAAAATGAAGATTGAGCAGTTTCAGCTCAGATATGGTAGCAATGCACTATTTTTGGTCTAATCTGACTCTTGTAGAGATAAAGCATAGCAGAAGCCATGTGCTTCCAATAGAGATAAAGTGATCCAGTCATTTTTCCAACACCTTTAGCAATGAGTTGTAAATAAAAGTTCCACTTGCAGTCTGAAATGATCTTGAGAACCAACAGATATTAAAAATATGTAGCCTTATTTAGATAGCAATTGCTCATCATGACTGAAAGAAAATCAGTTCAATGATGAAGAAATGAAACTAACTTGGTTTTTGAGGTATTGAAAGTTACAAACCAATAAAGCTGTTAAAACTAGATCAGGAGAAGGATCAACTGCAAGGCTCCAATCATAATAGTAGCCATGTGTCACACTCAACTAAACAAATATATGTGTGACTGGATGTGAATATGTACACAAGTGTGTAATCGATTATCTCTTAAGGTCATTAACAATGCAGGCTTTTCTCAGTTCCTGGGCAGTGTTTGTCACCTAACAGGTGTGATCCAAGCTTTCTTGTGACATTTATCACCTCAAGGGAATTGAGGTTTTCCATTGTGTTAAGAGTTGGAGTACTTCACTTTTTGAGCAACATTTTCTTTCTAACTGCCATCTATCAAAGTGTGTATGCATGTGTGTATATGTATTTACAAACATTTATTTATGTGTGTAAGCATGTATACTTATGGATTTATATATAGAGATAATGGTATATAATTTTATATATCAAGAATAATATTGGGGAAATTATATGAGAAAGTGGAAAAAGTATACTTGTGGTGCATTTCGTCCATGAGGACTTCATTGGACTATTATTTGTTATGTTGGTGTGACTACACAAGTGCATGAATGAGGAGTGCTGAAAGATTTTAGAATTTTTTAAGAATTTCTTTTTTTTTTTTTATATCTAGCTAAATTCATTTGTAGTGTTTTTCTTTCCTTTTTTATCACTTTTGTTAGGTATCCTACAAAAAAAAAATCCTAAAAAAGTTCTAAAATTCCCAGCACCCCTTGTTCGTGAGCATGTGTAGTTGCACCAATATAACAAATTCAGTCTGATGAACTCCTGAAGTATGAAACATGTCACAAGTAAACTTTTTCCACTTTGTCATACAATTTCCCCAATATATGTATGCGTGTTTTAAAGTGGATATATATGAATATGACAATGGCAGAGAGACACAGAAATGGGGAAAGTTTTTTTTTTGCTATATGCATACACATGTGTAGTTATTGTATGAATGGATGCATAGGCATGTGAAATTATGACCTGCTTGATGTACATTAAGATGCAATTATTGTCTGACTGATCATGTATGCAGTTATATTCTTATGGGATGCATATGCATCTGCTGTTACATATGCTTGAATACATCAACATCTAGAATTACTATCTTTTAAAATGCATGTACAGATATTGCCTTGATGGATGCATATCTATGTACAGTTATTGTCTGGCTGGGTACATATGCAAATCATTCTCCTTGGTGCATGAGCATTTATGTACTGACTAGATGCACATGCAATTATGGTCTTAATGGATTCTTATGCAAATGCTATTATTGTTTTGCTGAATGCATATGCAGTTTTTGTCATGCTGGATTCACATGCATGCTCCATCATTGCATCCTTGTTTCTGCATCTACCCTTGCTATTTATTGAATTAAATTTGAATTTCTGGGTTAATGATTACATTATTAATAGTTGGACAAATATCTTCATCTTTGTTGTTATTATCTCAATGTTTCAGCCATTGTACCCTTTAGCCTTCTTCAGGTACTTATCAGTCCAGGTAACCTTCACAGAATTTTGAACCCTTTATTTAAGATACTGGGGTAGATTGTTTGCATTCCACTGACCATGTCTAGGGATATCATGTTATTTTATTTTTTCATAGTACAGCTCAGTAGTTGTTAGTTTTGTTTCCACATAGTAATTGTGTGTTCAATCTCTGAGCTGGGCAGTGTGGTTATATTCAGACACAGCAGAAACAGAAATAGCAATAACTGATTATTACTTAAACAAAAATATAAGCAATGAAAAATATCTCTAGATATGGGCAATGTAATAAGAACACTGTATTATTATATTGAATAAATGGTTCAATTGAAAATTCCTTGAAAGTTAGCCAGATCAACATATATCTGAAGAAGACAGAAAATGGATAAAACATTTTGACAGTAACAATAAAAATGAAAACTTTAGACCAACTGTAATGAATGTAAGCACTGAACTGACTATCCAACTCTCAATGTTGCTGTCTCTCTCTGACCTTCAAGTATAGGCTTCTATTTGTCATATATATATATATATATATATATATATATATATATATATATATATATATATATGTACTTCTGTTTCTTTAATTCATAATATTATCAAAAGTACTCCTTTCTTTCTTTTTACCTGTCAATATTTCTCTTGTTCTGTCAGTTTCTCACTATCCCTTTCTCTATTTCTCTTCTTTTCTATGTCCTTGTTCATATCAATATGTGAGAGAGAATAGAATGAGAGAGAGAGAAAGACAACTGATAATTATATATAAATAGTCTCTGTACAGATGTAAATCTATGTACATGCGTGTATGCATGTGTATGTGCACATCATGGTCTTTTGTATGTGCATATGTGTGCATCAACAGAGTATCCATTAAGACTGTGTCTGTGTGTCCATAGGCTGGATGATTAAGCCAAGTCACGTGTTTTGCTGTCTTTATCCAGTTTCTTAAGTTTTTCTCCCCCCCCCCCTCCGCCTCCTGTACTTTTTTTTGAGAGTACAAAAACTAACACACACACAAACAGAAATAACAAAGTAAAATTAATACATATCTTTTTTCTATATTTGTTGATGACAGGTAATAAAAAATACATCTCTTAAAAAAACCATAAGAATAGAGACAATAAAAAAATACTATTAATTTTTTGCCCGACTGTTAAAAAAAGAAAACTGTTGGTATTGTGTGTGTGTGTGTGTGTGTCTTCCGGCAGCAGTTCTTCAATAATACAAGTTTGATTAATAGCAATAAATAAAGAATAAGCTTTTTCAATTTTTTAGATAACTTTTTGTTTGCACAAAGGGAGTGTATAAGAGAGAGTACTTTTGGAAGTGCGTTAATGACAGTGTTAGACAAAAAGGTAGAGACAGAGGAAAATGAAAGAAGCATGAGAAAAATCTCTATTGGACGCGTGTGTTCGTGGTTAGACAGTAAAAAAAAACATGATAAGGATGGACAGGAACAGAGATTGATAGAGGAGAAAGAAAAAATAAAAAAGAGAGATGGAGATAAGTAGAAAAGACAAAGAAAGAAAGAAATAGTAGAAACAGATGTAGAGAGGTGGAGATAAGAAAGAAAGAAAGAAAGAAAGAAAGAAAGAAAGAAAGAGAAAAGAAGGAGTAGAAACAGAAGTAGAGAAGTAAGGATAAACAGAAAAGAGAAAGAAAGAAATAGCAGAAACAGAAGTAGAGAGGTGGAGATAAATTGGAAAGAAAAAGAAGGAAGGAAGAAAAAAGAAAAAAAAGGAGCAGAAGCAGAAAAGTGAGGATAAATAGAAAAGAGAAAGAAAGAAACAGTAGGAATAGAAGTAGAGAAGTGAGGATAAATAGGAAAGAGAAAAAAAAAAGAAATATGAAAGCAGGTTAAACTTGACAGACAGAGAGAAACCTGAGAAAAATGGATGAGGAATGGGGACAGAGATTGATAGAGGAAAAGATAAATAAGAAAGAAAGAAAGAAAGAAAGAAAGAAAGAAGCAATACATGGATTGAAGTGAGAAAATGGAAATAAATGGAAAGAGAAAGAGACAGAAATATAAAATAAATAAATGAAAAGAAAAAAAAAAGAAAGTCAGCAGAAAGAAACGCAATAAAAATGAATAAGAACAGAAATTGATAGAAGGAAAAAGTGTATTCAAACAGAAGGAACAAAAGAAAGCAATAGATGAACAGAAGTAGAGGAACAAGAACAAAACAGAAAAGGTGAAATGAAAAAGAGAGAGAAATGAAAGAGAGAGAGAGAAATGAAAAAGAGAGAGAGAAATGAAAGAGAGAGATTATAACTGAGAATTTAAAATAAAAAAAAGATAAAAAAATACTCCAAAAATTAAAATGAAGTCTGATGGTGACATGCAGAAAAAAAGAGGAAAATAGCAAGCAGGAAAGAAAGAAAGAAAGAAACTAAATATATATATATATATATATATATATATATATATATATATATATATATATATATAGAGAGAGAGAGAGAGAGAGAGAGATAGTGGAGGAAAAGTACAAGAGACAGTAAAGAAAAATATGCAAAAAGTGATGGGGATTGGAGGTGCAGATTCTATCCACAAATACACACAGAATTATGTGTGTGTGTGTGTGTGAGTGAGAGAGAGACTGTCTGTGATGATAAATTTTGTTACACTAGTTGTTAGAACTACTGCCTGTTCTTTCAGTTATATTGATTGGTTTAAATAAAAATAACCCTTGGGCTAAAATTATCATTTCTTTCTCCATCATCATCATCATCATCATCATCTTCTTCTTCTCCTCCACCTTATCTTTCTCACAGTCTTTTAATATATGTCTTTATCTCTTCTCTCACCTTTAGTATTTTCATTAGTTTCACTGTACTTTGCCTCTTTTCATTCTTCTTCTCCATCTATCTATCTATCTATATATATATCTATCTATCTATCTATCTAATCAATATGTTCCCAATGGTTATCTCCCACCCCTGTACCCAACCATCAGTCTTTCTCATAAAAGATTTACTTTCTTAACTTTCATTTCTCTTGACAGCCTTTATTTTTATTTTTATTCCATTTTCTCAGTTCCTCCTCCTTTCAGCCTTCATTCCCACTTGAACTTTCACACTCTCTCCTTTAGTAATTCTCTCCCCTTTCTTTTTTTTCTCTCTTTCCATTTCATTTGTCTATCTTTTGTCTTTCAACAACCATCACATCATCCCACTTTGTCTTTTCGTCTTTTTTCTTT
>OZ010575.1:54268133-54418133 GCA_963932145.1 Acanthosepion lycidas
TTAGTGGGTAGTTGTGGGAAATCAAAGTTTGGTCTCCTGCTTTCTGGTAAAGTCCATGGTTTTGCAGGGGCTAAGCCAGCCTGTTGTCTGCACTCAGTGACATTTCCCAGGTTTGGCTTGAAAGAACACCTTGGAGACATCCGTGTGTCTCCTGGACAGGAGAATCTCTGTTTTATTGGCTTCATGAATGTGTTGAAGTCAGTCCAAGGTGCATGGGCCAGGGAATAATGGGAACTGTATTGCTCTGAAAAATAATTTAGAAAAAACATTAACTGCATTCATTTAAGCTTCACATCATATCTACTTTTGAACATCCTTTTCAAATGAAAAGTCTTGATCGAGTATGGTATACAAGATATGTCTTAGTAGATACAAGTAAAGGATAATAACACCTCATATTTCTGTTTCACAAAAGGATTTGTATTGATAATCACCAGTTAAGCAACATCAAGACTGATCAGTACCTATATGGGTGACTGCTTGAGAATGCCAAGTTCTGTAAGCTTCAGTTTGCAGGTGATGTAATAGATAGATAGCTAGCTTGTTTATCAGAGAACCGAGTTCCAATTCCAGTTGGGTTCATTATTTTTACTTACACAAAAATAACCTTGGGAAGGAGATGAATCAACCTCATCCCCAGCTATGGTTTAATTACTAAGACTTCTATCACTAAATCATTATTATCTTATAAAATAAAATATACATATGCATACAATATATTTAGATTTAGGTATTAAATAACCCATAGGGGTTGATATACCGCTAAACTAAATGAACAACCAAGAGCATGTCTGTTTGTGAATTTTTGTGTGTGAGTTCTCCCCCTTTTTTTTAATTTGGCAGTTAATTTAAGTAATTTAAACAGAAGGTTGAGGTAATATGTTTGGGCATCCGATATTAAACCAAATATGTGTCATATCATCTGAGAGATAGAAGGTTTGTAAATACTGAAAAGTATATTGATCTTTGCCCTTCTTAATAATGACAAAAGTGTAGTATCTGGGGGTTGCCAAACATGCAGCAGTATCTCCATCACTTCACTAAAGAGGGAGATCTGGTGGATGTCAATGCCAGTATGATAGTAGTTGTGGAGAATGGGAAATTATGTAAATATATGGGCTTTTCATGTTAAACTGACCACATCCTGTTAATGGTATTTGATGATATAAAATACACTTTTTTTCCCAAAAGATGTTTCAAAATCTCTCCTTACATCAAAAATGTGAAGGCCTCCTGTAAGGTAATTTTATCTCAAAGTCTCACTATCATAGGATATATTACTTCAGATGGTCATTTCTACCTAGCCTGACTCCATAATAATATTTATTCAAACAGCATTTTTATTTCTCTCTAAATTTCTGGGAGTTATCCTTATTGACATTATTTACCTGTAGACTATAGTCATCATTTTTGTTGTTGTTGTTGCTATCATGACGTTTCAATCATTATGCCCTCCAACCTTCATCAGGTTTATGTTGAAATAAACATGGTGAAGATGGGAGGCCTCAACTGCCAAAACATTGTGATAACAACAAGAAAGATTAGAGCAATATTCTGCATGTAAATAATGTCAATAACATTATTATTATTTGTACTATTTACATTGTTCAGACTGTTGTCCTCATTTTTATTGTCATATCCACAATGTATCGGCTGTTGTAAATTCCAACCTTCTTCAGGTGATAAAGTTGGAATTTTGAAATTCCAACATATATTCCAACATACAATGGCCAAAATGTTGTGGATATGACAAAGATGAGAACAACAGTCTGAACAATGTAAATAGTGCAAATAATAATAATGTTATTGTTACAATACCTCCTCTCAGAAATATAGACAATCATCATCATCATGGTTATTATGATTATTATTATTATTAATGTTCTTTTATTTTGTTTCTGAAGGCTATAAAATACTCCCAAGTGATTATAGAAACTAAATAAAAGAATACATTAAAGGAAATGTCAAGCAAAATGGGACTCAAAACCGAACAAACTATATATTCAACCAACGATAGGAAAATGGTTCCCAGGTTTCAAAAAGATAAGACAAGAGGAAACAGTTTTATCCAGGCTATGACAAAATAGGATATACACATCTGACACACTTACATCTACTAAAAACTGAAAAAGCCCAATCATCCACATAGTCGGACATGTACTCACAAGTTGCCATCATCTCAGCCAAACAATACAAAAAAATTCTTTTAAAACACTAAGCCAAACATTACCCTTAACTTCTTAAAGAAAATCAAACTTAATACTAAAATATAAATCTAAAAATCTCCTAACAAAATTACATGAAAACATTAATATATTTTGAAAACTGAAAAAAGGAAAAAGAACTCTTCAGACTTCATGTGGATTATCTGAACACCACCACTGGATGGACTGGTTTCAGACTATTTAAACAGCATTCTCTCTCTCTCTCTCTTACTGAAGGAGAGAAGTTAATGATTAACCATTACTCTACTTGTCAACTCTCTGCCTCTCTGAACGCATGTGCTTGGAAAGCTCCACATTAAAAACTGGCCTTGTGCCACATCTCACCTTGTAGAGAGATTGTGGGTAAATAACAAGGGAGTTAATGATTAACTGTTTATTACTTTAATCTGTATTCTTAACCGTGTGCCATATTATTCTCAGGAATTAAATACTACTTATTTTTATATGTTTGTCAACCTCTCCTATTTACGACACAACATTTCCCCACTAAAAATAACAATGCAAACTCTAATAACTAACTTGTATCTGAAACTGAATACAAAATAAGTTGTATTAGAAATCAGCATCTCTAATAACTGATTATAAAGAAAAAATCAACAACTGTACCCAAAACTATCACTAATACACATATCATAAACTATACCCAAAACAACCATGATTCCAAACCTTAAGTGCATAGAATTTGAAAAGAGTTGGATGAGTCTAATGGTGATTACGAAAGTATGGCAGCTCAGAAAACTAACTCTGATCCTTCTGATAAAAAAAAGTACTGAATTTGTTGGTAAGGGTCTCAGACTCAACATGGAAGCCTACATCAAGTGCCTTGAGGCTATAGTGCTGGGCTGGGTTAAAAGAGTAGCTGCTGGAGCATCATATGTCTGGAAACAGGACTCTGCCCCATGTCACACAAGCAAGTGAAACCTGTTATGGAGGTCAGACAATTTCTGCGACCACATCACCCCTTACATCTGGCCACCTAACTCCCCAGGCTGCAACCTCCTTGATTATTATGTGTGGGGTGTAGTTGAGCAAAAGACCAACAAAACTCCTTTTAACACCAAAGATGAACTGAAGTCAATGATTATAGCAGCATTCACCAACTTAAACAAGGAGACCACCTAGAAGATTTGCAGGAGATTCTGAAGTTGTCTGGAGGCTGTGTTTGAAGCCAATGGTGATTTTATTGAATAAATTTACTCTTACAATTTCAATATATTTTTGTGTAATTTTAGTAAATATATCTGTTAAAATGAGATGTCAGTGTTATTTTCCTTTTTGTGTAATTTAGATGACAATTTATCCATCGCAACCTATATTTATATGGTTTGAGTTAATTCTCAATGGAATAGGATCAGTTTTGTAAGAAATCTTTGCTAGTGTATTCATGAATAAACTTACTATATTCAGTGAAAACTTTTTTCTTGTAAATTCCATTTTGTTTTTCACAAAAAAACTGTTGTTTAGCAATCATTTTCAGGTGTACACAAACTAAAATAAGTAAAATGAAGACAAATCAATAAAGGAAAATATTTTCTATGCATTTTTCAAATAATGTTTATTTAGAATTTCAAGTTTTCCTTGTTAGTTTCTAGCCTTAAATAACCCTATAGTGGTTTATAGGCTGTTAAGTAGAAATAAAACTGAAACCAAACCAAAACTAATTATTATTAATGAATCAACAAAGTGACACTGGGGTACAACTATACAAAACCCAATACACTCATTATG
This sequence comes from Acanthosepion lycidas, assembly GCA_963932145.1. Lineage (NCBI taxonomy): Eukaryota > Metazoa > Mollusca > Cephalopoda > Sepiida > Sepiidae > Acanthosepion > Acanthosepion lycidas. The sequence continues at coordinate 54,272,087 of OZ010575.1, forward strand.
ACACCCATTTTTACCCTTCCAACTTCATGAGGTGTATTTCAACGTACACATGATAAAAGCTGGAGGGTATAATGATTGAAATGCTATGATAACAATAACAAAGATGATGACATTATTACACATGTAAATAACGTCAATAATGATAACTCCCCAAAATTCAGAGAGCAATAATGTTGTTTGAATAAATATTATTATCGAGTCAGGGACATCCATCACAGATAAATGTGTATTGTATGGTGAAACGTTATGATAACAGAAGTACATACCTTTGCAGGTGGGCCCAGTTAGAAATAATTTCAAGTTGAGTAACCCAATCCACTTAAACCATCTCCAATTAAAAGTGTTCCCAAATCTCTAGTTGTGACTCCCAAGTCCCAATTGTGACTTCACTATTTCACCCTTCAAACTTAAACGGACAAAAACCCACTTCTCTTCACACAATCACGGTGCAGTTCAACTACAGAGATAAGCAGTGCATCAGCACTTAAGAAACATGCCCAAATGATTAAGATCAGGCAATTTGCCAGCAAATTAAAGACTGTCATGTCATGGACCCCATAATTTATTAGGGTTGTGTGTGTCTCTAGGGCAGTAGTTATCAACCTTTTTTGGCCATGCCTCCCCTAAGCATCTCTATAATCCTGATACCCACTGTGACATATAATTCTTCTTATTCAAAAAGTGAACTCCTTTTCAGGTGGAAGAAGGTCTAAAAGGCCATTAACTTAAATTTCCTTGAGACTGCATATATGCAATAGTATTATCATTTAATTTTAGAATTTTATATTTATAAAAATATTGTGTAACTAATATATATATATATATATATATATATATATATATATATATATATATATATAAAGAAATATAGTCTTAAGGTGTGCTGTATTTATGGGATAAAGTGCTCAATATCAGAGATAGAGCGTCTGACGATTGCATATAGCATGAAACAGACTGTCGCCTCTAAGTGTTGACTTCTATGTTCACTTTTATATTTATATATATATATATATATATATATATATATATATATCTACATTACATACATACATACATATATACACAAATATTTTTATATATGGATACTGTATATGCACTATATGTATTAACTTGCAAACCCACAAGAAAACATCCATTAATAACTGCTATATTCTGTGCTAATAAGAATATATACTTGAAAAACAAGGTGGATAAAATAAATAAACAAAACCAGTACAATAAGAATAAAAGTAACAGTTATGCACAAGGTCATCAGAAGTCAATCCAGTAGTGAGTGCTACTATTGGAAGGTCAGTAGTTCTCACGTGTCTGAGTCATACACATCAGATCCCAGCTAGTATATTTAGCTACCTCCCCACGAAGGTTGCATGTGGCACAAGGCCGGCTTAATGTGGGTTCTCCAAGCCTATGGGCTTGGACAAAAATACCCTTTTTGAACCCGCATAAATGGGTTCAGGGTCAGTCAACCTCTCCGAATGAGACTGCCCTTCGGCGGAGCATCATCCAGGTTCCTCTCCTCAAGAAGGCAGAGAGTTCGACTGTTTAGCTGGAGCAGATCCCAGCAATCTCCATAGTCCATTGACTTACAGATACTTATGGGCAGTTACTACCTATAATGTAGTCACTCATGGGGGTGACAGGTTATTCCATTACATCAATAACTCAATCTTGAATTGCACTACTTTGGGAACCACAGGTCTAGAGAAACATAGTTTCATGTAGCCTTTCTCCTTTCAGGCTGGTTTTGTATTCAGAGTTTTCTTTCTCCTAGATTGGATGCCAACTCAAGGAGGGCCTATATTTGATGCAGTTCATTTTAATTTATGAAAATATGACATGCATATGTTAATATCTCCAATCAATTATAATCAGATGTCAAGAGATCCGTACCTAGTGTTGAATCACTTCCGATACTGTAAAAGGAATTATTTTAACAAAGTACCAACAACCTAAGTCAGTATCACCTCATCCATCATACCTAAATACACATGTACGTTTATATTCAGCTGGACTGTTAGCTTGTTTTATATATTCAGTAATGTTTTTTGCTATATCAAAAGTACTTTAGTAATGTTTTGCAAGGTATTGTTAGCTTGCCTTAAATTGCATAATTAAACATGAAAATTGTTTTGTTTTTCATGAATGTGCTTTGCTGAAATAGTAATATGTCTAATATATTCGTGCATCATATATACCATCATATATGGTAAATAAAGGCGAGTTGGTGGTATACAGATTTCCATACTGAAAGTACAATGATAACTAAATTTCACTTTTAATCGTTCAAAAATAGAGCACTGGACTTGATGACAGATTTATCCACATTGATTTTAGAAAGTAGCTGTGGCACTTTTAACATATTTTAATGTTCTGTCTTTCAGTGCCAAAGATAAAAAAATTATAAATAACTGTGGGTTGAAGGCAAAAGAGGGACAGAGGAAAAAAACAAAAACCTACCTAGTTAACTTGCATAAATGGATGTCGGAACAAAATTTAGGACAGATAACAAAAAGACAACATTTATTAAGGGCTACAAATGAAAGCACATTGTTGCCAACATCCTGAAGGGACATGGCACATCAAAAAAGAAGACAGATCATTAACCTGAAAATTTTAAGATGTGAAACTCCTTCCTGTTTATCAACAATTTAATTTTTTTTTCTTAAATAAATCTCTCAAAATAGACTTGTGAATATGATATTATCCCATATCCTCTTGATATCGTTTTAAACTGACACTTTTTCTCACATATCTAAATTATAATTTGGATATGCATGCCATGCAGTGGTTATTGGCAAGAAAGTGGGATTGGCATGCTGTTCAAATTCCAGCTGAATACATTGCATTCACTTTCACACAAATACCCTTTGGAAAGATATGAATCTGTCTCTTCATGCCAACTACAGGTTAAATAGCAGGGTGGACTGGGCTCTATAACCATGGTTGGCAACCATTCTAGGAGAAAGAGAATTCTGAACCATATGTATATATATTCAAAACCATATGCATCCCTGGTGAAGCACATATTTGAATGAACAGTTAGTTCTGTTCAGTACAGAATGCAGTAAGAAAACAGGTTGACTCTATGAGGCCAGAGCAGATGGGCATGCTTCAAAATGAGAAGCCATACTTAGGGATGAGAAATTGAAATACAAATCAAAACCTCTCTGATGATGTCTATTGTCTCATACATGAAAGACACTGAATAAATATATTCCTTTCTTTTCTCTCAGTTTAGAGTTCACCTCAGTCTAAAGAAAATTTCTCCCTCTCTCAAATACTATATTTTATTCTCTCCATTTTTATGACTGTCTTCTTAGTTTTTATAGAATAAACAGTGTTATTCTATTAATAATCAGAATAAACAGTGTTATTCTATTACTAACAGAACTGGCAGCTCTACTTCATAAAAACCTACTTGATATGGAAACCACAGCATTAACACCACATGGTGAAACTGGGAAACCAGATGCTTCACAGAGAAGTTGATAATAAGGAAGAAGAGTAAAGAAACTATAATTATAAACTATAATTTTAGAAAATGTACAACAGGACTGAGTGTCCTATGGGACAATGGCCTAGTGGATTAAAATGTTGGTGTGTGAATTTGGTGAATTCAATTCCTGGTTCACGCGGTGTATAGCAATAACTGAGCAGTACTAGATAAAAATAAGAACTAGATAATATCCCTAGACGTGAGCAGTGGAATGAGAACAGTCTACCTCCATAGATTAAACAAAGGGTTCATTTCAGAATTCCCTGTATGTTACACAGATTGATGTGTGTTAAATTCTCTAGATCCTTTTATCTTGGTGTCAGTTTCTTTGTGGTTCCTATATTCCTTAAGACTTCCTCCTTGCACACATGTTCAAGATTTGCTAGGCAAATTTTAGGAAGTGAAAATTTCACTGAAATATACTGGAAATTGTATTTTATTGATGTTATAAAAATTACCACTTCATTTCCAACTTCTGTTTTGGTTATTCCTCATTCAGTAATCCTTTCTAGGTTACAACAGATCATAAGAAAAAAGTTCATTTTTATTTTCTTTAAAACTTCCTCATTGCTCACTTGTCCCATCCATGGTATTCTCAGCATCCTTCTGTAAAAGTGTAATGCTGTTGCCTCAAGTATCCTCTTCACTTGTGAAGAAATTGCACAGTATTCACTGCCATACAAAAGGACTGATATTAAATAGAAGTTGAGCACTCTTATATTCATTTCCAATTAAATTTTCGTGTTTCTTAATATTTTGCTTATTTTTTGGAAGGCAATTTTCACTATTCCAATGCACCTTCAGATTTCTGCATTCACATTTTTCTGTTATCTGTATTTCCAGCATTGAACAGTCTTCACTGACAGAACAATGGATTAGAACTCATAATGTATATAGTTTGTTAAAAAAAACAAACAAAAGATATAAAATTGATAGACATTTGAGAGTTTAACCAATACTAAATACTAAAGCCAACAGTTCAAGTTCTATGCTTCAGTTTGATAATGAAAGCAAGAGAATGGAAAAGTTATTGGATTTTCAGCTAAAATATAAAATAGACATCAACTAAATAAAGAATGCATGCAACGACCTTTTAAAATTAATACAGCAAGAATTTGATTTTTTTCCAGCTGAAGCCTACAAATAATAACTATAATCTGCAGTGTATTAATCACAAGGTTATATGATATTCCTGGATTTGATTGGTCCTTCCACTTATGCAATGATTCTATTTTAGCAAGTTGGTTATAATCGGATGGATTTGCAAAAGCTTCACTGCCAACTTTTTGCTATTTTTATCTACAGCTGGAGAGAAAATTGGATTCCAATTTTGTCTTTGAATGCATAGTTGTTTTCTTCTAGACTGGTTGCCAGTCAAGGCTAAAGAACTTAGTCTATCCTCTTATTTTATCTATAGCTTTTCCAAGGACACAGCACATAGAAGAAGAATTTGAGTATAACACTATCAATCAAGTCTTTTATCAAACCAATCTTTCTATGAAGGACAATCTCTAGCAATGGAATTTCGAAGATTTCTCAATTATGGAAACTATCTTTATAAAAATTTGCCTTTTAGAAGTTAAGAAAAGTATTAAAATTCTGTTGTCTATTAGCATTCAGTGGCACATTGCTCAAGTTCTAACCTATTATTCTTACAAATGTGTCATTGCAACAATTGTTACCCTATCAACATCCATTTTAGTGGTTTAGTCATAATATTAAATTCACTGATTGTTGGGGATGAGCAGACTTTGTAACTCCCACTTCACCAAGTGGGGTTTTAGTCCTTACTTCTGTTCAAACTTGTTCTTCGTGCTTGGGTTCCCTGCTCAGATATGGTGATTCTTTTCATGGGTTCACTTCAAGTGATATACCTGTATTTATCTTGTCATTTGTGGATTGCCTATCTCTTCATTAAAGGTGACTGGCATTATTCACCTGGTAGTCCAGGATCTAAACTTCCAGAGGTGGTCTCAGCAGCAGCAGCAGCAGTTGTATAATATCAGGGCTAATGTACTGCCATTGTGTGAATGAGTTCTGGACTATGCTATAATTTCTGATATGGCTTCTTACTCAGTATAGTGCAGTGTGTGTGATGGCATCTGGACAAACATATTGGGAGGACATTCAAAGAGTGAAATAAAAATTTATTTTTTGAAATTGTCTCTGTTAACTTGGTTGTACAAGCACCCTATAGTCCCACAACCTGGTGTGAATGTGGATCTGTGTTTTGGTAAGCAAGACCAGAGTAGGCACCCTCTATTTGAGGCTTAGGGGCATACAATCAAGGAGTTAGTTCTGGGCATCACCAAACCGCTGCACATTACTGTTCTCTATGCCATAATGAAGTGTACAATTATGGTTGTACATTCTAACGTTTAATCCAGACAAAGATTTCTTCTTGTATACTACATGTGATATATACTTCATCTTTACATACAAGCCATGACCACAATTAAAACAAACAGTGGAATCAAACCCACTTCTTCCAAATCAAAAATAGACCTCAATTTCTCCATTTCCTAAACTAATTTAAGTCAGTCAGTTTCAATTGAGGAATATATACTCTCAATCTCTGCCCCCACCCCCTCAATCCACAAAACATGACCCCCCACCCCCTTAAATCAAGATGACCATGAGCTTGAGACTTATATCAGCTTCAATATTTCCCTCAGGATGATGGTAGTGTGATATTTAACAGAATAACTGAAAAGATTGATGTTATCTTCTCTGATCATCCTTCAGCCAGCATTCATATATGTGGTGATTTTAATAATCACCATGTGGAGTGGTTAGTTAGGTTGTATTTTCAATGAGGTTCCTTGTCTTGAACAAATACTGGGACTCAAATTTGTACCAGATCTCAAGTGATGTTTGTATATGATCTATCACTAAAGAAGCGGGGAAAAAAAACGATTCCTTGTATCACTACAGAAAGTACCTAAAACTGCCTGTTATGCTCCATCTTTATGAAAGTCACATGAAACCAAAAATGGAATATTTTTGCTATATCTGGGTTGGAGCTGAATAATCCTCACTTTACAACTTTGACAGACAGTATTTATGCAGTCTTGCGTGTGATGAACTATTTTCAACCCTACAGGCCCTTCCCCATACACAATACATTGCATGCCTTTTCTTCTTATTTACCTTTCCATAAAAAATGTTTAGATGGGCTACATTCCTTATTTCCACCATTTCAGACTTCTACAGCTAGAACATGCCATGACATGTACACAGTGTCAATTCCCCTTCATATTCCATTAATAAGGAAGAAGTCCCACTCAAACAGCTTCTTCAGAACTGTTATATTGCATAACAGACTCCTGAAAGGATGCTTCCCTGATCACTACAATCTTAACCTCTTCAAGTCTAGGGTCAACTGTTATCCATCCCACATATCATAATCTGCACTTACTTCCTCTTCTTATGTCCATACAACAATCTCACTCAGTAACCCTCTACCTTGAGTGTCTCCTGGGTTTTGTATTGGATAATATTAAGTTAGAAAAAGAAGTGTTGAACTTCTATGTAATATCAAATCTCTAATAATATCAGTGAGTAATGGACAATCGCATCACAGAAGCAACAGAGATGTGATTTTATAAACAAATGCTATGAATACCACCAACAGAACATTGAATAATGGGGAAGTTTTAAGGAAAATAGGAACAACATGGAAACTTATACTTACAATCAGAAAAAAAACAAGTTTAAATTTCTGGGATGCATAATCAGGAAAGAGGACATAGAGAATTTAACACTCACAAGATATACTGAAGACAAATGAAGCAGCATGGAAACAGTCAGTAACCAACTTAACAAATTTGTGTGAGTGGATGGCAGAACGCAGACAAAAAGAGTTACTTAGAACAACAAATAAACAGAAAGTTGAGAAGAGCCATGATCACCTACATCTTGGAAGGATTTGGCACATATAAGAAGAACTGGGTAGGACATTTGTTTACCATATTGAAAATATTCAATTTTTATTGCCCATAACTTGTTACAAAATCTGGAACATTTTCATTAGGTTTAAATAGAAAATTGCATGTGGAAGCTACATATTAATGCAACTAACATAATCAAGCTAGTGCAAATGATTTTTCAATGCTTGAATATTTTGAGTATGTTGGCTATCACCTATTCCATATAACATTGATTATTCTTAAGTAATGTTTTGATTTAATCATGATCAACCTGAACAGTTTTACTTAACCATAGAAGATTGTTCAGTGAAAAATCTCAAGAACAAAACTTTGCAAACCACTTTTGAGAGATTTAATCATTCACTGTCCCTTCTCCATAAACTGCACAAATCTTTTTCTTTAATTTTATGCTATTTATCGCACTGAGTGATAGGCAATTTCCACATTGATGAAAAAGAAACTTGAAGCAATATGGACAGAACATTTGTGCAATGTGAAAGTTTCAAGGAAAATAGAAACTACAAGGAAACTGAAAATACCAGGGACAGAATATTTAATATTTGACTGATTGATTTGTTTTTATTATGTATCAACCTTTTATAGCCTATTTAAATAGGCTATAAAAGGTTGACAGAAAATATTTTTAAAGTGTAAGAATCTTTTGGAGAGAATATTGATTTACTAATACAAGTCCTACTAACTAACCCATAGTTGAGGGGAGAAGAGTTGGATGCTAACCTTTCCCAAGGGTATTTGCACATAAGGGAATGTACAAACCAGACAGGAACTTGAACTGGAATTTGGTTTTCCAATTTCCCAATCTGAGTCATTTTCCACTTTACCACTTGCACATCCAAGCTTACTGCACCTGATTTTCTCAAATAGTCACCCATCTAGGTACATTGCTTAACTTTGGTGATTGTATGAGTCCTTCTCTGTATCTTTTCCTAGAACATGTCTCTTTGCTATTTTTCTCAATCCTCTTTAACCCCTTATGTGCTAGTGGCACTCCTGCCTTGTATGGGGTGAATTGCTTAAAAAAAAAACAAAAAAAACTGGTGTTTCGAGGTGGTATGGCCATGAGCGATGTGAGCAAAATGGAAGTCATAACGATATTAGAAACTGCAAAGAAATGGAAATTTCTGGGACACATAATGAGGAAAGTAGACTTGGAGAATTTAATATTCATAAGGCATACTGATAGCAAGATAAGGAGATGGAAACAACATGCAACCTAACTGACAAGTTTGAGTGAATGGATGTCAGAACAAGGAAGATACAGAGTCGAGGTAAAGGGACAAGAAATGCTGACTGCAACAGGAAGTTTTAGAGAACTATGATTGCTCACTTCCTGAACAGTCAGGACAGATAAAAAAAGAATAATTATACTATATGCACACACACACACACACATTCTTTAAAACAAATCCCCTCTCTTTCAAATGCAATTCTTCCATCTTTCTGTTTACAATTCAAGAAGAAATGAAGAGGAAATAAAATTAATAAGTCAAGTGAACCAGAAAAATGTAGACTAGAAAGAATCATACAAATATAATAAAGGGACAAGTACATTATCAATACTACCATTGAAAAAGAGGTTCACTGGACCCTTTCTCAGATGAAGAGAAAATTGAATTAAAAATCTAGGAATAACAAGCATAAGGGTCTTAAAACCAAAAGATGTCACCAAGAGACTTTATATAAAAAAAGAGACCGTGTTATAATTAATTTTTCACCTATTATGAGAATTTTGATCCATACACTATAGAACTGATATTTTTAACCATATATTACAGAACAAAGATTATACAGGGCAGAGATTTGTGAAACATACATCACAGGACAGAGGCTTGTGAACTATCCACCACAGAAAAGAGACTTGTGAACCATTGGGTGCAGAAAAGAGACTTGTGAATCATCCACTTGCAGAACAGAGACTAGTGAACCATCCACTGTAGAACAGAGACTTGTAAACCATCGACAGCAGAACAGAGATTGTGAACCATCTAGGACAGAATAGAACCTTGTGAAGCATCAACTTGCAGAACAGAGATTTGTGAACCATCTATGATGGAATAGAACCTTGTGAAGCATGTACTGCAGAACAGAGACTTGTGAAACATTCAATGCAGAACAGAGACTTCTGAACCATCTACTGTAGAACAGAGACTTGTGAACCATCCACTGTAGAACAGAGACTTGTGAACCATTCACTGCAGAACAGAGATTTGTGAACCATCTATTGGAGAACAGGTACTTGTGAACCATTCACTGCAGAACAGAGACTTGTGAACCATTCACTGCAGAACAGAGAATTGTGAACCATTCACTGCAGAGCAGAGACTTGTGAACCAACCACTGCAGAACAGTGACATCTGAACACCCCACCGCTGTATGGAGACTTGTGAACCATCCACCAAAGAAAAGAATCTTGTGAACCATTCACCACAGATTCAGGAAATTGTCAGCTATACACCACTGAACAAATGCTTGTGAAAAATACAATACTGGATAGAGGCTTGTGAACTATCAACAACAGAAGATTGAAAAGATCATAACAACTCAGTAGATGAAGGCAAAATGTGAATGGAAAATAGAGCCTTCTTTTATATGCTGTGTCCCTTTAGGATATGATCAGTCATGGCTCTCCACAAATTCTTACCTTTTATAGCTCTAAGCCATGTTTGTTCCCTTACTATCCTTCCCAATGTTTTTTTGGCTATCTATCTACCAAAGCTTATTAGGCAGTTTACTCAATGTTCCTCTCTGTGCCAATTGTTTTCAATAAGTTATATGAGTGTCAAATTCCTCAAGTATGCTTTGCTTATTGTGTGTTGTAGAAATTTCAACTGTTTATTTTAAATCTAAATATTCTTTTTGTTTTGATTTTCCTTAAAATTTCTCATTGCTCATATATTTTTGTCTATGTTATTCTCAACAAACTTCTGTAGAACCTCAAGTTTCCTCATTCTGTGAGGAAAATGTTCAGTATTCACTGCCATATAGAAGGCTTATTTCTAACAACATTTTCCTGTCTCTTAATATTTTGTTTAGCTTTTAGAAAGCAGCTTTCAGTTGTGAATAAAGAAACCTGTATATGTCAACAAAGAAGACATGTAAAAAGAGAAAGAAAATGTTTTATAGTTACAGCCATGAGTGAAAGCATAAGAAGCAGTGTCATCAAAACCCAACAAAACAGACAAACAGCAAAAGTTGTCTTGAAGGAGAAAGTGTCAAGACTTTAAATCACATCATTAGTGAATGCATAAAATTCAATCAAAGAGAGTATAAGAATAGAACGAGAGAGAAGCGGCAGAATATATAAGAAATATGGAACTTTTACATACATTGATATGTGAATACATATAAAAAATAAATGCATAAATCAGACCTAAACGGAATATAAAAGTAGGTATTAAAGACTAAGGACTGTGATATGTGAATGGACCAAATAAGTTTCTAACCTAAATCTCATAAGTTGAATTTTGATCTGAAATGCATAATTTTCATTCCTCTGTTATCAACATTCACCACTGAATTCAATACATTGCTGAGGAAGTCTATCATGCAAAAAAATAAATATTTACCTTTCTTATTCATTTTTAACAGGTATTTATTTTCACCTTAATTTTTTACCTGCTTTGAAAGTAAGTTTCTTTATTAACCTATTTATGCATGGTGCCCAACTAGTTGAGTATGGTCTTAATCAGCTCCAAACAGCATACCTGGTACATCAGACTATAATATTTCTGTGACAATTTAAGAAGTCTAAAAATATCATAATGGCTCAGATTGAGGAATCAGAGTGCCGAGTTTGAATTTTAGTCAAATCCATTACATTCATATATGTGCTAATACCCTTGGGAAAGGTATGAATCCTCTTCTTCTCCCCCCAGCTATGGATAAATAGCAGGACAGACCGGGTTCTATAGCCTTGGATGGTAACTGGTCTACTGCAGAAAGAAATGGCAACCTACTGTGGGAAAAAATCTGCCTTGTCAGTCATGTATCGAAAGATAGATGGCATATAACTGAATGTATTGCTTGGTACCCAGAGATTATTAAGACTGTGCCCAACTCACTGGGTGACATTCATCTTCTTTTTCTATGTGCCATGTACCTTTGGGTCACTGACAATCATGGCCCTCCACAATTTCCTGTCTTTTGTAATGTAATTATACTCTACAAAACATAACCAAGTGCCAGCTGCAGGAATGATCACCTTCCAGTGATATGCAAACTAAAAGTGAAACTACAGAAATTGAAGAGGGCTAAGGCATCATGTATAAATGTGTCAAAATCCCATGTCCCTTCAGGATATAGATGATCATGGCTCTCAACAGATTTTTTTTTTATTTATTTTTTGTGGACATCCCAGATAAGATAGTGCAATGGTTTCACAGTTGGAAATTCTTAGGAGTCTTTCTCTTGGACTGGCTGCCACCCAAGATTAAGAGTCCACTCTACACAGTTATTTAATTCACCACTTTTAGGGAAAAGATAGAGTAGCGCTTTCCTCAAGTGTATAGTGTGAAAGTGAATGCAACAGATTAGGTTGGAATTTTAACTTCTATGTTATCCACACAACAGCTAAAATTAAATACAAGTCAAAAATTAATAATTACGATCGACAATACTTTGATCTAATAGAGTTGAAATATTTATTGCTTAAATTAGATGCTTTGTCCATCACTGTATTTTTATACTATTGTTTACCCAATACAAGGTCCTAGAGCCACTCAAGTTAGAGGGTTACTAAAGGAAACTGTTGTAAGGACATACATAGAGAAAGTAAGTGGTGCATATTATAAGAATAGATAACAATTGATTCTAGAATTCAAGAGTTTTAGATCATAGTAATTGGGAAAGCATCCTTTTGGAAGTCTGTTCCACAATATAACAATTCTGGGGAATAGGCTGAGTGGAATTCTTCCTTACCAATGGAATACACAGGGGAAATATGTCAACTCAGGGTACATTTCATGACTGTGAAAGTTTGAGCCAATGGAATTAAGGAATGTAGCTTACCTGAAAATCTGCCATAAAAATAGCAATAGAATAGTGAGAGGTTTGAAATGTTGTATCTCTGGGAAAAGGGCTGCAGGGTTTAAAGTAATTCATCACCCACATGGCCACATAAATGCTTTTGAACTTTGTCAAGACTGAATAGTCAGAACTGAGCAGCTCTAACCCAGACTGACAGCAATACTCCATTTTTGGCTGTACTGGAAACTTGAAGGGACATGCTGTTGTTCAATCTCTATGATTAGCTCCTAGACAGCAGGTTTAAAAATACTAATGTATGAAATATTATAATATTTGATTTATTCATTTTCTATAGCTTATCAACTTTTTGCAGGTTATTTAAAGCTAGAAAATATTTTTAGATTGCAAGAATTATTGTAGGGGAAATAATAATGGTTTAGTGATACAAGTATTGCTAATTAACCCATAGCAGGGGGAAAAAGTGGATTCATACATTTCTCAAGGGTACTTACATGTAAGTGAATATAATGACCCCATTACTCCTTACACCAACCCCACCTCTAAGTTTACAGCATCTGGTATTCCCATGCAGTCACCCATGTTGCTGAACTTCAGGGATCATATGGCAATATGATGGGGCCATAAACTATAATATTAGTCATCATAACATTATAGTATATGGACATAGTGTAGTGGTTATCAGCAAGAGCAAATAAAAATAACGTAACTGTCCTTAGAAAACATAAATCCATCCCTTCTCCATTCTCAACAATGGATTAAATAGGAGAGTAGACCAGATTCTCTAGCCTTGGTTGACAAGCAGTCTAGAAGGAGGACATCACTGAATTCAATTATAAAACCTACTTGCTACTGAAACCAGAACAGAATCAACTAGCATATTAAGGTTATGGATCAATATTCCATTGGGGTTTCTAAGGTTATTGAAGACGGCCTGAGAAATTTGAGGAGACTTGCCAGCACTTAATCTCCTGTATAAACCAGAAGGTTGGTTGATTGGTTGGTTGGGTTTTATGGCATATCAACCACTGTGGGTCATTTAATGCCAAATTAAGGTATATATATATATATATATATATATACACACATACATATACATACACATATACTTATACATATATTAAATATACAGTACTATCAAACATATAGCTGGCAACATTATTTTTTCAAAAACACATAGCTGGCAACATCATTTTTTCAAAAAAAACATATAGCTGGCAACATTATTGTTTCAAAAACGCATACCTGGCAACATTATTGTTTCAAAAATGTATCGCTGGCAACGTTATTTTTCCGAAAATATTATCTGAAGCCTTTTTGTTGGACGTAGTTTATCATCATACCCAGGACGCGGATGTAGTTGATCGTCATACCCAGGACATTAAACCAGAAGCTATTTGTGTTGTGAATATAATGTATGAATAATAACACTTACTGTTAGTCTGATGATTATATATGTTCGTCATTGCAAGCCATGTTTTTTGATCAACAGCTATGTTGACCTGACCATGTCATCCACAATCTGTGAACTAACTCATGCAACATACATTTTTCATTGATTTAAAAGTCAAGAGAAAAGATCTTTGCTGACCAGTACAGGCAAAACATGGACAATACCAGAGCTGTCCTGAATCACCTAACCAATCAGAAAAGTCGACTGAGTAATGGGCCAGTTGGTGACATGTTTGCATAGATGTTCGAAACACAGAAGTTGGTCCAGCAGTTAAAGAAACATCATTGAAGACGTCACACACAGAATCTTTCCATGCCTGTTATCTAAGATCTTTTCAGATACTCTACTTGTGGAAAAGTGTGCTCTTCCAATGTTAATCTAATTAGCTATATGAGAAACCATTCGTCATGATGGAAACTGGTTGACAGAGTTTGAAAGATGATCTACAAGGACAATGATGGAGTTCATAATTCATTTTACATAATTCTATTCATTTAATTGAAAATATAAATTTTTCTTGTTTATGTGCTGTGTCTCTTTCATGGGCGGCCATGGCTCTCCACGACTTCCTATCCTATGCAGCCCTTAGCAATATTTATCTTTTTAATATCTAAACAATCTCTCTTCTGAAATCCATTTTTAGGTATGTTTCCATCTCTCTCTTTGGCATTTAATGTCCTGTGAATGTCAAATTCCCCAATCCTTTGTTCTTCATTTCAGCTCTTTCTAATTTGAATTATAGGTGTCCTTTTCTATTTCTATTTTCCTTAAATTTCCTCATTGCTCAAATGATTTTTCCAGGCTATTCTTAATATCCTTCCATGGAACTACATTTCTTCTTGCTTCAAGTCTTCTCTCCATCTGTGAGGAAATTCTCCAGCATTCACTGATATACAGGACTCAAATTACATAGTAGTTTAGCACTTTATTTCTGATAAAATTTTCCTGTTTCTTAATAATTTGCTTTGCTTTTGGAAGGCATCTTTTGGTATTTAAAGTAATATTTTTATATCTTATTGATTACCCTGTTGTAACTGCTTCTCAAGCCAATAAATATGTTTAAAAATAGTTGCTTCTGATACACATTGATGGTTATTCCATTCAGCAATTTTATCAGATAACCAATAATTATACATAGCAAATTTCTGGGCTGTACATGAAAGGATTTAGCTGTATATATGAAACAGTCTTTTCTCAATTTTAAATATAGATCATTGCTGTGAGAGATTACAATATGTTCATACATTGAGTTAGAAATAATTTCCTTTTTTTGTTTATCAACAATCCACCTTGTTGAGTATGTAGAACCAAAAGCCCCAGTCTTGCTAATTCCATTTTTTGCCATGTATTGCTTTCCACTAATGACTTTAGAGTTTCATCATCAAAGTCTTATGAATCTATTTGTCAAAGTTTATCATCCAACAATGTTTTTCCCAGAACAAAATGTTGAGGGTGCTTGATATTAATTTCACTCTTAAAAAATAACAGGGATATCAACTCAAATTATGTATATCCATTTAAAATCAGACTTATAATAATATTTGTGTATTATTTCATTTTATACTATATTTTATATTAATATATATTATATTATTTTATATTAGGTTGAGTCATAAGTAATTTCTGTTTTGTGGAACCAATGTCATAGGTAGCATCAAAAGAACTAACCTTGTTTCCTCTTGCTTGACTGCACCCCACACATAATATGGGAATTGCAATCTGGAAAGTTAGGTGGCCAGATATAAGAGGTGATGTGGTCACAGAAATTGTCTAACAGACGTGACTGGGTTCTCCTGCTTGTGCAGCATGGGGCAGAGTCCTGTTGTCAGACATAGGGTCTTCTAGTAGCTACCGTCTTGACCCAGGGCAGCACTACATCCTCAAGTAGGCCTCTGTGTTAAGTCTGAGGCCCTGTGGGAAGATGAAAGGTGGCATAACATTGTCATCACTAGTGATCACTCTAAACACCTTCGGCATCACCATTAAACTCTCACATCTCTTTGAATCCCCTGCAGTGTTCTTAGATTGGCAAACACCCTGAAATGTTCATGTTGGAGTTTATGGTGAGCAACATGCCATTTCCAAATTTTTGGTGGAGTGAATTGTATGATGGTGCTCTTTTTCTCACAGATGGTGTCCAAATGATACTAGTATACTGTGCAGTCGACAAAATCAAAACAAACATTGTGCATATAAAATGGTGGCAATTTACCTATATATACAAATAATTACTGATGCATATAGATAGTATGAGATATATATTTTATCTGCCAATGGAAAAAATATTTTTAAAATCTTTGTGCTATCCACTTCACTCATTCTCACCTTGAAGGCATATGACTTACCTTGTGTCTCTCCATGATTGTGGGTTGTGTCCCCTTTGTTCCAGTCATCAACACTGTCAGAATGGGAAGACAACATAGATATTTCCCTTTGGTTGTTTGGTACGACAAGTGTTGTCCGTTTACCTTTTCTACCCCAGGACATTGCTCCTATTTCCTGTAAATAGCAAATTGCAAAGAATCAAAGTATTTTATCTTACAGACAATAGATTCCATATTTTTAAAAATCAATGTGTGAATACATTGGAAACTCTTTAAGAGGACTAGTCTAATTAAAAATAAAATTGGTTTATTACAAAATGATTTCCAAGAAATATTACACTAACCATTTTAACACATAAATGCTCACCATTCCAAAAATTAATTAAAAGGTCCAAATATATTATTAACACTGGATTTTTATAACCCCATAATTAATAGTAGCTTCTTATAAAGCTATAATTAATAGTAGAGTTTTTTTTATAAAACTATAATTAATACATGGTATTTTTAGATTTTTATTTAAATTTGAAAATGCATAATGGCTCAGAATGTGAAATCAGAGAGTGGAATTCAAATTCCAATCAGGTTTGTTAAATTCACTTACATGGAATACCCTGGAGAAAGGTAGGAATCATCTCTTCTCTGCCTAGCTATGGGTAAATACCAAGACAGACTGTGTCCTATAGTTTTGGTTGGCAACCAGTCTTGGAGAAAAAAAAATCTGAATTCAAACCAGCCAAGAGGAGGTTGGGCTTCATCAGACGATCTTGACCAAGGCACACCACTGTTGCTATGGCTGCAGTGCATGTGCTACCCCTATGATCCTAATGGGTTATGGAGCTTGTGATTAATTGGTCAACTACTTGATAGATGAACAATCAGATCAATTTGTTCAAATTCTCTAAAATTTGTGGGTAGCATCTCATCTGAAGACGTGTGTGTCTCTATCTCTTTTGCGATTTATAGATATAGTAACATATAAATAAATCAATAAATGTCTGGCAACTTATCGTCAAGTATGCCCATCTGCTAGGATGATTAGCTAATCCCTGTTGCAGGCCACTGCTCAGGCATATTTGTTTTTCTTCAATTATCAAAGAGCCAACATCTAGTTTATACAACAAGTATACTAAGTGGACTTTACTTACAGTTTCTGGGAGAGAGAGCATAATCTGGCATTATCAGTATGTAACAGAGAATTGGGTTAGCCCAATAAAAGACTCTGAGTTGGTTGCATGTGGTGCTGTGAGCACCAGGAGTTATGACCCCTTCCAAAATGGTCTGTTGAGAGAAGACCTTCTACTTAGAACAGGTGGTGCAGACTACTTGCATATGAACAATACTTGGCAGGTATTAGCCAATAGTCAGTGTGGGAAAGCTATATAACACCAGTTTTTCTCAGTCGAGTGCAGCACTATGAACATGTGGACATACAAAAACCAGACAAGACAAGACAAATACACGGGAATTGAACAATTTACACTCAAACCCTCGGATATGATGATTTGTGACTTGACACTAGCACATATGTCTATATATCATCGTCTGTGAGTCCATTGCATGCCAAAGTCCTTTCCCAAAGTTAATGACCAACAGTTCTATACTCTGCTATCTTTTGTCAGCCAACTCCTTTATTTATTATTTCTCTATTATCTTATGCCTGACTTTTGCTATCAACTGAGCACCAATAAAAGCAAACTTTTGTTTCCACTATTATCCATTTTTTTGCTATATATCCTTTTAATCTTTGTTTTTGTCATTTTGTCAATTATCTTTAATTTTGCTCTCTTTTCCCTCAACTATGTGAACTTCTTTCCATCACTCAGTGTTATCTCAAACCTTGCTCTTTCCATTGATCTTTGTGCATCTCAAAGTTTGTTTTCAAGTGATTTTGTTAATTTCCAATAGTAAATCACCTTCTTAAGTTTGCGGGAATAGCTGGTACAAGGAGAAAAATGGTAGAAGATCAAAACAGTCACAAAAACAGGTAGTTGTGGAGAGACATAACTGCCTATGAAAGGACATGGCAAATAAGGAAAGATTATCAAAAGATATAGTGACAGAAAGACAAAATCTACTGACAGGTTATTAAAAAAAAATTTGACAACTTTTTTGTTGGAACTTTATGAGCAGAGAGGTGATTGCCCAAGGCTCTAAATTTTTAGGGTTGTAAAAAAATGATTTGAGAAAATATGTATAAAACTAGAATTTATAACAAGTTATGGGTAAAGAGGAAGTTCAATAGTTTAAATTACCCTGGGTATTCAAAACCTGCCCTATGTCAGTGCTTGCATGTAAGTTTCAGAAATTCTTGCAAACATAAGAACTGCTTAATCACTTACAAATAACTCTGCAATGCTCACAAGAATATTTTCTTTTTTTTTTTCCTTTTTTTTATTTCTTATTTGAAGAAAAAAATTAAAAGAAAGCCATACATCCCAGTATGGCTTTCTTTTAATTTTTTTTATCACAGCGGTTTTATTGGGTGCTAAAGATCATTGTCACAGATGTTTGGTAAAAATGAAAAATAAGTAATAAATTGGTAAATTCTTTTCCAGGAACGATATTGTAAAGGATCTTTGGGAAGAAATGCAGTGGACAGAAATAAAACTATTTAAGCGCTTATGGAGTTGCAGTGAACTTGCTATTCTTTAGTCTTGCGAATTTAACCAATGAGATTTCAGGTCTTAGCTTGAAGGCAAACAAAAACTTTTGTGCATAGTGACAAAACAAAGGAGTGAACAAAAAATAAAATAAAACATGAATATCATTTTCTAATAAAAATAATTAAGATGAATAGATAAAGTTACAAACAATAAAGTCTTTTGTCAGAGATGAAGAAGATCAGAAGCCTGATTAGAGCAATAGCCAAAAGGGGTATGTAATTGCTAAATAGAAAGCAGTTTAGGAAGAAATTTGTCTTCAAGCAGCACAGAGATAAAATTGAAGATAGAAAAAGCTTTTGATAGAGATGGCAGTGACAGCAGGATTGGGGTGAGCAAAACATGAAAATAAAGACATCGCTGCAAAGATCGTTTTAATCAGAAAGATTCTAGAGAATAATCATGAACAATAATAATTATTTTTTTTTTAATTTGTATTTACTTTCATCATCTTAAATTGTTTTTAATTGTTTTTATTACAATTTTTCCTCAGGGCCATCAATTCTACTAGAGTGAGTAAATAGCACGATTCAGAAACAAATGACAAAACTATTGATGAAATTGAAAGCCTAGCAAATGACCAGTGACTTTCCTGTTAAAATACCGGAACATGATGGCTTCAGGGAAGACCAAATCTAACCAATAACTCATCACTCCATTCCATGATCTCTCTCATCATTGTTTTCTATTTTATGCTGGTAGTAAAAATAATAATACTGTCACCTCATAATAGTTTCATAAAACTTGTACTTACTTTAATAAACACTTACACTCAAAAAAAACGACACTATATATATATATATATATATATATATATACAATTATTGATCCTAACAAATACCTTAGATTTAACATTTACTACAAAAAATTCAAAATGTATATTCTAATTCTTAGGACTAATTCAGCATCTCAAAAATGTGTATGTCCTTCAAGAGATTATATATCCTACACTAATGATCAACAAACAACATTAAATTTTTATATTGACCACATATTCATCACACTCTCTCATAGTGAGAATTGCAATTTGTTGACATAGAGATCAATATGAGAGAGGGAGAAACAGAGAGAAAAGGACAAATGACATGAATCAAGTTATTTATGTATTCTGTTGCATCAACAAATATTTTAACAAATGTTTAAGGATTAAAATTTGTTAGATTAATAAATAAAAAACCCATAATCAAATAATAAAAATTTTGAAAATTGTTTTGTTTATGTTAGAATATGAAACTGAGCAAATATGAATGTTTTGAGAAACCGAGAAAGATTAGACATTATACAAATTTGCTTTATCATCGATGAACTTTTTGACTGAGACAGTCTAAAGAATGTTGGATCTAATGAAATTTTTCCCTGGCAATGAGGATGCAGGTTTGGATTCTTTTGGAGAGTGCATATTTTTTCTTTTAAGATTTCTTGAATATTCAGACAGGGAGAGAAAAATAAATAATTATAAAATTTAATAACTAAACGGAGTGTCTACTTAAATATGAGTATCAAATGAAAATAACGTTTAAGTAATAAAAACTGTTGGATTAATAAATAAAAAACCATCACTTCTTTTTATATATATATATATATATATATATATATATATATATATATATATATTACTAGATTCACCCATCATTTTCAACAGATGAGGTTTCCAGAAGCCGAGTTCTTTGAACCAAAACCCAGACTATCCACACATATTTGATTATGATGGTAAAGCTTTGTGCAGAACTAACGACACTTTTTGGAAGAGCTGAATATATAGAACTAGTGTACAGTATGCCACAAGTTCTCCAAATGACCATCTGCAGGTTTTGAATTCAGAGTTGTCCTTCTCGTAGACCATTTGACACACAAGGCTATAGGACCCAGTTTGTACTGCTATTTATTCAGAGCTGGGGGAAGAAGAGATGAATTTATACCTTTCCCAAAGGTATCAGCATGTATTTGAACATAATGAAATTAACTGGAATTCAAAATTGGTTCTCCTATTCTTTAATCTGAGGTGTTATCCATTACTCCAGCATATATATATATATATATATGCTGAATGACACATTTCGTTTAATGGGTTTTCTCAAGGATGCTGGCCAGTAAGCAAAATACTGTTTAAATTTAAATGGAACATTTACTCAAATATGGCTATCCACTAACAATAACATATACTGAACTCTCTCATCACAGACGCTAATGAGGCCTCAGTAAAATAAAGAGGTACTCAACCTTTAAGGACACACATGTGTCTCCCAAGGCCTGAAGGTGTTTTGCAAACTTTTAGACAGATGGAACATGTGGTTGAGCCATTTTGCTTGAATAATTTATGAACAATTGTTTCCATGTGTGGGCAGCAAGGCCTTCTTTACTGCATGCTACAAAGTCAGCAGCAAGTAAGGCTATCTTTAAAAGGAGCAGCATGCTACCAACTTTCTTTAATATTTGCATGCAGTTTATCCTGATGTTCAAGCTGGCTTCACTGAAACCTTTGTATAGATGAGAAGCAAGACAGGCACCAGTTCCTTCACTCTGCCAGCCAGAGTTTGATTTTCATTAAGATGCCTTCAATACCCATCATGTTACATTCAGTCAGAAATTCACTGTTTCTAATGTGATCACCCAGTTTTCTGTTGCAGATCATACATGGGCAATGCATATAGGAAGCATCAAGTTGATTGATGTGTCACAAGCTCAAAGTTCAAGATTCTGCACAAGAGAGTAGCGATGTCAGTACAACTGACTTGTACACACCAATTTTCACCTTTAACAAAACATCACAGGTATTTCAAAGCCAGTGATAAAGATTGCCAAAGAAAGAACTAGCCTTAACAATCCTGACCTCAATTTCTTTGTTCATTTTAGCATCTTTTGATACAATGGAGTTGTATGAGGCAGGCGAAAGAGGAAATGATTTTCAACATTTTTCCTCTCAACATAAAGAGTTGGATTGACAGCTTGGGGATGGTTACAGGTAGGTTGTTGGACAAGTTCCTTTTTTTTATGCTGATGGTCAGATGGAGGGATTTTGATGCATGAGAGAATTTGTCAATGATCCATTGCATATCCTCAAGGCTGTGGGCTACAAGTGCACAACTGTCTCCAAAGAGCAGGTCATGAACATTTTGTACAATCATCTTGGTTCATGCTTTGAAGCATTAAAAAATAAAATAAAAAATGTGTATATATATATATATATATATATATATAGATAGATAGATAGATAAAATGCACCTACCCACCTATATTAAGAAAGAATTGAACCACTCACATGAAATTTTAAATAACTTGCACAAATCTGTAAAATCTGTAAAATAGAGACTCTCAACTCCAGCAACAAAATTATTTTTGACAAATATAAAACTAAATATGTAGATGCACTAAGTAAAAGTAAACACAAAGTAAAACTAGAATACATTCCAAGCATTATTAAGAATGCCAATAATGAATGTAAGAATAAAAAACACAACATAATTTGGTTCAACACACCTTTCAACAGTAATGTCAAAACCAACATCAATAGAATTTTCCTAAATTTAATCCACAAACATTTCAGCCATAACCCTTTACTCTACAAAATCTTTAATAAGAACAATATTAACCTTAGTTACACCTGCACTAGAAACCTTGAACAAAATATATAGCACAGCAAAATAACATAATTTTAAACAACAGCTTAAGCAATAGCAATAGCAATATTAACACAGAAAACAGTGTAACTGTTAAAAAGGTATTAACTGCCTGATGAACAACAAATGTATGTATAAAGGTGTTGTCTACAAGGCTGGCATTAAACATAATGGTGAGACAAAATTTTATTTCGGTTCCACAGCAAATGACTGGAAAACAAGATTTTACCATCATAAAATGACTTTTAACAATAAGCAATATGCAAACACCACAGTACTCTCAAAATTTTACTGGGATATTAAAATAGATGACTATACGCCAGTTGTAAATTGGAATTTTTTCACCAAAGTTACACTCTTTTCTGACTGCGGTGAACAATGCAAATTGTGTTTACTGGAAAAAAGATTCATCCTCAAAAATATTAATGACCAAAATCTACTCAATAAACGAAATGAACTAATGTTAGCTTGTAATCACAGGAAAAAATTTATCTTAGAATATTTTAATACTGGATAAATATATTATCCAAATATCATATACACTTCCCATATCTTAGGTTACATATTAATTACCCACCTTTAACCATTTTAATGTCTATTATTACTTAATGAGTTACTCGTTGTTCCTCTTTTAAACTTTAAGCTTGCTTCTTTTTGTTTTTTGTGTTCTTACAATAACCCCTACCTACACTCTACTTTCTGTATTTACACCCCAATATTATATTTAGTTTATTTTAAATTTGAGCTTTGAATCTGAATTTAATTTTGTGTTCTTCCCATTAGATCCATCTTTTTTTAAATCAAAAGTAATAATTTGTGCCTAGTGAGTTGGTAGAACAACAAAACTTATGTTGCTTATTTATTAATATATACTTCTTAGCTCTGTCTAACCACATTGAGCACTGTTTTGCTTACACCTTGAATTAAATTGAGTAAATATTTATTCACCTACCTGTGTATGCACACTAGCACACATATATATGGTTGCTAATATCTAGTTATTTGATTTATCTATGTCAATATATATATATATATATATATATATATATATATATATATATATATATACATACACACACACACACACACTCTATGTCTATCAAATTTATCCTTTTTTACCAAAATTTGATTCACCTTCTGCAGATGCAAATATATCCAAAATCGAAGGTATGACCA
Organism: Acanthosepion lycidas; assembly: GCA_963932145.1. Classification (NCBI taxonomy): domain Eukaryota; kingdom Metazoa; phylum Mollusca; class Cephalopoda; order Sepiida; family Sepiidae; genus Acanthosepion; species Acanthosepion lycidas. Next base: position 54,295,749 of record OZ010575.1, read on the forward strand.
ATCTTTCAACTCACTTCAGCAGTGTGCAAAGTGAATGAAAGAAAATTAGAAATATTTTAAGCATATTTGAAATTGAATGTTTGATATTGAATATAATAAATTAACACAGAGAAAATCATGTCAGTAACATGTAGCATCAACAACTATCAGTCACATGTAATGATATATATTTTTTATATGCATTCGAGAATACAGTCTGGGACTAAAATTGTATTTATTATTGGATGGCTGCTTTTGCTGAATGTAAATAGCTTTAATAATCTTTAGCAGTCTTCTCTCATTAACTTCTAGAAATTTCAACTATCTCTTTCTGAGTTTACATATAAGCATGCTTTTCTTTTAGAACTTCCTCATGTACAGTATGTTATTCTCAGCATCCTTCTGTAGAACAACATTTCTTTTTCTACTTGCATTATATAGTAGTCTTTGCTTCTCTTTTTGTTATCTCTCCTAATCCCTGTTCTTCCAATCATTTACACAAACAAGGTAGGTTATTTACAGCTTCCCTTAGTACTTCTTATCTTCAGTATGTCTTGTGAGTGTCAAATTTTCTAAACCTTCTTTCCTTACTATATGCCCTAGAAATTACAATTATTTCTTTCTAATGCTAAATAAAAGTGTCCTTTTTGTTTTCATTTTCACTAAACCTTTGTCATTGCTCATGTTCAATTCATGATAATCTCAATATCCTTATGTAGAACCACATTTTTTGTGCTCAAGGCTCTTACTCTGCGAGGATATTGTCAGACAATCACTGCCATATAGGAGGACTGATATTACATAATAGTTGAGCATGCTTTTTTTCTAATTAAAATCTCTTGTTTCTTTGTACTTTGTTTAGCTTTGAGAAGGCACTTTTGATATTGCAATGCAACTTCAGATTTCAGTGTTTTGTAATTTATTTTTTTGCTTTCTTTTACGACCTACTGTCGGAGTTTCCATAGTTTCCTTCTTTGCTATCAACACCTGTGTATCTAATGTTGTTAAGATTGTAGCTGCCAATCATAAATCCTGATCAGACTCATTATATATTAAAAAGTACAGAATATTACTAGCTTACATCAATGCTCCTGAGATAGAGATTAAGATTTGCCACCATGTGTGATTCATTCAAAAGTGGCATTTTTCTTACTCTACAAGATCACAACCTATGTTGATGGAATGTATTGAGAGTTTAACATGTAACTATTCCCCTGAGATCTTTTACTAACTCTTTACTAGTAATCCTTGGGGGTTTCTTAACTATTCTTACAATCCAGCTGACAACATGGTCAGAGATTCTGGAAGTAGTACCAGATAGATGATAGTTCACTGTCAAGCCAATGTTTTTTTCACTTGTAAACTATTAAACCAATATTACAAGGATGAAGCTGAAGCTCTTTACCAATGAATCTATAATGATAGATTCTATGGTATCACTCACATCAGAAAGAGCAATACAAATGAAAAAGGATGTATTCATATGTTTTATAGATTATGCAAGTGTTTCATGAAGTATATCACAAAGAACGGTCGGAACAGTTATGTAAGCATGATATATTTGGGAGGGATATTAGAATAATCTGAAACTTATACTAGAAACAAACTGCCTACATCTAGATAGAAAATGAATTCAACAAATATATGAAAACATAAAGAGGTTTAATACAAGTATGTGTCTTCCCATTAAACTTATTCAACCATTACAGTGGGGCGAGTCTGATAAAATCCTAGAAGTCATACCAGTCTTCACTTCACTGGTGAGCACAATCTTAAAATCATAAGTATTCATAGCAGTGAAAGCTGAACAATCTCCTCAAAGATGAAGAAGAGACTCGAAGCAACAGAAACATGGTTCTACAGAAGGATGCTGAGAATGTGATGGCCTTAACATGTAAGCCAAATGACAAAGTTTTAGAGAAAACGTTTTGTGCAAACAAAAAGCAAAGTTTTTTTTTTGTTTTTTTTAAGCATTTCACCCCAAGCAAGACAGGTGCCACTAGAATGCAAGGGGTTACAGAGAGTGGGAGCAAGAGTAAAGAGGCATGGTAAAGGAAAGGATGGAGAGAATGAGAGGGAATAAATCAAGGAATTTGGAGATGTCGATTGACATTACATTTGAATAGTTGGAGATTATAGCTATCAGGGAAAAAAGTAATAGGAAGGGAATTCCACAGATGAGAGGTGCAAGACATGAGGCTATTGGAGTAGAAGAGACAGCTACATTTAACTATTTCAACAGTGAAAGGGTGGGACCGAGATGCCAGCCTAGTAGCATGTTTAAATTCATGCAGTCTGGAAAAAGTAGCTCATTGGAGCAGTTACCATTAAAGTATTTGTAGAAAAGACAGAGGGAGGTGACGGAATGTCTGTGAGAGGGCAACTGTAGATGAGATACCAGATCAGGGCCAATCACATTGCATATCCGTCTGTGGATTTTGTCAATGACCTTAAGACAAACAGTGGAGGGCACCAGACCATATATAGTAGCAGAATTCCATGCCTGAAATTTCTAGGTTGCATAATGAAGAAAGAGGGCTTGGAAAATTCGATACTCACTGGACATATTAAAAGCAAGAAGAACAGAGAAAAGCAGCACATAAACTACCTAGCAAACTTGTACAAATGGTTGGTAGAACAGAGATTAGAAGAGATAGCAAAAAAAACAAAATTTACTAAGGACTAGAAAGGAGAAGAAATTGTGGAAATGGCACATAGATGATGAAGACTGTGATGACAGCCATCAAATGATTAATGTATCATCATCATCCAAAGAATGTTAAGTGCTACTTAGAATATTCTTGAAACTTTTTAATCATTTCACCTCAAGCAAGGCAACAAAGCAACTAACATGAATGTGAAAGAGTCTAAAAAACATTATTACAGAGCAAGAACAATCAAAGAACAATAATTATGAAGACAGAAGATAACGATAGACATTGCATTTAAATTTTTGAAGATCAAAGTTGACTGGAAAGCAAGAAGACAGAAAAGAGTTGCACAAATGAGAAGTGTGAGAAAAGAACTTATTAGCATAGCCATTTCAACTGTAAAATGAGGAGACCTAGCTACCAATCAAGTACTGTGCTTAAATCTAGGCTGTGCTAAGATCTAGGTACCATAAAGGAAAGTTCATCACAACAATTGTCATGAAAGTATTCAGAGAAAAGACAGAAAGGAGTTACATTACAACAGTGGAAAAGTGACTGAAGCTGAGATGCCAGGTCAGGACCAATGATATTGCAGATTCTTTTTTGGGTTTTATCAAATATCACTAAATTACAGCAGAATTAGTTTCCACTTTTTATAAATGGGTATAAAATACTTTTTGTCACCATTTCTTTTAAAACATACATTCTATAATTTTATATAAACATATTTTTGGGAATTTTTACTTCTAATTGCTATTTTAAAAATTAAAACTCTATGTGGTGTAATTTTGAAGTAAATACTTACTATATGGTCAGAAGAGGATTCAGTGTCTGCTGAAAACTTTTTCCTATGATAATCATGGACCTGGGATGAGAATGTGGTTTAATGGATAGCTGTGCAGAAAGAGAAATCATAAATCCAAGTTCAAATTCCAGTTGAGTTTGTTACTTTCATACAAGTTCCTTTGCAACAGGTATGAATCTGTCTCTTCTATGGATTAAATACCATGGTAGATTGGGCTCTCTATCCATGTCTGGCAACCAGTCTAGGAGAAAGACAACTCTGAATTCAAAACTGTAACATTTGTCCATGCACTCTGACACTCATCAGTGAGGAAGGGAAGAAGTATATGAGAATACTTACTATATGTGTTGGCAAATAATGCAATAAAGTAAAAACATGGGTTCAAATTACAGGACAGTTGATTTGCGAATATATTGGATTGAAGAGTTAATCCTAGCATATGACACTGTTGGGGAGTGCCTGAAAATTATGCCACAGTTTGACCAAAAATGTGGGCATGAAATTGGTTAGAGAGAATTGTTTGGAAGCTATCAACAGTTTCCACACATTTCCCTTTAGCCAATTCCATATTTCACAACAGTTCCCTCTCACCAATATTGCTTGTGTGAGCACAAAATCAGAAGTCATCATGACTGAGACATGCTGGCCTTGTTCAACTGTTAATTATGCCAGATTATATACTTATTCTCAGAAAGTGTAACAAAGGTTCCCACAGCATAGAAGCAGTATAAACCATAGATTGATCTTGTGGATATGGAAGAACACAAATATATATCTGAAAAAGGACAAAATAAACAAAGACAAAAATTTTTAATTTTGATCATGTGTGTATATTATATATATAATACCATTTTGTGACTGGTAGGGATAATTCTGAGGAGGATATTAATCTAAAGAGGGCTCAATGTAAACTACAGAGCATTATAATAATAATAAATCAAGAAAAAATCCATAACAATCCATTTCAGTTATAATTTATTTTGTGAATATTGTTATATTCATCTCTTCAGACTGAAAGTTCTTAATAAATGGAGACAGTTCATCCAGATTGATATACTAGATTAACAGAGGGAAGGGAAAACAAGAGAAAAGAGAAGAAAGGGGGTGAGGTAGAAAGAAAAATCACAGATTTTTTAATATAATATTTTTTTTAAAAATGTAAATGAGAGAGGTAGGGAGAGAGAGAGAGAGTGAAGGAAGGGAAAGAAAGAATAAATAAATGAAGGGATATTAGTAAAATTAAAATAGAATGAATTTTTTTCTTAAAAGGTTGAACAAGTTTGTACATCAGGTGATGTGGTGTGTGAACAGAATTGAAAGAGTTACAGTAGATTGAACAATAGAGCCTGTTATTTGAGGCAGCAATGGTCATCACAGATTTAGCCTAATAAAGATAACCCTAATAAATATAATAGTAATAATATCCAACATCAATATTTTTTTTAAAGAAAATAAAGTAAAATAAAAAGATTTTTTAAAATAAAAAATAATAAAAAGATTAAAAAAAAATTCTCTTCATTTATTAAGAAGTTTTGGGCTGAAGAAATGAATATAACAATTTTCACAAAATAAATTATAAATGAAAGGGATATTTAAGGTTTTTTTTCTTGATTTATACATATATATATATATATATATATATATATATATATATATATATACAGTACATCATCCAGTCAGGGCCAAATTCACTATACCGAAAAACGTGACCATCAACATGTGCTATGTGCTGTACTACTGCCCTTGTGCCAGGCTAATTTCAATATAGAAAATTGTTGCTATCTGATACTCCTGCAAAGAGTTTGCTCCTCACTGGGTGTCCATGCCTATCATGTCAGAACAAACTAAGCATAAAGATAAAAATCAGTTTTCTTGTTTAAATTTTGTTAAACAAGACTTTTTAATCATTGCATGTAGTTGGTTCAGACTAATTTTCATATCATTGTAATTTTTCTCAGTGTTTCAACCATGCATCTAGCCTTCCAAGATGACGCATTTTAATATAAAAATGAATAACATGTGTATCCTAAAGTTTATTCAAGATTTACATGCCAGCCTCTGACAGTCACAACATTGTGACTAAGCCAGGAGCAAGAACAGCTGATAAACTCAAAACATCAGTGTTACTGCATTCAATGTACAGCATTCTACTGGCAAGGTGTAGTATGATGAAGAAAGTGTCTGATGTACAAGGTGAACACTTATAATTACCATCAGAAAGATATAGGATGTAGAAGATACTATGGACTGAACATGTGAGCAATGAGTTTTAGTGAAAATGTAAACAAAATGGACACTTCAACTTGACATCAGGAAGAGACTGTTGAAATTTTCAAGGCACATAATGAGGAAAGAGGGCTTGGAAAAGTTCATACTCATAGGATATATTGAGGACAAGAGGGACAAAGGAAAATAGCATATAAACTACCTAGTCCATTTGCCTTTGGCTGGGATTTATATTCTTTGAATATTAACCCAAGTGCCAGGGGGATTTCCCCCAGGCTGTACCTCTCCCTCAGGTTTATTGCCTGGAGTCCCCAAAAGGAGAAGAACCGAGGGGGTTTGAGCAATTTTTGCATGGTATTGCTGTTAATCTCAATTTAAACTTTGACCTTGTGTCACATCAGGTTACATTGTGGGCACCCTGGTAAATAACTATAACCTACCTAACCAACTTCTGCAAATGATTAGTAGAACAGGATTTAGAAGAGATAGCAATTAGACAAAATTTACTAAGAGATGCAAAGGAGAGGAAATAGTGGTGAGCTAAGATTGCCAACATCATGAAGGAGCATGGCTCACAAAAGAAAAATCATCAAAATATAGAAACGCTGCATTGGCTCATTTGCTTTTTTATGTCTTATCAATCTTTTGGAGATTATTGAAAGCTAAAAAATATTTTTGGATTGCAAGAATAATTCTTTTTTTAACAAGTGAATATTTTATTTACAAATTTTTAGAGATAATAATTATTTTTTGATGCAATTCCTATGATTTATCTCACCTGTGGGGAGCAGAAATAGATTCATACCTTTCCAAGTGTATTTGCATGTAAGTGTATGTAACAATCACAACAGGAATTCAAACTAGGTTCACAGATTTCTTTTCCTGAACTATTATCCATTACACCACCCAGACATCCAAGCTTACAGCACCTGGTATTCCAAAGCAGTCACCCATCTAGATACTGACTATGCTTAACTTCTGAGATTGAATGAAAAATAGAAACACTGGAAGCATTACAATTGATTTGGTCACAAATATAACAGTTTTACATGTATCATCAACAACAGACAAGTGGTCCAATTTTAGCAAAGTGATCAGGCTTCAGTATAAGACTTGGCAACTACAAACAAGTTTTACCAGATGACCAGGATTTATTCATTGGCAACAATAGATAAGTGGTCCAGTTTTATCAGATTGACCAGGATTCACCATTATACAAATTGGCAGCAAAAGACTAATAGTTCAATTTTATCACTTTCACCAAGACAAGTGGTCCAATTTTATCATATGTAACCAAGATTCATTAAGATAACAATTGACAAATTGGCAGCAAGTAGTCCATTTCAGTCATAGATAACAAGGATGTGAAAAAAAAATTGCTGAGAATAAAAACCCAACAATATAAGAAACTGCCATGTAAAAATGAAAATGATGTGATTTATCCTTTCTGTATTATAAAAATATATATATATATTAATGTGTTACTTTTTTTCTAAAAAGTAAGGATACCTCTTTTCTTGATTTATGCTTTACCTCCATCCCTGAGTCTTGTATTGCTACGCAGCTCTGCTCTCTTGGTAACTACAATCATGCTGTAGTGTCTGTCAACATCTCCTTCAACTCCACCCCCTGCAAAGAACCACCTACCACTAGAACCTTGTTCTGCTATCAACAAGTTAACTGGGACTCGTTCCGTGATTTCCTCTGCGATGTCCTCTGGGATGTTGTTTTTACGCTCCCCATTCAAAAGAATGTGCTTCTGAGGTCTCCTGGGTTAAAGCTGAAATCAATGCTTTCATCCCCTCAAGGAAATATACGGTCAAAACGTTTTCCTCCCCTTGGTTCTCCGCTGCTTGCTCAGCCGCCATTGCCCATAGGAACCATTTCTGCCACCTATATCGTAGTGACATGTCCGACTGCAATAGACATCTCTTTGCCTCTGCCTGTAATGAGTGTAAGCATGTCCTCAATGAAGCTAAGTCACTATTTGCTGCTCGAATGAAGGAATGTATTGCATCTCGCAAATTCGACTCCAAGGATTATTGGCGTCTCTGCAAGAGCGTACTTAAATATAGCAAACCCTCTATACCTCCTTTGTTCAACCAGTTTGAGGTTCTGACTTCCTCTGCCAACAAGACTGAATGATTTGCTCAAAAATTTTCATTCAATTCAATGCTCAACTCTTCCGGAGTACCCATACCCGATTTCCCTCTTAGCACTGAGGCCTGATTGAGCGAGTTGCACATAACCCCGTCATTGGTATTGGGCATTATCTCTAATTTAAACCCCCACAATCTGGCATCTTTTCTGCAGTTGCTCTCTCACAGATGTGTTGTCGCCTCTCTCTGTCTTTTTTACAAATACTTTCATGGCAATTGCTCCGAGGAGCTGCATTTGCTGGTTTCCAGACTTCATGAGTTCAAGCGCCCTACCAGGCTGGCATCCCGCTCTCACGCTTTCACTGTCGAAACTGTTAAATGTAGTCGCCTCTTCTACTCCAATAGCTTCATATCTTGCACCTCTCGCCTGTGGAACTCTCTTCCCTTTTCCTGTTTCCCTGAGAGCTATAATCTCCAACTATTCAAATGTAATGTCAATCGACATCTCCAGTTGCCTTGATCTATTCACTATCCTTCTCCTCATCCTTTCCTCTATCACTCCTATCTGATCTTGCTACAAATCCTCTGTAATCCCTTCCCCGCCTTGCTTGGGGTGAAATGCTTAAAAAAAAAAAAAAAACACTATAAAATATCTAAAGAGTTTACAAGTTGATAATACTGAAGTACTGTCAGAGCAATCAAGTTATGCCCAAAATTTGGTACTGTCATTCTCTTCCATTCCTACAAGTCCACAGAACTCTGGTCATCATTATTCTTCAAACTATTTAGAGACATTGCTTCTGTTAAAATCAGAAGGAAGCTCTTCCTACACTTCTTCCCATCCTTTTGATTCTTATCACCTTCTTTTCGTCTAGCTTCAGCATCTGACTTTCTCTTTAAAACAATCTGCTATTCCTCCCCATTCCTTGTATATCTCTTCAAGATCTTCATAACACATTGTTTTTCTGGATACTGCAGTAGCCATATTTTTCTTCCAGCAAACTCTCAGTTCTATTATTAGCACCATTTTCTTATCAGGATTCTATATTGCAATGTCTGGCTTGTGTGATATTTGAACTGCTGGAAAACATTCTTTTATTTTTCAAGAATTCACTAATAATGTCATTGGTGGTCATCATCATGATAATGTTGAAGATGATGATTGGGAAAGCAGAGATGGGAGTGACGGTGGCAGAAATAGCAGGTGGGGGGGTGATACTCATAATCTTTGCCGTCATTGGGTGTATGCTACTAACAATAGAATCAGCCCAGACATCATTGATAGTCATGGCTTCTTACATAAATCCCAATTTTTCCCCAACAAAATCTTCAGAGATGCACTCGAATTTCTGATTTTAGGAAATTCAGTTAGAAAATATTTCACTGCACAAATTAAAAAAGAAAGAGAAAAAGCTTTTCATCATTATCAAAAATTAAAACATGATAAATGCTGTAGCTCTTTCTGTTTAATGTAAGGGAAATCTTAGAAATAACTTTAATAGATTGATTGATTTGTTTTTTATGGCTTATCAACCCTTTACAGGTTATTTAAAATCAGAAACAATTTTATAGATTGTAAGAATTTTTTTGGAAATAATTGTGATTTTTACTGATACAAGTTCTACTAATTAATCCATAGCTTTTCCCAAGAGTATTTGAATGTAAGTAAATATGCTGAACCTGACTGGAATTTGATCTTGTCTCTCTGATTTCTCATTCTGAGCCTTTATACATTACACCACCTGCATATCTAAGCTTACAATATCTGGTATTCCTGAACAGTCACCCATCTCGGTACTGACTAGGTTCAATGTTGCTTAATTCAGTGATTGGGTGAGAACCACTGTTTCAACATGATATGGCCATAAGCTAAAAAGGTCTTTAATATTTACTCAGCTTTTTATTGCTTATAAGTGTATACACTTTAAGATTAGTGAAATAGTGAAATGCTGTAGAATTATTTTTTTACTTAAATATTTAATACTTATTATGTTGGCTTATTTGTCCTGAGCATAGATTGTTTGATTGATTTGTTTTTTTTGTTTTTTATGGCTTATTAACCCTTTGTGGATTATAAAGCTGAAATATATCTTGGTTTGTAAGAATAATTCTTTTTTTGTGAGGGAATATTGTATTAACAATTTTCTGAGAATAGCGAAGATTTTTCCAGATACAAGTTCTACTATTTAATCTATGGTCAGGAAGAGAAGAGATGGATTCATACCTTTACCAAGTGTATTTGCACATAAGTGAATGTAATGAACCTGACTGGAATTTGAACTTGGCTTCCTGATTCATCATTCTGGGCCACTACACATTGCACCATCTGCACATCAACTCCTGAGCAAGGAGGGGAAAAATTATAGATTCATGAAGTGTTGAAGAAAAAGTCATGGAAATACTTTATAATTTGCACAAATACCAGCACAGAGACCACCTGTAATTTATACTGCAATAATGCTGAGCAGACCATAGTTACAGTTTCTGGGAGAGAGCACATAATCTGCATGGTTAACAATTTGATAAAGTTCAGAACCATAATTATGAAGACTGTGTTGCTCCAATTTTAGCCCTGAGAAGGCTCTCATGACCTTGACTTATCAACATCTTATTATGTTCCTCTATTTTCACTAGTGGCAAACTCTTCTGACATATCTTTTTAAGAATTTCAGTCACTCACATATTTATCAAATTGGCTACACTATACCTGTTTTTTAATCAGTATCACCCCATAAAAGGCAGTAAAGCCACTCAGACACAAGAGGTTACAGAGTGTGGAAGAATTAGGAACAGAAATTTTAATAATGAGTGGAAAGAGTAATCAGGAGAACAGTAGATAGCAATTGACATTGCATTTAAATTTTAGCAGATTAATGTTGGCTGGAAAGTATGGAGTTGGAAGGGAATTTCACAAGTGAGAAGTCCAAGAAATGAAATTGTTAGCATAGAAGTTACAATAACATCTAGTCAGCTCAACTGTAAATTTGTGAGATCATTATGGCAGTCTAGTACTGTGCTTAAATTCAAAAAGTCTAGGTAGTATAGCAAAGAGTGATATTTATTTTGTAATAAAATACAAAAATGTGGCACAAGGCCAAGAAGGGAGATTGAAAAAGGTTGGTCTTCTTCTGACATATAATTAAACTTAGCTAGCCACAATCAGAGACCTAAAGATACCACAATATCCCTAAAACCAAAAGAACACATTCTACTAACCATTTTTACTACATCCATCATAATAGCTCAGAATTTTGTCCAAACTGGACTGCATATGTACAATTTTTGTGTTGGGTGGATTGGAATAAATAACAATTTAAAAAATCTAAACACCAATGTGCATTTACAATATGAAATAAGCTATTTACAAGTAACTAAATAAAATAGTGTTAGTAATAAAAAAAAAACCATAATCCTTAATTGGGGCAGAAACATCACTTCACTGGACAAAATTAATGTGAGACTTTAATAATATAAAGCAAAGACCTCATCCAAATAATTACCATGAAAGTATTTATAGAAAATGCACAGAGAAACAATTTTACAGCAGTGGGAAAGTGACTGAAGCTGAGCTACCAAACTTTTGCCAAAACTAAGCTAAAGTAAGGAAATAGCAACATTTGTACTCAGTGACCACCCCTGTAATGATCAGTGAGTATCTCACCTTGTGATCAATGAGTTTGATTCTCACTGAGTGTCCCATACTTATGGCATAGTGCCAAAATTAAGAATATTGGAATAACAAGGATGTCTTTTCATTGGGTGATAGTGAGATAGCATGGTTGACCATTACTTCTGAGTAATAAATGCCACAAATCTGTAGCCTTGTACCAAAATTAGGCTAACCGTAAGAAATAACAAACACATTTTGAGTTGGAATAATTGTTAGTGAGCTTGTCTGGTTGACCATTCCTACTTGCTACTGAGTTTGATCCTCACTTGGTGCCCCATATTTGTGCCCTTGTGCCAAAATTAAGTTAATGTTAATAAATAACAAGAAAGTTTTGCTGAGAGGTAATTATTAGTTAGTTAGTATGATTGCACCTTACTTTTGAGTAGTCTGATCCTCACTGTGTGCCCCATACTTAAACTAAGTCAATAACAAAGTAATGGTCAGCAAGTCAAACTGGTTGACCATTACTCTTGTGTAAGTATCTATGAAATCAGCTCTCAGCTTGGTATCTACACTGACAACATAATCATTTACTCCTGTTTCAATAGTGAGACTGATCAGTCTGACTAGGTTAAAAAAGTAGCCGATGTCTGCAACAACCTTCCATTCTCTCCAAAAACTCATTGTTGCTCATATATTTGGTCCATGTATCCTCAACGTCTTTCTGTTGAGCCACATTTCTGTTGCATCAAGTCTCTCCTTCATCTTTGAGGAGACTGTACAGCATTCATTGCCATACAGAAGGATAAATATCATGTAACAGTTCAGTACTCTTTTCTTTGTTTTCAATAAAATTTTTCTGTCTTAATACTCTACTTAGCTTTTGGAATGCTTCTTTGGTCATCCCAATATGTTTTTGGATCTCATTGTCACACTTTCTCTCCTCTGTTAGAACACTTTCCAGATATTTAAATTTCTGTACCTGGTGATTTTTGTATTCCTGACCCTATAATTTCAATTTTGGGCTCACCCTTTTGCTGATAAACATGCTTTCTATCTAAGTGTAGTTTATACTTAGTCCTTTCTTCTCACTTTCCTTTGCTACCTTCTGTATGAGGTTTGTAGTTTCCTTTCTGTGTCTGCTATCAGCACTGTGTCATCTGCATATCTTATATTAAGATTGTGGCCACCAAGAATGAATCCTGGTAGAAGTTTCAGAATTGCCCCAGTTAAATAATTAAGAAGACACATCTTTCTATTTTCATAAAAGTATCAGTGAAACTTACAGTCCTGACAATCAGTGCAAGCAAGTGTTAAGAACAATCAGCAAATTTCCTTGAAAAAAAACTGAGAATAATCAGCAAATTGAATTTAACAAATGTTTAGGCTATAATCAGCAAAGTGCCTTGAATAAAAATTGGAAATAATCAGCAAATTGACTTGAATAAAAATTGAGAAGAATATTGAATTGAACAAATGTTGGGAATATAATCTGCAAACTGAATTGAACAAAAGTGTAATTTAAGCATTTTGAAGAAAATCACAATTTGAAAACTTTTAAAGAATGAATCAATAAACTAATGTGAATATACATCTCAAACCAATTAGATTAAATAATTTAAATTAATGACATATTTTTTCCTGCACATTAAGGGGAAGAATTATGAAATCACTCAGTGTTGAAGAAAAAATCATAGGATCATCTTATAATTTGCATTTCTAAAACAATTACCCACCATAAGTCTAATTAAAATTTGCAGCAAAAAGAGAGTTTGCAGACCTTAGTATACTGTTGTTTAAATAATTGAATAATAAAACAATGTAATGTTAAAGTGCTCCAATGCTTTAAGTCTTGAATCAAACTAGCCTAACCTTAGTAGATCAGTCATCTCAGCATATGGTAATTGTTAGTAAGCTTTTCTGGTTTACCAATACTACTTAGTTATGAGTTTGACTTTCACTGGGTGCCTGTTAATTATGTTCTGGTACTCTTAGTAAATAAAAAGGGTGCCTTGTTGTTTAATAATGGTTACTGAATTTAAATCGTTGAATATTACTTCTGAGTTTGAACCTTACTGAGTGGTCCTTACTTGTGGCCTTGTGCCCAAACAGTTCTTAGCTTGTGAAACAAAAGAGAACTTTCAGTTGGGATAATAGTTAGTGAACTAATCTGGTTTACTATTCCTATTAGTTAGTCAGTTTCATCCTCACAGGGCGTCCCATAATTTTGGCCTTGTATCAATCTAAACTAAGCTTATGGTGGGGTAAGGATTAATGAGTTAATATATTAGTTGAAATGATTTTCAGCAGTGCATCTGATCCTCAATGGATGCCCTGTACTTATATCTTTGGGTCAAAAACCAAGCAAAGTTTAGTAAATAAAAAGGTACATTGTCATTGGGCAAGGGTGAATGAGGTAGTCAGGTTAACCATTCCAACTTAGTGATTTTGATCACAAGGTGCCCTATATATTGCCTTGTATCAAAACTAAACTAAGCTGAGTAAATAACAATAACAAGCTTCAAACAAGAGAGCTGTCAACTGGAAAAACAGAAGAAATTGTAAAATACTCTATAACAGAGAATCCCCTGCATGTTGATGGAGATCAGGGGGATTGTAACAGAAGATTGGGTCAACCCAAGAAAAGACTCTGAGTTGTTGTATATGGTGCTGTAAGCACCAAGAGCTGCGTCCTCTTCCACAATAGGCTGTTGAGAGATGACCTTCTACTTAAAGTAGGTGGTGCTGACTATTTGCATATGAATGATACTAGGCCAATAGTCAGCATGGGTCTGGGACTGAGATAGCTATATACCACCAGTGTTTTTCTCAGTCAAGAGAGGTGCTCTCTGTGGATGTGCAAATACCAGACAAGACAGTGACCTGCGCTTAAGAAGGAAATGTAATACAGAGTGGTAAAAGTTCCCAAACAGCTGTGGCTAAAATTTGGGGCACATATAAACAGAGAAGACTGAATTCTCTTGCCTTGGCAACCAGTCTAAGAGAAAGACAACTCTGAATTCAAAATTGATTGGGCATAAGGTTGGCAACTTTATCCTGAAGAAACCTACTTGCTATAGAAACAACAGTAGCAACACCAAGCATGGTGAGGGTGTGGCCCTATGCACCACAGAGGAGTTTGGTATGGGAGAGTGAGAGAGAGAAACAAAATGGGAAGTTTTTTAAAATTAAAGCATACACGTAAACTATGGGAAACATCAAAGTGTCAAAAGCTGGAAAACTCAATTGTAATTGTCCTTGAAAAATAGAAAATATACAATAAAATGAATGAAAAACAAGTAGCTATGAGTAGTAGTCAATATTTGTCACAGAATGGTAAGGAATTGGCTGAAGAGAATTTACATAGAGAAAAACCAAGTGAAAACCAGCGCTAACACACAAACAGAAAATGAAGTGACAGTGAGCTACAAAGAAGCAATTATTGCAAGAAACTGATATTTTTTTAATCAACTTCACTCCAAGCAAGGGAGAAAAGCCACTGAGACACAAGGAGTTACTGAGTGTAGAAGAGAAACATTGTGAGAAAAAAAGAAGAGTAATCAGGAGGATGACAGATAGTGATTGACATTGCATTTAAATTTTTGCAGATTAAAGTTGGCAGGAAAGCATGGAGCCAGAAGAGAGTTTCACAAGCAAGAAGTGTGAGAAAAGAAACTGTAGCATAGAATTTGCAGTTACATCTAGCCAACTCAACTGTAAATTGATGAATCCTTGTCACCAGTCTAGTACACTGCTTAAATTCAAGTTGGGGCATCATAGTGAAGAGCTCATCTGAACAATTTACAATGAAAGTATTTATAGAAAAGGCACAGGAAGGCAACCTTACAATGATGGGAAAGAAACTGAAGCTGAGATTCTAAAATAGGGTCAATAATATTGCTGAGTTTTCTTTGGATTTTATCAAGGAGATCTAGATAAATATCAGATACACTGGACAGTGATGTGTCTTGAATCTGAATTGCCCAAGCTGATGATATTGGAACTGTTGTCTGCTACCATTCTAATGAAAACTAATCCTGAAGAAAACAAGCAAATTCACACATTCACTTATGATCTGGAGTTACCTGTCAGGTAAATGACCAAGGGAAATAGCAATCATTACCTCAACAGTCAATGCACAGGAGATATACATTTATATTTTAGACACTTTTTCATTTCATCAGCATAAAATAGATCTGGGGGTTGATGTATTTTTCATGATGATAATGCATCTTGCTATCGTACTTCATGAAAGTTACATCAACTCAATGCCACGGCTATCTAACTGTCTGAATCATAATCTGATTGAAAATTTATGGCGGAAATTTTTTTAAAAATGGTCCATATCAAGGTTTTGATCTGGGACCAGCTATTGGAATGATATAAAACTAGCTGAACTAAATGAGATTTACATAAAGATAAAGCCAACTGAAAATCAGCACTAATCCCAAAATAGAAGAAAAGGTTACATTGAGCTCAAGAAAAAAAACAGTGTGGAGCCAAAAATGATATTTAATGATCAAATACAAATCTGTATTGGCTAAGGTGATACAGTTGAAACTTTAGTCCAGGGCAATTTCAATGACCCATAAAGATGACTGTCTAAAACAGGAGTTCTTAACTGGGGGTATCCATACCCCTTGGGAGTATGGGACTCAATTTCTGGGTAATGCATGTTTTGGTTCACTTCACGACTACGTATCTCTGTGAAATAGGATTCTCTGCATTATTAAATCTGAAATCAAAGTGAAGAAATTGTCTTGATGTGCCAGATGACATTCGAGTAGCTTTGTCAGTAACTGTACCATGAGTCTATGCTTTGATTGCACAAAAACAACAGCAAATATCTCACTAGATTAGTAAAAGTCTATTTTATGTAGTTGAGATACTAAAAAAAACTTGTACATTATGCTCTTCCTTATTCTTGTGTAATAAAACTGAATTATAACTTTATTTTGCTTTCAGTAAAAAAAAATATAATAAATTTATCAATGCTTATGGTTTTTTTCATGTTCTATTCCTAACAATCCATATCTAAAGTACAGTAAATTCAAATGATTGAAATATTTGGAAAACATGCTGGCAAATAATAGGATTGGTGATAATTATTTTGACAGTCAAGTGAAGTGGGTATGGGACCATATTAGACAATCCATTGGGGGTCTGGAATCATCAAAAGATTAAGAACCCCTGGTCTAAAAGAAACAAACAAATTTAATCACTCATTTATGATATAAGATTACCTGTTAAATGAAGGTGCTTCAGTGTAAGTAAGTAAGGTTACTCTAGTCAAAAATTACTACTGAAATGTGAATTTGATCGTTAGACATCTCATGCAAAAAACTAGATATTAAATAACTTAGCAAGCATTGTGTAGGAAAATAAAATAAAAACAATAAATAAAATAATAAATTCATTTTTCTATGATGCAAATTATAAAGTAACTGGAAAGATTTTCTGTTCATATGTGTGATTTTATGACCACACTTTTGGAAAGGATAGAATCTTCCTCTTTCCAACAAGATCATTTGAACATGTTTTAGCAGGCCTACTCATGAAACAAAGATTTGGCCATCCCAACTCGGCATGTTCTAATCCTTACTAAATAACTTCTGAACCAAAAAGGAAAACGGACATACTCAAGAGACATTTAACTTTCTTTCAATACAGCAAACATAAAAGAAATAAATGTAATAAAGTAATAAATTTCCGTAATAGAAACTCAATTTGTTTTTGTTTTTTGTATGCTTCTTCCGCATTTTTTTGTTTATATACTGAACATACACTTGCACCTAAAAATACACATAAAACCCACAAACCTGTTAACATTCACAGTTAATATATTGTAAAATCATCTAATCTAAAGTATCAGGAAACAATGCAAGACTCATTACACCAACAGTACCTTTATATTTTGGATGCTTTTCTCATTTCATAAATAGGTTTGGTGATGACAAATCAGGATAATAATTCATTTTGCCATAGAGCAATGCCATGGTCAGCAAAGAGTCTGGATTTCGTTGAATTACTGTCCCTGAATAAATTACAAGTGGCACATTTTTTTAAATGCTCACACTTCTTACCCCATTGACTTCAGAGGAACATGCTTTTTCTTCCTCCCAGAAAACATACATAATTTAAGCACTTCAAAACCATCAACTAAAGAATCTCTTACCTTATTTTTCTGTAACATGTTAAAGCATTTATTAATTGTTTAAACTTGTGTCTTTATTATTTGTTTAAATTTGTGTATTTATTACCTGGACTCACATGAGTTTGCACAATGTTATAAACAATACCAGGAGTTGTAAAACAATAATTCTTTCCATTATAAAAAATCTCAGTCTGATTGAATATTTATGGTGGAAATTTTTTTATGCTTATCCAAGACTCCATTCTGGAAAACCAATCTGTCAGCTGCTATTTGAAAACAGCTTGATGGAGACTATGGTTTTTCATTTGTAAAATCATTTTTATTTAAATTCCTGAGAAATCTATTAATAGCTTGCTTGCACCAAAGTAGCTATTGTGTTTATAATGCATACTAAACTCCTATAAAAGACATTTTCTCTGTTGATAGCAGATACCATATAACCCATGACTTAAATAGTGATCAGTAAATATCTATATGATGCGCAGGTGGTGTAATGTTAACAGCTCAGAAGGGTCAATCAGTTAGCCAAGTTCAAATTTCCATTCAAATTTGAGCACAATTTAAGTATACTGGTCCACTTGTAAAAAATAGGGAAAAATTTTTTTCATGGAATAATTTTTATACATTAACATTCCTTAATCGATCAATAAAAAAATGATTATTTTTAAATTCTGACAAATGACATTTGTCAGAACTGAAAAATATTCACTATTTACATTATTCGAACTATTGTCCTCATCTTTGTCACCACATTTATTACAACATTTTGGCTGTTGTATGCTCCGCCCTTCTTCAGGTGGTTGGAATGTTGAATTGAACCCTTTATTTCACTCACTGGGGTAGACTGTTCTAGTTCCACATGCCATGTTTAATGGATGTCAGTTATCAGTTACCTCCTGTTAATTTCCCTCTCCAAGTTCTCCACTGCCTTAACCGGGAAAAGCAATAATAACAACAAAAATTGCAAAATGAGCTCTGGTAAAAATACGAAATGATAACAGCAAAAATTGCAATATAAGCACTGGCAAAAAAGGTTGCTGAAGACACTAGGTTTATAATACCCAGAAATTCAAACACAGATGTCCTCAAGGACAGTCGATAAAGGCGTGGGTTAGATCCAGTGACAGGACCCGAAGAGTGTGAGTTCAATACACAGTTAAGGCAGAGGAGAACTTGGAGAGGGAAATTAACAGAAGATAACTGATAACTGACATCCATTAAACATGGCACATGGAACTAGAACAGTCTACCCCAGTGAGTGAAATAAAGTGTTCAGTTCGATATTCCAACCACCTGAAGAAGGCCAGAGCGTACAATGACCAATACATTGTAATAAATATGGCAGCAAAGATCGGGACAATAGTCTGAATAATGTAAATAGTGTACATAATACCTCATCTCAGAAATATGGACAGATACTGAAAAATATTCATTTTATATCAATTTAGAAGACATACAGTTTAAAATTGTCCCCTAACTTTTTACAGAGTTATTAGAATGTTGTGTCGGAAACCTACCCCACCTCTTGAAGATGAACTTGTCTGTGTCTGTGAACAAACACTTGAAATAGTGGCATGTCAGTTGACATGAGGGAGACCGGAAGACAGAGAAGTTCTTAGCTGAGCTAGTTATTGACCTATTAAAACCCTTTTTATTGTTATGTGTTATTTGGCGTTTGTCTCTACTAACCCCAAATCAACATCATAACATAGAACTAGCTCTTATTTACAAATAGTGAGCTTGAAACTGTGTATACATCAATGATATCTGCATATTTTTTATCTTAATTTCTCAATTTAAAAAAAAATTAACATTATAAAAAATAAACTTTTGAGGGGGATTTTCTCATAAAACACACACTATGGGAGATAATAATGTTTAGGCTGGAATTTGAATGCATCTCACCAGTCCAATTTTCTTCACCAATAATCATGATGCTACCTGCACATTGACTGTATTACAATACAGTGAAACTCCCATGAATAGTGTTATATACTGTACCTATGAAAACTAATGGCTACGTCCCAATCCTTATAAATACGTTGGACACTATTGCAAGTAGGGGTAATATGCTGTCTAAGTAGTCTATCACTAGCAGCGGGTTACCTACTTTGTGCCACTCAGGATTATTGTATTTTGTTGAGGTTATAAAGATTACCATTTCATTTCCAATCTCCATTTTACTTATTCCTCATTCAGTAACCTTTTCTAGGTTACAACAAGTGGCTACTTTGCAGAACTGAATTCCAATCCCAGTTCACAACCTGTTCAAGTTTAGGGTTAATCATTATCTTTCACATGTATCTGACATAAACTATGTCTCTTAGTAACACTCTACCTCGAGTGGCTATTGGGCCTTGTACAGGGTGAACATCATTGTAAAAAAAACTAAAAAATGAAAGAAAATATTTGTAAAAAAGAGTCTTGAAATGGTTATCAAGTTAATAAAATGCAAAAACTTACAATTTTATAGTCATTAATTTTTTTTTTTTTTTTTTGTTTTTTTTTTTTTTGCCTTACCTGATATACAACCTCTGGAGTAGCTTGGAGGTGCATGATTGTAGCTGACCCACTTTGTCCATTGTCTGAATTATCCCCCCTTTGAGAATCCCCTCGCTCCATAAGATGGAAGTCTCTGTTAATGTCAACCTCTTCTATCCTAGTTGAAGGCAAATCATTACAAGAAGTTGCAAGATAAGGGTACATCAATTGTCTTTGCTCACATTTCACAGAACAGTTCCCTTCAGTTCTATGTGAAATGTTCTTCTGGTTGGTTAACCTGAGGAAACATATGGAAATAAAAGCTGTAATGATCACAGACAGAGTGACAGCCACTGACACGATTGCAATAAGAAAATCCAGATGAATCTTCTCATCAGCTTCATCAGCTTTCATTTGGACAACATTTATCATCTCAAATGTCTTGTTGCTCACAGTTAAGGTCAAAAAGATAGTTGTTGTGGCAGAGAGAACTGGGGTACCACTGTCCTTTACAGCAAACTGAAGGTCATAGGAACCAGCATCTTGTTGGGTAACCACTCGGGTAAAAGACAATAGACCTGTATAAGGATTGATGGTAAATAGTTGTTTGTCATTGCCATCCGTTATCTCATACTTGAGGAAAGCATTTTCCCGACCGTCACTGTCAGAGGCCTTCAGAACCGTAATGTTTTTCGTATGGTGTGGATAGTAAATTACATCTAGACTGAAAGGGTTAACACTGGGGTACATAAAGTAGGGAGAGTTGTCATTTTCATCCCTGACCTCTACAATCACATTCACTGTATTGTTTAGAGACGGCCTACCTTTGTCTTTCACCAATACCTGGAATTCATAGACATCCTGAAATTCATGATCCAGAGACATCACCGTAGAAATCAGTCCATTGTCTGTGATCTGGAATGGCAAGAAGTACTTATTATCTGCAAGAAGGAAGTAGGTGAGTTTGCTACCAGACCCCAGGTCTGGATCTGTAGCATTGATATAACCAACTGGAAAATTCGGTTTCTCATTCTCATAGATCCAGAATTTGAAAGTTTTTTTTGCAAATGTTGGCTGCACATCATTTACATCCATTACTTTAATTGAAAATTTGCTTTCGCAATGTAAAGGGGGAGAGCCTTTATCCTGACAGCTGATGATAACATCATGATGGTCCTGTGTTTCTCTGTCCAGTGGTTTTTTGACAAGTACTTTATATCGCTTAGGACCTAGGCTCTGCAGTTGAAATTTATCATGGTGAAGAATGCAACTTAGTTCTCCATTTTGACCGGCATCATGGTCAGTTACTTTCACATAGGCTATAAAACTACCAACCTCGATATCTTCTGAAATTGCAACTGTGTTTTCTTTACCCATTGACCGAGAAACAAAATTAACATCAATGGTAGGAGCATTATTCTGCTGGTTAATCACATTGACTAAAATCATCACAATGGAACTTAGTGGAGGACTGCCACCATCTGTGGCTTTTACATACAACTTATGCACCAGCTCTTGTCCCAGTGTAAACTTTTTATGCAAGAAGACCTCCCCAGTCACTTTATTCAACTTAAAATGAACCTTAGCAATATCAGAAGTCTGCAAACTGAATTCGTAAGAGACCCTTCCGTTTTTACCAATATCGAAATCACTCGCAGAAAGAATAGCAACAGGCAAATTATCACTTGGTTCATTCTTGATTGTGACGTTATAGACTTTTTGAGAAAAGATTGGCAAATTATCGTTTACATCTGTGACTGTTATATTAACATCCAGTTCACTCTGCTTCGGAGGAGATCCCCCATCTTTAGCAACCACTTGAATCATGTATGAATCTTTCATTTCCCTGTCTAATTTTTCTTCTAGATTTATAAACAACTGAGATGTCCCATCAACACGTTTCGAGACAGACAACGAAAATGGATCATTCATATTTTTCATGAGCTTATAAGTAATTTTTGAGTTCATAGACCCAACGTCCTTATCGATGGCATTAGGGATTGACTTACGCATTCCAATGGCATCACCTTCAGAAAACTGGATGTTCACTTGCTTGATGGGGAATTCTGGCTGGAAGTCATTGACATCTTTCAGAATCACTTTGATTTCAAGAACCTTAATGAACGATGTTCCTTTCTGGACAGCCACTTCAACAAACCTAGAGCATTCTTGGTAACGCTTGCACATCAGCTCTGCATCCAATGTGTGCAGTGTGTAAAGTTTCCCAGACTTCTCTGATACACGGAACAGTTGGGTGCTGCCTGTCTGTGCTCCCCGTAACTGGCTAAATGTGATGGTGTTGCGTTCATCAAGAGGGATTCGGTCCATCAGATGCGAATCGGCAGCAATATTGCCTACTAGTGTCCCTGGATCTTTCCCTTCTTCGACAAAGTAAGTGAGGTCGATGCATAGGCACCAATTCAGGACAGACAGCAGCAGACACAGAGGTAGGAACATTTTGGCCTACACCGTCACTGAACACATACAAATCCCATTCAGCTCAATGAAGGTGGCAGATCGAAACACCATTGTATCTGAAGAGAAAAAAGAAAATTTACAGTTAATATCTCACAATAAAAAAAAAAAACTTCCATATAATTGCTTTAAAATAAAAATGAGATAAAACATGTGAGCACTGAGAAAGTCTTACAGAAAATAGGAACAAGAAAACAGATGTGACACTGGGAGATGTAGTAAGGAAAGACAGCCTGGGAAACCTAACACTCACTGGATATACTGACCTTGTGATTCTTGACAAAATATGATCCTGACCAGGCATCTTGACTTCATTCATTTTCTCACTGATGTGACATAGCTTCCCTCTGTCTTTTCTACAAATATTTTCATGGCAACTGCTCTGATGAGCATTTTTCTCCTGGTGCTGTGACTATGTAAATTTAAGCATATTACTAGATTGTCAATAGGTTCCACCTTTTTACTGTTGAAATAGCTAAATGCAATCACAACTTCTACTTCAACAGTTTCTTTTCTCACCCTACCCTCCTGTAAAACTCCCTTCAATTTACTTACTTCCCTGATAACTACAATCTTCAAAAATTTAAATGGAACATCAATCATCATTTTCTATCTTGAATTATATTCAACTTTTTTGTCATTCCTCAGTCAAATCTTTCACTCCCTATAATCCTCTGCATACTAGTGGCTTTCCCGCCTTGCTTGGAGTGAAATAATTAAAAGAAAAGAAGGGTAAGTGGTGAGTAGCCTACTTAAAGAACCTCTGACAATGAATAGTAGAGCAGGGACAAAGAGAGGTGGTAAAGGTTAAAAAATTTAAAAACAGCTTGGCATTTGTGGAGAATTGTGGTTTTATAATTGCCAATATCCTGAAAGGACATGGCAAATAAAAGAAGAAAACATTATTTAAATGATAGTTTATATAGAAATTTTCAGGCTAAATCTTCATCAGCATACGATGTGTGCTTTGTTGGCCACATACTGTATATACTTGTGTACAGGGTGCAATGTGTAATTTCTTGCCATTTAATATTTTTAATTTCACTCATGTGTTTGATCTTGATTTTGTTGACTGCACAGTATAGTAGGGTCAGTTGGGCACCATCTGTGAGAAAAAGAGCACCATGTCACAATTCACTCTGCCAGAAATTTTGAAATGGCATGCTGTACTGCTTGACATTTGTGATAGAAGCTCCAATATGAGCATTTCAGAGTGTTTGTGAGTCAATATGAGGACAGTCCAGAGGATTCAGAAAGAGTTGGATGAGTCTTATGGTGATTATGAAGGTTCAGCATCTCAGAAAACTCACTCTGATCCTTCTGATAAGAAAAGAACACCCAAATTTGTTGGTGAGGGTTTTGGACTCAACACAGAGTCCTACATCAAGTGCTTTGAAGAGGTAGTGCTGACCTGGATCAAGAGAGTGTCTGTTGGAAGACTTTATGTCTAGCAACAAATCTCTGTACCATGCTACACAAGTAGGAGTACTCAGTTATGGTTGTCAGACAATTTTTGAAACTACATTATCCCTTACATCTGGCCACTTAACTCCCCAGACTGCAATGCCTTTGATTATTATATGTGGGGCACAGTTGAGTGAGAGACCAATAAAACTCCTTGTAACAGCAAAGATGAATTGAAGGGAAAGATTATGGCAGCTTTCACCAACTTTTAAAAGGAGACCGTCCAGAAGAGATGCAAAAGATTCCGAAGTTGTCTGGAGGCCCTGTTTGAAGCCAATCATGATATTATTGAATAAATTTAGCCTTTAGTATTTCAAGATATTTTTGTGTAATTTTTGTAAATATATCTGTTAAAATGAGATGTCAATATTATTTTCATTTTTGTGTAATTTAGACGACAATTTATCCAACGCACCATGTATAGTGTGATCCCCAATTTTTACATGAATTTTAATCACTCCAGAAAAAAATTACCTGTGTCTAATGTAAACGTCTATTTTTTTTTTGCATTAAAAATTAATCATAAAAACTTGCACTATACTCAAGTATATATGGTTATTCATAACATGTCACGTTTTCAGGTTTACATCCACATCATGTTGAAACACCAGTTCTCATATGACCACTAAAGTTAAGCAATGTCAAGCATGGTCAGTACCTAAATGGTTGACTGTTTGAGAATAACAGGTGCTGTAAGTTTGGATGTGCAGGTGGTGTAATGGATAATAGCTTGGAATTGTTAATCGGAGTGACGTGTTTCAATTTCTGGTGTGTTCGTTATATTCACTTACATATAAATACCCTTGAGAAAGGTATGAATCCACCTCTTCTCCCCCAACTATGGGTTAATTAGAAAAACTTGTATCCCTAAACCATTATTATCTAAAAAAAATTCTTACAATCTAAAAATTATTTTCTGGCTTCAAATAACCTACAAAGGGTTAAATAAGTGGTAGAAAATCTATGAACCTCATGTCTTCCTGGAATTACATGATATTACCAAAACTGACAGATGTTAACCTTGACACTCACTGGTCAAACCATTTTACTGAAAGTATTATAATACAGTTAGATGAAAGGAAATATTTGATTATAAGCTTTTGTAAAAAAAAAATTCCAAAATTTATGTAAAAGACATTGAATTTGATGGTTATGACATATGGCCCAGTGGATAAAAGCTGTTGGTTGGATCCAGTGCTTGACTCAAAGAGTTGTGAAGTTCAATACCTGGCTACTTTGTTGGTGAACATAAACTTGGAGAGTTGTGTTAAAGGGAGATAACTGAGACATCAGGAACACGCATGACATGTGATACTAGAACAATCTACCCCAGTGGATGAAATAAAGTGTTCAGTTCAAAATTCCAATCACCTGAAAAAGGCCAAAGCATACAATGGCTGAAACGTTGTGAATATGGTAACAATGATGAGGACAATAGTCTGAACAATGTCAATAGTGTAAATATTTTTTTTCTTTTTTACCTGACCGACACTCTTTGGAGTAGCTTGGTGGTGCACAATTGTAGCTAACCCACTTTGTTATTTGTTTGAACTATTCCCACATTGAGTATCCCCTTACTTCATAAGACAGAAACCACTATTATTATGCACCTCTCTTCTATGTTATTATCCAGAAGAAAATTTGATAATGGGTTTTGTTTTGCCTGAAATTCTAGAACAAGTTATTGATGCTATTATCAATCGATTCTTTCAACCTAGACCTAGTTTCCTCATCTATTTTTATTGTTTCAGCCTTATTATCTATCATTTTCCCTTGGGTGTCTGCCACATTTAGTAACCATCCAAGAATGTTGAAATCATTCCTTTACTCCTTGGGCTATGCCGTTCTTGTTCTTTTACCTGTCAGGTCTGGTGTCTCTCATGGGCAATGTTGAAGGGAATCCTTTATTTAATCCATTTTTTTTTTTTTACATCAAGTTATTCTACGAGTAACAGTAGTACCATTTAGTTCATTATTACCTGCTACATGGTTGGATCATAGGTGACTCAACCAGTTTATCCATCAGGCTTTTCTGATCAGACACAAAATAGGATTAGAACCAAGACCTGTCAAAGGGTGGATGAACATTCAGTGGTCATTTTATAGAATGGAATAGATCTGTAATGCAATTAATCCTGACCAGGCATCTCAACTTCAGTCACTTGCTTGCTGACATAACATGGTTTCCCTCTGTCAAATATTTTCCTGGCAATTACTAAGACAAGCTTTTTTCCCCTGGTGCCCCAACTACATGAATTTAAGTGTTCTACTAGACTGACATTTAGGTCCCACTATTTTACTGTTGAAATAGTTAAATGCAACCACCACTTTTACTCCAGCTGTTTCTTTTCTTGAACTTCCCACCTGTGAAACTTCTTTCCATTTAAATGCTCCCCTGATAACTGTAATCTTCAAAAATTTAAATGCAATATCAATCACCATCTTCTGTCTTCTTCAGTCCCCTTCATCTTTTGCCCTTCTCTCAATCCTGCCAATTCTCTTTCCTTTTCACTCCCTATAACTCCTTGCATACTAGTGTCATTTCTGCTTTGCTTGGGTTGAAATGATGAAAAAAAAAAAAAAAAAAAAAGACCAGTGCAGTGATATCACAACATCTCTGATCAGAGGACTTATTAGACTGAAGGGAACAACATGGGCAAAGTGTTCCTCCAATGGAATCAATGGTCTATGTGAACTTTCAAAATGGAGGATGTTGGCTGTGGTTTGATCTGGAGATGGATGGGCTCTGTCAGATCAAAAATATGCTATACATGAATTTTCAATTTTCAAACCAGATATGTTGAGGGAACTGGTCAGGTGCATATCTGCACAGTGACCCTATGGCCACACCTGGCCATGGGACTGACGATAATGATGATGATGTTCTTTTGTTCTTATTCTATGATGTGACAAGTTCATTGTTTTTCCTTAAGATAAAGAGAAAACTGTTTGATCCACTGGGGTGTGCTGGTCTTATTCTTTCACTTGATATGCCTTGTAGTCTTCCAGAAGAATGCCAAAGAAGACATTTTTATGAGCTCATTTTTAATGCCATGTCCCCTCAGGACTTTGGTTATCATGAACCTCTATAGACCCTTTTTTGTTATTATCAGTTAATTGACACACATTCTTTATGTTCCTGCTTTCTTTTACATAGTTTTAGGGTGTTCATAAAATAATTAGATATTTCACTATGATGAACTTAATCTAACAAGGTAGAACCAAAGCTGAATGGTAAGAAACTGTTTAGAATTAGTCTTTTCTATCTCACAATGTGTCATTTATAGTGTGTTTCAGAATCTAAACCCCATGGAAGCATATAACTTTAAAAAGCAAAATATTTACTCTATAAATTCCAAAAGTGTATCACTGCTACAGAGTCATGTAAAAACATTTGTGCAGTGTATATAGCAAATGCAGGGAAATGCTCTGAAAAAAGACTATTGAATTGCCTCTATGTCAAAGCACCAGAGATTTGTCACAAAGACATGTTCACAAATATCTCAAGCAATTTTTTTTACAGCTGTTATAACTTGGGCTTTATTGTTTTTGTTTTTGTTAAAAGTGAAAGTGTTTGGAGTGATTCTCACATTAGCAACAACACAATGATATTTCATTTACAATATATACTACAGATCACAAGTTTGAAGCAACCCCAGAATTAGCATGGGATTAACTTGACAGAAGAGTGAAAAAAAAAATGAAAAAAGAGGACTTAGAGTCATTGAAAAAAGAATGGAATCAATTATCAAACATATATGTGAAGAAACTTTCGCAATGGATGTCAAAGATCTGTGTTGCAGTCATCAAGGCTAAAGAAGGATATTTTAATGAGAGCAAAATTTAATCATAAAATGCTTTCTTTTTGTTATAATAAAATTTCTAATTAAAAAATCATGTCTCATTTTCTTTTTAAACCATGTATGATAATTTTCTTTTATTTAAAATACAAAACAGCTACTTTTTGGGCCAATTTAAAAAATTACCAGGGGTGGGCTCAAACTTTTTAACTGTAGTATATGTATGTAGATAACATGCATAAAATGTATTCTAATTTTTAATGCATAATATACTATGTGTAAATAAGTGCTACAATAGGCTAAAACATATTTACAGTTTTTTCAATTTTTAATCCCATGCTGAATCATTCAAATGTTTTAATTTTCTTCTTGAGGAGAAGTAAGCATCAATAATAGAACACTAAAAGTTATTTAGGTATAATTATTTCAAATGCAGATGCTATTAAAGTTCAAGCATAAGTGTTTCAATTTGTTTTCCCATTTCTGAAAAAATTGGATATGTTTTTGTGAGTTCCTTTGTAAAAGTATAGGAAATTTGATCATCTGAAAAAAAAAAAAAAAAAATTAAAAAAAATTTTTTTAAAAAAAGTTCACGCTAACAACTGCCTTCCCTTGAGCATACCCAGTTGGACACAAAACACCATTAAGTATTCTCAACCAAACTTCCTCCATCCTAAAACAGTCTAAGGGAGAGAATAAAAATTTAGCAGAAAATATTTTCTTTATCACTCAATCAATTATATATATTCATTAAAATGAATAAAAATTGTATGGAAGGTTTAATAAATACTATACCTTATATATGTAACTGTTAGAAAGAATGAATGTTTTGAAGGATTTGTCAAATAAATCCTACCTGTCATATATAGAATCATTAGAGAGAATGAAAATTTTATGGATTTGTTTAATGAATCCTATACATTATATGGATTTGTTCAATAATTCCTACCTGTTATAACCAATGTAACAGCATAATTATCCATCCCACAAAATGTTTTATATTGAAAAAACCATTAAACTAACTGAGTTTTTCTTCCAGGTTTTCAGATAAGACGTTTAGCCATCTTGACACCATTTTTTGTAAGAATCACTGAAAAAACCTTTTGAGTTATTCAGGCACCTTGTTACTTTAGGACAGAAAGTTAGAAGGTGAGGGAGGGTGAAGATCATCTTGAATAAGTGGGGAAAATGATCCTGGAATAATATAAATATATATTTGAACCTTATTTCAATACTTCATGAGGTTCTACTCCTTAGCTATGATTAATTAATGATATGCCATTTTCGTTTATGATCAATTTCATCACTATACTTCTGTTAAGCTTAGAGAGTAATTATACACTCTTATTGCTCAAAGTAGAGTCCAGTAGTGTTATAAATACCTCAGAGAATTCCAGTAAGATATCATTAATCATTTCTACGATACAACAGTTCAGAGCTTAATCTAATAATAGGACAATTTTGCAGTTATACCTGGTATATGTAACCATTAGAGAGAATTAATATTTTGGAGGATTTGCTTCATAAATCCTACTTACCTGTTATATATATATATGTGTGTGTGTGTGTGTGTTTATGTGTGTGTATACCATGGATGGATTAATATTCTGATGGATTCATTTAATATGCCAATGAAAGTACAGCTGGTTTATAAATATAAATATGAAACAAATTAAAATTTCTACTTGTAAGTAAGTAGATAGTTTGTATTTGTATTTATGACAAAGTGGAAAAAGTTTTTGTGTGACAGGTTTCATCCTTTACAACTTCAGACTAAATTTGTTATGTTGGTGCAACTACACGTGCATAAACGAGGGATGCTGGGAATTTTAAATTTCAATTTTTTTTTTTTTTAATATAATCTAGCTCATTTCATTTAGATTTTTTTTTTTTTTGTTTCCATCACTTTTGTTATTAGGTATAATAATTATCATTATTAGTTTTGATAATAGAAGATCTGCCAGGAATGGTGAAATGTTGTAAGAGCCAAGGTGCAAATTTACTGTGCATAACCTTACCATCAAGGCACTCTGTAAACATTTTTGTCATAGTGAATTGTTTTCTCTTTTGATCAGAGTAGCATTTTTTATGTCAAAATTGTGGTTAGTCTCATTATGGTGGGCATGTGTATGAGTATCAACATAACAAATTTAGTCCAATGAAGTCCTAAAGAATGAAACGTGTCACACAAAATCTTCTTTCACTTTGTCATACAATTTTTCCCCAATATTGTTCTTGATATGTAAAAATTTATATATCCTTATCTAATTTCTATTTATATATTCATATTTTAACATTTGCACAATAAATATTCATCTTGGTCTCATTTACATGCCAGGCTTACAGTTAGGAATATCAAAGTATATCGGTTTTCTAAAATTGTATGAAACACAATATGAAACCAGCTAAAAATAATTATCCTAATGCTAATGCTTTTATAATTCACAATAATAAATTTTACTTGATATTCTTGTCTTCCTATTATTAAATGTTTAGCAAAGACAATACTCAAGAGCTACAAAAGGTACAGGGTTACTAAGTGAGGTTGTTGTATGGATGTAAGAGAAGGAAGTAAGTCCAGATTATTAGGATATATAGGATAGATAATGGTTGACACTAGATTTTAAGAGGTTAAGATTGTGGTAAGGTTAGCAATATTTTAGGAATGTTGTACAAAGTAACAGTTCTGAGGAAGAAGCTGTCTGAATTGATCTTCCTTCTTACCAATCAAATACAAAGGGAATGAGGATTAGTCAACTCTGTGGCATGGTAAGTGCTAGTTGTGGAATTCTGAACTGGTATAATGAAGGAATGTAACTCATTTGAACATATGACTTCGAAATAGCAAGAATAATGATAAGTTTGTATTTTTTTGTCTGTAGAGAAGGGGGCTGAAGGATTGAAAATAATTCCTTTCCCACAATTCTAAATTCTGTCTTTTAATATAAATTAATGTTAATTGTGTCTTTTAATGTAATGTAAATAGTATCCAAACTCAAATATTTTTCTTGTCAGACTCCATCTTCTCACATTTATAAATTTACCATTCATCTTGCATAGTGCTAAGTAATATATATCTCAACATTCTTGACAAAATTTAAAGATGGGTCTTTAATGTAATCTTGATCCTGACATGATATCTCAACATTGGTTACCTTACCACTACTGTAACCTGGCTTCACTCTGTCTTTTTTATAAATATTTACATGGTAATTGAGCAGTCCTCCTTAGTGCCTCGATTGCATGCATTTTTAAGCGTACTGTTAGATTGGCAATTAGGTCTCACTCTTTTACTGTTGAAATAGATGCATCTGTATGTTCTTTTATAATATTTTCTTTTCTCGCATTTCTCACCTGTGGAACTTTCTTCTTGCCACATAAAAGTTAAATGCAACGCCAATCACTATCTTTTAACTTTGTGAAAAAAAACTGTTCGTTTCTACTGTCCTTTCTCCTCATTCAAGTGGCAAGTCTTTTTATTCTCTTTCACTACTAGTAACTCCTTGCGTCTTAGTGGCAATATCGTCTTGCTTGGGGTGAAATGATCAAAAGAAAAAAGTCTGAATCAAATTTTATTTTGAAATTGTTTTCATTTTATTAAAACTTGAATCTTATACTTTTCCATTTATTTTCGTTAGTTCGAGATTGTTGACAAGCCAAGAAAGAACAACTTCGCATTTTGAAAGCAAGAGTTACTTCCCCTCGTAAACTAAGTTATTTCGAATTGTTGTCTCTTCGAAAGTTAATATTTAAAAAAATATTTTACAAGACATTTTTAATGTAAATTAATAAGTAGTCTAAACAAAAAAAAAGAGTAATAGACTAAATTTGAGTTTTATGTCTATTGTTTGCTTAAATATTAACATTTTATTTTGATTAATTTTTTAACCAGTCATAAATATGCAGGCATAGTACTTTTACTGCCATTATCAAATTTGACAGAACTAATAACTCATAATTATATATATATATATATATAATTATATATATATATATACACATACATACATACATATACATATATATATATATATATCAATGTGTGTGTGTGTTTGTGTAGCGTGGGGAAGCATCAATTGTGATGAACTTCCAAACTCACTTATCATGTACAAGTATTGTAGAGTAATTAACTCAACAAAAAGAATCGTCAAAGTTCTCAATAAACATAAGAAAATGAAGAAATAATTCTAAGCAAACAATTTACATTCAAGTCAAAACTTGGTAAATGAACAGTAATAAGGCAAAAAGTTCACAAAGTAAAAATTGTGTTTACATGCAAAATGGATACAGTCAAGTGATTGCAGTGTTCTGATTACAAGACAAGAAAGAACAAAAGTATAGCAGATGAGACCGAGAAGTGGTTCATTTTTATTGGTTAGGAAGAAATCAAAGCATGTATCTGTAGGATTTGTTGATAAATTTAGGGAGGGGGATGTTTTTAACAGTCATTCTTTTAGATTGCAATGGACAAATATTTATTATCCATATGTTTATAAGAAAAAAATCAGGACATAGGCAATCATGGCTTTCCACAGATTCCTTTCCTTTATTATCTGTGAAATGCCATGACTTCTTTGAAAAGATAATGGATTGCTTTCCTGTTACCTTCTCCATGGTTTTCAATTCAGTGCTTCTCTTCTCTAAGACAGATTATCACCCAAGGTAACAAGAGGTAACACTACCCTGTGATTTAACCCATAGCTTGAGGAGACAAAACAATAGACACAGTTTTGTGAGACAGTAAACAGATACAGATGAACATGACCCTCCACAAACTACATTTTTTATTATCTATGAATTAACGTTATTTTTTGGGAAAGATAGTGGAATGTTTTCTCACTGCCTTCTCAATGGTTTTGAATTTAGAGTTTCACTACTCTTAGACTGATTAATACCCAAGGCTAGACAACCCAGTTTACCCTAACTTTTTTCTCATAGCTGAGAGGAGAAAAGACTGATTGCTTTTCCCAAAGATATCTGTGTGAAAGTGAATGCAATATGCTATGCAGGAATTTGAACTTGGCTCACCGATACGACTTTCCTCACTGAAAAAATTTATGCCACTCAGACAATTATATAAAAGGACATTAATTAAACAAATTAACAAAAACAGATAATAGCAAAACTAATAATTGAATCACTGTGCCTTCCATTATAACCTGAAACCACAAAGTCGTAAGACATCATGGCCCACTTCTCTCTGATGGCAGGTTTGACCTAGTGGTTTTTGTGGGTGGCATACTTCAAAAGACCCTTACAGCTTAGTCTTGTGTATTCAGATTCAGTGGGAGAGATTTCTAAAAGCATTTCAGAAAGCTGCAAATTTAGCTTTACTCCTCAATGTTTTCACAATAAATTGAACTGTGACTTGAATGAAAAACTGATTATGTCCAATTAAAACAGACTTATGGCTACATCACGTTGAAACACCGGTTGATCACTGAAGTTAATCAGCATCAAGCCTGGTCATTACTTAGATGGGTGACTGCTTGGGAATACCAGCTTCTGTATGTTTGGATGCATGGGAAGTGCAATGGATAATGACTCGGAATTGTTAATCGGAGAGGCGAATTCCCATTTCAGTTGGATTTGTTATATTCATTTATGTGCAAATATTCTTGGGAAAGTTAATGAATCCAGCTCTTCTCCCTCCAGCTATGGATTAATTAGTGAGACTTCTCTTACTAAACCATTACTATCTCCAAAAAAAATAAATAAATAAAACTGCATATGAAATATTTAAACTTCAGCATTAAATAACCCATAAGAGTGTTGATATGCTACTAAACAAAAAATTCTCAATCAATTTAAACAGTCTGGACATTTGCTTATCAAACCCTGGATATGTGACATTGTTAATCTTTGAATGTTGGGCACTTTTTTTGCATATTTTTTGTTTTTATTTTCTTTATTAGGAAGAATTCATATACCTGTTTCCCAAAGTCTAACTCCAAGAGAGGAGGCAGTGAATTAAAATGTTTTAGATATTAAATTAAAATGTTTTAGACAGTACTAAAAAATTATTGGTTGCAATATACAGTATGAAATGTCTAGAGAAAACAGCAAAGGTAGGAATACTCATTCAAATAATTTGTGAAAAAAATAATACAACTTTGGTTTCATCAGTATGAAGTTTCTCTGTCACAAACTGTCTGCATTTGAATTTGTTTGTGCATATGTAATGTGTATGCATACCATTGTTTTGTACATAAGTGTATCCCCATTTAATGTATGCACATGCATGCACAGAGACACACAATTTGAAATAAAACATGCAATAATACATTCTCCTCCACTTAACTCTAAACAAGTCCAACCCTGAGCTGATCAATAAAATCATAAAGTTGGAGACAAAAAAAAAAACTTCCCTTTCTGTTTAGCAACAACCCCTTGGATAACAGGAAACGCATGTAAGTTGAAATGTGTAACTCTTTGAAGTTGTTTTAATGTTTTCTGTATTTAAGTTGAATATTTATTTATTTGCTAATAAGTATTTTAAATGAACAATTTAGTTTTGAAATTTGATCATGTTGCCTGGAAGCCAATTGACAAGTACTGAACAAGAAAAAAATAACTATCAATAAAATAAAAAATAAAAAAAAAATAACG
Source organism: Acanthosepion lycidas (assembly GCA_963932145.1). Taxonomy (NCBI): domain Eukaryota; kingdom Metazoa; phylum Mollusca; class Cephalopoda; order Sepiida; family Sepiidae; genus Acanthosepion; species Acanthosepion lycidas. Next base: position 54,330,102 of record OZ010575.1, read on the forward strand.
GAAATGTAAACCACCAAATGTTTAAATTTGAAACAATCATGAAAAAAACTTTTTTTATTTCAGTTACTATTTTTTATTCATAAAAATAATTTATTTATTTTATTTAGATTAAATGTTATTAAAGTCAATATGCCTTTTGTGTGGATTAATTTTATTGAGCGCTTTTTTCAAATTACAAATAATCATTCTGAAAGAAGGAGGAAATTCCTTCAGAAATTGTCCAAAGTTCATGGTCAAACCTTTCAAGTGATCATCAGAGTAGGTAAAGACAAATGTGAAGTTTCATACTGAGTGTATTGATGTAGGTAAAGAGTGTTGTAACATAGGCAAGGTGTGACATGTATGTGTGATATTTTTTTTACATACATTTGAGGATTATTCGTAATTTGGAAAAGTGGATCACTAAATTTAATCCACACAAAATGTCTGTCGTCATTAATTTAATTTGCCTGAAAGAACATTTGCTGCCTAAATGCATAGAATTTATTCAGATTGTAGATTTCTTTGATTGTTTATAAATCTTAAAATGTGAGAGAGAGAGGTGTTAACATGGCACTCCTGGGCAAAGGACCTCCTTGATGTCGGTCATCAACCAGGGCAGAAAGATTCCTCAGAAGAACTACAATGGCCACATGTTCATGAGCCACCTAGTTGGAGAACATCAGCTGTGGTCTAACCTGGAGAGGGATGGGCTCCACCAGGTTCAAATGCCTTAGATGTGTCACATGATGAGCACAACAAGAAACCATTTGCAGAGACCCAGGCACTGGCACATGACTGCGACAGATGGAGGACACTTGGTGAGCAGCTCACCACATCAGTGCCCCAATGTCTCTTTCCAGGTTTAAGGGTGAAAGCCAAGCCAAATCTTAAAAGATAATTATGATAGTTGTTAAGTGTTTCAAAAGGAAAACTCATTTAAAACGTTTAAATCCATCTATTAAATTTTAATTTTTAACAATTTAGAAAATAATCAGTTATCAATCCATTCTTTATCTGAGATCATCGTTGATTAATCAATTTTTTTCTCACTAAAATAAATATAGGAAAGGAGTCTTATCTGATTTACTAAATATAAGAATAATTTCAAGTGTTCTTTGCATATAGTCCTCATTCAAAGGCAGACTAGCTAAATATAATAAACACATCAGTGCCTACTGCAGCATGATAGAATCATGTTAAGTTAGACATTATGGGAAAACTATACCCAATAGCAAGGCTCTTGATCAGGAGTTTGGAGGCTTTTAGAGGAGTGTCGAACCACCTCTTAATTGCTGTTTTTACCAGGCCCACCCTAACCTGGTGTGGTAGCATCTGTTAGGGTCCCAATTATGGGCAAATATTTAACCCCCTAAACCTTGGTCAAAACAATATGAAAGTATAAAAATATATTTTTACAGTAAAATACCATACATTTTCATAGTAAAACATTACCAGCAATACACTTTTGCAAAAGATAAAAAAAAAAAATTACCAGCAACATATTTAAAAAAAGAAAATATTACCAGCAACATATTTTTGTAAAAGAAATTACTAAAGCTCTGAAGAAAATTAAATTTAGGTATTAAATGACCCATAAGTTGTTGATATGCCACTAAACAAACATTATTTTTAAATATATTTTCCTTATTTATAATTTACAACAGATATCACATTTGTAGATAAAAAGTATTTTAATGTTTATATATCAAATATAAATCGGGAATAAGAATAAAGAAATAGATGATTAAAATTTTCTTCCTGTCTGCTATTACGAGATTATCAATGCAAGGGACATAACTCGAAAACCTTTTAAAAATCTATTCTGTGATATTTCAGCTGAATTAGAAGCGATTTTTACTCCCGTTAATTTCCGAGTGGTGTTTGAAAAATATCTTCGGAACGACCAAAAAAAATTAAATTTTGATATTTGGCCAGATTTATGGAAGTGAACTTTACATAATCCATTAAACATAGACAAAATTATCCACAGTAATATATATTTTTGTCACAAATGACTGTGGATAATTTTGACATAGTGTTTCATAACTGAATTTTCAATTTATATGTGAAAATATTCACCAATGAATTTAAAATGCATTGAGAAAGTCATAATTGAAAATTAAGTACTGACACGAAAATGCTAAAAAATCAGCATACCATGATGAAACATGCTCCAAAATGTAATGAAAACATTTTTATTGCCAAAAAAATTATGTTATTATTAGAATGGATCAAAGTATTTTTTGATTATTTAGTTAATTTTTTACTCCTTTTTAGAACATTCGAAAATTTGAGTAAAAAACTTGTTTTTCTTGCATAAACAGTTGTTCTAACTTTTAGTTTTAGCATAGCAGATTTTAGCCTTATTTTTATTTATTTATTTTTTTTTTTTGCGGTGACAGACATTAAATTTGGAAATTATTCTAAAAATCAAATAATTTTTGGACTTTAATGAAATTTTCAGGACTTATTCATAAATGAATGAAATTATTTTTGTAAATTTTTTATTAGAATATCTTGATAAAAATATTTTGCTTTTTACATGTTTTAGCTCCTTACTTAATTTTACGAAAACTTGAGAAATTCAATGTGATAATTTTTTGTGACTATATTAGTTAAAAGCAGAATTCTTTGAAGAATTTAAATCAGTGAATTTTTATTTTTTTTGCAAAATCAGACCCCCATCTTACCAAAAATCTGTTCTGAATCGAAAAATAAAAACGCAATAAAACTGGAACATTAATTAGAGAACCTTTTAATTATTTTCATGAATAATATATATGAAAGACAATATTGTTTGAAAAAAAATGTTTTCAGATGAAAAATGAATTTTTACAAGATTTGTTACAATTTTTACAATTTTAAATTGAATAATTTATAATATTTTTAAATCTTTTAAAATACATTTTCAATTTGATAATGCTTAGGAAATATTGTTATTGAGTAAAACTATATTTACTAATCATATATTGTAAAGCTTATTATGATGCTGAATATTTTTTTAAATTTCAATTCATTTTTGTATGTGTGATTACATGCAGAATTTCTGAAGTTTGGATGTACAATGTGTTTTAAGTGTTGTACTCCCTTATAAACTTTATCGTTTGCTCCACCATATTTAACTATGAACACATTCGGATGTCAATAAATCGATGAACACGTCAGGAAAACAAGTTCCCGTAATTAAGAAATGTTTGTAGTTTCATGCTATAACTAAGTAATATTTGTTTCAAATCAGATTAATTTAACTTTAAATTTGATAAATTTTTCTCAAATAACGTTTCAGAAATATATATTTAATTTTTGCAAGATTTTTAAAATCGAGAATTAACTTTTGTTTACAAATGTGTCAAAAATGATCAATTTTTATCGATTTTATTGAAAAAAAAATCGATTCTGATCAATATAATTTCTGTTTCAAATGCACCACAGAGTATTTTGCTTACTAGGAATAGTAAAATTTAAATCCTTTAGCTTTCAATTAAAGCTAACATGAAATATTCAAGAAAGCTTTTTAATTTTTAAAAATTCATTTTAAACCTTATGTATGCCAAATTAATAGAGGTACCTAATGAAAATAATAAATTATTAACTGTTATATAATATACAAGTTTTATTAATATCATTTTATTATGTTGACAAGTTGATTTCAGAATAATTAGCTAGTTTTGAATTTCACAGTCAATTTTCAAGTTTTATATATGACAAACAGGAAAAAGTTTTTGTGACACATTTCATCCATTAGAACTTCATCAGACTGAACTTGTTTATGTTGTTGTGACTACACACGCACACCAACGAGAGATGCTGTAAGTTACAAAATTTAGAAATAATTTTTTATTTGACTTTCAGCATTTCTCATTCATGCACATTTGTAGTCACAACAACATAAACAAATCAAGGACATAGGACAACTATTCAATTACTTTGTCAATTGGAATTACCCACTTAAAACTATCAAAAAATCAATCACTATAACTTCCAAACAAAATAGAATTACTGTCCTAACCTATGAAACAAAAAAGAATAATTCCAGAATTCCCATGTCTTTTCATTTTAATCACAATATTCACAATCTTTCCTATATCTTAACAAATGATTTCCATTATTTAAAACTTGAACAAACAATTGAAAAAATATTCAGTGAAAACCCACTTCAGTCTAGGTGTCAGCTCCCCAGTCTACATACATTATTAACATCATCCAGTATACATCATTCACTGCCTCACCAAGAGAATATGACCCACAGTAAAGCCCAATGCCAAGTCTGTAGACATATCATCACTGATAGCAACTTTCACACCCTCTGACATTCACATAGTATTCAAACCACTGGCTCTGAATTGTGACAGTTCTAATCTTATATATTTGCTTTTCTGCAACAAATACAAAAAAGAAAATTCTGTTGGTGAAACTGGAACAGAATTCTGTCTTCAGTTCAATAACCATAGAAAAACCATCAGAGACAATTTTAACCATTTCTGGACTTTGTCAAATTCAGTCAGTCAGTTATGGGCCATGCTTGATACACACTGAGGCGATCATGTATCTTTTGATACATGACTGACGAGGCAGCTTTTTTTTTCCTGCAGTAGGTTGCCATTTCTTTCTGCAGTACACCAGTTCCATCCAAGGCTATAAAACCTGGTCTGTCCTGCTATTTAGCCATAGTTGGTGGGAGAAGAAGATACCTTTACCAAGTTACTACTAATGGGATGTTATTTTTAATTAGAAAATTTGGTATCTACAATGAATTTTATGTTTCAATTAGTACATTTATGGGCAGGAAAATGTTTGTGTGGAAGGTAAGCATGTTAAAGTATAGTCAGTTATGTGCCATTAATGATACACGCTTAGACAATCATGTATCTTTTGATACATGACTGACGAGGCAGGTTTTTTTTTCCTGCAGTAGGTTGCCATTTCTTTCTGTGGTAGACCAGTTGCCATCCAAGGCTATAGAACCTGGTCTGCCCTGCTATTTACCCATAGCTGAGGGGAGAAGAAGAGGATTCATATCTTTCCCAAGGGTTTTAGCACATAAGTGAATGTAATGGATTCAAATGGAATTCAAACTTGGCTCTCCGATTCCTCAATCCGAGCAGCTATCCATTAATCCACTGTAGTCAAATTAATATTGGCTAAATTAAGTGCATATGGCTTCAGACTTTTGATTTTCTTCTTGCAAGGGATTCTGTCCTTCTCTTTGTAGCTGGGCAATTTATATAACTTGTTACAATTTGGTTGTCTGGTATGTGTATATCCTGAGTTCAGTGGGGTTCATTTCTTTGTTTATGTTGGTGCATTCACCAACACCAATTGAGACCTGATTCTGTACTTGGTGGTCTTGAGTTTACCTTCTATTAGGTTGGTGCAAAAATAATGACGGTTTTTGACGTATTTTTTTAACGTCAAAAACCGTCATTATTTTTGCACCAACCTAATAAATCAATCTTCTGAGTTCCTAGGTATCTTGACATTCTGAGTTGACACCAAGTACAAAACTAACTTTGTAGAGTTTATGTGTAATCAAAGATTCAAAGACTCAAAACTATCATTTTTTACATCAAATTTCCACAGGTTCATATCCTTTTAAATATTAATGGTTCTTGAATTTGTATTAAATTGAAAAATTCTTCTTTGATATTGATTTTCATGTGGACTCGTGCTACAGAAACACAAAAAAAGAATAACAGAAACCACATCACCTGAGGACTTTCAACAGCAGCAACAACTAAAATAGATATCCCATATAACCCGAAGAGAAAATAATGTTATAATCAACACTGACATGCTAAACTACTTTAAATAAAAGGTTAGAAAGAAATACCCCATCAGTAGTGGCAAGAGCAATAACGGCTACTACACGAGAAACCTATCTTCTGGAAAAATTGTTTTAAGAGAAAGATTTTACATATTTCAATGAAAGTAGTACTGGCTGTTCAATCAATGAATGCCAAATATTTCCTTATTAGGAAACAGCTAATATTACAATTACCATTTACCTACTCTACAACAGTAATATAACAGATTTATTCGGTTAGTTTATAATTCAGTACTTTTACTAAATTATATGACCACAGTGTAAATGTTATAATGCAAATTTTAATACGTAGAAAATAAATATATGATGTTTTGCAGTTCAGGTATAAAATTAATAGCACAAGTCTCTCCTAGAAGTTGAATGTACTTTTTAAAAAAAAGCTTTCCTCTTTTTTTATGAGTTTAAAATGTGTACAGTATAGATACAACTTATTTTTGGCCATACCAACCCAAACATGGCAACACATATGACTGCTAAAAAGTTTAGTCCTTGTCTATAATACATTTTTGGAATTTAAAAAATTGGGAAAAAAGAATTGTACATAATATACAGAAATAATTTCAGCACCATTGTTTATATTTGTAACCACATAAAGAAAATTAAGTGTAAAATCTACAAAAAGTCAATGAATTAATGGATTTAATAAAATGTTCAGTAAGAAAGTAAGAAAGTAATAAATTATTTCATAAAAATATGCTCATGTTGCAGATACGAGGTGCAACATGAACAAGAACATCTTGATTCAGGACTGCAGTTAATTCTGAGGCCTTATAAATGGGCATAGTGCCCATTTATAAGGCCTCAGAATTAACTGCAGTCCTGAATCCTGATTATACTTTTACACCTCAACTAGTAATTGGGTGGAAGTTATGTGGCAAAGATAAAATAAATAAAACACCAAAGCATTGCATGAACCAGTAAAACATATGATAAATGATTACTTTGTAGAGTTTCTGTGGAATCAAAAATTGAAAGACTTGCAATGTTATCATTTTTGTCATCAAAATCTTGTTTAATATTTCTTGAATTTGTATTAAATTAAAGACACCATTATTGATGTTGATTTTCTTGACTGAAAATAAAACAGTTTCAAAATGTCCATTTCAATTAGCATAATACAAATTTGAATGCAAGGGAAATAAATATCTGGTGTTTAGAAGCTGGGGTGGGGATGCAAAACAATGTACAGCGTCTTTGAGAAATTTCCCTGAGAAATCTGAATTAATTTCATCATTTTTTGCTGCTACAAGCTGATGATTTATCACAAAAGATAAAAAAGAAAGCTTTTACCATTCAGTGTATTTTTTGCTAACAACCCTGATTAACTGAAAAATCAGACTTCTTATTTTCAATTCATCTACTGGTTATTTATATCAATTACATGTAGAATATTGTCCTCATCTTTGTTGTTATTATCGCAATATTTTGGTTATTGTGCCCGCTGGCATTCATCAGATGCTTTTTCAATTCAGGTAACATTCAGGGAATTTCAAAGTGAACACTTTATCAAATCTATGGAGATAAACTGTTCTTGTTCTGCTGACCATGTCTAGGGGTATCTTAATTTTTATTTAGTGCTGCTAAGTTATTGCTCACTCTGTTTTCACTGAGTTTGAGTACATACTGTGCAGCCCAGGAATTGAACTTGCAATAACTGAGCAATACTAAATAAGAGCTAGACAAAATATCCCTAGACATAATTCATCATCATCCTTTGACCTCTCTATAGTTGATCAAAACTATAGTTCTTTTGGAAGCTGATACAAAATGTGGGATACCAACCCTACATCTGGGTGTTTCTATCAAGACACCATATCTAGAAAGACTGCCACCCAAGGCTAAAGACTTCTTTCAAGCCATGAAGTGAATTATCCCACACCAGACATAGTTACTCTAACAAGAACAATGTACACTCAAAGATTAAATAAAGGCTTCAATTTGAAAATGATTAAAATTCTTACCCACCAGCTATGGGTTAATTAGGAGGACTTGTATTAGTAAATCATTAAAAAAAAATTCTTACAATGTGAAAATATTTTCTGTCTTGAAATGACATGCAAACGTTGAAAAAGCCATAAAACATAAATCAATCAAACCAATTGTTATTATTGTATTCTACTCTTTCATAAAGTTGGCCTTTTGATGCTTTAGATCAGAACAGTGAGGCTTGGGCTGCAGCTTTAGATATCTCGAAAGTGTCCAACAGGTTTTGGCATGTTGGCCTTGTCTACAATTTAACTATTTACTCCTATTTTAGTACCAAAACCAACAGAATTGACAAAATAGAACTGGCATTTGGTCTTGAGAATGGCCTTCAATCAGTGTTTAACCATGGTTTATTGCCTTGCAGATTTTAATGCCTTGAAAAGAAAACTGGTAGCAATTAATCACTATAAATAAACTTTTCTGCCCTCAATCAGTATGGCTGATGCTAACCTCCAAGAGAACAACTCTTTGAACCTTCCTAGGCTCATGTTTTCCAGACATGAAGTGGAACAATTATACTGAATCATCTGCAAGGTATGCTACTAATAAAGTTGGTTCAGTATAACGTACCTGACAATTTTTCTCATCAGAATCCATCTTGCACAATTATAAATCTACTATTCATCAGTTCATTGAATATTGCTGCCATATCTGGTCTGTTGCTCCTACTATATATCTTGAGATTCTTGACAAAATCCAAAGAAGGGTCTGTAATATAATCAATCCTGACCTGGCACCTCCACTTCAATCACTTTCTCACTGACGTTATGTTACTTCTCCTTATCTATTTTAGAAATATTTTCATGGTAATTGCTCTGATTAGCTTTCCTTTTCGTGTCTCAATTTCATGGATTGAAGCATAAGACTAGATTGGAAACTAGGTCTTATTTTACTGTTGAACAGATATGTTCCATTCTATTCTAATAGTTTCTTTTTTCACACCTCTTTCCTCTGGAACTTTCTGGTTTCTTGGTACCTTGCAATCTACAATCTTTAAAAATTTAAATGCAATGCCAATCGCCATCTTTTGTCTTCCTGAATCCTTTTCTTTTATTGTCTTTTTTCCACACCAAATTCTTCTGTTTGGGGATGAATAGAAGCTTTGTAAACATCTTGGAAACCACTGACATTGTTGCCAATGTAAGAGAGATAACTTTTGTACAGCCAAAAGTGAAATCATCAGGTATTATTAAAATAGATTTTCCCTGTGTGAAGAAATTACATAGAGATGTACTACGATTTGTGTGGCCTTTTCAATTGAGATAGACTCTTTCAAGTTTATTTTTTCTGGTGCTTGTGAAAAACTTTTGGTATTAATAATCTTTTTAGAGTTAACAGACAATAAATCTTTAAAATGTACAAAACATTAATTTTTTTAAAATATGTAAAAAAAAATAAGAAAAGAAAGAATAATTGGAGTCATTTTTACACATTTTTTAAACATAATATATTTCTTTTATTTATACCTCTGCAGCTGTCACAATTCAGACTATCAAAGAGAAATATACACTTATAAATTAAATTTGGGCTGTATTCAATTATATGACTCATGCCATAAATCATTCTGAACAGAAGCTGACTAATTTCTATTCTTTAACAATTTTAAAATCATCATCTAATCTTCCTGTCAAAATCTATTTAATATATATATATATATATATATATATATATATATATATATATATATATATATATATATATTATGTTGGTGCAAAAATAATGACGGCTTTTGACATTTTTTAATGTCAAAAACCGTTATTATTTTTGCACCAACCTAATATATATATATATAACCTTGTAAAGGCTATCTTTGAAGCATTTAATCATGAGGTATGCAAAATTACCCATATGATATGTGAAATAGGTGAATATGTCTGTTTTGAAATTGCATCTATAAACCTTGTTTTTGGTCAGTTGAGGGGTTGTAATAAAATTCACCAAGTTGAGGAACAGGAAGGGTTTCTCAGTGTAAAATATTCTTATGCTTGATGGTGTGTGTGTGTGTGTGTTCATTGATGTGTGAGGTTTTTTTTGGGTTCTAATGTGGAACATAGATAGATGTATGGATATTTTATGGATTGTGAGAATGTAAACAAAACAAAAAAAATATACAAAAAGAGGATAAGGCAGGGAAGAAAGAGAAGAAAAGAGAAAAGATGAAATTAAGAGGAAAAAATTGTATTAAAAAAATTTGAGAAAAAGAAAAAAGAAAAGAATTAAGAGAAGGAAACCAGAACAAAAAAGAAAGAAAAAATTTAAGTGAGAAAAGGAAAATGGGAAAGAAAGGATAATTGAAAGCAATTTTGAAGAAAATCAGGATAGAAAAAAAAGAGTAGGAAGCATGGTCACAGAAGGTAAGACTGAGGAAAGAAAACGGGAGGAGGAGGGTAACTGAAAAAAAGATAAGAAAAATTTAGAGGAAAAAGATATAGAATTATAAAGAGAAAACACAAAGGAAAAAAAACACTGGAATTAAGAAGATGAAAAATTAAAGAAAGAGTTAAGTAGAATTGAAAAAACAAAATAAATGTTTCAAAGAAAACGAAAAAAAAGATAAAAAGTGGTAAAAAGATAAGAGTTGTTAAGAAAACGAGACTGAATTAGAATTGGAAAGATAGAATTGAGAAGGCAGAAAAAAAACAAAGTAAAGTTCAAGAATGAATGGAAAAAAAAAAAAAGAAAGAAAAATAATGAAAAAAGGGATAGAATTAAGTACTGTAAAAAAAGAAGAAAGACAGAACCCAGAAAAGGAAAATGAGAAAGAGAAAGGGAAAAAGAGGATAACTAAAAAAAAAAAAAAAGAAAGAAAAGTAGAGGAAAGATAATTAAAGAAGTAAAGACAAGTAAGAAAAAGGAAAAATGTAAAAGAAGAAAAAGGCTTATGATGATGATACATTTCATGAAAAGGAGAAAAAAAAAAAAAACATTGAAAGTCAAATAGACCAATAAGAGTATCAGGCAACATTGTGAAATTAAAACCGCCATTATTTCAGGACATCACCATAATCTGTCTCTATGCTCATCTTCTGGTCGGCTTTAATACTTTCTTTAAAAAAAGAAAAAAAAAAGAGGAGATGAAATAGAATATATACAAAGTAAAAAAGGGTTAAAAGAGAGACTGCAATAAAACAACTTGTCTATTTTCCATATTTAATCTCCTAGGATTTGTAAGATCAGCTTGTCTAATCATGGGATGGTGATTAAATATAGGGTCTGGAAATTTTTGGAGTTGTTTTATTTGGTTCTGTGCTAGACTGTTTCAACTTTTGGCGGACATGTCACTGGAGGCGATGAAAACTGCTATGGGCAGAATGTAGACTTGTGGCAGCAATTTATTTAGAGAAGTGTATGCTCAAGGAATGACATAATTATGTTCTGGGCCAAGAGCCAAACTTTGGATGAGGGAGGAACAATGGTTTAAAAAAGTTTATTGATTACTTATACACTTCTGTTATGGATTGGATTATATTCAGCTAGGATTATTATCTGCACATTCCCAGGACTGTACTTTGTGCCAGCTAAGTGCTCACAGCTGAGGACTGTAGATGTTAAGGTTCATGGTCAACTGACAAGTTTTTTTCAATATCTTTCTGAAAACAGCTGTAGCAATATTATTATATTCAAGTGATATGTGCTGATTAGCTTTGGTAGTTTTGACTCATTTACCTAAAGCTAAATGAGCATGATGCTTCATGTGCTTTGCATGTAGATGGCCATTTGCAATGCAGGAAGTGCATATGTGAATACACAAGTGTGATCCTGACAGTATTATTGGTTGATGAAAATAGAAATGCAAAGTTTATTTAAAGACTCACTTGAAGAAGCAGTTTGCTGCTAGCAGCCATTTAAAAAAACTTGCAAGTGGATATGATCTATGGTAGACTATGCATTTCAAAATTCATGGTGTTGGAGTGAGTTACTTTTCTTTCCTAGGTGACAAACCAGTTTTTAAGCCTCTCTGTGTTTGTGTAACAGAATTGACTTGTGTTGTCAACAGCAACAACTGATTTTGTCAGGTGCTGTCCAGAGAGGATCCTAAGGATATGAGCTTCAAGCATAACTCTTATTTGAAGCTCAGTCTTTATTCCTGATCTTTGCTCTATGGTTTCAGAATCTAAAACAATGTGAGTATAGCAATAAAATCTAACAAAAACAAGATGAAAAAAAAGAAACTAGTACAGTACCTGATTCACCATCTAGAAATACCAGAATTCTGAACAGGATTTAATGTCATTCAGGAACCTAGGACCTAAGATGAGTTGATTTCTTGAGACCCTAATATCTATTGGTCTCATACTAAGAAATACCAGAGGTCTGAACTGAACTGAATTTAATGTCAATCAGGAACCTAGCACCAAAGAGGCTTACAGCCACATGATGTTGAAACACCAGTTTCTGAATGATCACTGAAGTTAACCAACAATGAGCCTGGTCAAGACCTAGATGGATGACCATTTGAGAATACCAGGTTCTGTAAGTTTGGATGCACAGTAAGTACAATGGATAATGACTTGGAATTGTTAACCAGAGAGCAGAGTTCAAATTCCTGTTGGGTTCGTTATAATCACTTCTTTGTCCTTTTTTTTTTACAGTAAGGCTCACCCAGTACAAGGTCCAGAGGCCACTTGAGGTAGAGAGTTACATTAAGGGCTAGTTTATATGGATAGGAGAGGAAAATTTATGTGAAGATATCCTTGGGAAAGGTATAAGTTCACCTTTTCTCCCTCAGCTATAGGTTAATTAGTAAGGTTTGTATCCTTAAAATATAAAAAATAATTGCTGCGGACTATCCTCCTCTATCTATGCTACTGTTTAGATGTACAAATAAAATAGAAAAATATTCCATTTATGGCGATGATGCCATAGCTCACAGTACTGTTTGTAAGTGGTTGGCTAGATTCAGAAATGAAAATTTTGATCTGGAAAACCAAGAACTGCAATCATTGATGACCAAATCAAAATGCCGATTAAAAATGATCCCAATCACATGACACAAGACATTGCAGAGATACTCAGCTTATACGATTGCTGTAAGGCATTTGAAAACACTTTGATATATGAATCACTTTGATGTTTAGGTGCCTTACAGTTTAACAAAAAATAAAAAAAACTTAATGGACTATGTTTCTCTCTGTGATTCTTTGCTCAAAAAAATAAAAATGATCCAATTTTTATAAGAACAGTGGCAGACATTGAAAAATGGCATTTGAAAAAGTATGGAGTGAAAAAAGACTTGTAAAGAAAGTAAAAGGCCTCCTTGAACCACTTCAAACATCAATCTGCATCTGAAGATGAAGATGATGAAGTATATCTTGTGGGATTGGAAGGACATTGTGGATTACAAGTTTCTTCAAATCAGATGTTGAATTCAGACAAGTACTGATCCCAAATGGACTGATTAAAGGAAGCAAACAATGAAAAGTGTCCAGAATTGGGCAATCAGAAAGGAATCATCTTCCATCATGTCTCTGTTTACAGATTTGGCAGAAATGGATACAGCATGGTTGAAATATCCTTCTAGATCTGCCATACTCACCTGACAATGCACTTCCAGATTATCACTTATTTGGATCTCTACAAAATCCTTTCAATAGGATGACCTTCAATTCTATGGAAGAATTTAAAACCACTTCATCATCCAGACTGTTGCTAAGTTCTGGGAAGATGGAATCATGAAGTTGCCTTAAAAATAGCAAAAGCTAAATGGAACAAAATGGCACATATGATGTTGAATAAATTTATATACAAATATCTAAATAATGTCCTTGAAATTCATTTAACAAGCTCTAAGAAATTTTGTTCATAGCCAATATATAGGTCAGTACACACACATTATACATACATAACTAGGCACACATTACACATACATTATATAAGTGCAAAATTAAACAATCATTCCATTCGATTTAAATAATTCATTTTTCTAATCTTGAAAGATATATTTTTTTATATATGAAAGTTAGAATATGATCTTGGGCATAAAATATATGTTCATCAATTTTAGAAACTTTTTATTCAATACAGTAACATTATGAATATGAACAAAATAGACAGGAACAAAATTATCTATGGACTTCAGCTAATAATCAAGGGTATAAGGTTTCTGGTCAAAAAACTATATAAGTAAATATCTTTTGTAGTTAGTAACTAATCTACTACAAATCAGTAATATAACAATAAAAAATATCTCTCAACCAACCAATCAGATAGTACATCTTTGAAAATAATAAACTCAATATATCTTTTGCATGGACTCATGTACTCATTTATCCAACCAAAGTACCATCAGGAAAAATATCAACAAGCACCCTAAGTATTATAATAATAGACAACTCCTTTATAATAACACCAGGATAATTTTTAACTCTGATTGTAAAAGACTGAAGATAAAAGAAGACATTTACATCCAAATTAAACAATCATCCATAAATAAAAAAAAAAGTATAGTCTAAAACACCCGCATTATTGAGTGCATATAAAATATTTCTTAAGTATCACGCATTCCTGCCACATCACTTGCTGCATTTAAACACATTTGGCGACATTTTAATAAAAATGACACTTTAAAAAAAAAAAAAAATAGATGATACAATCTACTTCTTAAGATACATAATTTAATTACTCACACATCCTGATGAAGATAGATGAGTCTTCATCAGGACTTGTGAGTGAGAAAGGAAAATTTGAAACAAAACATGGACAACATAGCATGAAATCTAGGCAATTTATCAACAAACAATGACCACATTTAAAAGGATATTCATACATTAAGAAAAATAATCATTAAATTTAACACATATAAAAGGTCTATTGTTTTTAGCTATATATATATATATATATATACACACACATATATGACAACTTATTATGAAATGGATTAAGTCTGACAATTATTTAATTATGCTTTCTGTTTATATTTTCAGAAAAACTATGACAAAGTGGAAAAACTTTTTTGTCACACATTTTGTCACTTGGACTTCATCAGACCAAAATGATGTTTATATTGTTTTAAATATATATTTGTATATATAGTGTAGCTGATTTCATTTAGGTTCTTCCTTTTGTTTACTTTTGTTATCAAATACAAAAAAATTTAAAAAAAGAAATGTAAAGAAAAATGTTAGATTTAAATCAGTGTCCACAGTCTTTTAAGCACATGTGTGATCATCTTAATATAGCGATTTTCCAAGCATAGCTTAGATGTGGCACAAGTCTGAAAGTATGGGGCACCTAGTGAGGATCGAACTCACTACTCGGTCGTAATTGTTCTAGCGAGACAAACTTGCTAACCATTACACCGCCTAATATTAATATAATCACATTACTTTAGTCAGATAAAGTCCTAAAAGACAAAATGTGTCAGGTATAATATTTTTACACTTTGTCATAGATTTTCCTAAAATTGTTTTGATATATAAAAATTTATATGTAGTTTTTACACACACACACACACATATATATATATATATATTATATATATATTTATTTAGGAAAGGAAATGTTTGATAATCCATATTGATAATCCCAAGGAAGATGTAATCCAGAGAGCTCAATGTAAAAACAGAGCAAATATTAGTTAAATTAAAAAACAGACAACCTTAAGGGTCCATAGATTATATTTTATTTCCCCAGTAATGGAATTTTTTTCCTTATTCCTCAGCATAAAAGAAAGATCACACACAAACAAACACACACACACACACACATATATATGTGTGTGTGTGTGTGTGTGTACACTGAGTGTTTCTAGGCAGCAAATTTTCATTCAAGTAAGTTTTGTTAATGACAACAGACAAGTTACATTTATTATATTTTTTATGTTTTCCATTTTGGTTGATTAATTTCCATAATCTTATTACTGAAAATATAAAGAAAATGTATATAGTTTGTGTTAATTTTCAAATCTTTTCAGATGTCTTCAATAAAAGATAGAAATTAGAAGAAATTCAACATTTGTACAGTAGGTTGCATCTTTGGAATGATTTTGAACTTTCAGTTTTCAGTATTTGTGTTGGTACATGACTATGACATTACTCTTTGAGTCTGTTGAGGTGCAACAAAGAAGGATGCATCTTGCAGGACACTGTATCAGTTATGATGACAAAATTGCCAGCAAATTAGTATTTTGGCAGCCAAGCAAAGTAAGAACAAAAAGAGGAAGATGACTCACATTTGTAAACACACTATTAGAGGACTCAGAGATGGAGACAAGAGCTTACCCCCAAGTAAATCATGTTGAATAGAAAAAGTGTGTGCATGTTATGGTGTGTCTTGATAGACAACCTAGTAGTGAATTTTTTTCATTAGAAACAAAGAAATAAGTACTAAATTGTTATATAATATCATTCCTCCAACATATTAATGAATGTTAGACAATCTTATCAAAAGATAAAGAAAAGACTTGAAGTAACAGAAATGTGGATGCTGAGAATACCATGGACTGAACATGTGAGTAATGAGAATGTTTTAGGGAAAAAGAAAACAAAAAGAACACTTCATGGGGAAAGAAAGCTTAAAAAATTGGACACTCACAGGACATATTGAAAGTAAAAGGAAAGCACTGACTAACCTACCTTATGAGATTGGTTGACAGAACAAAGATTAGAAAGGGATAGCAAAAAGAAAGCTTTACTAAGAGCTACAAAGGACAAGAAATTGTGGAGAGCCATGATTGCACACATCCTGGGATACAGCGGGGACGGGAGTAGCTTCCAGCAACCAATACAATGCTGCAAATGATTCCTTCATTCAAATAAATTAAAATTCTCAACTAAATCTACTCCCTCTTGAAATTTTTCCAAACCCCCACTTATTCAAATCCCACTCATTTTTATTCAATACTCGAGTACATTTTTCTTAATCGTTTCACCTCAAGCAAGGCAATAAAGCCACTAAGATGCAAGGAGTTACTGAATGTTTGAGAATATGAGAAAAACTATTAAGAACAAGAATTAAGAAAACAGAAGTTAACAATTGACATTGCATTTAAATTTTTGAAGATCAAACTTGCCCTCTAAATTAATTCACCGGTTTGTAAATTTTGAGTTTCAGCATCTCAACCAACAAAGAAAGCCCCAGTCAGCATTTTATTAGATAAAAAGAAAAGGGGGAAAACATTTTACTGAAAGAGTACCCCCCCCCTCTGCTAATTTTAAAGATGATGAGTTTCTTTAGAAAGAAAAGCTGTTTACATACTTTATAACGTAGAAGAACAATTGATTAAAGAATGAAAACCAAAAAAGAGAAATTGAAATGAAAAAGACATTGAGTAAGGCTGGAAGCATGTCTTCTTTCATGTGTCAGATAAAAACTCAAACAAAGTTGGAATATTCTTTGATCTGGAGAAACAAACCGCCTACTATTTTGCCAACACCTCTGGGATTAGACAATTGAAATGCAAAGCAACTTATTAATTTGCATACACTTTTTGTTAAAAAAAAAAAATAAAAAATTTCATCACTTTCTCATTAGTACAGTAATGATTGAATAAAAAGAAAAAAGAAATTCTTAAAAAACTTAAAAAGAAATTCTTTTATCTTGTAAAACGAAATTTCTCCAATGCAGTACTTCCTTGATTATCCATACACCTTGGGACAGGGGTTGAAAAAAATAAGTTCAGACAAATCAAAATTCTGGATAATTGAATATGTAAATCATTAAAAAAGAATGACAAAAAAAATATATTTTCTGAAACAATCATCAAATAAGATTTTCAAATGCTTTAAAGTTTTGTCCTGTTTATTATTGCTGAAAATATTGCATACATTTCTTGTCTGATTCTGGCTGGTCTTGTATTTTCCTGCCACTAACTCCTGAAGATGGATTAAAGTAATTGTATTTTTGAGGATAGCTATTTTGGTTGAATGTGCAAGAAATTTAAACATCTGTCAAGCATCCTTGCTTCAGTGTTTGAAATTGAAATTTTGAATGTTGAGTCTGATTTTCTAAATTCTCAAAATGCTTGTCCAAGACAAAGTATTTGAATGAATGTCTTTTTTCTTCTTCTATGTACCGTGTCCATTCAGGATGTTGGCAATCATGGCTCTCCACAACTACTTGTCCTTTGCAGTTTTTAATAAATTTTGTCTTTTGGCTATCTCAATTCCTGCTCCACCATCCATTCACTCAAGCTTGCCAACTACGTTATATGTTTCTTTTCTCTCTCCCTCTTACCTTCAATCTATCCTGTGAGTATCAAATTTTCTAAACACTCTTTCCTCGTTATGCACCCTAGAAATTTCAACTCTCTCTTCCTGATGTTAAGTATAAGTGTCCTTTGGTTTCCATTGTCTCTTCATTGTTGTTTCAGTCTGTGTTATTCTCAGCATTCTTCTGTGGAATGATATTTCTGTTGTTTCAAGCCTCTTATTGTCCAGTATTCAATGCCATATACGAGGAGTGATATCACATAACAGTTCAGTACTCTTTTCTTTGTTTCTAATGAGATATTTCAGTTTCTTAATACTTTGCTTAGCTTTTGGAAGGGATATTTTGTTATCCCAATGTGCCTTCAGGTTTCAGTTTCACACTTTCCATCCTCTGTTAAAACACATCCCAGATATTTAAATTGTTGTACTTGTTTGATTTTAGTTTCGCAATTCATAATTTGCATGTTGGGCTGTTCCTTTTGCTAACAACCATGTATTCAGTCTTCTTGCAATTGATGTTTAGTCCTTTATTTTTTAGTACTTTCTAGGATTTGTTGCAATTTCCTTTCTTTGTTTGCTATCAACACTGCATGATTTGGTAGGACTTCTAATTCTCTCAGAATCACCATATTGTATAGGTTGAATAAGTCTTTCAGTTCAAATAATTGTTCAGATGATTTCTATTTTTCTCTTGATATCACATCCACATAAGTGAGGAAGTACTGTATAACTTTAAAATCTTTCTTGTCACAGTAAATATTATTGGAGTTGTGTGTGCATATATTTCTTGCCCACAAACCAGCAAATATAACACAAGACCTAAAAATTGATGACGATGAGAGTTGGTCATTGCTGTTCAATCATTTAACTTACCTAGAGTGATATATTTCATTTCAAGGATTTCTTTAGGCTAATAATGATTTGATAGGTGGAATTTTAATGTTGGGAGACTGCAGCCACTTTTAGCCATTGATCTGAGAAAGCAATTATACACAGTTGACAGTTTATATATTTCTGAAAGAGTTTATAATGCTAAGAGTGGAGAAACTTGTGCACTTACTGAACAGGAAAAGCAAACATGTGCAGCATGGCAGCAGGCTTGTTACATCTATTTTGATATTGAAAAAGTGGTTGGGGGGTACACACAGCCAAAAACTGAGGAAAGGGAGAAATGCTGACCTTCACCAACCTGACTGAGTTTATTGCATTTACTGATGTAAAGAATAATTATTCTTTCACCACTATATAGCATTTATTCTGAATATTTTGTTCAACACTCACCAAATTTAGGGAATAGTAAAAGTTAGCTCACTGTGAAACAATGGCTTGCAATTTAACTTCACAAACCATCACTACTCTAAGTTTGGTTCTTACTGGAAGCCTCAACATTTAAATATTTATGTAATTACATAAAATATGTTCCAAATGTAACTTCTCTGTGCTTTTCTATAAATACTTTCATGGTAATTGTTCTGAAGAACTTTCCTCTAAAAAATATTACTTTCATCTATGGTATCTAAACTTTATGAATTTAAGTGGTGTACTTAATTGACAGCAAGGTCTCATCATTTTACAGTTGAAATGGTTAGATGTAACTATAACTTCTATGCTAAAAGTTTCTTCTATTGCCCTTCTTGCTTGTGGAACTCTCTTCCAGATTCTTGCTTCCCAGTTAACTTTAATCTTAAAATATTTAGATACAACGTCAAATGTTATCTACAGTCTTCTTAATTCTTGTTCTTTTTACAATTTTCTCTCCTTAATAGTTTTTTTTCTTTTTCATAATCTCTTGTATTCAGTCACCCCTTGTATCTTAGTAGCTTTATTGTCTTGCTTTTGGGTGAAATGATTAAAAAAAAAAAAGAAAAGCTAAACTGTTGGGACAGGACATCATCTGTCCCAATATTTACCTTTGATAACCAGAATCAGTAACCCAGTCATCCAATAACATTCTTTGCACCAAAACATCACATTCTTACTAGAGGTATCAGAATACCACAAACAACTTGTTTGGCATAGGAGGGGCATATTCAACAAAAAAAAAAAAAAAAATAGATGAAACCTTTTTCTTCTATAGAACATGTTCTTTCAAGATGTGAGCTATCTTGGCTCTCCACAATTTCATATCATTTGTAGCTCTAAGTTACTATCTTGTTACTATCCCTCTCAATCCTTGTTGTGCCATCCATTTACACAAGCTCATTAGGTAGGTTACTTGCTGTTTCTCTTTGCCCCTCTTGCCTTCAATATGTCTTGTGTCAAATTATCCAAGTCCTCTTTTCTCATCATGTATCTTAGAAATGTCAACTGTGTCTTTCTGATTCTCAGTATAAGTGTTTTTATTTCTATTTTTCTTAAAAATTCTTTGTTATTATATGGTCTTCTCAGAACCTGTTGTTTGAAGTTTTTTTTTTTTCATCTGTCAGAAGATGGTCCAGCATTCACTGCCATACTGGAGGATTGATATAACATAGGAGTTCAGTACTATTTTCCTGTTTCTTAATATTTTGATTAGCTTTTGAAAGGCATCTTTCATTATTCCAATGCACCTTTGGATTTCTGTCGCATTTTCCTTTTTCTGTTAAAGTACTTCTAAGATATTTAAATTTCTGTATTTGCTTGATTTTTGACAACTCCAATTTGTAGCTTGCATTTTGGTAACCACCATACATTCTGACTTTGTACAATTGATGGTCAGTCCTTTGAATGATTGATTGATGCATTTTTTACCAATTAACCCTTTGCTGATTATTTAAAGCCAGAATTTTTTTGAAATAATAATGGCTTACTAATAAGTCTTACTAATTAACCCATAGCTGGGAAGAGATGAGACAGATTCATAGTTTTCACAAAGTTATTTGCATGTAAGTGAATATAACAAACCCAGCAGGAATTGGAACACAACTCTCCAATTAACAATTCTGAGCCATTGTCCATTGCATTACCTATACATAAAGCACCTGTTATTCCCAAGCAGTCATCTATCTAGGTTCTGGCCAGGCTCAACATTGCTGAACCAGAGTTTCAATGTGATGAGATTGCAAGTCTGTTAGTCCTTTCTTCTTGCTTTCCTTTACTGTGCTATCTAGGAGTTCCTGTCGATTTTTTTCTATGTCTGCCATCAACACTGTCATCTGCATGTCTGATAATGTTAAGAATGTGTCCACAAATAATAAGTCCTAGTAGGACTAAAAGTTCACTTAGAGAATTTTTTGCATATGTGCAATTCAAAATGTACCAGTTAACAAATATATATATATATATATATATATATATATATATATGATGATGAAGAAATATATACGGAAAAAACAAACAAAAATCCTTATATGCAATTATGCTGTTTTAATGTTAATATAATGTCAATGTCGGATGTTTCGGTCCAATAAACCATCTTCAGGACATATTCATAAAATATAATTAACATTATCAATTCAACATGACAAAGACGTAATTTCTTATTTGTCAATACTCAGATAAGAATGATTTGTATAATAATCGTTTTTATCCTCATGGTGGGTCTTTTAGTCGTCCCAGTTGAGAAAGCTTGTCTCAGTGTCTGCTACCCCACTGCTTAAACATGATGATAACTTGATTCTTGGGTACATGATTTCACTTCATCACACAAAAGGCCACAGTCATTTAGCTATTTTGGGTGGATTGATCCATTTAGGTACCCCACTAATATTACCTTGCACCAGACTACACTCACAGACATATTGGTGATAAGAGGAACAGAGGGAAACAGGAAATAATCTACCTAACATGACCTGGGAGGGATGGTGAAAAGATAAATATTACAAAGAGCTAAAAAGGGTAGGAAGATGTGGAGATCTATGATAGTTCAATTCCTGAAGGTACACAGTATACAAATGATGATGATGATGTTGTTGAAAAGGGGGTCCTGTCTTGGTGGCATCAAGACATAATCAGGTTACTCCCTTACAATTTATTTACAAAATACACTGAATAAAGTATCATTTCAGTCATCATGCCAAGGTAGTATAAACAGTGGACTTTTATTGACGTCCATTATTTGAATGTTTGGAACATCCTCAAACACGCATTTAACGTTTATCTATCAACTTGATTAATTTTTGCTCAGAGAACCATAACATATACTGTTTTATTTGGTTGTGGCTGAACAAATATAAAGTTGTGTCTCAATCACAGTACTCTGCTTTATCAGAAAGAAAATGGTGCTGATTAGGTCTTATTATTGCTATTATTATCATGGTAATGATTATTGGTAATGGATCATAAATCTATTATCTATTATAATTATTACTAGCATTGTGCCTAGAGTTCAGGTTGGCAAATTTTATGACATATCAAATGATGATGATGTTGGTTTCATGAGAAAGATGCTTGTCTTGGTGGCATCAAGACAAGCACCTTGTTGGGATATTTAATATTGAAATCTATTTCTTCTTATTGTTTTTATTATTTCTTCAGAGAAATTAACCCTATAATCTTAAAGAAGATGTTCTTTCAACAGATCTTATAGAATGGCACTACAAAATCACAAATAAGGAGTTATGCCACATGTAGAGTTTGTGAAGAAAAACTTTAAAAATCTATATCAATTAAGATTAAAATTTACCTTTAAAAATCTATATCAATTAATTAGTGAAATGAACAAATTAGACAGGTTCAAATAATAACAGATACATGATTAGAACATATTCTGTTAATTCATTAGTTTCAGACAAAATAAAAAAAAAGTCTTTTTAATGAAAGTTTCATTTATAAGATACAATGTTCCTGCTTAGTGGCTACCAAATTAAAATAAAATTTAATGAACTTTTAATTTACGGAGAAGGATAAAAGTTAAACTGCATTTAAAACATCTGGACGATCTCCTCACAGATGAAGAGACTTGAAGCAACAGAAATGTGGTTCTACAAAAGGAGGCTGAGGATACCATGGACCAAACATGTGAGCAACAATAAAGTTTTAAAGAAAATAGAAAAAAAAGGAAACTCATAACACCAGGAAGTGTACATAATGAGGAAAGAAGGCATGAAAATCTGATACTCACAGGACATATGAAGACAAGAAGGATAGAGGAAAACAAAACATAAACTACTTGCTGAGCTTGAGTAAATGGATGGTGGAACAAGGTTTAGGAGAGATAACAAAAAGAAAAAATTTATTAAGATCTACATAGGACAAGGCTTTGTTTAAAGCCATGATTGCCAACTTTCTGAAGGGACATAGCACATAGAAAAAGATTCAATTATTAATCACCAAACTTTCAGCTTTTAAACATGTATAGTTAATAACTTCTTAGAAATGATATACTATTCAAATATTATTTGGCACTCGAATCTTGCATCCTCTTTAAAAGTCCAAACCTTTTGAAGACCGATTGAACCAGTCCTACTGTATCGATCAGAAACTTGGATATTATCTGTTTGTCTTGAAAGAAGACTGGATGGAACATATACAAATCTACTTAGAAAAATCCAGAGCATGGGTCGGAGATCCCATGCAATGCTTAACACAATTTATTGAGAACTGAGACTAATCTCTCCTAAGCTCAAACAAAAGCGATTGAAGTTTACTGGTCACTGCCACCAAGCGGACAGAGAAGTTGTCTCATTCTTACTTATTTGGAATCCTTCTGGAGGTGGCTTCTCATGAAAGTTGAGTCTCATTCTTACTTATTTGGAATCCTTCTGGAGGTGGCTTCTCATGAAAGTTGACTCTCCCAGACACCATGGTGTAAAACTCAGGGTTGGACATTGGGGTTCTGTGGGTGGCAATTCAGGACTGAACAGTGAGGAAAGGGATTTTTAATGGAGTTCTGACCAACCACAGAAAGGTCAAAGGATGGTGATGATGATTATACCTTAGAATTAAGCCAAGCATTTTTCATTTAAAAAAGGTGCATACATTGTATCTATTACAGCTGCACAAGAGGTGTAAATAAAATTACAAAATATCAAGTAATCAGAGTCCAAGCAGTTTCCATGATAATATGAGAAACATCTGGAAGTAACAGTTCAAAATAAAGTTATTAAGAAATTTTTCTATGTCTAGTCTACTCTTCATCAGTAGAAACTGGATTCAAAGAAAGGAAAATCAATTTTTATAAAACAATTCTAAATTTTCTAGAATTTACAATTTATCTTTCTTATTTACTTTCCTTTTTCATTGTAAACGAGTTGAGTATTTTAACAAGGCCACATTTTCACTCCTTCAACCTTCCAACAGTGGCAACAACAAAAATGACTAGCACATTAACAAGATGAGAAAATAATGACATAATCAAGATGTTAACTTTCCACATGACCAAAAAGCAAAATGTTTTCCCGTGAGTACTAGAAAGAGCTGTAATATTTAGTGAACTTGAGAAGTTTAATTTCCTAATATTTTAATAAAAGTATTTCATAAATTTCAACTGGCAGTAATAATAACATTTCAGTCAATAAATCAATGAATGGAAACAATGAATTTCAAAATTACCATTAGACTTTTATAGATGAGCAGAAATTCTACCAAAAGGTGTAACTAAACCTGTAATATCAAACATCTGGCCCTGAAGAGTGTTTTGATGTGAAACTCTGGAGTTGGTCAATTAAGATAATTCAATTGAAATTTTATTGATTTATTGATTATATATTATGGCTATTATACAAGTATAACCATCAGTGACAAGATTTCTATCTACCTCATGCTAACAAGAGTTAATTCAAAGTTATCTTTCTCATAGAATAGAACCAAGGCTGAAGAGCCCAGTCTATTTAACCCATAGATGGGGGAAAGATATGAATGCATACCTTTTCTGGGGGTAGTTGTATGAAAATGAATTTAACAAATGATTGGCTCACCAATTATTCATTCTGACCCACTATTACACCACACCTATATCCAACGTAGATATTAAGATGTCAGCAGTGCTTGTAATAAGACTAGAGTAGTGATAACTCATACCATCAATGTTATGAACTGCAGAGACAGGAAGATGCAAAATATCCAGATTAGTACAGAGGTGGATGTTACATCATAGTTTTCCTTCTTGTAGATGAATAAATTATTAAAGGCTTGGGACACATCACTCCCAGTGGACTAATCATGCACCTGGTTAACAACCCAGGTATTTCAATGTCCCTACACACACACAAATACATTCATTATATATATATATAATTTAGGCAGCAATCCTTCTTTCATGCATGTTTCATTGAATACAACAGACAAAGTGCTTTGATTTAGTTTTTTTATACAATTTCTCATGTGATCTAATAATTTTTTTCTTTTTGCATGATATAAATTATATAAAAACTGTCCAATTGTTGTTTTTATCCAAACACTTTCAGCTATACATTTAGCCATTTTCAAGGTTGAAATATATTGTTTACAAGAAATAGTTTGTTGTATGTATGTATTTATATAAAGTTTTCATTTTCAAAACATGGTCAAGATATTGTGACCATGTTCATATCTGATATTATTGAGGGTTGGTTTTTTGTTTTTATTAATAAGACTTCCATTATTTTTAGCCTCTTTTTGTATGTAGATGATGTTATTATATTTGTGTTGTCAACAAGTATGTTACAAATGTGCATATATATATAAAAATAAAAAAAAATATATATAAGAAAAAGAAGTTGAAAATCTGGAGTCTTTAAGAATTTTTCTTATATACACACTGCATTATATACATGTAAATTAATATTATTACTACTCTTATGACTTAAAAGTGGGCCTCTAAAGTGGTCATAAGCTCAATGTCAAATAATCTCATGTTTATAGAAATCATTCATTCATTTGTTTATCCAGTTAGCACATTTTGTACTGCTGTGGGCATCACTCTCCATATTTCTGTTGTAATTGTGGTTCATGGTGACATTCAAGGCAAAATAGCACTATGGCTTACCAGTTCCTTTTGCACAGGTGGGTTGGGGAGAGACATTCCTCTTCATTGATCAGGTCGGGAAGCCTTCCAACTACCAGTTTAGCCAGTATGTTGATGCCATTGACTAAGATGTAGCCATCACACTCCCGGTGTAACTTCTTGGAGTCATGTGTAAGAACTGGATGTAAGCCTAAGACCAGTACTCTTCTGCATCCTAATTCACCTGAGTAAAGCAGGGTTGACCGCTTCACTACAAAGGTACTACCACTGATGATACACCCATAAATGCACATATATATCTTACAGTAGATACCAGAGAAAACAGTTTATTATCGAATGTACCACTTAGCAATATTATTAAATAACAATAATTGAAACCAATAGAAATTGTTATAGAAATAAAAAATCTTTTACATTGAATAAATAAAGAGAACTACATTGTTAATAGCCAAATTTCAATTAAATATTAAATTAGCTTCATATGTACTATTAGTCACCCTACTGGGTGGCATTTAAGCTAGCTACTGCTGAGGGCTCATGATTGGGCATTTATTACAACAGGTAGGGAGGAGTAGATGAGATAGTCAACAATAAACTACAGAAGAAGTTAAAATTGATCACTGCATTTAATATCTTTTAAAAGTTCAATGATAATTCTTCTGTTGCCACTTAATTTAAAGACAGTTTGATGTATGTAGGTCCTTACTTTCCTTACAAACAATTGTTTTTATTTCTTGGGTTACTTTTGCTGGATTTCACAATTAATTTTGATTATTCCCAAATTTATGTCCAAGTTATAAAAATTATTATCGTACAAAAAAAAAAAAAAAAAATCACAGTAATGAAAATTTGGGAATGTTTCTTTAATTTGCTCATGGAGTTGGCCTGATTCCAGAATGGTATGATAAGTTGCGCTACAGCCTCCAGGAGTAAAGTTGAAAATGTGTGACACACTGACATTTGCATTTATTATATAGATGACTAATCCCCAATCAGTTGAAACATTAAAAAAATCTTCTCATTTGAAGAAGGAAGCAATTTACATCTTAATAATAACAGTGTAGTCTCCTGGCATGCTCACCTTGATAATAATGATCTGATTTTTGTGTATGTTTGTTAGCAAATCTGAAGAAATTGTCAAAATTCAAAGAGGAAACTTGTATAAAATAACACCCATAAAATATTAGGTTGGTGCAAAAATAATGTCGTTTTCTCACATAGTAACATATGTGAGAAAACAACATTATTTTTGCACCAACCTAATAATATCTTTATTTAAAAAAAAATGGCTTTCATATATTTTTATGAAAAAATAACTTGCAAAATAAATATATTATTTTTGCAGTCACACTATAATTTGGAGCCCAAATAATTCATCTGGACATTTATTTTCCCCTTCCATCATGAATATATCCACATGTAATTACAAAAAAACAGTTGTTCCAAAATCATTTAATTATAGACTCTTGCTGATCAGAGCAGAGGTTAGCAGAAGTACAAGTTAACTTGAAACTTTAAATGTTCGTGAAGTTTATTTCAGGACGATGGTGACAGTACTAATTAATACTAGGCCAAGCCTCAGGGTGCCTTCCCCCTAAGTATTACCTCTCCTTTTGGAGGGAGCTGGGTTCATTGCTGGTGCATGAGGCCTTCCAAAAAAAAGGAGAAATACCAAAGGGGCATCAGCAATTTTTCTGTGGTGTTGCCATTAAACCAGTTTTAAACCTTCACCATGTATAATTTCCAATTCAACATTGGCATACTCGTGAATACAATTCTGAATACCAACTATCATAATCAAGTAACAAGAATGCGCAAGATGACTGGTGATAGCTTCAGTCATAGGTTTTAATTCAGGATTCTCCTTCTCTTAGATTGGTTGCAACCCAAAGTTGAAGAATACATTTGGCCCTACTATTTAATAGGTGTGAAAAGAGATGGATTCTTAACTTTCCCAAGGGTATGGGCATGAAAAAAATCCATTGAAATCAACTTGAATTGAAACACACTGATTTCCTGTTCTGAGCCACTATTACACTATCTATCTACACACACACACATATTTGTATCTATGACAATGTGGAAAGGGTTTTCTTGTGAAGAATTTCTTCCTTTAGGACTTCATCAGATATAATTTGTTATGTTGGCATGACTACATATGCGCAAAAATGAGGGATAATGGGAATTTTAAATGATTTTTTTTAGCCCACAGTGTGTGATATCTACTAACAAAAGTGATGGAAAGAAAAAATAAAAGAATCTAAATGATATTGGCTAAATTAAAAAAAATAAATATTTAAAATTTAAAATTTCCAGCACCCCTTGTTCATGTGCATGTGTAGTTGTGCCAACATAACAAATTTAGTCTGGTAAAGTCCTAAAGGACAAAATACATCACAAAAAATCTTTTTACATTTGATTTGCCATATATTTTTCCCCAATATTGTTCTTGATATATAAAAATATATGTTATCTCATATATATATATTTGAGTTTTGATCCCGGCTTGAAGCAATCAGATGTCTCATCACACTGATGATCTGTGATACAGTGAAACAGGCCTATATGTGGGTGACATTATTATGCTCTCAATTATTTCAGTTGAGCACTGTTGAGAGAGGGTAATTCTAAACAGCAGTCTTCGTCTCTGCTAACACAACACTCTTCATTAAATGAATCAAGTACAATGACATTTGTTTACATTTGTAAAAATAATATACTAGAATTTCCCTGTCTCTCTGTTGTGCACTGAGAGCTCAGGGGTAGAAACTCCAACTGATGCAAAATCGGTAGGGTTTCAATCCTGGTTTGAGAGAGAGAGAGAGTGAGAGAATCCTTTATGGTTTCATTTTTGAATATAAGAATTACTAATTTTATTGATATATCAAATGATGGACTCAGATGACACTTGAGTAATAGTGAATATGGATAAAGCTTAACACATAATTAACAGCTAAAATCATCAAGTGAAACAATATATATCATCAAATGTTAATGATGATCTGAGCTGCTAATTTAATCAAGACTAAGTGTGCTAATTATGTATGTGGCAGTAATCTTCAAAAGAAGACAGAGACTATGGATTTTATTCGATAGTGAGGTTAAGATAAATGTTCATAGTGATGAAAAAGTAAAGGTTTTAACAAGATGGCTGTATCAAGTCAAAAGCCAATTTTCTTTTGCACAAAAAACATAACAGACCCTTACTTTTTAGTTATCATTCAAGTCATTAATAAAGAAAAGAAAGATTGCAAGATTGATGGAGTTTTAGTCAATAAATTAGAGAGGAGTGAAGAGCCCATGGTAATGGCTGAAGTCAATACTTTTAAAATGCTTTGATGCACCAGTTCCATTTAAATGTATTGTGTGCATGCTAAGCAGTTTGATTAAAAAAGCTTATTGTTCATTCTTCATGGAAAGAGAAACTGATAAGTTTGAATTTCCTTTTCACAAAAATACCCTTAAGAAAGGCATAACTTCTTCCTCCCTTAGCTATGGGTTAAATAGCAGACTGGGTTCTATATCTAGAAACCAGTCTAGGAGAAGGACACCTATGAATTTAAAACTAGTTTGTAAGGTAACAGTAAGATGGAAGTTCTTCAGCCTTGTTTGGCAATCTATTTAGAGATGATGACTTGATACATCAAAAGTCTGGTCCACTCATGAGGATATGTTGGCTTGAAAAAATGCATAGTGTTTGAAATTCACAAGTCATATGAGTTTTGCAATATGCTGCAGACAAATACAGAATTTACATTTTTCATTGATTCTTTTATGTGATATTACTCCACATGTCTGCCAAAGAATTTCTGCTAATGACTGGTAGATGGCATTGCCAAAGGAGTATGCAAAAAATGGTGCAAAAGTCACATTCTCTTTTTTTTTTTATCAACAAGATACCTTAGAGATAAAATGTATCTCAATTCCCTCTGCAGAACTTTTCAATCTCCAGAGAACCTGATGTCATATTGAACACAAAACAGCATACTATACAATGCCCTAAGCTTACTTGATTTCAAAAAATGAAGAACTTTTCTCAAATGTAAATCTCTCATCTACTTTCACCAATATGTATGTACTAAAAGGACATCTCTACATACACACCTTCATTAAACCCTTTTGTATTCTTTCTGTTTAGTCTGCTCAGGCAGTAATACATTGTTGATAATTCTCTATATATATATTCATTCTTAGTGAAATGCATCTACTAAATTATATCAACTGATATTCCTGAACCTCTAGACTAGTTTCCTCACCTTCGTTTAGACTTATCGTCCTTTTCAGCCTTATATCTGTATTATAACATAGCTTCTCTGTGACTTTTCTATAAATATTTTCATGTTAATTGGTCTCATGAGCTTTCCTCTTTGGTATCTAGACTTTATAAATGTAAGCACAGTACTAAATCAAAGGCAAGGGCTCATCATCTTACATGTGAAATGGTTGTATGTAACCATAAATTCCATGGTAACAGTTTCTTCTCTTGCACTTCTTGTATGTGGAATTCTATTCTGGCTTCTTGCCTTCCAGTTAACTTTGTTCTTCAAAAATGTAAATGCAATGTCAATTGTTATGTTCCATTTTTTAATTCCTGTTCTTTTATTGTTCTCTCTCTTTAGTAATGTCTTATTTTTTTCATATTCTTTCCCACTCAGTAACTCATTGCATCTTAGTGGCTTTATTTCAATGCTTGGAATGAAATGATTAAAAAAAAAATAATCTAAAACTTCATTTTTATTAATTAATGATTCCTACTTGATGTCAAATAGAATTTTTCTGGCACTTTTATTGTCAAAATGACCTCCCCTAGAAGACTCAAATGTAATTGTCAATCCTCAACTAACTTTAGTCTTCAGTATGATGTTGATGTTGAAAGATTATTTTTGAATCAAGTAACTTTTTACAATTGACACCAACTTAATTTTTTTTTAATATGTGTTATGTCTCTTCAGGACATAGGTGATCATGGTTTTCCACAAATGCCTATCTTTGGAGCTTTTAGTAAGGTTTTTCTTTTTGCTATTCCTCTTAAA
This sequence comes from Acanthosepion lycidas, assembly GCA_963932145.1. NCBI lineage: Eukaryota > Metazoa > Mollusca > Cephalopoda > Sepiida > Sepiidae > Acanthosepion > Acanthosepion lycidas. Next base: position 54,360,939 of record OZ010575.1, read on the forward strand.
CTCTGTTCTGCCAACCATCAACACAAGCTTGTTAGGTAGGTTACTTACTGCTTTCCACTGTACCTCTTTACTTCAGTATATCCTGTGAGTGTCAAATTCACCAAGCCATCATTTCTCAGTATGTGTTCTAGAAATTTCAATTAGCCTTTTCTTAGTATAAGTGTCAAATTCTCCAATCCCTCTTTCCTCATTAAATACCTAAGAAATGTCAACTCTCTCTTTCTGATTTGAAGAATAAGTATTCTTTCTGTTTCCATTTTCACTAAAACTTTGTCATTGCACCTATGTTCTGTTTATGATATTCACATCATCGGTTTATAGAACAATATTTCTGTTACATCAAGTCTCTTCATCTGTGATGAGATTGTCCATCATTCACTGTCATATAGGAGGACTGATATTACACAGTAGTTTAATATTCTTTTCTTTGTTTTAAACAAAATTTTCTTGTTTCTTAATACTTTACTGTGATTAGCTTTTGGAAGGCATCTTTTGCTGTTCCTGTGTACATTTTAGTGTCACATTTTCCATGTGATTTTGAGTGTGCATGCATTATAGTTCCAGCAAATGTTTTCATGAGTTCAAAGTTTGTTATAAAAATGAAATTAGTAAAGTTTCTGAGCATCTGTTATCTACCTTTTAATCCTCCTGTGTTAAAGGCCATCAAAAATGCTGCAGTTCTTTTGGTATGTCTAAAAGGACATTTTCAAAATACTCCAACTATTGTGATAAATGAGTGCTCATTCAGGGCGGCCATGTGCCTTAAGCACCTATTGAGACTTAAGCTCAACTCAGACCTCAAGTGGAACTTCTATATAAAATTCCTGCCCTGCTCAAGTAGGTACCTGACAATTCCTGCTACCCATTAACTTTGTTAGAGCCAGATCAGGCTGAAAATGGAGTACTGTAGACATATATGGGCAGGATCTGCACACACTATACTTTCCAATCTCTATAAAGACTAAAATCATTTACACAGCTTTAAGGTGATGAATTATTTTCCCCCCTCTCGAACCCTTTCCTACAGATGAAACATCACAAACCTCTTGCTGATCTATTACTATTTCCATGGAAAGTGTTCAGATGAACTACATTCCTTAGTTCCACCAGTTCTAACCTTCATAGTGAAGAGCCACCATGCCAATCAGATTGATATGAACAACCCTCATTCTTTTTGTATTCCACTAGTCAGTCAGACATAAGTTTCACTCGAGTAGCTTCCTTCCATGAAGGGCTTCTTTGTTGAACTGACTCCTCACATGATGATCCTCTGATCGCTACAATCTTGGCCTGATCAAGTTTTAGGTCAACTGTTATCTTTCCCACATATCCCCTTAAACACTACCTTTTACTTTGTGTAATCCTCTACTTTGAGTGGCTCTTGGGCATTGTACAGAGCGAACATCAAAAATTAAAATATATGCATAATGACTGAAAACTCATTTCTGAACATACTCATCTTCTAGGGCAGCTATCCAATCCCTGTTGCAGACATCTGCTCAGGCACATTTGTATTTGTCCAACACCTAAAGAGCCTACCTATGTTTCATCCTGCAATTATGCCTAGCAGGCCTTAACTACAGTTTCTGGGACTGAGCGCATAATCTGACATGATCAACAGCTTGAACAAATCCAGTATACTCAAACCCTCTCAGTCATGATGACATGTAACTTTATGCTAGCACAATCATCGTCAGCTTTCAAACAGTTTTATCTGCCCAATTTCTCACAAAAGAGTTTGGGTGAACTTGTGACATGGTTTTCAAGAAATTTAGAAGGGTGCCACATGCTGGAATCGCCTTCCCAGCATGATAACATCAAGAAGCCACCCTCTCTGACAAATCAACCAGGTTTTAAGGTCTCACATATACATGCATACATTTGTATATATATATATATATATATATATATATATATACACCAAAGAAAAGCTTAAAGAAAAATTCTGGAATCCAACATTAAACAGAGTCACTTTCTCCATTGCAGATCAATATATTGAAATGTCGATTTTTTTATTTATTAATCTGAGAGAGATTTTTATTATATAAATACTCTTTTCAGTGGATAATCATATTTGAGCAGATGAAAATAAATAAATATACTGTTTAATAAATAGAGTGTCTACTCAATTATGTGTATCGACTGAAAATGTTTAAGTAACAAAAATTTGTCAGATTAATAAATAAAATATCCATTTAGTTCTTTACACATTGCTTTGTTTACAGGATATGAAACTGAACTGATATGGTGATTTAAAGAGTCAGAGAAAAATCAGTGTTTAAAGGCATTATTCAACTTTGATTGGTCACTGATGGACACTGTAACTGAGAGGTAAAACTACATCAGATCTAATGTCGCTTTCCACAGGGGAACACAGGTTTGAATCCTGCTGGTGAGAGCATATTTTTCTGCAATAAGATTTCTCAAATATTCAGGTCAGTCAACAAAAAAATAAATATACTGATTAATACATGAACAGAGCGTTTACTGAAATATGAGTATCCACTGAAAATAACATTTTTTTTTTGCAATAAAATTCCTTAAATATTTAGGCTGATAGGCAAAAATAAATATATATACTATTTAATAAATAAACAAAGCATCTACTTAAATTCTAGTTACCGCTGAAAATAACATTTAAGTAATAAAAATATTGCAATGTGTATATAAAAAAAATTACATAAAATTCAGTTTGACCATAGTAAATGGCGTTACCTTTAAGTGACTTAAATTAGTTCCAGCAAATGAGGGAATGCTGAATTAACCAAAGACATTTCCATAAACAAACTGGACATGCAATTCTTGATGACAACTAAAGGAACAGTCAAAAGTACTTAAATTCAAAAAAGCAAAAATGAACTTTGCAAAGTTTACCAATGTCATAAAATGACTTAGTTGGATGTTGGAAAAACTTTAAAAAATAGACCTTGTCACTATTGTTCAAGAAAACTTGTTTAAATGAATTTATGCTGCCTAAATACACATTATTTGAATGTGCATATATATATATATATATATATATATATATATATGTGTGTGTGTGTGTGCATAATATATGTATAAAACAACAAAAAGAATGAGAAATGTTTATTTAGCTATAAATATCTATCTCTTTCCAAATACATATGTGCAATACATGTCTGATATTTATGATTACATGTGTATGTATGTGTGCATATGTATATACATATGCATAGAAACACTTCTATATATCATTTTCTCATATATCTGCTTTATTATATGCGTGGCACCTTGCTACAGAGCAGCAGTCGGCAAATTTATTTCACAGATCATTGTTATAAATTAGATGTTCACTGAGTACCCAATAAATTTGGCCTTATGCCACAGACGTGGTAAGCTGTGCAAATATCAATGTTTCCAATCTATATACATGCATGAACACATACACACACATATATATCTATGTATTTATTTTATTTCTGGCTCAGATATACTGTCAATTTTATCCTATAACATAAAACTGTTTAGTCTACAAACATTACCGTTTCCCAAGATAGTACTAAACTCCAATGGACTTCTGTAATTAAACCTCATTTAAGAGTATCTAGAGTCTATTAAATCAGTTTCAGTGTACATTTTTATTACTTTTATGAGCTTTTGAAAAGTTTCATATAATTATATATAGATATGAAAGGGTGCTGAAAAGTTTATGACCCAACCCACTTCACAAAATCTAATCAGGCCAAACATCAGCTTTTTTTTTAAATGTTTTTTTTTTATGTTTGGGCCAAGAACCTTTCAGCATACTCTTGCGCATGTTTGTGTTTGATGAGAGTTTTAAGAGAAACAAATTTATTTAACTTTTGCCGTCTTCATCTTATTATTAATGCTTTATTTCTTAATATCAAGCATGATAATTACAAAAACCTCAAAAATATCTTCCAGAAATACTCAATTGTTATTATTGCTATTATACACACAATCTATCTATCTATCTATCTATATATATATATATATGGGTGCATGGCCAAGTGATTAGAAAGTTTGCTTTCTGACCATGAGACCTGGGTTCAAATCTCAACATGGTCAATTTGTCAGGAATGAGACTTCCTGATGTCGTCAGACTGGATCGAGGTTGATCCCAGTGTGCAGCACCTTTGGAAATTGTCTGAAAACCATACCACAGATTTACCTAAGCCTTGTGAATGAAATTGTGTAGATGGAACTCTTGGGGGACATTGATAGCGGTTCTAGCATGAATCCACAAGTCATCGTGGCTCAGGGCTTAAGTGTGTTGGCCTTGTTCAAATTGTTGAATACACTAGATAACACGCTCTCTCCCAGAAACTGTAACTAAGGTCTGCTCAGTATAGTTGCAGTATAAACCACAGGTGGGCTCTGTGGGTGTTGAGAAATATGTAAAGGAAACACAAATGTGCCTAAGTGAGCATCTGCAATAGGGATTGGCTAGCTACCCTAGTAAGACATGTATCCTCAAATACCAGTGGCCTGCCATTATATATATCATAACATAATTCTATACATATATATGTGTGTGTGTGCATTCATGACATCTATTGGCTTGACCCAACTACACACTACTTCAAATCGAAGGTTAGGAAGGAAACCCTCATTAACCCTTCTTCTCTCTTCTTGGATCTTGTTGATCTTTTGCCCTTTCCTCAATCCTCCCTCTACTCAGTCTTTTCTCTCACTTTCACTCCTTGTAACTGGGTAGCATTCCTGCTTTGCTTGGAAAGGAAATGATTAAAAAAAAATACACGGGAATGAGAAATAACAGCTGGAATTGAAAAACCTGTTTTCCAGAAAAACTGTTTTAAGAGAAACATTTTATAAATTTTCACCTAAAGCATTACTGACTGCTTGGTCAATGAATGCAAAATGTTTCCTTATAGGGAAATGAGAAATATTACCATTAACATTAGACTGCTCAGATATAGACAGCTTCAAAACCCAAATGGTATAAGGAATGCACATGTACTCCTTCGGATTTTCTCAAAAGCCCATATCTTCTCAAAAGTTCCTATGTGCTAACTTTATTTTTGTATCCAAAGCATAAACAAAGTAATTCCTAAGGAATTAAGGGATTTCATATTTAATCCAAAATTACTTCTTGTTAGATTAAATGTTTAGTGGATACACTTAAAAGAATTATTTTCTACCTTCCAACCTCTCTCTTACAGATGGGATGGGGTGAGTCTCTCACTGCTCTATCTCTACTTCCATGGAAAGTGCGTAAATGAACTACCTTCCTTGGTTTCACGAGGTTTAAACTTGATGGATAGGACCTGCCATACAACTTACATTGTTCCACAAACAGATTCTTCCCATGAACCACTGCTCTGTGGAACAGACTCCCAAGAGGATGTTTTCCTAATCACTACAATCCTAACCTGTTCAAGTCTAGTGTCAACTGTTATCTTCCCCTCCTATTCATATAAACTATTCCTTAATGTAATCCTCTACCTTGAATGGCTCTTGGGTCTTGTATTAGGTGAACCTTACTATAAAAAAGGCATATATTTGATTAGATGCCTCGGTTTTTGAAGCACATGTATTTTTACAGCATACAAATAATCTGATGAGTAAATTTGAATAAGAATCCGATGGAGTTGGAAATATGTAAGACGATTCTGACATGTTTGCTGGTGGTCTATTGTCATCAGAAGAAGAATTTCATTATACAGGAATGAAGTCTACATTCTTCTTAACTTTGATCTTGCATACTTTCATGACATAAACAATTACTGCTCTCCACAACTCCCTATCCCTTGTGGCCCTTAACATTTTTTTTTTTTTTTGCTTTACTAAAGTCCCTGCTCCACATTTCAACATCCATTCAGAAAAGCTTTTCCGGTAAGTGGCTTGCTGCTTTCCTTTATCTCTCTTGTCCTCAGTATGCCTCCTGAGGGATAAGTTTTTCAAGCCCTCCTTCCTTATTAGATGTACAAGAAATGAAAGCTGTCTTTTCCTGATTCTGAGTATAAATATTCTTTCCGTTGCCATTTTCTTTAAGAATTTAAGACATTGTTTATTTGCTCTGTCCATGAAATTTTCAGTATCCTTCAGTAGAATCACACTTTTGTTAATTTCCTCCTCATCCATAGGAAGATTGTCCAGCATTCACTGCCATACAACACTAATGGTAACATAAATCGTTTCCTTGACCAAGCAGCTTGTATTACTTTCAGTTGAAATTTTAAAAATCTTTCTCTTAAAATAAATTTTTAGGAAAATAATCTTATATCCAGTATCTGTTTTCAATCTCTCCAGTATTGATGGTGGTTTCCTTCCTAACCTTTTATTTGAAATAGTGTCAACATCTTGATTATGTCATTGTTTCCTCTTTGAATTACATATGATATCCATTTTAGTTGTAGCTGCTGTTCTAAGTCCTCAAGTGATGCAGGTTCTGTTATCTGGTACATTTCTTTGTTTTTGATTCTGTAGCACTAGTCCACAGGGTTCAAAAGTGTGGTATTCATCTGAAATATTGAGGGGTAATGACAAAGAAACACGGGTTATATTTAACAAAGAAATTTATTTACAAATTTACACATTTAAAGTTGTCAGTAGCTTGTTTCAGGAAAAAGAATCATAGTTTTGATGAATTGTCAAGAAGAGAAAATGTTCATATTAATTCATCAAACACAAAGTAATAGTCCAAAAAGTTTAAAACAAATTGAGAGAGTTTGTTTTTCACATAAAAGTTATACGGTTGTATTCAACATGAATGAAAACATATATTTTAAGGTACTTAGCTTTGAAGTTGAAGTCCTTTGAAATTGCTCTGCTCTCATTAGAAACTGATAATGTATCAGCATATAATTTGTCAGTGGCATTATTCAAACGTTAGGCTTTTCTACCTACTGCTTCTTTCTGCATTATCTCTCAATCACTCTTGTTTCAAATTTCTCTGCCTATTTATATCAAAAAGTAATTTCACATTGGCTTTTTTTTTTTCCTCAGTTTGTAAGCTGCTCCTTTTTTCATTGGTCAAAATCATTTTTCACACAGGCTTGTTAAACTTTGCTTTGGTCTTTTCTTCAGTCCAGAGCCAATCCCTTTTTCTGTTGGCTAAAATAAATTTTCACATAGGCTCATGAATTTGAAAACAGTGGAAAAAAAGAGTTATTTTTATATCATATACACCACACATCAATACCCATAGGGGGCTTCACTGACTCAAAGTCATTTGTAACCAATGATTTAAGAAAGTAGTTTCTAAATTTGTTTGGAGCCATGCATGACGTCCATTTGAAAGACTCAATCTGAAAAGATTATTTAAGAACATGACTCAAGTTTTCACATTAATGTTTTGGCTTTGTCCCCTGACTATCCTTCCCCACCACAATTCAACCATGCATTTACACAAGCATGTTAGGGTACATGTTGATTTCCTCTGTCCCTCTTGCATTCAATCTGTCCTGTGAGTGTTAAATTCTACAAAATCTTTCATTATATCCCTAAAATTCAACTATCTCTGATTCTTATTATAGGTGAGCTTTCGTTCACATTTTCCTAAAAAATTCCTCATTGCTCACATGCTTTGTCTCAGGTATTCATGGTATTCTCATTATCCTTTTGTAGAACCCTATCACAAGCTGCCTCATCAAATGAGAGAAAATTGTCCAGCATTCACTGCCGTAAAAGTGGACTGATAGTTAAGAGGATGGCTAACAGACAGCAATCCAGTACTCTTTTCTTTGCTTCTGACAATTTTTTTTTTGTTTTTCAGCACCTTGCTTAGCTGTTGGAATGATTCTTTTGCGAACCCAATGTGTATTCCAATCTCAGTGTCACATTTTCTATCATCTTTTAAAATACTTCCCAGATACTGAAATTTCTGCACCTGTTTGACATTGACATCTCCAATCCACATTACCAAGACAAAATGCAATTCATGTTTAATGTTTTAAGCCTTGAATTTTAATTTAACCGAATTGTTATAGAAATTAATTTCCTGACATAAAATGGACTCAGAATTAAACATATTCACCTGAAAATAAAATATAATTTCTGATGTGAGATGTGCAGGTGGTGTAATGGATAGCTGCTCCAAATGGGAATCTATAAACCAAGTTCAAATTCTCGTTAAATTCATTACATTCACCCTTGGGAAAGATATGAATCCATTCCTTCTCCCCACAGCTATGGGCTAAATAGAAAGATAGAGACATAATATTTGGGATTTAACAATAAATTTAATGAAGGAACACCTGTGAATTTTCCCATATTTTTCTGAGTGTGTCAACTGTGGCTGATGGTTGATTTGAGATACAATGGATATATTTTTTATCATCTGAACCTCTCATAAAATCAATAGGTTTTAGACTGATTATCCTATTTACTTCTGCTTTGATTATAAATAGCCTTTTTTTATTTTTACTTTTCACTATAGATCTTTGTCATATATAAGATTTATATAAAAGTTTTAGAAGCTAAAAAAAAGTAACTAAAAATGAAATTTTATAATTTATGGCAGTAATGATTTTAGACAAATCAGACAGCTTAGCCAAATAGCACTGTCATAAATTGAGACCAATAAGACAAATTTAATATTAGTTTTCAGTTCAAGCAAAAGTGTGTGTTGGGGGTTGGGTGAATCCTGTCAGCACTTTTAGAGTGCTATGGATGTATATTAGTATAAAAGATTTCATATACAAATCTATCATACATATAGTAGAGAACTGTATGACAAAATGTAATTGTCATTTTTTTTAATCAAGTTTTTTAAGCGAGGGATTAAAGTCACTGAGACACAAACGGGGTTACCCAGTGTTGAAAAATTATAAAACAGAAACACCACTAAGGAGCAAATACAGAAGAAAAGAAATCCGGAGGACAATAGATGGTGATTGACATTACATTTCAATTTTGGAAGATTAAAGTTGGCTGGAAAGGGAGTTCCACAAGCAAGAAATGCAAAAAAAGAAACTTTTAGCATAGATTTTATGGTTACATCTAGCCAACTCAACTGGATATCAATGAGACCTAGTTATCAGTCTAGTACTTCACTTATATTCATAAAGTCTAGATACTAAAGCAAAGAGCTAAAAAGAAAAATTACCATTTATTATACATATAGAAAAGGCACAAGGAGGCAACTTTATGGTGGTGGGTAAGTGACTGAAGCCAAGATACAACATTCTTTTGATTTTATCAAGCACTAGCAACATGGCCCAACGTTGCCCGTCCTTGCTTCAAAAAATCGTATGATTCATACAGCAATTGCTATCACTTGACTTAAAATATTTTTGCCTTTCCTTGCCTTTAAAGGTGTGCCCTTTGCCGTGCTGATGTTGCTATATGCCTTACTTCTTGCCTGTCTCACACTGCGAATTTTTTCTTAGCTCTATACTAAACATTAAATCTGTTACAAAAAAAGAACTAAACAAAATGAACACAAAGCATTGATAAGGGTCTCTAGTAGTTTCCCAAAAAGTGGTAGAAGGCTAATAGACCAATAGTTGGAAGGGTTTGGACGATTCTTAAAAACATACAACAGCAGATGACAATTTTCAACAGGCAGGGAAACAAGAGGCAGCAAAGCATTTATTATACAGTTTAGAGAGCACACTTATTAATGACTATTACAGAGATAGCATCAGGTTCACATGCTTTGTGGAGGTCCAGATTAGAGATGATAAAAGAAACCAGAGAAAGTGTTATATGTATATCAATCAATAGAGACTCAGTTCAAAGTGGGAAATTAGGCAAGGATACTCCTAATGAGTCACTAGTAGAGTATAAGGAGAATTTATGGGTTAAGCATTCAGCATTATCAGCAGAAGACGTTGACACCTCAAAAAGAGAGGAGGAATAGAAAATTTAATCTTATTTAATACATTATTACAGAGCTGGGAGTAATCACAAAAGCCAAATTTGTTAGACAAATTTTAATGAAAAGGAAAACAAAAGTGATAGAAAGCTAAATAAGTTTATGTATTCAGATATGAAAATTTTTTTTAAATTTACATTTACAGCTAAGCATTGAGAGATGCATGTTTCCTTAAATTTATAAAGATTGTCTAATGTGGCCAAATTGATAACAGCATGCATTGGCTATTGTAGGAGTAGGATGTATCATACAGAGGGACATCTGTAAGAACAACGGTAACCCATTCGGGAAATGGAATAACCTGGTTATGTGCAAGGCAACAATGCAAATATATGGGTAGCCTAGGAAGATGGACAGAATGAACTGTCACTCAAGCACTCCACATGGCATCACCAATAGGATCTTTTTTTATAGAACTGCAAAAAATGCCAACATTCAAATTGACAACAATGGACCAACAATATTTGCAGCTTATGCAACAACTTGCTGAACTACTTTTCTTCACAGCACTATATACCCTGTTATGTTATCCAATGTGCAAAGGTCAGATCATAACTGACAGTCCCAGAAAGTCAAGACCTCCCTGACCACACAATATGCCAAGCTCTACAGAGGGTGTAGAAGGGCTTCACATTCCAATGGACCAATGGATCAGAAGGGCTGCCCAGTGGCCAACAGATTGACAATGTACACAACAAAATGGGAATCTCATGCTCTCACCACTAAAGGGCACACAGAGGATCCCAGCAGGTTGGTCTGCCAATTCAGACAAAGTAAATAGAGGGGTAAAGTCAACCTGGCAGAACCAAAGGCCGTGCCTCACCTCATCTGGAATGAAAGCAAGTTCTGAGAGGAACCACCAGACCCATCACAATCTTTGACAATAGAAGTAACATGATTCCGGAAAACCATGCTGAATTTGGGTAGACCTCCATAGGACTGACAAGCCTTCGCACACACCAAATCACTGTGGTAGCTGACACTGGGGCAGCAGTCCGGAGATACAGAAAGTTTTTAGATGCTCAGATGAATACCTAGTGCTGACCAGTTATCAAATCTGGGGCATCACAGAGAATCAGTTGTACATAAAATGTGTAATATTTGCATATATCAGAGTTGGTTCATCAGAAACATGCAAAAACCATATATATGTTGGAGAACACATCCGGATTTTACCCATCCAAATCCATCTGAAGAATCTCAGTCTACCTCCCAACATTCCAACCTCAAAATCACAGCAGGACATGGCAAGCAGCAACAATGGAAAGGCCCTGTGTGACTTCCCTCAAAGAATGGCCATCCCACTTCACCTGGCGAACATCCCAATAACCTTTCTGGAGAGCAATAGACCCCGACTGGAGCAATGGATACTGGACCCTTTTGGATCTAGCACATTCAACATATGTCTGCACCAACCACTACAGACCATGAAAAGAAAACCCTTGAACATCACCTTCATTCCAGGATCAACACCAACAGTGGTCCACACCCCAATCCCAGTCCCACATCAATAAAAAAGAAGGGTTAAACGGGGCATCGACCAGGATGTCTGGACATTACCAAACCAGTGCCAGTGGGTACACACAAAACTTGGTGCTCTAGGATGGTGGTTGCACCAAAAAAAGGACAGTTGACCCAGGCACATGATAGACTTGCAGAAGCTCAATGCTGCTACCATGAGGGAGACCCACCATGCCCTGTTTAATCAGGCCTCAATGGTACCAGCTCACATGAAGAAAACTGTCCTGGGTGCATGGAATGGGTACAATAGCCTACCCCTCTCCCCATCTGCTTGTGACACAACTACGTTTATCACAGATTGGGGTAGATATCAATATTTATGGGCCCCACAGGGATTCCATGTGTCAGAAGATGTATATACTCATCGATTCGATGATATAATAATAGATATTGTCTAAAAAACCCAATGTATCAATGATAGCATACTTTAGGATGATTCTATAGAAGCATCATTTTGGCAGATGATAGACTATATTACCCATTGCAGCAGCAATAACATTGTTTTCAACCCGGAGAAATTTCCCTTTATAGAAGAGGAGGTAGATTTCGCCAGTTCTATATAATAGAGGATGGGATAAAACCCACTAAGAGGATGATGGATGCAATGCTGCAGTTTTTGACATCAAAAAACTTCACCAACGTCAGATCCTAGTTTAGACTTTTTAACCAAGTTTTATAAACATTCTCCTAAGCTGAGATAATGGCCCTTTTCTGGGAGTTACTACAAATAAAGGACAGAAAGTTCTACTGGAACAATACACTTGACCAAATATTCAATGAATCAAAAGAAAGAATTGCATGAGAAATCAAAGATGATGTGAAGACATTAGAAGTCAGTAGGCCAATGTATGTCTACAGACTTTAGCAGAGTGGGAGTAGGTTACTTTCTGTTCCAGAACTACTATAATTGTGCCATTTAAATGGGACTGGTTTGCGATGAAGACCACTGGAAGCTAATTCTAGCTGGATCCTGATTCACCAATGACACCAAGTCATGCCATGCACTGGTGGAGGGGAAGGCACTGGTGCTAGTATATAGATTAGGGTTGTGTCAAATGTTTGGATCGGGATGTCCGAAGCTACTAACTAGTGATGGTGGACCACAGGTAATTGGGGAATAAAAAAGTGCACATCATCAGTGTACTGTTTCCAGAGAAATGGACAGGCAGAACTGACTGCCAAAACAGCCAAGCAAATATTAACAGACAACACTTATACCTATGGCTGCCTATGCCATGACCGTGTGAACGGATCCCTATTAACACACCATTATACACTCATCCAGGACCTGGACATGTCTCTGGTGATGATATCATATGGCTATGTGATAAAGGACCATCTCCCAGCCATTGAGGACAAATGGCCAAAAGGCATGTGAAGAATGAAAAGTGTTATAATGCACACAGTTGCCCACTTTGGCAGCTTGAGATTAGAGGATCGGTTCAGATACAGAACCAAGATAGTCCATAGCCACACCAATGGGTGAAAACTGGGAGAGTTGTGGAGGCACTACACAATAGGCAATATCATGTATGCATTAACGGGAGAAACTAGGTGACACAGCATAACCACTTCTTCCTCAGTTGTTGACATCCCTTATCACCCCACACCAGAGGCTGTCCGCCAGATACTGGATACATTGGATGACCCAACAGAGCCTGGACCCTGACATCAACAACCCAATGGATGGACCTCACCTGTTGGCTCAGACCGGGACGTGGTACTGCGACCTATGCACTACCAGCCAGGTAACTCACGAGAGGAAATGGAAGTACACAGGTGGCTCAGAGAGGATAGAAATCCCCACAATGATGGAGGCTGATGGAAGCAAACACCAAACAAATCAACCACCACCAAACCAGGGCCCACGTTGCAGTATGAGATCATCACAACCACCTCAAACCCTATCCCCACAGATGCCGGGCATGTTACAATGAGTATTCAAGAATAGCCTTGCAACAGACCACAACCTAAATGCTTTGTGGTCCCATGTGGGGTGGGGGTCATGTAGAGTAAGACAGGCAGCTCTATCATACAGAGGGATGTTCATAAGAACAACACTGGTTATCCATTCATGAAATGGACTAACCCGGCCACATTGCAAGATGTGGCACGTGTGTAAACAATGCAAATATAAACAAGGCTAGTGAGAAGCCTGGGAAGATGGACAGTTTGCAACTGTCAATGAAGCACTCTAAAGCTATAAGAGTTGTTCTCCTTATGGAAAAAAAGGATACAGGTTTGATCCCTGTTGGGAGAAACATTTTTCTTTAGTAGGGCTTCTTGATCTAAGTCACTTTTAAAAAAAATAATAAAATGGATAGCAACTCAAACATACGTACCCACTAAAAATAACATTAAAAGTAATAAGAAATAATTTTGGATTAAAAATCCATTAAACATTAAATATATATTAATATAAGTTCTATTCACATTTTTCCTATATCTTAATACTTTACTTAGTTTCTGGAAAGCCATTTTTACTATTTCTAAGTGTTTTTCTATTTTGGTGTCACTTTTGATCATATCTTATTACATGACCCAGAGAGTAAAACTTCCATATCTGTGACTGCTCTTGTTACCAGTAAATCTATTAGCTAACTTGCAATATCTATTCTGTTGCCACAAGAGAATGCATATATTGATACAGATATGTTTGCCTGCCCTAAAAAAAAACCTATAACTTAAAAGCAATATTTATTTGATTCAGTAATTGATTTAAATAGCATAAGCCATTTGCCAATTAAATTTAATAAAAACAAGGAAAGTTAATTTTGAATAGAAGCAAATAACAATAAACACATATTCCAACCGGTTAGATAAAGACATATTACTAACAGATTTTTGTTTAAGGTAAGTGGTTGCTAATATTCAATTCTGCTTATATTTGATGTTGATTTGAGTTCAGACGAACATTCAGTGCTGTTGATATGGGTTGTTGCTAAAATTCAGAACTGTTTATATCTGATGCTGTCTTTCTGGGTTGTGGCCAACATTCAGAGCTGTTGATATAAGTTGTTGCCAACATTCAATGTTATAAATATCCGACACTGTCAATATAACCGGTTGCCGATATTCGATGGTGTCAATATGGATGGTTGCCAACATTCAGTGCTGTTAATATGGGTTGTTGCCAACATTCAATGTTGTTGATATCCAATGCTGTCAATATGAATGGTTACCAACATTTGATACTTTTGATATCCAATGATGTCAATATGGGTGGTTGCCAACATTCAATGCTGTTAATATGGGTTGTTGCCAACATTCAATGTTGTTGATATCCAATGCTGTCAATATGAGTGGTTAACAACATTTGATACTGTTGATATCCAATAATGTCAATATGGGTGGTTGCCAACATTCAATGCTGTTAATATGGGTTGCTGCCAACATTCAACATTGTTGATATCCAATGCTGTCAATATGAGTGGTTAACAACATTTGATACTGTTGATATCCAATGATGTCAATATGGGTGGTTGCCAACATTCAATGCTGTTGATAGGTGTTGTTGCCAACATTCAATGTTGCTGATATATGATACTGTCAATATGTGTGATTGTCAACATCAACTCTTCATCAGTGTACTCTTCTGGTGATTTAGTAGAAATAGGAGTTTAAAATTAATAACACTGCATAGTTTATCAATGTTGAATAGATTATTTACTAAACAATAATTACTGTTAATATTTAACAGCACCCCCTCCACGAGGGATGTATGTGGCACAAGGCCGAGTTTACCGTGGTTTCTCCGAACCTGGAGGCTTGGCCAAAAATATTCCCTTAGAACCCGCATAAACATGTTCAGGGTCTGTCTACCTCCTCGGATGAAACTTTGCCCTTCGGCAAAGCCTTGTCTGGGTTCCTCTCTGCCCTTGGCAGAGAGTTCAACAGCAGCTGTGAACTGTCACAGCCCGGTAGAACAATCTATTACTGTTGTGTATTTATTTATTTATAAATTTCATGTCAGGCTATACAGTGGAAAGGGAGATAAATCAACATAATGTAGTAAATTTATGTGTGGTTACTGCCCTTAGTCATTTGAATAATATGGTGATCTTCTAAACATCGCTTACATGTGGCCCAAGTCCGAAAATACGGGGAACATAGAGCTGGAAATGATTTTCACAAGTGAGAAGTGCAAGAAAATAAACTGTTAGCATAGAAATTGTGGTTACATCTAGCCAACTGTAAATTGACACTAGTCTAGTACTACGCTTAAATTCAAAAAGTCTAGGTATCATAGTGAAGAGTTCCTCTGAATAATTCCAAGGAAAGTATTAGGTTGGTGCAAAAATAATGTCGTTTTTTGCCGTTCAACTTCAAAAGAAAAACGACATTATTTTTGCACCAACCTAATATTTATAGAAATGGCACCGAGACGCAACCTTATGACACTGGGAAAATGACCAAAGCCGAGATGCCAGATGGCTATTGAAAATTACTGTTGACGGCTAATTTGTTTAAACAATGCACTGACTATCATTTGCATCTTGCGGTAAATAAAATGATGCAATAAAAGAAATTGTTTTAAGTTCTCTGAATATCATTGCCTAGAAGAAATGCTGTACGACTTAAATAGGGAAAGTCTGAATGGAAGTTTAAAGGTGGACAGAAATGAAGAGAAATGAATGTTCAACTGTAATGTTCAGAAGAAAGATCTTAAAAATAGAAGGTGAGTAACTGGAAGAAGTTCAAGAAAAGGTGACAATGTTAACAAACACCTAATTCTCATCCTAGATAAATTCTCTTCCACCAACAAAAATACAGCGTTGTGATAACTGAGTAAAAACAAAGGGTGGAATTAAATTCAAGCAATGCCTGTATAAAAGAAGAGAATGTGAATGTCGTAGTTTCATTAAATTATTATATTGAAATATATGGGCACATGGCTAAGTGACTAGAATGTTCAATTTTTGACCATGAGACCTGGGTTCCAATCACACCATGGTCAATTTGTCAGGAAATTGACTTCTTGATGTTATCAGTATAGAAGAGGTGATCCCAGCATGCAGCACCTTTGGATAGTGCCTTAAAAACATACCACAGGTTGACCCAAGCCTTGTGAGTGAAATTAGGTAGATGGAACCCTGAGGAGCCATCAATGGCTGTGCTAGCACAAAGTCACAAGTCATCGTGACCAAAGGTTTGAGTGTGCTGGCCTTGTTTAGATTGTTGATCACACTAGAAAATGTAACCCAGAAAGTGTAACTAAGGTCTGCACAGCATAGTTGCAGAATAATCCATATATGGGCTCTGTAAGTGTTGAACAAACACAAAATGTGCCTGAGCAAACGTTTACAATAGGGATTAGCTAACTACCCTAGTACACAGGTCTCCTCAAATATGAATGGCCAGCCATTAATGTTAATATATATGATTATTTTTAACAAATGAGACAAAATCTTCATCAATGAAAGTATAAAGTGGATGGACATCAGGTGGTCATATATATATATATATATATATATATATATATATATATATACATACACACACCTCACCCAAGAAAAAGCTCATACCAACAGAACATCATTCTGTTATCAATGAGCAGACTGGGACTCATTCTGGGATTTCCTTCATGATATCCACTTGGATGTGTTCTTTAAGCTCTTCATTCAAGGATGCACTTCCAACACTTCCTCCTGGGTAAAAGCTGAAACCGAGGCTTTCACCCCTGCAAGGAAATATATGGTTAAATCACGCTCATCCCCTTGGTTTTCTGCTGGTTGCTCAGCTGCTTTTGCCCATAAGAATCACTTCTTCCACCCATATCATAGTGACATGTTAGATTGCAACAGATGTCTCTTTGTCTCAGCCCATAATGAGTGCAAGCATGTCCTCAATGAAGCAAAGACACTATTTGCTGATAGAATGAAACAATGTATTGCATCTCGCAAATTCAGCTCCAAGTATTATTGGCATCTCTTCAAGAGTGTACTTAACAACAGCAAACCCACAATACCTCTTTTGTTCAACCAATTTCAGGTCCTGACCTCCTCAGCTGATAAGGCTGGGTGCTTTGCTCAGAAATTCTCATCCAACTCAATGCTTGACTCATCCGGTGTACTCACACCCGATTTTCCCCCAACAATCTAATCGGTTGTAGACTGGGGCAGGAATTGGCTGGTTAACTTTAATGACGCAAAAAAAAAAAAAAAAAAAAAATGCTCTCTATTACTCACCACAGGGAACCATCCCTGCCTTCCATCAGAACGTCTGATGTTAAACTCCATGAGAGCACCTCATTGCGAGTTCTTGGTCTCACACTGTCTTCTGACGTGAGATTGAACAAAAACATTGAATCAATAGCTTCATTCACTGCAAGGAATGTTGGTTCCCTGTGTCACACCAGAAAGTTTTCTCACCCGAATCCATCCTTCAAATCTATAAATCAACCATTCACCTTTGCATGGAATATTGCTGCCATATATGATCTGGTATCCCTGCTGTTCATCTTAAGGTCCTCGACAAAATCCAGATATGGATATGCAACGTGATTGCCCCTGATCTGGCATCTCATATACAGTCACTCTCTCACATATGTGCCATCACCTCCCTGTCTTTCCTACAATTACTTTCATGGTAAATGTTCTGATGAGCTACTTTCACTAGTTGACAGACTGCATGAATTTAAACATGCATCTCAGTCCCACCCTTTCACTGTCAAAACAGTTAAATGTAGCCATCTCTTCTACTCCAATAGCTTTATGTCTTGCAACTCCCATTTGTGGAATCCCCTCCTATTACTTTTTTCCTTGATAGCTATAATCTCCAACTATTCAAATGTAATCTCAATCGACATCTCCAGATGCCTTGATCTATTCCCTGTCCTTCTCTTCATCCTTTCCTCTATCATGCCTCATTACTCTCATTCCCCCTCTCTGTAACCCCTTGCATGCTAGTGGCATCCCACCTTGCTTGGGGTGAAATTCTTAAAAACACACACATTATATATATATATATATATATATATATATATATATATATATATATAAAGAAATATAAAAGAAAAACCTCAGCCATCTGAGAAAATTAATGACCAACACTAAATCTTAGGCTAATACATCAGCCTACATGACAGTTAACCCTTTATCATGACCCTCGTGTGGACTTGTTTGTAAATCCTGTGCAGAATTGTCTCATATGAAACAAACATGAAAAATGAAATGAAAGATACTCATATGTCGAAAACAATGAGAGAGTCCATCATTATATAAATATATATAGTAACACTTGGGTGGATGACTTGCAAACTTCAAACTGATCTAAAATTTTATTGAACTTGCATAAACTGCTATTGCTTAATACATGAACTTTTACTTCTACTCCTCCTCTTTCCGATCATACATATAACCTTCCCAAATTTTCCTTACTCACCCATTACTATAAATCTTTTCTTTTTCACTCATTTACCATTACTGTTGTGATGACTATTAATATTCCCCTATTATTATTATTATTACTCTTCTATTTGTGTTCCTCTCTGTAAGTTTTTTTATAATTTATTTATCATTTATTTGTTTTAAGATTTTTTTTATTTGTTTTTAGATATATATTTAAATTTTTCATTAACATTATTACTCTATACTTATATTTTAATAATTAATAGTATTTCTATTTATTTTCATGGTTATTATTTTATTTAATTTATTTAAATTATTACTCTTAATTTATTTCTATTTTTTAAAAACTTTTTTTCAAATGGTATTTTTTTCCTTTGAATGTTTTTTTCTTTATATATATATATATATATATATATATATATATATATATATATATATGTATATATATATATATATATATACAAGTATAGGATTGGTGTATACGGAATAAATTGCAATAACTAACAATTACTATTCTTAAAAGAGTGCCCACCCCTTGCGAAGGGTGGTTAATTGATTTGAGCCTTTTAAAACCCTTTATTCTACATTCAACATCATCACTTGATAAGACACCAGAGGTGTTGAAACAAAATGGTTATTTTTGTACTGATTTTATAACATTTATGTTATAATTTTCAAATAAATAATTATCTATATATATATATATATATATATATATATGAATAATTAATATTTATGTATTTTTTTTATATATTGTGTGTGTATATATATATATATATATATATATATATATATATATATATATAATGGTATTATATAATAATATAATATAATGATTATATATTATTTAATAATAATATAATAATTTGTATATAATAATAATATTATTTAATAGTAATATATTAATCATAACAATAATCTTCCCTAATTTCCTATGTCTATTTTCCTGATAGAAACTGTGGTGATTATTCAATAAGTCAAGGTCAAGTCTATATGTATCTGTCACCTGCTAATATGCTCATGTCTAGACATTACTACTCTTTCTTTACCTTCTTTCTTTCTTGCTTTCTTCCTCTTTCTACTTTGTCATTTCACTATTTCTTTTAAATTTTTCTGTTTTTCTTCCTTTCCTTTCCCTTGTTTTAAAATTGGCTTTAGGTCTGATTTCATTTTATTTTATTACCATGACTGGTTTGAAAATCCTTGCAAGTAAATCTTAACAACTTGTAAGGTGAAATGATCATAACTATGAGGTAATTTTAAATTCCTCTTGATGTAATTTATATGCTGTCATAACAAAAACATTGAGCTTGCTTTGTGGATAAGTTTTAATATTTTATATTAGGATTCACTTGGATTATATATATATATATATATATATATATAGGTACATTTAGACAACAGTAATTCACATCAGTATTAACTGGGTCACCATGGAGAGGGGGCATGATGTTGAAAGAACCAAAACCCCTAATGTACTTTGGCTAAAAACATCACTGATGATGTGTGACAAAGTATCTATATATATATATATATATATATATATATATATATATATATATATATATATATATATATATACATACACAAAATGATAAATTAAGAAAGCATCTTAAAAATCCATATCATTTAGGAATTATTCCATGAATATTGTTATATTCATCTCTTCAGACTTAATATTTTTAAGAGAAAAACAGAGATGAACAATATTCATGAAATAAATTATAACCGATATGGATTTTTAAG
The DNA here is from genome assembly GCA_963932145.1 of Acanthosepion lycidas. Taxonomy (NCBI): domain Eukaryota; kingdom Metazoa; phylum Mollusca; class Cephalopoda; order Sepiida; family Sepiidae; genus Acanthosepion; species Acanthosepion lycidas. Next base: position 54,381,378 of record OZ010575.1, read on the forward strand.
ATGCTTTCTTAATTTATCATTATATATTGCTCTGTAACTTACATTGAGCTCTCGTTGGATAAAAGTCCTCCTTGGAATAATCCTTATCAATTACAAATTGGTGTATATAAGTGCATGCCTGTGTGTGCATTCTCTCCCTTGAATACATTTGAATAAATAAATGACAGTATATCATTTACTTGCAAGCTTTGTCTTGGCATGTACAATGTTTTGTTTAGTCTGTTGTTTTCCTTTTATCTTTTACGACAAAATATTTCCATTTGTTTCCCAGCATAAATCATGAAGAAAAACAAGGTTAATAAATATATATGCATGATAACATGTTTGTGTTCATGAGCCTAGCGTATATATATTTATCAAGGAACCCACCAAGTGTATGCATAAATAAAAGATAATAGATGGCTGATTGTTTCTAAGTTTGCTCATCTGCTAGAGCTAATCCCTGTTGCAGATGCCTATAACAACCAGGAAACCAATCTGTGGTTTCTATTGCAAATATGCTGAATGGAACTTGGTTACAGTTTCTGGGAGAGAGCGCATAATCTGGCATGATCAACAGTTAAACAGTTAAGGTTAGTATCTTTGAACCTTTGGTCACCAATGACCTCTGACTTAGTGCTGGCTCAACTGTCGACAACTTCCAAGGTAGATATTATCAAGAAGTCACCTTAAACCATGGTAAACTTTGAAAAATGAATCATATGGCCAAAACACTAATGTTCTAAACACACACCCAATAAATATATATTCTGAAGATATTTAAGCTAGCTAGCATTCTAAATGTATATATGCATGTATATTGTAATATATATTACAAGTTAATCTACTTACGAGTTCATGGAATTTGAATAGCTGAAAACCAAACTCATGGAATTTTACATTGCTTGACACTCTTTTGCACCAAGCACAAGAGTCAATTGGAATAGTCAAGCTGACAGCAATCTTTCATTCGGATTTATTTAAATACCAGTGAAAGTTCATTTTTAATTATATTTTCTATTCTTTCTTTTTTATATTCTGTATTACTTTCTTAGTTTCAGGTTCATATTTGAAAATATATTTTCCAGATTGTTTATTGGAATTTTTGGCAAAACATTGACTAATTGCCAATTGATTCAAATTTTATAAAATGATCTATAATAAGGATTTCCTTATAGTTGTTTCACATATATTAATAATTTGGTAAATATCTATAAATTTATGAATAAAAAAATTGTTGGTTAATTTTATAAACCTTTCTTTTAAACAAATTTTTCAGAAAAATAGGTTTGTAAAGTCCAGTAGCTGTTGGTGTCATCTGACCTGAGTGAGAGACAGACCCATATGAGGGGAAAATAAAATAAAATCTTTATCAGTTGCTACAATGAAAGTATTGAGGATTCTTGCACTGAGGTCATTAGTGTAGAAGTTTGAAGTTTAGCCCAGTTCAAAAATCACTCTTCAAAAAAAAAACAAACAAAAAAACAAAAAAAACTCCACTGATAAAGGTTGCAGGAGTAGCCAAAAATTTTGCAATTTCCGCCAAAAATTATTCTGCTTCCTACATGTCAACTAATTAAAAAAATATATCAAGAAAATGTTTGTCACTACTTATATAAGGAGGATACATGAATATATACTTTCTATCTATGTATATATGCTTCATTGAATAATTTAGACATAAATCCTTTCTAGTTCTCTAATTGGTTTCTTGATGTTAAGATGAAATTCATCAAGGAAGGCACTGTAGTTTTTCCCTACCTGAGTACTTTTGATCTCCTCTGGGTTGAATTACAAAAACAAACTTATTGTCAGTGTTATCGTTGTGACCGTGATTTTCAAAAACATGTATGAATACACTCTTTTATAATTATTTTTAAATTTTAAATTTATCTGTTGTAGCAATGGAATTTTTTGCAAAACAAGTGTCCCTATGTATGGGAGCTAATGAGAAATTTGTAGAAGTGCAAAATGGCATTAAACGTTTGTCAAATGCACTTCAACACATTGCTGCTACACTTATAAGAAATTTTGTTGAGTGTTGGGTGTTTTCTTTTGATACAGAGGAAGTTTTTGTTTATTATTTTCATGGTGTAGTATATTGGTGTGGTTAACAAGTATTTTCCTGAATTGTTAATGTGAACAGGAATGTGTCTTTAAATTTTGTGCAATAAAACTTGTATTTGACAAATGAAGTGTAATACGTTGTGGTTATCAAACCAGCATATGTACCTACTTTTTTGTCAAAGATACAGTTTATGAAAGAACTTTTTCCAAAAGATATATATATATATATATATATATATATATATATATATATATATATATATATATATATATATATATATACACACACACACACACACACACACACACAAAGAGAGATGTATGGAGATTTTATTCTTCAGCAGTATTTTTCATTTTTGTCTGTAATTGTAAAAATGTTTCATTCTGGTTAAATGTATATAATAAAATATTATCTTTGGGTGATACAGATTCATGACTATGTATTGTATTAATTATCACCTTAATTATTTATTATTGTTATATCTAATTTTATTTGTCTGTATATTTATTCGTGTATAATAGATATATGTATGCAAATATATATATGCCGGCATGCACAGTACACAAATATGTTTGCATATGCAAACATATTTATATACATATATCTATACATTTGCACACTAGCACAGGGAAATATGTGTAACTTAACATTTCAATCGATATTTTTATTTTTTCCCTGCCTTGCTTACATTAACTTCAATATAGTTTCTCTTGTAATATATATATATATATATATATATATATATATATATATATATATCTGTAATCTCGTGCATGATTTATGTATAAGGAATTTTCAAAAAGAAATGTACATTTCATGATATATTTATTTGTTAAGTATATTTAATTTCCTTTAAAGCATGAAACTGATTTGATTCGTTCATTTCCTATCTTTTCTCACAAAATGGCTTTTAGCAAAATATTCCTTTCAATTCAAGGCCTTTTATTGCTGCTGTTGATGATGATGATGATTGCAATTTCTCCCCCCCCCAAAAAAAAACAAAACAAAAGGAGCTATCCAGTTCTGTTTGTATCCAACAGAGAATGACATATATTATGATCCTTAAAGACAATCTTTTGTTTATTCAAAAACGACTGACTTGAAGACAGAGATCAGACATCAAAAAGCAGGTATGCAGTCAGTTTTTGTGTTAAGAAAGAAAATTACATTATTAAATGGTTTTGAATAGTATAAAAGATGATCAAATCTCAAATCTAAATTCTGTGTGCATTTAAAATACTATTTTTTTTTCTTTTAATCATTTCACCCCAAGCAAGGTGTTAATGTTACTAAGACACAGCAGGTTACTGAGTGTGGAAGAGAATGAGAAGCCTTCATTCTTCTTCTTCTATGTGCCATGTCAATTCAGGATATTGGTGTTCATGGCTCTCCACAACATTCTATCTTGTGTGACTTTTAGCAGATTTCTCCCTTTGCTAAGGCTCCAGCCATCCTGTTTAGCCATCCATTCACAAAAGCTCATCAGGTAAGTGGCTCACTTCTTTCTATCTCTCTTGCCTTCAATATGCCCTGTGAAGGTTAAGTTTTCCAAACCCTCCTTCTTAATTCTTCCTAATTATGTGTCTAAGGAATTTCAGCTGTCTTTTCCTGATTTTGAGTATAAGTTCTTTCTGTTGGTATAGTAAGAATTAAAGAACAGGATTCAGAAAGACAGAAGATAATAAGTTAACTGACATAGCATTTAAAAAATTTTGAAGGTTGTAGGTGTCAGGGAAACAAGAAACCAGAAAAAAATTCCCAAGGTGAGACGTGTGAGAAAAGAAGATATGGAGAACAGAACTTACAGTTTTATCTCACTATTTCAACAGTAAAATAATGAGAACTAGTAGCCAATCTAACAGTATGCTTAAATTCATGCAGTTAATAAGGTACCCAGGAGGAGAGCTCATTAGAACAACTACTATGAAAATATTTCCAGAAAAGACAGAGAGAAGCCATGTCACAGCAGTGGGAAAATGACTGAAGTTGAGATGCCAAGTTAAGAAATTATAAACCTTTCTTTGGATTGTCAAGAATCTCAAGATATATAGTCAGAGCATTAGACCAGATATGGCAGCAATAGTAAATTAATAAATGGGCAAGATGGATTCTAAAAGAGAAAAATTGTATAGCACAAAAGATTGTCTTAGCAGCAGATGTAGCAAGTGATTCATTATGATCACTCCACTTCATATCAGAAGAAAACGTCTAACAAAGAAGGGGCAATGAATTACTTTTCTGGTGGTTAGCATTAGCGATGCTGATGGTGGGTAAAAATGATTCTCTATGATGATTAAAGGATAGCAGCTAATTTTTGGAGGCTTTAATATTTATAATCCATTAGCTGCTCCATTTAACAACTGACTGGATGTCATTTTTGAGTTCTACTTACTATTGGACTTACTATTAAGACAAGAGTAATTTATTAGGAATTTATTATTCAATTTAAATACAGGAGTCATAAAATGACTACAAAGGACAACACTTTTGGCTTATACACTTTTCCTGTCGACTCTGGATTGTTCGCAAACAGAAACCGATTTTAGCATGAGTGACACAGATGTCCATTTTAATTGAATGTACATGCTGATGTATATTTTAATATAAAATATAGCCATAAAAATATTTTTTCAATATTAGAAAAATAATTAAAAGAAAATAATTCTATTTATTACCAAATAATTTCCAATAAACTCAATAAAAGTTGTAGTATGAAAGTGAATAGCAAAAACTATTGTGATTCCCCTTGTCATGCTGATAACCATTACAGTACCCAAATCTGTGAATAGAGAAGTTCAACAAGTAGAACTATAATTCCTCAGGTTAATAGACATGAATCTGTTCCAAATGAATGATTTTATTAGATCAACAAGGTCATGTAAATCCTAATTGATTCAATATTCTGTAGTCAGACAGTTAGGCTCTGTATTTTGGTTCTTGGAATTAATGTCTGCATGTCTTCATTTTTTACATAATGAATCAATGGCACAAACATCTATGTGCCATGCCCCTTCAGGACTTTGGAAATCATGGCTCTCCACAATTTCCTGTCCTTTGTAGCCCTTGGCAATTTTTTTCTTTTTGCTATCACAACCATTTACACAAATTCATTAGGTAGGTTATGTGCTGTTTTTCTCTGTCCATCTTACCTTCAATATGTCTTGTGAGTATCAAATTTTCCATTCCCACTTTGATTATGTGCCCTTTCCGCAATCTCTTCCTGCTGTTAAGTAGAAGTGCCCCTTTTGCTTCCATTTTCTCTTAAACTCATAGCTTACATGTTCAGTCCATGGTATTCTCAGCATCCTTATGTAGAACCCCATTTCTGTTGCTTCAGATCTATTCTTCATCTGTAAGGACATTCACCAGTATTCACTGCCATATTACTTAACAGTTCAGTACTCTTTTTTTTGTTTTTTGTTTCTAAAACATTTTCTTGTTTTTTTTTTAATACTTTGCTCAACTTTTGGAAGACATTATTTGCTGTTCCAGTGTGTCTTCAGTTTCGATGTCACACATTCTGTCTTTTATTAAAAACTCTCTAGATATTTCAATTTTTGTACTTGTCTTGGTATCTCCAATTTGTAATTTTCATGTTGGGCTGTTCCTTTTACTGTCAAACATGCATTCTGTCTTCCTGCAATTGAGATTTAGTCTTTTCTTCTCTCTTTCTTCACAAGTTTCTGTAGGAATTAAAAACTTGCAGTTTATTTTTTTGGTTTTCTTTTTTGAGTCCTTTTACCTCAGACTAAGCAATAGAACCACTAAGACAGAAGTCTTTACTGACAGTGAAGGAAACTTTGAAAACATAATTGAAGAGAAAGGACAATAAAAGAACAGAATTCAGTTTAGCAGAAGATGACGATTGATGTTGCATTTAAATTTTTGAAGATAGTAGTTGAGAGGAAGTCAAAATGCTGGAAGAGATTTGTGCAGGCAGGAAGTGCAAACGAAGAAACCATTAGAACAGAATTTAACACATAGCAATTTTAACAGTAAAATTTTGAGACCTAGCTGTAAAACTAGTAAAGAGTGTTCCAAAAACTGATTTTAAAGTGAATTAAGTTTAAGCATCTAATGATTTTTTTTCTTTTTCATTCAGATTTGGCAGACATTTAGGCAATATTATTTTTCATACATAATTGCCATGACTTAGATAACATGATCCAATAGAGAAATAAATAAATTTTCACCAATAACAGGGATTTATTTACTGCTGACTTTGATCCATCTTAATGAAACACCCTTTACAATACTAGTTCATAAAGTCAAGATACAAAAGAAGAGAGCTTTTCAGAACATGAGTCAGGATTTTTTTTATACTATTGTTCACCCTATACAAGGCTCAACAGCCATTCAAAGAAGAGAGTTACTGAGATTGTTTTGTGGAAGTATTGCAGATTACAAGGTTATATAGGACAGATTATGATTGACTCTAAGCTTGAAGAGCTTAAGATTGTAATGATTTGTTAAGCATGCTTCACAAAGTAACAATTTTTGGAAAAGCTGTCTGGATGGAATACAAAGGGGATGAGGATGTGTCAACCCTGTGTATGTGGCATGGTGGGTCTTAGCTGTGAAGCTTTGGTATCATGGAACCAAGGAATGTAGCTTGTTTGAAACTGTCCAGTATTTACTGGCATATAGGATGATTGATATTACATAGCTGCTCAGCACCTATCTCTTTTTTACTCATGAAACTTTCCCGTTTCTTTGCACTTTGCTTAGTTTGTGGAAGGCATATTTCACTTTTCCAATGCACCTTCAGATTTCTGTCACATTTTCTCTTATCTGTTAAAATACTTCCCAGGTATTTAAACCCTCTGTACTTATTTGATTTTGACATCTCCAATTTTTAACTCACATATTGGGCTTTTCCTTAGGCTGACAAGAATTTGTCAAAAATTCCCCAAACTAAACTTTGAAGTAAGTCAAAGAGGAAACATAACCTTTCTGATTAGTGTTCCATGTCATCAATTATAATACACCTGCTATTAGAAGCTAATGATAATATCACATGTCTGCAAACATTTGAAATAAAGCAATCTGGTGCTACTGTTACTTAACTGGAGTTCCTTCCTAAGATCCAAAGAAGAATCAGCAATATTATCAGCCCTGATCTGGCAGCCTGGCTTCAGTCACTTGCTCACTGCTGTAAGGTTGCTTCTCTGTGTCTTTTTTATAAATACTTTCATGGTAATTTTTTGGATGAACTCTTCGCTATGAATTGTTGTTTTATTCCCCCACCCACAGACATGAAATTGTATATATAGGGACTAGTTATGATTTTCATGGAGACATTGAGTTGTGTATGTAGTAAGAATGGTAAGTAAAAATGAATTGTTTTGGTGTAAGCAGTATTGTGGTATGTTTCATTTAGTGATTGTGGCTAGCTAAGTTTAAATTTAAGACAGATAAAGACCATCCTTTTCCCCATTCCCCATTTTGGATTTATACCACATTTTGTATTATCATACAAATAAATATTGCTCTTCGCTATGGTACCTAGACTATATCAATTTAACTGCAATATTAGACTGGCGGCAGGCTCTCATCAAGCTAGGTAGATATAGCTGTAACTTTTACAGTGACAGTTTCTTTTCTCATACATATCATTTATGGAATTCCCTTCTGACTCCATGCTTTCCAGCCAACTTTAATCTGCAATAATTTAAATGCAATGACATCTCTCCTCCTACTATCTACCGATTGCTCTTTTCTCTTTTCTACTCAATATTTCTGTTTCTCTTTCCTTCAGGCCTTGTAACCCCTTGCATGTTAGTGGCTGTACTTTCTTGCTTGCAGTGATTCTGATTAAAAAAAAAAAATCTCCAAGCTTTTCTGGACAAAAAGAAGTACAGGGTCTTGAGTTGTATGAATCGATAAAATTTAGATCAATTATTTTTATCAAAAAATTCCACAATTACAAAAAAAAACAGCTAAAAACATTCTTAATTATTTTATGATTAGCTGAGAAATAATTGTCCATTTATTTCAAATATATATATATATATATATATATATAGTGGTGAGTTGTAAGACTGTAGCCAAAAATTGCTGACATTCAGTGGTTTGCCGATAGAAAAAATTTTTTTAAGGCAAACAGACTTTGTGATAAAGCACTTGATATCAGGGATAGAGTGCTAATAGAATTAATACAGAAAAATTGTCACTTAGCTGGTATCATCCCTATCATGCTGACTTTCAACTTTCGTAAACGTATAGAAGATGTTCACTCGTCAGGGCTTGACCAGATTTTCTGCTATTTTCAATGTTTGTGGATTTGTATGTTGTTGTGGACATGTGCTTTTTATTATTGTATGCAAGTATGTAGTTTTTCATTTGATGAATGGACACAGCAGTTTTCAATCTGCTTGTCTGAATCATCTTCAAGAAGTGAGATCATGAACTAAAAGGTCAGCTAATCTAACAGTGATCTCATCTCACAATCCTCACGCTTGCTTTATATGTGGCCTCCTTTGTAAATAACTAGTGGGTCTTAAATGCCACTTAAGATTATTGCACCAAATTTCATAACTGAATCAACTAAGCTGTCAGATTCTCATGTGTCGAAACTGACGGGAGAGTTCATTATTATATATCTATATTGCACATATAATACTGGTGTTAATAAAAGAGTGCTCAATTTAATTTAGCATTAACATAACTATTAAGTATATATTATAGAAATATATAAATAAATACTCAGCACCTGAAGATTTGAAGATCACATTGTACATGAAACTCATGAATTCATGCTAGCAGTAAGGGATAATATATATTGAGCAAGCAGGATTACCCTTCAGACATTGCAGTCTCGCATTTGGAAAAAAATGCACCAATTTCATAAGCTTATGCCAACTGGTCCTCAGAAATGCCCTGTCAATTTGTGTTCACCATAGATTGGTGAGGTGAGTGCAAGATTTGCTAAGCAAATTTCAGTTAGTGTAAAAAGCTGCTATTTTTCCATCTATCCACTTGTCATTTTTGGTACCCAACCTATGTATAGTTAGCTGTTTTGCATACATATCATATTAGTTCTGTAATTTATAAATTCAGATGTCATTGTGATGCAAAATTCATAATGTAAATTACTGGTGAGTCTATAGACTCGTCAGTAATTTACAATCACCTGAGGAGATACATTGGTATGCATCAAAACACAACTGCGATTGTGTAGTGATTTATACATGTTGTTTTAATATCCTAAAATAAATAATATTTCTCTACTCTGTATTGAGTCCTCTTTTAAATTAAATGTATGAACATTGGAATTGTACTCTATTTGTTCTCATTTTACCTGGATATATATATATATATATATATATATATATATATATATATGAAATGCAAAAGTGTAAGGTTTTATTTCCTTCTTTTTTTTTTTACACCCTATCAATCAACCAGTTCTGACTTTTTCCATTAATATTAAGAGTAAAATTGCATTTTTAATATGTACGTGTGTGTGTGTATATATATATATATATATATATTTTTTTTTTTTTTTCTCAGTTCTGACTTTTTGTGGTCGATCAATAGGGTGGAATAGAAGAGAAGGAAATAAAACCTTAGACTTTTGCTTTGCATTTAGGCCATTTCAAGCATTCTTAAACTTCATTAGGTGAAACATTTTGCAGAAACTGGACATTTACTAATTTTGTTGAAACCAAAATAAAGAACTGATGATGTCATTGCAAATTACACAAGAAATAAATTTTTGTTTTGGCAACAATTCAAACAGCTGTCAGTTGCACCCATAGCCATGAATATGAATAATATATATGCATATTCACAAGTCCTAACCTATATATATCGTTTGAAAAAATTGGTATGTTTATGAGGGGAAGAGAGATAAAAATTGGGTCTAGGGACAGAGCATGTGTAGATAGAAATGGTATGAACATTAAAATCAACACTACATCGTAACTGAGAATGTCGTGTCTCCAAGTGATCATCAGGCTATATCTATCTCTATAAATATGTATGTTTGTGTGCATATAGCCTACTGTTGAAAAAGTATTTATCTTACATAAGAAATATTTTTCTTGCTGATCAATACACTTGATTCAGAAAGATTAATCATATCACAAAAATTTCAAAACAAAATTTGGCATACATATTTCCTGTATACATTATATATACAGTGTAACCTGGATATAAGAGAGTTGTCGGGACCGGAGAAGAAGTCTTTTATATCTGGGTTTCTCTTATATCCGGGTTAGACTGTGTGTGTGTGTATATATATATATATATATATATATATATATTGGGCACCTCGAGTTGGTGTAATGGTTAGCAAGCTTGTCTCGCTAGAACAATTACGAATGTGTAGTGAGTTCGATCCTCACTGGGTGCCCCTTACTTTCGGCCTTGTGCCACATCCAAACTACGCTTGGAAAATCACTATATATGATGTATGCCCCAATGACAAAAAATGACACCTAAGGCTTAAAACACATTTTAAAAAGGAAAAATCTTTCTTAAAGCATTTATTTTAGTTTTAAATGTAAGCTAATAGATTTAAATTTCATAGTTCCAATATGCAAGATACTTTAAATTGATAGGAATTTTTTTTGAATTCACTAAAATTGGCCATATCAACAAATCTGTTAACTCAGTATATCTCTCTTTAATAAAAAGTCTTTCAAAAATCTCTGTCTATAAAAGGCAGGATGTGTGTGTGTGTGTGTGTAACGAATGCACGGCCGCAATTTTTGACGGATTTGCAACAAAATTTACACGGACATGCTCCAAGTTAGTGGAAAGGCCAAGACTGACTTTGCATTTCCCAACTCCCATCAATAGTGGAAATAATCGATTTTTTCATGATTTTTCATGATTCTACGCAAGTTTTCATGCAGTCTGCAGCCATTTTCTACTGGCCTGAGTGAGAGCCAATGGCTGGCTGCCACGAATAGACAGGAAGATTCTAGTGGCCAGCGTGAGAGCCAACAGCTGACTCACATGAATGTTAACTAGCATGCTAGCATGCAAAAAAAAATCAATAGCTGCATTCATCACAAGTGGGAAAAATTTAAATCTGCATGGCACTTTACTCCAGTTGGCTCATTCGCTTGCTTAAACTCAACGTTGATTCTGATTCTGCAGAACTGGGTTGGGTGTGAAAAAGTATTTGTTGTTAACATTCTTTTTTCATTCGTTTTTTCCAGTTACGAGTCCTTTTTTAAAGCTGATCGTTTTGCGTTCATTTTGTTTAGTTCTTTTTTCGTAACAGATTTAATGTTTAGTATAGAGCTTAGAAAAAATTCACAGTGTGTGATAGGCAAGAAGTAAGGCATGTAGCAACATCAGTACAGCAAAGGGCACTCCTTTAAAGGCAAAGAAGGGCAAAAATATTTTAAGTCAAGTGATAGCGATTGCTGTATGAGTCGCACGATTTTTTAATCAAGCACGGGCGATGCTGCTAGTAAAACATAATTTTCTGAAAATGTATTTGAGGAAGATTAACTGATTGAAAGTTTAATTAATCTAAATTGAAACAAATATTACTATAAAATATTGCAGAAAAGCATTTTTTAACACAGAGGTGGTGTGTTTTTATGAGTTGTTGACACATTTATCAATAACCTAATAAAGGGTGAAGGGATATACTAGTAGTAAAGTTACATGACAAATACAATGCAAATTCTTTATTTAGATAACTACCCAGTAATCTTAAAACTTTTTGAATTTTATGATTATTTGGCTTTATAGACACAAAGACACTTGTTTAGGAAATGTTAGAAAATTACCAATAAATTTAAAATTTACTATAGTTACCACTCATATTCTGATGATATCAAACATGAACATCCACATTTACAAAACTCAGTACATTTATTTTATACACACAAAAAAAAAAAAAAAAAAAAAAAAAAATCAAAATTCTTTTGAAAATGTAGGTCACGGAATTGTAGTAAGTGTAGTTTTTATTTAATCACAATATCACTTGACTGTTACAAATTTATGCAGAATTTTTAAAGTTTATAAATTATTCTAATTTTTTAAAAATGAAAACAAGCTTAGTAAAAATTCATTATTGATTGAAAATTTCATTTTTCTTAAAATAATAATGCCCATGATATATTTTCTTCACAAAAGCAATTAGAACCTTTTCTAATAAAAAGATTTATTTTATTAGAAAAATTAGATTTATTTTATTTTTTATTTCATGAATCAGAGTAGATTTTCTGTAACTGTATTTACTGTTTGACCAAAAGATTTTGCAAATTTATATTCTCTTAGTACTAGTCCTTATAATAAACATTAAGTGATACAAAAAAAAAAGATTTTCTCAAAATTTCATCAAATTAAATAAGTATAGAGTAAAAAACAATATTTTTTCTCAAGATTTTCTAAAAAAGAAATGTTACCAACATAATTTCATTAATTTGTGAATAGGCTCTGAAAGTTTCATTAAAATCTGACAATTCATCTTATTTTTGCAAGAATTTTCTAATCCATATGTTTTTTACCACAATCAGATTTTCAACAGTAATTTATGGTCCAGTGTTGATGCCCGAGAAACAATATTCTTAAGTAAAATTTCAAAGCTTCTAAAAAGAATTTAAATAAAATATTTTTTACATGAAAATCCTTTATTTTTTTCTCTTAATAGTAACACAATGATTTTGACAATAAAACTGTTTTTGTTAAGTTTTGGGCATTTTTCATCATGTATGCTTTTTTTTACTAAATCTTTGGAGGTACCTTTATATATATGGTAGTGATATAAAATTCCAAAACCTTTCATGCTGTAATTGCACAATTTGATGACGTTGCACCCACACACTTAACACTCATAGGTAACCAGCCTACTAAGTCAGTCTCCAATAAAGTTATCCCAACAAAGTTTGCAGACTAAAGAGTATCCCTGCAATTGTCCTAAAGAAATGAGCTCCTGAACTACCTTCCGTTGTCTCCAAACATTAAAATAACTGTCTTGCAACTTCTTACTTTCCAGATTTTGTAATTCCTCCATTATAGTTTCTGTCTTTATGAACCTTCTGATCCTTGAAATTATTATCCTATTAGTCTCTTGACTATTTTTTTGATAAAGTACTAGATGCTCTAATCAACACTGAAGTGGTTAACCATCTTACTTCATAGAACCTCCTTTCAAATAAACAATATGGCTTCTATTTCTCCAGGTCTACCACCTATGTGTTAACAACAATCACTGAATATATTTATCAAATCTTAGATAACAGCAGCAAAGCACCAGCCTGAGAACCTAGATATCTCAAAGTTGTTTAACAGGGTGTGGCATACTGGCCTTCCTTATAAGGTCAAGGACTACAGTGTCTGTAGATGAACAATCCAGTAATGATTGTTGTGTTGAATAGACACAGCTCTGATCAGCAGTTGTATAATACTGGGGTGTTTGTAGTGCCATGACACGCATGGAAAGGTGTCCCTGCAGTCACCTCCGGTGGTCAGCCCTGAGGCCACATTATGATGCAGGCTGTGCCAACTCCTCTCTGCTCATGTTGCAGTCAAAAACCATCTGCTTCTCTTACTTCAGGCCTTCTCATCTTCCTAACAATTACTCCACACGAAGACTCAAAAGAACCAAAAAAGTAAACCTAAACCAGCCCCTCAAAAATCACCTAAACCCCTCAACATTTTGTTCTCCAACATCCGTGGCATTAGAAAAAATTTCTGCAGTATGGAATCTTTCCTCACTGCAAACTGCCTGGATATACTGTGTGAGACAAACCTTGTCTCGTCTATTCCCTCCTCTCATCTCTCAATCCCCGGCTACCTTCCTCTCCTCAGGAAAGACTCTCTAACCTACATGCACAGCCTTGGTGTCTATGTCAAGGACCATCTCCCTCTGGCCAGAGAGTTGTCTCTCGAATCGCCAGACCATTCATACATGTGTCTCCGACTATCTCTCCTCAATGCTGTAAGCTATCTCTTCTTCCTTTATCGCTCTCCATCCTCTCAAGACTGTGGGATACTTGATAGCATATCTGACAGCATAGACAAGGCCCTCTCTCTCCACCCGTTTGCTCACATTTTCGTGTTTGGTGACTTTAAAGCCCATCATACCAAGTGGCTCAAGAATGCTACTACTGTCCTGGCAGGCATTCAAACACTTAATTTCTCAATTTCTCAATCCCTCACGCAAATTGTTAACTTCTGCACATGTTTTGCCCTCAACCTGGCAGGTAAGGCCTCCCTTCTCAATCTGTGTTTTACCTCCATCCCCGAATCTTGTAGCGCCATGCAGCTCTGCCCTTTTGGTAACTCAGATCATGCCATGGTATCTGTTAACATTTCCTTCAACTCTACACCCCGCAAAGAACCTCCCATCACTAGAACCTCGTTCTACTATCAACGAGCGGATTGGGACTCGTTCCGTGACTTCCTCCGCGATGTCCCTGGGATGTTGTCTTTACACTACCTGTCCAAGAATGTGCTTTTGAGGTCTCATCCTGGGTTAAAGCTGGAATCGATGCTTTCATCCCCTCAAGGAAATTTAAGGTCAAGTCACACTCCTCCCCTTGGTTCTCTGCTGCTTGCTCAGCCGCCATTGCCCATAGGAATCACTTCTTTCACCTATTTTGTAGCGACGTGTCGGACTGCAATAGACATCTCTTTGCCTCTGCCCGTAATGAGTGTAAGCATGTCTTCAATGAAGCTAAGTCAATATTTGCTCGATTGGCAACTAGGTCTCACTGTTTTACTGTTGAATTAGCTCAATGTAACCGTCAGTTCTATTCTAAGAGTTTCTTTTCTTGCCTGTTTGTGATTCTGTATTGTGAGTCCATGAGGTTTGAAAAAAGATGGTCCTTGCCAAGACTTACAGGCTTCATTAACATAAAGCCATTTTTAATCCTTCATCTGAAGAAAGCAATTTCTTGAAATTCAAAAATTTCAATACAAATTTCCGTCTTCTATCTTCCTTTATTTTACCCTTCATCACTTCTCCTCAATAAAGTCTGTTCATTCTCTTCCACTCCTTGTACCCCACTGCATTCTAGTGGCATTATTGCTCTGACTAAAAAAAAAAAAAAAATACTGATTACTGTTCAATCATGATCTGATGCCTTGGAACTTAGTCTGAGAATAGTTCTGTAATCTTTATGATGACTGACCCATTCAATCAAAGTGTCAGCATAAATTTGTGTGGAATGCTAAACAACTTTGATACTGACATCCTCAGAATACTTAATCAGTCCTCTGATGAAAGTTCTTTTGAATGAACACAAGATTTTCAATGGCAAAATGTGGTTTAAGGCTTGTTGAGTGATGGTTCAAGATGATGAGTCATCAAGCAACTGATCACTAGAAAAAGGCATGGAAATATTGAAAAAATCATCTATAAGGAATGCTGCTGAACAATCTATGATTTCAATCAGTAGCGGCGTCTTTCAGGAGAGCCTAGTCCAAGGACGTTGTAATGTAACCTTATATATATATATATATATATATATATGTATATGTGTGTGTGTGTGATGTTGATTGTTGTTTATATGGATATATATCTATACATACTTACATAGATAAGAATATATATATATATATATATATATATATATATGCACATATATTCTTGGTGGATCTTCTATTATCACAATGTGGTATATTTAATAACAAAAGTGACAGAAACACAAACAAAAAGAACCTAAATGAAATTGGCTAGATTTTATACTCAAATTATATATATATATATATATATATATATATATATATATAAAATCATATTTAAATATAAAATTCCTAACATCACTTATTTGTGTATGCATCAATGTAAACAGTCTAATGAAGTTTTAAAGTTCATTTTCTCTGTAAACCAAACAGACTCAGATTGTATTTCCTTTCTTCAGATCAAGGATTTAAAATGACTTCAAAAGAATGAAGCCTGTAGGTCTCAGTGAGGACTATTCCTTTTTAAAACTTTGTGGACTGGTGCTACAGAATCACAAACAGATAACTTTACCAAATAACAGAAACCACATCACTTGAGGACTTTCAACAATAGAAACAACTAAAATGTAACTCAAAGAGAAAATAATGACATCATCAAGATGTTGATATTCCACACTCTTTCAAACAAAAGATTGAAAGAAGCCCTCATCAGTACTGGAAAAAGAAATATCAGTTAGTGGATATGAGAAACCTATTTTCCAGAAAAAATTTTTGTAATAGAAAGATTTTATAAATTTCAACTGACAGCAGCCCTGGCTGTCTGATCAATGATTGTCGAATGTTTCTAGATCAGGATCTTTAGTTTCTACAACTTCCTATTCTTTCAAGTTCAAAGCAATCTTTGTCTTCTGATTATTCTTCTCCACCTCTGTTCTACCGCTCATTTACACAAGCATGTTAGGTTACATGCTGCTTACTTATGCACCTCTTGCATTCAATATATTTTGTGAATGTTAAATTCTTCAAAATCATTGCTCATTATATCCTAGAAATTTCAACTATCTCTGATTCTTAATATAAGCATTCATTATTTGTTTCCATTTTCCTTTAAATGTCCTTGTTGCTCACATGCTCTGTCTCAAGCATTCATGGTATTCTCATTATCCTTCTGCAGAATCATATCTCTGTAGCAAAAAGTTACCTCATCATCTGTGAGAAAAGTTTCCAACATTTACTGCCATATTGAAGACTGATATTTCTAGCAAATCTGTATCGGTACAGACACAAAAGAGGTCTTGGATCACATGTATCATAGCCCCTTCACTACTCTGTTCATGTGACCAAGAGCAGACATTATCTCTCTTCATGACCTTCACCTTTTCTTCATTGTGTTGCCTCACTCCCTTCAATTTAATATAGTAAGTCTATTTAGATTCATAATAAACTTTTTTGTCTTTTCAGTTGTTTCAGTATTACGAACTTAATCTGAATACTTTTCATGAACATTTTGATACTTTTTGTACTTTGTAGCAACTTTGTATTTATTTCCTTTTGATTTTGAGTGCAATGGCAAGGTCAGTTTATGTTGTTACACTCTCATCATATATACTCATGGTTTTTCACCACTTGAGAAGGAGGAGAAGGAAACAATGATGGAAGTCTATAATGGTGTCCAGGATAAGTTAATGGAAGTACTGCATGCATATTGTTCAGACTTTAAATAACCTAGTCCATACACTTTGATTAGAATACTACGGAAGGTTCACCATTAGACTTAACCAGCAACTACTCAGCCCCGGACATTTAAATTGAACTTTCTTCCCCTTGTCCACACTTCAAATAACCTACTCCATACACTTTGGTTAAAATACCATGGAAGGTTCATTATTGGACTTAACCAGCAACTTTCAACACTTTCACAGGACATGTTAACTGAACTCTTGAACTGGGGACTTACATATCAATTTAACTTACACTAGACTTTTAATATTTAGTCACAGTTATATTATCAAGATTTTCTAATTGGTCAATATTCCTCAATTTACTTAATTCTGCTCCCATTACCAGATTCATTGTTTGTTCATGTTCCTTTAAACCAAACACATACTTTTGTATGTTAAGTAAATAAATTTTGCATAATTTTTTAAATATCCTTGTTCTGTTGTCGATTTTTGTATCACCTGCAAGATTCCATGTCTTTAATTTATAAATGTTAGTGGGCCTCCTGTGACTATCCTTATTTGGGACGCAGCCCATATTATATCATGCCCTACTCCAGAGGGGTTTGTTACACATGTGAACATGTTTGTCAACACCAGTTACATCTGGGTTTTTTCTGGTTAACAGCAGGACAGTTTGGCACATCTAGCTAGATATATGCTTCTCTGCAACTGGTCAAGATCCATGTCTTTGTAAGATGCCTCATGCCAATAAAAGTTGGGGGAAAACAGCAGTTGGCAAAACACACTGTATTGTGATGTCAGCCAAGTGGGCATTTTGTTCTTCAAATTGTTATGGTTTCTGAGGCAGGGTTTATTTTCGTTACCTCCAGTCTCTTTCCCTATTACCCACTGTAGTTGCTGGGAAAGTAATCAGCTAGGTGTTTCCCCATCAATCTCAACAGACTCTTTGCTTACATTACAACAATATTACATAGCAGTTCAGCACTCTTCTCTTTGTTTTTAACAAGATCTTCCTGTTTCTTAATACTGTGTTTAGTTTTTGAAAGGCATCTTTTGCTATGCACCTCTGTCACAATTTCTGTCATCTTAAAATGCTTCAGTTGTTAATTTGCATCCCTATGCCTATTTTTATAAATACTTTCATGGTAAATGTTCAGATGAGTTCTCTTTGCTATTGTACCTAGACTTTATGAATTTAAGTGCAGTACTAGATTGGCAGCAAGGTCTCATCAATTTACAGTTGAATTGGCTAGATGAATAAGTTCCATGCTAACAGTTTCTTTTCTCACACTGCCTTGCTTGGGGTGAATTTCAAATAAAAACAACAAAATTTTAAATATATATTTGTAATTTTAGAAAATTTCATTCTCTAGGACAGGAAGTGTGGGGGAATAAATAAATAAATAAATAAAACAAATGACAAGAAGGCTAAAATTTCACCATCTCTAAAAATAGATGGATAATAAAAATTGCCAGGCAAACAAAGCCATAGTTCAATCAACCACTCAGAAAGCTTTCACAGCCAGGATCTAAGAAAACAAATAAATAATAACAAGGAGGCCAAAATTTCGTCATCTCTAAAAGTTGATAGTTTGACCAAACAATCAGAAAGCTTTCACAACCAGGATATAAAACTGCAAGCCAATGAGAAGCAAGTGGATCTATAAATGTGTCTATAAACAAATGTAAAATCAACTAAAATTAGAACAAATAAATTAATTTTGCCCACTCTCTGATTCTGCAGTCATCATAACATACCCAGAGATGAAATGCAACATTTTGCATGACGAGCTGGTGACCTGAGAATGGTTAAACTGTCCTTGCTACTTTGAAAACAAACACACCTTCCTTCATCACATGGTCAAGTGGGGGCTACTATATTTGGATATATACATACATATTCATATTTACTTCCTGCAAGACTTTCTTTATATGCACCAGGACATATTATATGAAAATTTATTTGGTACTTATCTGCACTTTGTGCATTTTCTTTTAATCATTACACAAGGCCAATATACAACCAAATCAATTATACCAATTCATGGTGAGAATGGTTGTTGTTGCAAGATAAACAAATCACCCATTTCTGATAATCTTCTACATCCATCATCTTAGTGACTTTGGGTTGAAATTATTTAAAGAAAGTAAATGAAGTAAATATAAAAACCTCCCAAAGATCAAAATGTTTTTTTTTTTTGTTTTTTTTTTGCATATTAAAAGATGGTTGTTTTTTTTTCAAATTTGTTAATTCATACATTTTGAATTTTATCTAAAACTGTTCCGGATTTCTTCTTTGTTCATCTCTTTTAATTTTTAACATTCACTGATAGTTGCCATTAGTACAGCCAATGTTATTTTTTTGGCACAACTAGTTTCATTCTATCTAATTTCTGAAACTTGAACATCGTTGTGGAAATCTTACTTATAAATCTAATTTTGAATGTCTCCTGTTTTATCTGTCAGACAGCTGTCTGGTTGACTCAGAGGTCAACAAGTGTAAACAAGAATATCTTTCTTCAACTCAAGACACAAGCACAGCATACACAAATGCAAATACATGTTTGCAACTATATACACTGAAATCATGTCGAGGTATATTTAGAAATATTATTTCAAACCAGACATTACATGGATCATCCATCAAGCTGATGAACTTATAATTTCATTCTGCATAATCCAACAAAAACAAACATGTCTATTTTGGATTAACTTTTTTATATGCCATATCTTTCCAGGATTTGGATTATCATGGCCCCTCCATAATTGCTCTGTTTTTACTCAAATTAACTCTTGTGCATTGTTCTGCTATCAATTTTCTTAGACTCATCAAGTAGACTGCTCTTTGTTTCCTCACCACTTCTCTCACATTCAATAAACCCTGTCAGTGTTTAATTTTCCAAGCCATCTTTCCTAATTATTTAGGTTTGCTATCCTTTTCCTGATATCCATTTAATCAGATTTAAATTGGTTAGTTTCTGTTTTCTCTGCTTCTATAGCCTTCAGTATGCCCTGTGAGTACTTAATTTTTCTAGCCTTCTTTTCTCATTGAATTTTGTTGTCCTTGCTCTGTCATTCATTTACTCAGACTCAATAAGTTGATTGTGCACTGCTTTCCTCTGCTTCCATTGCCTTCAATATGTTGTTCTGAATGTTAAATTTTCAAAACTTTCTTTCCTCATATAGATTGAAAATTTCAGATGTCTCTTCCTGGTTGTTGGCAGCATTTCCTTTGTCAGACCTATTCTTAAACCATCCCTATTTTACACATGCTTTGTTTATGGTAAAATTGACATTCATTAGGAGAACCTCATATCTGTTGTTTTCATTCTCTTTTCTGATACTGAATTGATAATGACTTTTCTAAAAATTACAGAAAATATCTTTAATACTAATAGTAGAGTTGAAGAAGAAAGACAAACACACCAGCTAAAACAAAGTGCTAACATTAGAAGCAATATAAAGTATGCATTCAGTAGAACAAGTACAGAAACTTAAATATCTGGGAAGTGTTCTAACAGAGGATGGAAAGTGCAACACTGAGATTCAAAGATGATTGGGATGGCCAAAGATGAATTCCAAAAGTTTAACAGAGTATTAAGAAACAGGAAAAATTCATTGGAAACAAAGAGTACTGAACTGTTACATGATATCTGCCAACAAATACATGATATATGGCAACAAATGCTGGAAACCTCCTCAAAGATGAAGCAGAGATTTGAAACAACAAAAATGTGGTTCTACAGAAAGATGCTGAGGATACCATGGACTGAACATATGAGCAACAACAAGGTTTTGGAAAAAAATAAAAACGAAAAGGAAACATACTTAACATCAGGAAAAGGCAGTTGAAATTTCTGGAACACATAATGAGGAAGACAAACTTGGATTATCTTGATACTCAGAGGACAGATTGATGGGAAGTGGGACAAAGGAAAGCAGCATGTAACATACATGATGAGTGTGAGCAACTGAATGGTAGAACGGAGTTTGGGAGAAATAACAAAAAGACAAAACTTATTAAGAGCTACAAGCGTCAGGAAGATGTATGTGGAGGGCCATGGTCACCTACGTCATGAAGGAACACAGCATATAACAGTAGAAAAAAGAAGTCTAAATATTTTTTGATTGATATGTCTTCTCAAAATTATATGTGACTAGCGCCCGGTGTTGCCTGGGGATATAACAGTAAGAGATATCGACCATCATAAAGACTGAAAAATAAAATTGACAAAGATTATTGTTTAAGGTTGACAGACACACATGTCTTAATTAGTTTTTTTTTTTTTTTTTTTTTTTTTTACAAATTGGTCAAACCCAAACTCAAGCAAAACATTGTTTTCAATTGTTATGAGTCTACCGATTGAGTAGAATTTTATTATAAACAATTGTCTTGTAAATGGAATTTTTAAAGCATTCTGAATGTAAAAACAAAGAAAAAAGTGTGCAAGACAATAAGAAACACTATCTGCCAAAAAAAAAAAAAAAAAAAGTGAAGTTTTGTTGAAATCGGTTGAAAAATGTAAGAAATCCGATCCCATATATAAACAAACACACACACAAACAACCTGGGTTTTATAACTCGATATGAGTTGTCCCCGCTTTCATTCTCGCGATGCCTTAATTGTGTTTTCAAATTGATTTCATGCAAAAAACAATTGTGTTTTTCTAATTTTTGGTGCTGTCAGAACCACTGCAAGGTAATTTTATGTAGTCCTGTGAAGTTTTGTTGAAATCGGTTGAAAAATGTAGGAAATCCGATCCAATATATAAATGTACAGACACACACACACAACCTGGGTTTTATAATAAGTATGATTATAGATTTTCAAAGAGTTAAAATGAGGAAAATCTTCAGTGCATTATTCTTGTTAATTGTTTACATTCAGACAGTATGTCTCAGCACAAAGCTCTAAGTATCTAATAATTGTAAATAAATTAATTAAATTAATTAGATCTCAACAAATACAGCCTAGGATTACTTATGAGCATTAAGTTCAAATTGTTATTAAATCTATTCTATTATTTTGTTTGTTTATCTCCAACTAGTAGACTTATACTGATTTACCTGTAATTTATGTAAGAATTTTTTAGACGAGAAATTATTATTATAGGCCTTTATCAGCATTACCATTATATTATAATTACTATGTGTCTTTATTATTATTATATACATTTATCAGCAATTTAATCATATTATCCTTAGCATATGCCTTTATGAGTATTATCATTATTATATTTCTTTATCAGCATTATTATTATATTATCATTATTATATGCTTTTATATTCAGACTAAGAATCTCACATTCATTGTTATACTGAATATGTTTCAACCATTGTTCCTTTCTGCCTGTTTTTTTAAGTGCTTGTCATGCTTTTTGGGATTTTGAATTGAATCCTTCATTCAGTTTTAAACATTGAACATGGAATAAGAATATTCTACTTTCATGCATTGAATAAAAGATTATGTTGAAAAATATCACAGAGACATTTTTTTTGTATAGTAATGTTTAACCCTGTACAGGGCCCAAGAGTCACTCGAGGTAGAGGGTTTAAAAGTAAGAGACACAGTTTATAAGAATATGTGGAGCAGTTAATGGTTAACTCTAGATTTGAACATGTTAAGATTGTAGTGATCAGGGAAACATCCACTTGACAGTTGGTTCCATAAAGCAGTGGATCATGGAAAAAAGCCGCTAGAGTGGAACTTATATCTCACCAGTGGAAAAGAAAGGGAACAAGTTTTGTTTACTTCAATGAGAATAGAATGGTAGGTCACAGCTGCAAAGGTTAGAACTGGTAGAACTAAGGAATGTAGTTTGTCTGAACACTTTCCATGGAAATAGTGATAGGTTAGCAAGAGGCTTGCAACATTACATTTGTAAGAAAGGGGTTGTAGGGTGAAAAATAATTCATCAACCACAAGGATGCGGAGATGCTTTTGGACTCTAAGTGGATGGTAAAGGGAAGACTGAGGAGTATTCAGTTTTCAGCCTGATTTGGATCTTATAAAGATAGAGGATATCTGGAGAAGTCAGGTAATTACTGGAGTGGTACAGAGAACCAACCATTTTTCTAGTATCTTTAGTTATGGATCAAATGCATGAGTTTCATTTGAGGTCTGGGTTGAGAAGTCCCAATAGATGCTCAAAGAATGGGGCTTCCCCGAGAGGATGGCTGTTCGTTGTAATAGGCAAAAATTCAAGGTAAACTCAGTAATTAATATCATGAGTTTGATTTTCGAGATATTGAATGTAGCCAGCCAATCACCCCCCCCCCCCCCCCCCGACTGAGCAACATGTTAAAGCTAGGTCAGTGAAGAGATCCACTGCCAGGCTTTGGGAATCTTGAGATTTGGAGGTGCATCAATATATTGTTGTATCATCAGCATAGATATCAGGGTAAGTCGACTGTAACCTTTTTTCCAAAATCAACTTTGCACAAGTCTAGATAGTTGAAACTTTATGAGATAAAAACTCACACCAAATTTTAGATTCCTTGCTTTAAACCCTCTGTGAGAAAAAACAACCAAAAATTAGAATTATAAAGCCATTCATTTTGGCAATAACTGATGGAAAAATGTTATTATTTCAAAAGAGAATAAAAAAAAAGTTTGCTATTTTAATAAATAAATTATATATTACATGGAATCTAATGAAATTCAAATATCTATATAGTCATATCATCAAAAATGTTCAGTGCAAGAACCTTTAGAAACAAAGGAAGATCTTAGTTGACGACCTAAGGTTTTTGTAAGAATATAACTATGTCTTGATCTATGTCTTGATTCAAGCCTGTGAACAACACAAGAAGCTTCTGATGTTAATTTCACTCCATTTTCAACATTCTGAGAATGTAAAGGAAAATCAAGGCATCTCTAGTTTTGTGTTATTTATAAGAGATGTGCTTGAATTTCATATACTGGAAAATTTTTTCATTTGTTTCAGGTTCACAAATTCCATTTTGGGACAGATTTTGATTAATTCTGATCAATATTATCAACAGGGCCACTGATATTGATAAATTCTACTTGTGGCAATTCATAATATACCCTTTCACACAATTTACCTAGTGGGCCTGTAAAAGCAGTTGGGTGTCTTCTTGTACCATCAACATAATTAAAAACAGCTCTGAATGGTAGCACATTCTGATGTAATGAACAGCCAATTGCATGTAATTTTCAATGGAGTTTCTTCTCCAGAGAATTTACAAGGCCTGCCGTACATCCAGCATTTGTATTTGTGCTATCCAAAAGAATAGCCTTAAGACTGTCTATCAAATTATTCCAAAACACTAAAAGCGTCTTCTGTTAGAAAACACCAGTGGCACCTGTTGTTTGAACTACTCTTTGAAACAGGTATCTTCCAGTCTCAGTTCTGTCTCTTGAGTAAATGATAAATGGTGTTCTGCATCCCTTTCTTTTATAGTTTAATGTCACAATTTTCCTCTATAACTTCTTTATAAAACAAAGTTTCTTTATTAATCTTGCCATCAACTCATAAACAGGCAAGATTTTTAATATCTCAGCATGTCTTTCATGTGTCATTATTTTATTGAGTTGGTGCAAAAATAATGTCGTTTTCTCACATATGTTAGTATGTGAGAAAACGACATTATTTTTGCACCAACCTAATATTTTAGCCTTTTCTCTATTTTTGACTTGTCCTGCATTAAAAAGGGCAATAGCCCGTAAATCCAAGAGAAAGGCATTAGCAGGAGATTTATCATAGCCCTTCACTACTCCATCCACATGACCAAGGAATGACATTATGTCTTCATGACGTTGACCATTTCTTCATTGCATTGCCACACACACTTCAATTTAAGTTCATTTAGTTTCATACTAAGCTTAATGACTTTTTTTAGTTCTTTTAGTGTTACAAATCTAGTCAGAAAACAATTTGTGAACATTTTTATATTTTCTATATTTTATAATACCTCTGAATTATTTGTCTTGAATTTTTCATACATTGATGAACCAGTTAATGTTTACACTCCCTTTCCATATGACCCAATGACTTCTCACTGAACCTGGGGTAGAGACGAGGAGGAGTTACATTCCCATTTATTTTTATCTGCCATCTGGATGCTAGTTGGGCTTCCCTATTCACTCTTACTACTGGCACTCTTGCCTTTATTAACTTCCAGCTACCACAGACCCTTGTCTTCAGGCATCTTACTTTGGCATTCCCAGCCTTTGCTACTTCTGGCTACCATGGACCCTTACTTCCAGCATTCATAGCCTTTGCAACTTCTGGCTGCCATGGACCCTTATCTTCTGGTACTCTTGACTGTTACTACTTCCAGCGACCACAGACTAACTTCCAGCACTCTTGGCCTTGCTACTTTCAGCTATCTCTTGTGACTCATTCCTTATAGGGGTGCACAGGACATGTTATATCATGCCCTCACTCCAGTGGGTCCACTACAGATGCTCCAAGATTAGAGGAAACATCTCCCTTATATTGCATTTTTCTTAAGACATTTTAATAAACTACACTGTCAATTTATATTTTGTAAAAATTTGCAATATTTCTTAAAAGCTTCATATTTAAATAAAAACAAAATGCATGCTGATATAACGGTATAAAGGCAAATAATAATGCACAAAATTTAAATCCGGTTCATTAATAAAAATAAAAAGTGAAACTTATGTTTTTTTTTGTCTTTAAATTTCTCTTTGAAATAAAATTAATTAACAGTTAAAATAAATTAGGACATGTTTATGATTTATGAGTGGTTATTGAATTTATTGTGAAAAACTTTTTATCTGAAAGAAAAAATTAAAAACAGTTTTTAATTGATAAAATAACCTGCAATTTGAAGATATCAATATTGCCTTTTAACTACTTTATTTTAAAGTAAAATTTATAACGCATGTTATTTCTTATAACATAATTATATGTGTATTATTTTATATGTTTATCATTACCTGTATTTTAAAGAAATATTAAACAACAGTTTTAAATTGATTTATATTCACTTTATTTCTTAGCATGGAATAATCCAACCTGGTTATTTATTTCAGTTAACACATCTCTGTTGCCTTGAGTCTCTTCTTTGAGAAAATCATCCAACATTCACTGCTGTAAAGAAGAACAGATGTCACATAACAGCTCAGTATTCTTTTCTGTTACCTAAGAATTTAAACACTGTGAGTATAACAACCAAGATGATCAGTTGGTTAGATGGTTGATTTTATGTTATGTCAACTCTTCTTGGTTTATTTAATGATGAATTTTGCATGGGGTACCCAGATTGGATCAACCTCATAAACTTTGTTAACCAATACCTAATAACAATGTATCTTAATCTAAAAAGAGTTCTCAGGTACGGATAATATCACAAAGCTAAGAAGGAAAAATTATTACATCATATATAATTATGGAAAATACTGTAAGGAGATGGAAAAAAAAAAAAAAATAGAAAACTCAACATTTGGAAATCTGCTTTAGAAATATTAATCTATATAATTGATTACAATTTAGTATATATATATTTTTAGCCATTTCGAAACAAAAATAATTATGAAATGAAACTTTGTGAACAGACTAGGTTATGTTAGGGTCGTTGATATTATGATGTTATACTCATCTGGGTTATTTAAGGTCAAATATTGAATGTGTCATCCAGTGAGGAAATGATTTCACTATGAAAATGAATCGCAAAGGTTTTTACTACAAAATACATAGGAAATGACTGTACTATAAAAATGCATTAGAAATTATTGGACTATGAAAATGCATTGCAAATGATTTTAGTAGGATAATGCATAGCATTTTAAAAATGTAGAGCAAATGATTTTGCTATGAAGATGCATTGGATATGATTTTACTATAAAAATGCATTGGATTTGATTTTACTATGAAAAAGCATTGCAAATGATTTTAATATTAGGTTGGTGCAAAAATAATGACGTAATAATGTCGTTTTTTGACGTATTTTTTAACGTCAAAAAACGACATTATTACGTCATTATTTTTGCACCAACCTAATACAAAAATGCATTGGAAATAGATTTAGGTGGGTTTGACTGACTTTACAACATGTCAATATTTGTTGGGTTATTTAATATCAAATCTTTATGGAATACACAGGGAGGATTGAATTCATTATTCAGTAATAATGGTCAATCAGTATAACCTAGATAACTATTACACCATGCTGAGGCGGCTCAACCAAGACAAGTCTACTCGTCTGAATCCATTTTTTATAAAATGTGATCGTAAAAAATTACATTTAAATAATTTTTCAAATTGCATTGGTATATTTTCTGCATGAGTAAGCTTGTTTTTTTATCTTTGTCATAGACCGTATTGTTTCATGTAAAAAAGAGCTCTGTATATTTAAATAATTTTTTAAAATACTCAGTTAATATAACACATACTATCAAAAATAAATTACAGAAATTTTACAATTGTATTGCTTATATTTTCTCCATGAGTAATCAAAGATTTTTATCACCACACCTAATTCTGTTGCTGTAAATAAGAAATAATTCTGCTTTTTAAATTTTAAATATCCAAAGAAATCTCACATTGAACTTGAAATAAAAATCAATATTTAACAGTTTGATTTTTGCTCCTTATTACTGATGGATTTATTAGGTACACATAAATAGAAAGGTGGCATAAAACAACAATGTCCAAAGGCTGTCCTAAGGGAGCTGGACACATCACCAGGATTTATAAGTATTTTTTAGTATTGCTGAAGGTATTGCTAACATTTTTTGTTGAAATTTACAAACTCTATGTTTCGTTCAGTTTTGCAAACCAATTGTTTTTGGGAAAAGTAATGAAAATTTATTGTACTAACTTATGCACCCTAGTAAAATCAGTTTTACTTTGTACCCCCTTACCTATTTGCACTTCTCCCCAAAATCTGGTTCCAATCAATCAATGTATGGTTATTTTAGATGGTGTGACGGATGGACTAATGAAAGTATTTTTTTATATAAATAGATAGATGCAGATGAGATTGTGTTGATAGCAGATACAGAATGAAAACTACAGGACCTCCTATACAAGGTAGTAAGAAAGGAAAGCAAGAAGAAAGGACTAAACATCAATTGTATGAAGACACAATTTATGATTGTCAGTATGAGATAAAATCCAAGATGTCAGCTACAAACTGGAGAGGTCAAAGTCAAAGAAGTAGAGAAATTTAAATATCAGGGAAATATTTTAACAGATGATAAAAAATGTGACACTGGAATCTCAAGTGCATTGGAATAACAAAAGTTACATGCTAAAATCTACAGAAGGATGTTGAGATTTCCCTAGATGGTGCATGTAAGAAATGAAAAAGACTTGAGAAAAATGGAAACAAAAACCAATTATACCCAGAATCAGAGATAGCAAAAATTTCTTGGACACATAATGAAGAAGGACAACATGAAGAATTTCTTACTCACAAGACATATTGAAGGAAAAAAGGGCAGGTGGAGACCACCTACCTGATGAGCTTGTGTCAATGGATGGTGGAACTGATGTGAAAAGAATGTCAAACTAAGAACTATAATGTACAAAATGTTGTGGGAGTCATGATTGTTCATGTATTGTAGGGACACGGCATATAGATGATTACTGACAAGCGATCTGATCAAATGTATTGGAACTGGTGCTATAAAAAGAAAAACACAAAAAATATCAAATTCAGCATTTAATCTCCTTCAAAGTAGTCCCCTTCTGAAGCCACACACTTTATTCAGCATTGTTTTCATTGATGGAAGCATTCCAGGAACTCCTCTTTTGAGATAGTGAGCCTCATCACATTCTCTTGGATTTCCTCCACATCTTGGAGTCTTGTTCCTTTCAAGTAGGATTAGATTTTTTGAATATGGAAAAAGCTGCAAGGGGTGAGATATGGGGAATACAGTTGTTGGACTTGAGAAATATTGTGCTTGGCCAAAATCTGCTGTACAAGCTGGTGCATTGTCATAGTTGAATTGCTGTTAACTGGACACTCCTTTTCTGAAGAACAGCATCCACAAATATCACATCATGGTAGTACTCCTTGTTTACTGTCTGACCAGATAGAGAATACTCATAATGAGCAACGCGCTTCTTGTTGAAGAAAACTGTCAACAGTGTCTTTATATTTCTTTGACACATTTGTGCTTTCTTCAGTCTCAGAGAGGATGGTATCATCCACTGCAAAGACGGAGCCTAGGTCTTGGGGGGGGGGGGTCATAGCCATAACCACACAATTTTTCACCTGTTATAGACTGCTTTCAAACAGTTTTTATGCTCCTTGACACAAGGTGATCCTACACCGCTAAAACCCAGTTTTCTTTTTGATCAACTGACAGCAGTTTTAGTACAAACAGGACAAACTCAAGGACACATGGCACAGTGGATAAAGGCATTAATTAGATCCAGTGAAAAGACCCAAAGAGTGGGAGTTTAATACTCGGTTAAGGCAATGGAGAACTTGGAGAGGGGAATTAACAGGAGATAACTGACAAATGACATCCATTAAACATGGGACGTGAAACTAGAGGAGTCTACCCCAGCGAGCGAAATAAAGGGTTCAGTTTGACATTCCAACCACCTGAAGAATGCCGGAGCATACAATGACTGAAACGTTGTAATAAATATGGTGACAAAGATGAGGACAATAGTCCGAATAATGTAAATAGTGTACATAATACATCATCTCAGAAATATAGACAGATACTGAAGGACAGACTCATGTCTCATACACAAGTCTTCAGTGAAAATGAACTGAACTGTACTATAACTAATGTTCACATCCTTCAACAACTAAAAAACAGTGATTCAACAGTTTTTCGGCATGCACAATTGCTATGTTTTCATCAGCTCTACTGGTTGTGTGTCTTCCAGAACATGACTCACTGTCAACATTTTGTTGACCATCTTGGAAATGTTTGAACCACTTATACACTCATGTCTAGTTCATACACTTGTCTCCATACATTTTCTGCAAATTTGCGTATGTTTCTGTATAACCAAGCTTTTTTGCAAAATTTAATGCATAGTCTCTGCTCATCGCCCCTACCTGTGTTGTGGTCAGATGACCCCACTCTATGCACTTTCCCCCCAAACACTGTCATAAACAATGGAAGTTTGCAAAATGTTATTTTCATGCATGACAAGGTTCAAGTTCAATCTGTCTACATTAGCTCAGTTACCATAGCAAAAGATCTGATACTGTTTTTTATCAGACATGATATATTCCATTATTATGGTAACTTGAGGCACATTTCCAGTATCATTAAATGATACCTCCTGTTGCTAAAATATCAGAATATCTCATTACTAACTAGTCAAGATCAGGCTGTGCAACTGATAAATGTGGAAAATCACATTAATTTTAAGTTAATCAATTAAAAACATATCAACCATTATGAATTAGCAATGACAGTTTCACTAGGTTGCAAAAATTCATAAAAGAGAAATCTCTTTGAATCTTAACAAACACAGCTGTAAATAGCTGTAAAGAACAAATTTATTAACACAAAAAATTAAGAGCAAGGACAAAGGAAAAAGGCAAGAAAAAAATTGCCATAAAGTTGATAGAAGGAAATAAGAACAGGAAGATAAAATAGCTAACTTGTTGTTTCTTACAGAGATTAAATTTAAGGAATAAAGGTGTGTGAACAGCTCATCATATACACACACAGTTAAAGTGTAAAAAGATAGCAGAATACTAAAGATTGTTATAATAAACGTTTAAGGCAAACAATATTAAGACCCAAAAACCACTCCTTCTGCTGACAAAAAGAGGGTTGTTGAGATTTAATACATATAGTTGTAACACTATATGATAAGTTTAACATACTTAAAATTTTAACAGACATTTAACAATTTCTAGCACTTTCAGATGAAATTCTGTATGTGAATTATAAGAACTGAGAACATTTTTGTTATAGGACAAGACAAATTGAGGACTACTTAACAGATGTGCAGCTGTCACTGACCCAGGCTTAGTTTTTACTGACATTGTCATAAAAATTTTAAATTGCCCTATTTGAATTCTGTCCAGTACCTGCTGATCTCTTATTTCCAACCCTTGACGGGATTGCCTATCAACACTGCTATTTGGAACCAATCAATTTCATTTTTTATTGCTGATAATATTTTTCTACGTTGAACAAGAAGGAAAAGGCAAGCTCCTTAGATAAGTATTCTACATGAACTGAGTTAATGTAGAATATTTTTTCTTCAAAATTTATCTTGAAGCTTTTAGATGATGCACCACAGTTCAAAAGTAGTAAATAGCTGAATGATTGCAAAAGTAGTAAATAGCTGAATGAATTTCAAAGACGCTTTTAAGATTTCCCTAATATTGTACAAAAAAATTGGACTGGGAAACTTTGCATCAAACTTATACACAGTAACTTTTAAAACCGTAATAAGACTAAGATAATTTTCCAATTCAAGTTCTCTAACCATTTTATTTATTTTAAACATTTCACCGGAAGCAAGGCATTAAAGCCACTATGATGCAAGATGTTGCTGAGTGAGAAAGAGAGAGAAAACAATTAAAGAACAGAAATTAAGAAGACATTAAGAAGATAATGAATGAAATTGCATTAAAGATTTTGAAGATCAGAGTTAACTGGAGTTCCATGCAAGTGCA
This sequence comes from Acanthosepion lycidas, assembly GCA_963932145.1. Classification (NCBI taxonomy): domain Eukaryota; kingdom Metazoa; phylum Mollusca; class Cephalopoda; order Sepiida; family Sepiidae; genus Acanthosepion; species Acanthosepion lycidas. The sequence goes on from OZ010575.1 coordinate 54,413,089, forward strand.
AGAGAAGAAACAGAACAGAACTTACAGCTGCATCTAGCTATTCCAATGGTAAAATAATAAGACCTTGCCTCCAATCTAGTACTGCACTTAAATTCATAAAGTCTATTGTAGTGTAGAGGAAAGTTCATCAGAACTATCATCACGAAAATATTTTATAGAAAAGGCACAGGGAAGCTAAGTCAAGACAGTGGGAAAGTGACTGAAGCCAAAATGCCAGGTCAATTTCCTTTATTTAATGTTTACTAGATAAGTATAATTCATGAAGGGCTCAATGCTAGCCAGGATACATAAGTTGCTTTATTTTTGGCATCATGACCGCTTCCATTCCATCAATTAATAGAATTAATGAACTGTCACGTATCCATCAATGTTGTTATTGATTCTATTATTAGTGAATCTATGATATATTAAGTGTCAGAAAATCTCTTATTTCTTATGTATAATGAGTGACTGAACTGATAAAAATTCTAGATCTATAAAGGGATTTTAAGATGTCTACTTGTAAGTCAGAGAACTTTGGTTGATCCTACAAAAGATGAGAGTCGAGAAATCAATAAGCTAATTTTAGAGAACCTGTGAACTATTAACACACCAGATATCAATGGGTGAGCATTTAAAATCTGTATACTAAAATCCACACTTCAATATAGTTTGATGATCAGTAAACTGTCCTAGCAGATCATTACTACTGGAGTGTAATCCTCATTGGGTACTCAACATTTATGTCTTTGTACCAGACTAAACTTTTTAAATATGTGAACATTGCAGCATAATGATTAACAAGTGATCTAATTGATCATCATTACTGGAATTAATATAATCTTAATGGGTGCTCAATATTTATGGCCTTGGATCAGGTTAAAATTTGTAAATATGTAGACATTTCTAGATGGTATAATGATTAACAAGTGCTTCATAGATCATTATTACTGAAATGGATGCAACCCTCTTGAGTGCTAAATATTTATGGCCTTGGATCAGATTGAAAATTTGTGAATATCTGGCCACTTTGATAGATTGTAATGATTAACAAGCTAGCCTAAAAGATTATTATTGCTGAAATGAATATTATCCTTGACATTTATGGCATTGTATCTGACAAATCTTAAATATTTTGCTATGATGTTATGAGGAGTAAGTTTGACATTCCTTTTCTACATTTTAAATGTTGGACAGAAAAACTATCTTGCAACTGGGTAGAGCTATCATTCCTGGAGAAAGCCTTTTTTACCTAGATTCAATATTTACTCAGCTTATTGTAATACAATACAAGAAGATATGAGGGAAATGTGAGATTGGAAGATACATTCAAATGGAAATGGTCTGCCTGCCTTGAACATGTTTGAAATTCTTTCTCTTATGTAGGCTTAAACACTAACCACTGACACCAAGAGAAAGCATGCAAGAGATACAAGCACAAAGATAATCCTGAAACCAATTCATGCAACCATAGAGAATAACAAGAGTTCAGTTTATACAAGAATAAAAATGCCAGATGTATGTCTAGACTCAGTAAGGTAGATACAGTTCCAGTTTACACTAGATTCAAAAAGGCAGATATAAGTCCAATTTAAAGTAAAAAAGGTAGGCTTTGGTTCAGTTTAAACTTAAATAAGGAAATTTATATATACGTCCATATAATGCTGTCAGGTTTACACTAGAGTCAAGGAAGATATATTAGGTTGGTGCAAAAATAATGACGTAATAATGTCGTTCTTTTGACGTTACGTCAAAAAACGACATTATTACGTCATTATTTTTGCACCAACCTAATAGATCCAATTTACTCGAGTGAAAAAGGTAGATATAGATATAAATTAGAATAAAGTAGGCATAGGTTGAGTTTACACTAGAGTCAAAAAGGTAGGTATAGTTCCAGTTTACTATAGTCAAAAAGCAGACATGTGTCCGATTTACACTAGAAACAAAAAAGTATGTATTAGTCCAGTTTAAACTTGAATAAAAATCCCAACATAGAACCCTAGTCAAAAAGGTAGACATAAGTCTGACTTATAATAGAGTAAAAAAGGTAGACAGACATCTAGTTTACACCTAACAAACAAGGGAGAAATTAGCTGTGAGGGCAAGTAATCCCTTCATTTTTAAATTACTTCTTAGTAGCACTTTATATATATATATATATATATATATATATATATATATATATATAAGTAAAACCTCGAATTAACAGGTGCTGATTTAACTTTAAAACTTTTCCAAATTTATTTGAAGCTATATAGTAACTTAAAAATAAAATACATATATACTGTATTTACAATAATTTTGTACTGTACTGTATTTTTTTTAGTCCACAAAAAATGTGCTTCAAATTAATAGACAAATGGCTTTAAAGGACATCTCCATCAGTGTGTGTATACAAAAATGTATAAAAAATATAGGTAAATACATAAACTATTTCATTTTAATGTAATGTAATAACAATAATAATAATTCACAAAATGTTCTGAGTTAATTAAGTAGATAGAACATTACACTTATCTGTGTCATTCATGATTTTCCTAAAAAGAATTATCTATCAGGGAAAACCATTTTTAATCTTATTTTCTTTTCTGTTATCAGACATATAGGGATTATCTCTAATGCCAGCATTCATGGTTTTTTCTTCTAAGTGTTTTCTTTTATCTTTTCATAAATGCTGAGTTTTGTGAAAAACATATTTAGACTGATAACAACCAAATCTGTAACTTCTTTTGTTAGAGATTTAGAGATTCCATAACAAAAGCTCATGATGAATTCTATTAATAATATTTCCATATATATATATATATATGGTTCTCATGATACAATATAAAAAAGCAATAATCTATTTAAATGTACTATAAAAGTTATGTTTATGGGCTCATATTCACAAAGAAACTTATCTTCTAGTTGCATATCTATGTATACATAGACAGATGTATGTTTTTTTTATCACATTTTTTTTATTAAATTCAAGTCAACTGACTAGGGCTTTTCATGTTTTATGTCTTTTTTCAATTTGTATAAGAGTATCTAATTTATAAAAAAAAAATCCAATTTATAAAAAAACTGTCCAATTTTCAAGTAATTTTTTTACAATTACTGGATATTATCAAGATTTTCCTTTTCTTTGTTGTTATTATCACAATGTTTCATTGGGGCCTCCAGTCATTATTAGGTGTTTGCTGATTCAGGTAACCCTATGGAAATTTCAAACTGTACTCTTTATGTATGAGGGTAGATAGTTCTTATTCTGCTGTTAATCCCTAGGGATAGCAACCAGATTATATTTCAGGATACAAGTTCTCCAATCTGGTTTGACTGCTGGGACAATAATCTAGAGGGTTAAAGTGTTGGTTTGTGAACTGAGTAATGGTGATTCAGTGGAAAATGGTACAAGATATAACAGAGCATTACTACGCACTAAATGATTTATTCAAAATGAAACAATAGAAAACAACTACATATTTCCCAAAAGGTTCATGGATAATAAAAAAGAAGCTGTGGAGATCCATTTACATACTGAATGGCTATTGCATTTAAAACAAAATTTAATAACTGAATGTATGAAAAGTGGATGAAGTTTAGTGCACAAAATATTTTGCTGAATGATGCTCCATGGTGAGTTGAGTTTGTTGAGAATGATACTTTAGTTGACTCAGTTGAGTCCATTGAGAATCATGCTCCATGGTCAGTTGAGTCCATTGAGTATGTTGCTCTATGGTCAGTTGAGAATGATCCTCTATAATGAGTTTAGTCAGTTGAAAATTAAAGGAAGATGTTATTTGAGAATAATCTATATTACAAGATTTGGGAGATGGCCAACATAATTAAAACATCCAAATCGACTGTTGAAAATCATTGACTATTTGGTAAGTCTTCTGTATCAACAAAGAAAAAAATCTATTGAACCATTTTTCTATATACAATTTCCTGCTTATATACAGTAAAAAAATGTTTTTAAATAATGTGTGTGGAGTATAGAATTTTAAAGGTGTATATAAATATATTCAGAAATTATATAAAACAAAGCGGGAGGAGGAAGAACAAGGACAAGAAAAAAAAATTATTTGTATTGAAAAAAAATTAAATAACAAAAATAGGCTAACAAGTTATCACTACTTTTGCTGTTCAGAGCCATTTGAGGATAAAACACATAAATATGTGCACAATGACTAAGAAATGGGGATGAAAAAAACGCAACCAGTGAATCAGCAGTATATATCACAGACAGATAACATTTACACCTAGCTGTGTACAAAGAGAAGGCTGCTTATACTCATTATAAGTGCTATTTTTTTTAACAAATTCCAATAGGTAATGAAACTGGATACACTGTTGCTATATTGAAAGTTAAATACTACAGGGAAAGTAAAATGAAAAACCACTGCTTTGTTTAATACTCCCACATGGATGCTTCCCCAAATGCTACAATCTTAGGCTCTTTATGTCAAGGATCAGTTGTTACCTTTTTTCTATCTCTGTCTATAAAAGGCAGGATGTGTGTGTGTGTTTGTAAAACACACACACACACACACACTGCTGTTCGTTGAGAATAATACAACGAAATTGTATATAGAAAAATGGTTCAATAGATTTTTTCTTTGTTGATACAGAAGACTTACCAAATAGCCAAACTATGTGTCAATGATTTTCAACAGTCGATTTGGATGTTTTAATTATGTTAGCCATCTCCCAAATCTTGTAATATAGATTATTCTCAAATAACATCTTGCTTTAATTTTCAACTGACTAAACTCATTATAGAGGATCATACTCAACTGACTATAGAGCAACATACTCAATGGACTTAACTGACCATAGAGCACCATTCTCAATGGACTCATTGCTGAATGCACAGCCACAATTATTGACGGATTTCCACCAAAATTTACATGGACATGCTCCAAGTTAGTGGGAAGGCCAAGACCAACTTTGCATTTCCCAACTCCCATTGACAGTGGAAATAATTGATTTTTTCATGCTCCTATGGCAGTTTTCATGTAGTTTGCAGCCATTTTGTACTGGCCAGAGTGAGAGCCAATAGTTGGCTGCCACGAATAGGC
>OZ010575.1:54423133-54448133 GCA_963932145.1 Acanthosepion lycidas
GAGTATTTGAAAGGGACTGCCAGTCAATGATTTGACAGGTGCATGTGTGTGTAGAAGCAAGTGGAGGATATTTTGAACATTTGTTCTAAGTTGCTACGTTGAGGTACAATGATGGCCTTTTGGACATATGCTTATATTGACATTTTACCTTGTTTTGGTTTGAGGAACCTGCCCCCAAACTTTGTAAAATTATTTCTGACACCATATATAAGGGGAGTGTAACGGTTATCAACACAGAAAATGAAATGAACTGTTCTGGCTGATTCCGTTTTGTTCCTTTTGCACTAATGTCATTGGACCAGCTATGGATTAAATGGCAGGGCATACTGGGCCCTCTCCAAGTGGATGGCAACCAGTTTGGAAGAAAATCACTGAATTCAAACCTAGAGTGTTTATGGCACTCTCTATACCATTTCTCTTCCAAAATGAAGCTAGTAATTGTCATTTGAGCAAACTGGGAATTTTCATCTATTATGATGAATGGTTGTTCACTCAAAGAGGTTCTTGCCTTATGGTCAAATAATTTTGAAACATTGGTTCCCATAAAATTATCAAAGTTAAACAATGTTGAGCCTGTTCAGCACCTTGGGAATACCAGGTGCTGTATGCTTGGATGTGTAGGTGGTGTAATGGATAATGGCTCTGAATTGTTAATTGGAGAGCTGAGTTCCAATTTCAGTTCAGTTCATTATATTAACTTACATGCAAATATCCTTGGGAAAGGTATGAATCCACTTTTTCTCTCCCAGATATAGGTTAATTAGTAAGACTTGTAACACTAAATCATTATTATCCAAAAAATTAAAATTATTACAATCTGAAAATATTTTCTGGCTTTAAATAACCAGCAAAGTGTTGATAAACCATAGAAAATAAATGAATCAATCAAAGAAGCTCATTCTCTTGAATGGCTGTAACGGCTTAAGTTGATCCCAGTCCTGAAGTGGAACTCATACACTGTTCATTGCTAAAGATGTTGGAAAAAAAGATGGTTCCTTCTAGTAAGAATTTAACACCTGCCATACTTTATCTTTACAAGAATCCAGAAGAGATCCAAAATGGAGTAGTGCTGGAGCTGTACAGTCCTCACTTTCCACTGCTGATAGAGTTTTTGTATTTCCAATCTCAAACCCCTATCCTACAGATGAAATATTGTACACCTCTCAATACTGTATGGCTATTTCCATGGCAAATGTACAGATGAGCTATACTCCTTAGTTCTTCCAGTCAGAATTTCACTGTAAGACCTGCTATGCCATGTACACTGGAATGGGTCATTTCAATTTCTGTTGTATTTTATCAGTAAGGCGGCGGCATTCAGACAACTTTTTTTTCAAGAACTGCCACTTTATAGAACAGACTCCCAAGATCACTTCTCTGATCACTTCAATCTTAACCTCTGCAAGTCTAGGCTCAACTATAATATTTCCTATATATCCTCATAAACTGCACTTCTTACCTCCTCCTCTTATACTAGACAACAAACTCAACCTGTAACCCTCTTCATTGAGTGGCTATTAGGCCTTGTACTGAGTGAACAATTAGTTAAAAACAGAATTTGAACATTCTAATGGTCATATTAGCCATTTCCTTAGGTTGAAGCATTTGGCATTCATTGATAAAACAGCCAGTGCTTCAGCTGAAATTTATGAAATCTTCCTGTCAAAACAATTTTTCAGAAAAACAGGTTTTTGAAATTCACTGTTACTGCTGTTTCCAGTGTTGATGGCGTTTCTTTCCTAACATTTTGTTTGAAGGCCACCGGAACAAACATTTTGATCATGTCATGTCTCTTTGAGTTACATATGCTATCCATTTTAGTTGTTGCTGCTGTTGAAAGTCTTCAAGTTATGTGGTTACTATTATTTGATGCAGTTCTTCATTTGCAATTTTGTAGCACCAACCCACAAGGCAAAACCAAATACTTCAATAAAAAGTTAATAAAATCACCTATAATAGAACAAATAAAAAACACAAGATAAGTCTTTGAATCCTTTACATTTTAAGATAATGACTCTTCTTCTCAATAACAGTCAGTAATCTATTATCCATTGATTTTGTTAATTCTTTTACTTTAGCAGGTTCAGTTTACAACATGGTAGTTTTAATTGCTTCCCAAAGGTCTGCTTTGCTGTTATATTGTTTACCACCTTCATATAATTTCAACTTCAAAATTGACCATAGATTTTCGATCGGATTCAAATCAGGACTTAATGGTGGCCATTTCATTATCTTCTCTCCTGTAAATCTTTTATACTCAAAGAATTCAAGGGTAAGCTTAGGTACTTGAAAAGTAGCATTGGCATGCATAAATACACATTTTCACTTTGAAACTGTGAGACTGGGACTTATACCATGCAAAAAAGGTCTTGTTCATAAAATTGCAATAGTACTGTTCAGTTTAACTCCTTCATCAACTTTGAATGGCCCAATAATGGTTTGGTCAACAATTTCATTCCATATCATAACACTACCACCTCTTTCTTGCCTTCTTTTAGCCACAGGCATATCTCAATTGGATAAAATCCATCCTTTGGCTGATCTATAAGGTCTGTCAAATGTCACTCAAGATTCATCCATGAAAATTACTTTAGAAAAGTCAATTTTCATGTATTTCTTGGTCCAATTTTGATTCTTCAAAATATTGCTTTAGTGAGAGTTGTTTGTCAAGGAGATTTTTTTTCAGTTCCTAATTCAAAAAGTATTCTACACCTTTTGTTCTTCTTAACTCCCTCAATTTCATCCTTTTCAAAGATCTGAGTGCTGATCAAAAGTGGTTGTTTCACTATAACTTGCTTTAGTTTACATTCATCTCAAGGAAGCAAGTTCTTTAAGCCTTTTCCTTTGTTTTGAGTTCTCAAGTTACTTATATTTTCAACAGCCTTCTTTATTGTTCAATGATCTCTGCATAGCTACTTTGATATTCCCAATGTGGACATTCTCTCACTCAATAACTTTGAAATTTTCTGTTTTTCAGCAGTTGTTGCATCCTTCCTTTTACCCATGTTTCAACATATATTATGGACAAAAAGAAAAGTAGAGTTTATTAAATTTCAGAGGTCTTAAGCTAATATTAGTTTAATGCACATATTGACTTCAGTCAATCTATTTTCATAAATTCCAAATGTCTCAAAAACTATTAAAAATGGCAGAAAATTTAGTTAAATATTTTACTAAGAGTAGAAATAGACGAGTTTAAATCTGACAGAACTTTTTGAGTTATTAAGGTTTATTTGATTTGCATAAAACATCAGACAAGCTGTATACATGATATAAACGATAAGTAAAAAGGATAAGAAACCTTCATATGTTTTGTTTTTTCTTGTCTTTGGAAAAACTATTCATTATTTGTTTTACCTAATTTTTTTTTCAATTTCTTGAAACTTCAAAATTGTATCTTTTTGCAGAATTACTATTTGACTCCATTGGATTTCTCTTCATGAGGATGCATGAAAACTAATGTTTATTCAACTAAACCCTGATCTTTAGAGGAATTGCAAGCTAGGATAACTGATGTGATTGAAGGTGTTACTGAAAATCAGCTGCAAAATATTTTCCAAGAATTACAGAATCACATTACTCTTTGTATGCATGATAGTGGAGATGTTGAAAATTAACAATCCCAATAATAAGGTTGACCCAAGCCTTGTAAGTAAAATTTGGTAGACAGAACTCTTGTGGGCCGTTGATAGCTGCGCTAGCACACAGCCACAAGTCATCGTGACTGAGGGCTTGAGCGTGCTGACGTTGTTCAAATTGTTGATCACACTAGACAGCATGCTCTCTCCCAGAAACTGTAACTAAGGTCTGTTCAGCATAATTGCTGTATAAACCACAGGTGGGCTCTGTGGGTGTTGAGCAAACACAAATGTACCTGAGCAAATATTTGCAATAGGTATTGGCTAGCTGCCCTAGTGGATGTGTATCCTCGAATATGAGTGACCATATATATATATATATATATATATATATACACACACACATACATAATGGACTATTATCATTTTTGATATATGAGGGTCAAGTAGCTCAGTTCTTAAAACCAACACCCAGACTACCCACACATATCATTTGATTATAGTGGTGAAGGCTTGTCTAGAACTAACCACACTTTTTGGAAGAGCTGAATATAGAGAACTGGTGCACCATATGCAACAATGTCCCCAAATGACCCTCTGCAGGTTTTGAATTTAGAGTTTTCCTTCTAGACCATTCATGACTTAAGGCTATAGAACCCAGTCAGGAGTGAGAAGAAATGGATTCATACCTTTCCCAAGGTTATCAGCAAGTAAGTGAATGTAATAAAATTGAATGGAATTTGAACAAGGCTTTCCGATTCTACAATCTAAGCCACTATCCATTATCCCACCGTGCCTATATATATTTAAAATTAGTTCTTACATGCAAGAGCAAGAGAGAGAATTCTATTGCATCAGTGTACACCATTTTCTTTTTTTAAATAAAGTACTTTAGTCTTCAACCTGTCCATTAGCAACTTTTTCAAATGTATTTTCTCACACAACCCTCATCTTTATAAAATTACATTTATTTTGTTTTCACAGAAATTTTTCAAAATTTCTTTTCTCAAAGAAATGTTTCCAGATATGGACACCTGCACCACATTCACATAAACGAAAAAAAAACAAAAAGAAAAACTCCTGCGTACAACCTGAAAACTTGAGTCATATTCTTAAATAGCCTAATCAGATCACAACTTTCATATGGATGTCTTTCCTGGCACCAAATCTGTTCCGAAATATCTAAACTGTCAGCTGTATAGAACCACTTTCTAAGATCAATGGTGAAAAAAGTCTTTGAGCGAGTGAAGGCTGGGTGTCTTGACAAAGACCCTACTTCTTTGAATATTGTGGATTGGCACTCCAGAAACAGAAACAAAGAACTGTAACAAATAACAGAAACCACATCATTTGAGAACTATCAACAGCCACAACAGCTAAAGTGGATAGCATAGATAACTACAAGAGAAAATATTGACATAATCAAGAAGCAGATATTCCACACTATTTCAAATAAATGGTTAGAAAGGAAACCCACATCAATACTGAAAAGAGCTATAACAGCTACTGAGCTTGAGAAAACTTATTTTCCAGAAAAATTGTTTTAAGAAAAAGATTTCAGAATTTTCAACCAAAAGCAGTACTAACTAGCCACTCGGTCAATGAATGCCAAATGTTTCCTTATATGGAAACAGCTAATATTACCATTACCATTTAGCTGAAAGGTGGTATAAGGTCATAGGAATTCAGCGAAAATAGTTTGATGACTCAGCAATAAAGATGCAATTTATATCAACAAAATGCTTTGTTAGAAAATTCTGGAAAATTTTGCCTCAACCTAATATGATGTGCAGTGAGCAGAATGAAGAAAGAACGAAAGATATCAAAAGATCAGATGCTATAAAAAGTCAGTGATGAACAGGTAAAGAGAAAGAACTCTGTTTCCTTGATAACTTAACTGAAGAAGACCTGAACAAGCTTTATCAGAAACTTGCTTGTCTGCTTTAAAATATCCTTTTTTTGTTTTGCTTCAGATCTGAGCATCAAATTCTCAGCTCTTATCAAAATGAGAACTTTAGCTCTTGTGAACACTGTATTCCTCTTCTTTATTTCAGAGTAACAGGCGGTTATCTTTGACACATAGTAAGAATGCTTCCACTGGACATCATCCTGCAAGAAAGCGAGTTCTTTCAACAACTGAATTAACAGCCAGATATCACTCTTATCATTGTCAATCTCTTCACCTGAATGTTGATAATAAAACAGCATCAGTAACTCTTTTCACTAAAACAAGCATTAGACATGTTCGATAGGTTTTATTCAGTGTTAGAATAAAGTGAGAAAGGAAGGGAGGCATATCATTGGATTGAACAGGAGGAACCATTTGTTTGCAGTGTAATATTCACAAGTTTAGACTTGAATATTCTTCCATATTTTGTCATACATATGTGAATGCATGTCTGTGTTGCTTATACAAGGACACATATTTGTATATTTGGATACAAACATATATCTACACTTGAAAACCTGCTCATAAAAGGATACATGGCAAAGAGCTAAAAGCTAGCATATTCTTCAATTAATGTTTCCACACTCACACACACGTATGTCTGTGTGTATATATATATATATATATATATATATATATATATATATATATCTAATGTCTGTATATATATCTAATGGCCTGATGAAATACACAAATATGAATAATCAATACATTCTAATGAATAGAAAGCATTTATTTTTCACACATATTTCAATCTTTATTTTTCAGCTTAATTTTTTTCATTTTTGCTAATGCACATGATTCATTTATGAATCGGTAGCTACATCAAATATGTCGAAGGCCTTTTGAGGAAAAGAAAAGCATTTATTTTAAAGAACCAATCATATTTTTCAACTTAATCTCTTTCTTTGTCAGTGTACTTAACCAATAATTCCATAGATCAAACATTATATGGTGAAACTTACAGATGAAACTTCACCTAGCAACAGTGATCCACACATACACAGAGAAACAAGTTTTGTTAAAAACGACTGATCCTTGTGGACTGCTTGGTATTAATTGTGTATTTGAGTAGCAATCTCTCTTTTATGCAAGTTTTGTTAAAAGGGTCAGTTGTTTTTGTGAAACTTGCATGAAACAGGGATTGCTGCCCAAAATACACAATTATTAACTTGCATTACCTGGCAGCCAACAAGGATCAGTCATTTTTAGCAAAAATTGTATAAAAGAATGGCTGCTAAAAAATACACTATATCAAATACTATACCAAATACACAACATTATTTTTGCACCAACCTAATATTTATATTAGGTTGGTGCAAAAATAATGTCGTTTTCTCACATGTTACTATGTGAGAAAACGACATTATTTTTGCACCAACCTAATATATCAGTGGTGACCCCAGGGGCGGGCTTGTTGGCCTTAGCCTGAGTGAGTCAACATTCAAGTATATATACTTCAAGGCAACAAAAATCTTTCATAGTGCATCGTTTTCATTCTTGACTTCAGCTGGATCCAAAATTAATTGTTTTAAACCAGTGCCTCAAAATATTGACTGAAATACATTTCATTGATATTGTTCATAATAAAGAAAAAAGAAAAATAAATGAAGTAAAATGAAATTAAATTAATGTCACTAGTTGGGCTGCATAGACCTTAGCCTTATCAGAGTAGAGACATACTTAATAGTCAATGTATTTCTCGCTTTAATTTTATAAATCTTTTAACAATTTGTAATGACTTGTATGCCCTGTTTCTCAAAAACACATTTTTATTTCAACTTATTATTTATAAATGTCCATTTTAAATCATTTTTCGATACAGTGGAATGTATTGATTGAAAAAGTGCAAATTAAATTTAACCCAACTTAAAGTCAGTGGAAATCAAAGAAAGTGGTATCCTTAACTGGAAATTTGGGGTGAGGAGTGTGACTGGGATAGTGTTGAGGAAATATGATATCAGTCAACTATTCCTATCTCTAACATCAGTGACTTGATAACCAGGCTATGAAATAATGAAAAATGGAAATGGGCAATAAACAGACAAACATATAAAAGGCTTTCTCCTCACTCTTTTTTCTTATATGCCTAGAAATCTTTTTTTAAATAAATGTTTTTTTTCTTGTAGAATTATTACAATTAATATTAAAAAAACCAAAAATGTTTTTTTGAATTTCATGCACATAGATTTTAAAAATGATATAGTCAGTAAAGGAATCATTTTAGCATTTAAGTTATACCAATGGTATATTTTGTTAAAGATTGTCGTAAGCCTGGCAAATATTGATGACCTAGAGTCACCACTGACACACACATTTATTAGGTTGGTGCAAAAATAATGACGTAATAATGTTGTTTTTTGACGTATTTTTTAACGTCAAAAAACGACATTATTACGTCATTATTTTTGCACCAACCTAATAATGTATATATATATATATATATATGCAATCCCTCTTTTATGCAAATTTCATTGAAAATGATTCACAAGGTGTGGTGGTTAATTTTTTTTTTATATAATTTCTCATGTGTTCATATAATTTTTTTCATTTCAGGACATAAATTATATAAAAATTGTCCAAATGTTTCCCAAGTGCTTTCGGCTATACTTTTAGCCATTATCAAGGATGAATTTTTTTTTACTTTTAACTGAATATATGCATTGTTTTATGTATATATCTAGAATTATAGGAATATTTTATTTTCCAAACACAGTCAGTACATTGTGGCTGTGTTCATAGTTGATATCATTGAATGTTGGCTTCTTTTTTATTAATAATATTTCTATTATTTTTAGCCTTTTGTGAATGTGGATGATTCTATTATATTTGTATTATCAACATGTTACAAATAGTTTGGTAGATCTCAATGTGTATTTAAATGAGGCCAAATATTAGAAGATACTGAGGTCAACACTGTGTAGAAATAGTCTATTTCATGCTTGTTCCACTTTGAATGCAATCTTCAGGCCATGTGTGTTAGATGGTAGGTCAACTATTTATCTCTGCTACTCAATGGGGCATTATGGGTAGCAAGGTCAGATATTTCCAGCTTACTGTGTTAACTGGTATTGGATAGGTGAATAGTTAGATTATTCTAAAGGCTATTGAGTAGAAATGATTATAGGTCAGAATGTGGTTTGTTAACTTATTATTTATTATTTATTACTTAGGGTATTTTGTATTTATTCATTAATTATTTGTTGTTGATTATTGTTATTAAATTTCTTTAATTGTACTTATGTGTACATTTGTACAATTTTTTTGATTATTTATTTAGTTAATTTTTTACTTCATAATCAAGTATTAGGTTGGTGCAAAAATATTGTCGTTTTTTTAACATTTTTTTTAACGTCAAAAAACGAAAATATTTTTGCACCAACCTAATAAATAGGCAAATAGAACCTTGCTTGATTGTGAAGCATTCCGTAGCTGAACAGTCAAAGCATGCCAGATTAGATGATGGTTCCTCCTGCAAAAAGGGATACAGGTTCAAATCCAGCTGGTATGCACATACTTTTTTTTTATTAAGTTTATTAAGTGCACAGGCCAGTAAATTAAATAAATACTGTTTAAATAAAACAGAAACTCTACTCAAATACAGGTATCAACTAAAAATAATGTTTGAAGTGATAAAAATATGAACAATAGAAATAAAATCGACCAGTTCTTTAGAAATTGCTTTGTTTAAGAGTTGTGCTACCAGTGAAGAACAAAATATATATTTATTATTAGTACAAATTTTAGCACTGTTATTATATGCCAAGAACTGTTTTATTACCACCAGCACACACACATATATATATATATATATATATATATATATATATATATATGTGTGTGTGTGTGTGTGTGTTTATATAAAGAAATGTGTAAAAAGTTCTTGACCTAACCAAATAATCAAATGTCAGAATTCTTTTGAAATCGCTTTATGTTTCTGTGTGTATACATATATACACGGATAGACAGATATAAGATTTATTTATTTATTATTCACCGTTACATTAGAACATGTACATATTCACTACAAAACTCTACATCTTGTTTCAACAGTAAGTGCTCATTATCAGGGATAGAGAAAATAAAAATATAAAAATATAAAATATAAAAGGGAACACTGAGTGACGACAGTCTGTTTCATGCTTGAATGCAATCTGAAAACCATCTGAAAATTTAAAGATTGCATTCTAGCATGAAATAAACTTTTGCCACTCAGTGTTGACGTAAGTGTCCACATATATTTTCATTAAGAAATGACTGTTAATCTTTTTGGTATTTATTTCCATATTGTTAACAGTATAAATGCCCACCAGATATCTCTGAACTTCTATCTTCTTTTCTTGGAAATTGATCAATGATAGAACAATACACACAATTTCAGCAAGTCCTTGACAACATTGCTTTTCTATTCTATCTAATAAATTATATTTAAACAAAGGATTGCTGCCATAGTATAAAATGTTTGTACAGGGTACAGCAGAAATACCTCCTACATAATGGTAAAGTGAGATGCAGATGCCATTGTCACTAAATAAACACTCTAATAATTTGCTGATATTTTTGTTATAAATTCTCAATATATATATATATATATATATATATTATATATATATATTAGGTTGGTGCAAAAATAATGTCGTTTTCTCACATAGTAACATATGTGAGAAAACAACATTATTTTTGCACCAACCTAATACTTTAATCATATGTTTAGGTTTTATTACAATTAAAATTATTGCTTTTTAAAACAAACATTGCCAAGGTAGTTAAAAATAATAGTGGTGTCAATGGAAAAACAGTCTTTTGTCATTTTTTTTTGTGGGCACAATGGTCCAAGTTTGCCTTCTTTCATTTGTTTTTATTGAAGTTTTCCTGTTTCTTAATATTTTACTTAGCTTTTAGAAGGCATCCATTCCTATTTCACCGTGCCTAAGAATTGGAACCATGCTTGCACCTTTTCGACAACAATATTATCTATGTGGAAGTGCTTTCTGGATTTCATGTGCTGTATTTTATGAAATACATCAGTTATGCTGTAAGTAAAATTTCATGAAAAGTGACACAGGTTTTCTGGTCTGTCATAAAATAGCATTTTAGATAGAATTACATTTTTTAGTATTTACCTTGTATCTCTGATTTTAAAATAGACAGTAAAATTGCCGTTGGGTTACAGACAATCTATTCTTCTTTTTTTTTTTGGAAACGTATATACATTTTGAATAAAATGTTTGCAGACAGGAGAAAGATGCTAGTTTCAATGAATAGAGTAACAGATAGTGAAATTGGGGATTTGTTTCATTTTAGATATAAAAACACAGAGTGACAAATTTTTACCTGTGATTTGCCATGTAGACTCATAAGAGAAAATTATGTTTCTTCAATAGACAAATGTAACCATGCCATTTATTTAATAGTTATAATTACAAAACATGATGGTAATCTATAGATTTTAGAATAAGAGTTGGAGAATAATTGTTTAATTCCATTTTGATTATCATATAAACAAATCAAAAAATCTAATAATGTCATGTAACAATTTTATAAAAATTCATACAATGGGCAAATTAAAAACAGTGAAACTAGACTATTATTTTTCATGCACTGTCGGAAACAAGGGAGACATAAATTTATAAGAGTGAACCTGAGCAGAATTCTTACTTTTCTTGGGAACAGAAGCATTTGACTAACGAAGATTTCCTTTAAATGGTAAATATTACTCACCAATGAGATGCCTGATGTGGTCTTTGCTTAAAATCTTTTAGATTTTAAAAAGATATGTATAGTAGAAATTCATAATGTTTTCTTTAATGCAAGATTTACACTGCTGTTTATATTGTTTGTTGGAGTTTTGTTGGTGCCAAACCCAATTTTACGCCAGCTAATCTATCAAAAATAATTGTTACTATAATGTTTATTGATTCATGAGACTTGTAAAAGATATGAGAAAATATTTCTGTAATTAAATTTACAACTTATAATAGATGCATGAAGAATGGTACATACCAAATTTTATATATTGTAGGTTTGTCAATAAATAGCAGAGGTATGAGTGGCCTAACACTTGGAGCTTATGGTAATATCATGTTGAAACACCAGTTCTCATGCAATCATTAAAGTTAAGCAATGATGAGCCTGGTCAATGCATAGATGGGTGACTACTTGGGAATACCAGGTGCTGTAAGCTCAAATGTGTAGGTTGTGTAATGGATAACCACTCGGAATTGGAAATCAGAGAGCCGAGTTCCCATTCTAGTTGGGTTCATTATATTCACTTACATGCAGATACCTTTGGGATAGGTATGAATCCACTTCTTCTCCTCCAGCTATGGGTTAATTAGTAGAACTTGTATCAGTAAATCATTAATATCTCCAAAAATTCTTACAATCTAAGAATAATTTCTGGCTTTAAACAACTTGTAGAATGTTGATAAGCCTGAAAAAACAAATCAATCAATGAAAAAAATAAACTTGTCAAAGGGATGTATCCATCCATTTTCTTGACAACCAATTATGGGTAAAATAACAGGGAAAAATGGACTCTCTAACCTTGGTTGGTAACCAGTCTAACACAGGAACAGTGAATATCAACCAGGAGTGGAGCTGCCTGAAGTAGCAGGCTGTAAAAATTGATTTCCTGCTGTCAGACCTTGTAGCTAAACTGTTGCCTATATACCAATAGGTTTCTCATGGGGACTTCAAGAAAATTTTGACAGGATGAACAAGAAAGAAATGGATGAAATAAATTTGCTCAAATAAAATAACAAAAAGTGAAGTTCCCCACTTTTATGTATGTAACTTCCTATCTTTAGTAACACTAACTTCCCTCCAAATTCCTGTTCTACCATCCATTTACACTAGCTCATAAGTTAGGTTACTTGCTGTTTTCTCCTCCTCCTCTTGCCCGGAATATACTGTGTGAGAATCAAATTTTCCAAGCCCTCTTTCCTCATTATGTATTTCAGAAATTTCAGCTGTCTCTTTCTGATGCTAAGTATATGTCAGTTTTCCCATTTTTCTCAAGTCTCCTCTTCATCTGTGAGGAAAATGTCCAGTGTTCACTGCTGTATAGATGAATTGATATTATGCAGCAGCTCAGCACTCATTTTTCATTTGTAATTAAATTTTTGTGTTTGTTAATAATTTATTTAGCTTTTGTAAAGATTCTTTTGTTATTCCAATGCACTGATGTTCCTAAAAAGTCAACACAGTTAATATATCAATATAATTAATGTTAACACATGCACTCACATATATATGTGTGTGTGTGTGTGTGTGTATAAATATATATACAGAAGGTCCTCAGGTTACATTAGACCCGATGTACAGCACTTTGTGGTTTTGATGCCATCTACCATAATATGTCATCATGGGGCACTATATGAGGAAGACGGAATTGCTTCTTCATCAGCTGAACACCATGTTGGATTGTGGTACATTCTCTATTGCTTTTTTTTTTTTTTTTTTTTTTTTGAATTTTTGCCCTTCATTATGGTTCCAAAATATAAGGTAGACTCATGTTGCTTATATAGGTGAGTTCTGGTTTACATCGAAAATTGGGTTATGTTGCACCATAGGAAAAAATCTCTGACGAAAGTCAACCCTACTGCCACATCTATATATATATATATATGTGTGTATGCGTGTAGGGTGTCCTCACAGAATGTACACATTTTTTACTTCTTTTTCAGTTTGAATATTTATAAACATGCATTTAATTTCATCTAATATTTAATTCATTATTCCTCTTTGCAAGTCAATAAACATTAATATTTCTTAATTTTAACCATTAATTTTGTTTTCAAGTCAATATATACTGCATTTATTGTCATTTAAAGACTATGAACATATTTTTGGGCCACCCTGTTTGTGTGTGTATATATATATATATATATATATATATATATTCTTGATCTGATCACAAAATCTGACCCAATATCAGCATTTATTTTTTAGTCCCTTTTTGTCAGACCAAGAAATTTTCAACACAATATATATATGAAATATATTATGATAGATAATTATTTTCATTATTATCACACGTCATTTTTTTTTTTTTTTAGCCAATCACAAGCATAATAAAACTGATGTGGATTTTGGGAATTATAATTGCTTTTTATAGGAAATTTTCAACGTTCTAAGAACAATGAAAATTACCTATAAAAATCCATCATCATTATTATTATTGTCATACTCTGTCCTGCATTTCTGTTTCTATTTCCTTTACATTTTAAAGATTTATTTTTGTAATATCTCAATTTATATCACATTTGAAATATCTTTGTTTCCTAACATTTTCTTCATTCCTATTCACATTCTTATATTTTTGTATTATTCTCCAACTTTCTTTCTTATTGCTATTGTTTCTTTTATCTTTCTTTTCTGTACTTTAACCTTTCTTTTTCTTTTCAACTCCTTTCTTTTTCTCCTCCTCTTTTTTATTGACACCTTTTCCTTTTGTTTCCAAATTATTCGCTTCTTTTTATTGTTTACTGTTTTTTCCTTCTCTTCTTTACTAAAAACCTTTTCTTTCTAATAGCTTCTCTTCTTTTAGTCTTCACTCTCTTTTCACCCTCTTTATTATGTAATCTTTTTTTTTTTTTTTTTTACTGGAACCATTTCCTTTTCTTTCTTGATCTTTCTCTTCTTTTTTTTTTTTTTTTACTTACTCTCTCATTCTTTTCCTCTTTTTCTTTACTAAAACATTTTCCTTTTTAATTCCTTCTTTTCTTATTATTTTTACTCTTTCCTTTTCTCCCCTTCTTATTTACCGAAATCTTTACCCTTTCTCACCAACTCCTTCTTTGGAAAATCTTTGCCAAATTTTCCTTCTTCAGCCATTTGTTTAGTATATTTTACATTGTTTTACTCAGCTTCTCTTTCCTGTATTCCCTCTTTCTTCTCCATATTCAACTTGTCATTACTTTCTCCCTCTTCATCATAAAACCCCACCACCTCTATCGGCCTGTCCCCACATTTCCTCACTCTCTCCTCATCACCCAGAAATTCTTCTTCTTCAACATCTTTTTCTCTTTCTCTCGAGGACCTTCCCAAATGCAACATCTTCTAAGATCGTCTCCTCTCACTCTTGCTTTCTGCCTTTTAAAAATGTTTCACTTTGCAGTCTAATAGAATAGATTAATTTTGTCACAAATGCACCAGTTTTAATGGCTTGGGATGTTTCATCTCGGTGAATCAATAAGAACATTAAAATACACAAGAATAATGAACACAGGTTTACATATCTACAGTCACAAGAGGATGGGTAGCATGCAGAGGGGGGAGGGTACTTTAGGGCTGAGGAAGAACTTGAAGTAAAGATGCTGGTGTTTGGTGACAGGGTTGGGCAATTTCTCTTTGGATTTGTTGGAAGATAATGTACTCACCATCACCACCCTCTTTATGGTTTACAAACTAAATTATTTTCCTACAATGGTTTATTTCTCTTTCAATTACGTGCTTGCATTCATGCAAAACACTCATTACACACGTATACATGTCATACACATGCATATGTTTACATATATGAACTGTTGTCCATAAATTTGGAGAATTTGTTGAACTGATTGGTTAATCTAGATCAGCTATCAAGTTACTCTTTTTCCCAAATTTCACTGGACATTTCACAGGTCATGCTGATAAAACCTCCAATCAGTTCTTAACTGGGGCAAGAAATGACTTGTAAATTTTAAGAAATAAAACTGCTATCTTTTAATTGTCATAGTGAACCATTTTTGTCTTCTATCAGCAAGGCTGATGCTAACATCCAGGAGAGCAACACATTGCACATTCTTGTTCTCATATTTTCCACTGACATGAAGTTGAATGATTATATTGAATCAATTGCTAGATTTGCTGCTAGGAAATTTTGTTCACTGTGTTATGCCAGAGAGTTTTTCTCATGAGAATCCATCTTGCAGATTTAAAAAACTATCATTCATCTGTGGATTGAATATTGCTGCTATATCTATTCTGGTGCTCCTGATACATATCTCGAGATGCTTGACAAAATCCAAAGAGGGGTCTGTATTATTATCAGTTCTGACCTGGCATCTCAACTTTTGCTATTTTTCCATTGCCATAACTTAGTTCCCTCTATCTTTTCAATATTTTCTTGTCAATTGTTCACATGTTCTTTGGTAACTTGACCACATGAATTTAAACATATTACTAGATTGGCAACTAGGTCTCATCATTTTACTGATGAAATAGCTACATGTAATCATAAGTTCTATTGTAATAATTTCTTTTCTTACATTTTTATTTCCCTTCCACCAAAAATTTAAATGTGACATCCCTCATCATATTCTGTCTTCTTGAAACCTGTTCTTTTATTGTCCTTTCTCCTCACTTCTCTTTCACTCTCAGTAACCGCTACCATTATTGCCTTGCTTGGATGGAATGATTTAAAAAATAATCACTTTCACCAGGAAAGAAAGAACTGTATTTCTTAGAATGTGTTTCTTCCAGAAACCCATTGTAAATATTAAGTTTTCTTTGGATAACACTTTGCAGAAATGTTCCTTAAATCATTTGAGTAGAGAAATGAACTGATAATGAAATAGATAGGAACCAAATTAGACATTGAATGGATTGAAACAGATATGGACAAAACTGAAGCAGATTGATATTAAAAAAAAGAAAGTAAAAACTGGGCGAGAGAGATCTAAAAAGGCAGAAAGATAGAAACAGAATTAAATAGATATGAATAGAACACATAAAGTGAGTTGATAAAGATTTGGTCAAACTGAAGTAGAAATGAATTTACTGAGGTCAAAAGATATGAACACATAAATACATGAAAAGACAGTTAGAATTGAAAAGATACTTAAATAGAATTGAATAAATATATGAAGATTGAAACTGGTACAGATATCTATCAAGAGAATAGTTATTAATAAGTTGATATAGACAATCTGAGATAAGTATGAACATTCTGAGATAGATAGAGTTATGGATTAATTATTTTTTTGTCTTATCAACCATTTGCAGGTTATTTAAAGCCAGAAAATGTTTTGGATTGCAAGAATTGTTAGAGATAATAATAATTTATTGACACAAGCCCTACTATTTAACCCAAAGCGAGGGAGCATGAGGTGAATTCCTATTTTTCCTCAGGGTATTTGTGCATAAGTGAATATAACAAACGTGACTGAAATTGGAACTCAGCTCTCTGATTTCCAATTCTGAGCCATTATCCATTACACTACCCACATATCCAAACTTACAGCACCTAGTATTCCCAAGTGGTCACCCATCTAGGTACTAACCAGACTCAACATTGCTTAACTTAACATAATAGGACTGTAAGCCTGTACTTAGGCAGATAGATACAATTAAAAACACGGACAGACAGACAAATAGGTATAAAAATTTTGATATAGATTTGAACCAGCTTAGAAACCATATTATAGAGGAAATCATCTGAAATAGATGTGAACAAAATTGAATTTAATAGATATGAACATATTGACGTAGGTATTAATTAACTGGAAAAGAAAGATTGTGATAAACAGAATGACATTAGTACCAATAAATATGAATAGGTTGATATCGATCTGAAAATGCTCGGGTCCAAGGATATAAACTGATAGATTGAGAAATATACAATGTGTCCAAAAATATTGGAGCATAATTTTGAACCAATCCCAATCAATCACACTGATCATCTGTTAGTTTGCCCTGTGTTTCTGTGACTCTCCAGGCATTTCATATATTTCTCAATATCATTTTCTATCATTTTTTTTTTTTTTTTTGCAGAATTCATTTTATCCTGAAGCTTCCAGAAATTTAATTTGGCATCTCATATGTGCCTGAGTAAATTTACTGTCTTTTTTGTTTGCCTTTTTTTATTTTTTTATTTTTGAGTCTCTGATTTATTGATTGGTTTGCACTTTGATTTTATAGCATATCAATCCTTGTGTTATGTAATGTCAAATTTTTTGTATGTGGCACTAAGTGAGGATCAAACTCATTATACAGTAGTAACTATCAACTATGCTAGCCTTACTCATTAGTATGGTAAATGTTTGAGTGGTATAATGCAAAGCGAAATCGGTGAGTAGAGTTCAAATCACAGTTGAGTTTATGTTCACTTATATGCAAATAGCAATTGTTTACTCCCTGAAAACATGTACCACTATAAAATTTAAGTTTGCGCATATGTGTATATGACGTGTTAATTTGTGGATTGCACTGTTTATTTTATCCCTGATATTGTTGTGTGGATTGGGATACTCGGTTTGTTTTTATAAATATGCATTAGAACCATTAGATTGTAAATCAGCCCAATCGGAGTAGATGCTTTTTCTCTACTAGCTCATATACTGCATTGTGTTACTATAGCTTTTGTGAAGATTGATGATGTTATGGATGGTCCTGCTCTTAAATTTAGTTTTGTTTTAATAGATAGAAAAATACACTAAAAAAAACAAAAGAAAACATATTTTGTCAATCATTTTTAATGAAACATGTATTAGAGAGGGATTGCTAGCCAAATACACAACTAATATATCATATATAGTTAGTATATATATATATATATATATATATATATATATATATATATTTGTGTGTACACAAGAAAACTATGTATCAAACAAATAATATTTGCTTAGCAATTTCTGTGTTTGTCTAAGGTAAATTCAGATTAACATACAAAATCTTGAGTAAAGCATCATGGGAAAAACGTATTTGGATTATATATAGTCTGTATATGTATTAGCACTCCCAATTCTAATTTGAACCATTAAACACATCATATTATCAGTTCAATAAATACAGCACTCTATTTCTCTGTATTTCTTTCTCGATCGATCTGTTATCACTTCTTAGACTTTTTGATAAGATCAGCCTTGTCTCGTCCTCAGGCAAGACAGGGCACAAATTGGATAAAGCAGTGAAATCCCTGGAGAGTCTTACTCCAAAGCTGTACCTACTCATTGCATTAAAAGAGGTAGGAACACTGGGCATACTTTGATGCCTGCAGGAATCGGAGAACAGAGAAAATTTGACAGTATATTACATTTTCTTCTGCTTTGAGATAAATCATTCAATCAATTTATCTATCTCTCTCTTTCTATATATATATATATATATATATAGATATATATATATATATAAAGAATGGGTTGCTGAAAAATTTTCAGCCTGGCTCACTTCCCAAAATATGATCAAATTACTAAACATCAAAAATTTTCATTTTATTTTTGAAAGGGCTTCTTAGTTGGGCTGAGAACTTTTCAGAGCCCTCTCATGTGTCTTCTTTATGTCCTTTATTGTGCAATAAATTCAAATTTCATCAAATTACTCTGGCTTCTTGCAGTCTATTGGCAATTCTTCAGGCCCCATTGCTGCATCACAAACTATTCTTTAGGTTTCTGTTTACTTGCTTTATTTAGTGGAGACAGTAGTAGTAGCATTCTTTCTTGGAGGAAGAGAGATGGATATTGGGAGGACAGACGGTTACAGATTGCTCAATTACCTCTCACTGCATGGTGGCTTGTTGAAGTCGCATCAACCAACATAATCTGGAAGTGGAAAGATATCTTCACTCTTTTATTGTTGCAACCATACTCTCTTCAACAACAACACTCAGACAGTGTCACAATTCCATTCTCAGAGGGTTCTAATCACCCCCAGTCAGTTTGAGCAATCAAGTTGTGACCAGGATGGTAGGGTTTGACATTTTGAACTAACCAGCACATTCTCTAACACTTCATAAAGTTGAGATTACACATTTACATATTTAACATAGTCCACAAAAATGTGCAAATATAATTATGTATGGAAATATAAATATGCTAGAACTTGGTGGCTTAAACCAAATGTTCTCATGGTCTGCCTGCCTCTGCTACTGCTGTCACACTTGACCGCCTTTGTTGCTACTTCTCTTTTCTTATTTTATGAGTGTCTTTAAATTTAAAAAGTTCCTTTTGAGGATGCATAATATGTAAACTAGGTTCTAACACCTAAACTTTTCAGTTAATTTGATAAATGTTTATGAGTGTTCTTAAATTTAAAAATCTTGAGTAACTGTCAAATATATACCTGTTGCAAAATAAAACCATCACATTTGCTTTGATAAAGTCCATCAGATGACAAAATATGTCATCTAAAAAATTTACCTGTCTTTTTATTTATTTTGTCTATTCTACAGATATGCTCTATCTGAGAATATTTACACATACATACACACACACACATATATATATATGAAATGAGAAAACAAACACAAATATAGTCATCATTGTGTCAAGTAATGTTGTAATCACTTGGGATAGTAATCACTATGGACAGTTTCTACACTCTTAAAAATAAAACAATAAGAGTAAGAGCAATAGAAATAATGAATAAAAACTTACAAAATTTTCCTTGTCATTCATATTCTGTTAAACACATGTGGTGTGTATTTGAGAGAGCATGTTTATGTATAATGCAAGCTTAGAGAGAGACACACTCGTGTAGTCACTTTCTTTGATGCCGATCATAGCAAATTCTTATTGTATTTCCTTATTGAACTGCTTTTTCCCTTTTAGTTAATTTAAGGACATTTTATTCGGAAGACTTTAAGAAGAACAATCTTTCAGATATTCTAACATTCTTTCCTTAGTAAACAATGAAAGAAAATTAAAAAAAAAAAAAAAAAAAAGAAGAAAGAGTTTCAGTATGAATAGAGAATGAATTAACCAAACTGAACAAACAGATGAAGAAAGATACTGTTTTTCAGATCAAAGTGATTCCACCAAAATCTATTTGCTTTTATCACAACAAGAACTTCTTTAAATTCCTTTATCCACCGCACCACTTCTCAGCATTCTTTGTTTCATTTTAGGTTTTCTCCCCTTTCATTTTTACCTTGATCTTTGAACAAGTTGGTTTTTTTTTGTCTTTCCTTATATTTTTCTCTATATTTGATTTGCTTTCTTATTTGCTATAAAATCAACTTGAGATACTGAGGAAAATGAGATGTCACCAAATTTCAGTTTTATTTTGCCAGTGTTTAAATAAGAAAAAAAAAGAAAGAAAATAAAAAGATATGTGTAGTCTTTCAGAGTATGTAACATACATTTTAATCTTCTTTTTGAAAAAGTACCCTATCACTTCAGGATATAGGAAATTATGATTATCCACAATTTGCTTTTCTTTGTTTATCTCTAAATTACTACAATTTCTTGGTAAAAATAGCGGAGTAGTTTCTGGTTGTCTTCTCCACTGTTTTGATTTCAGTGTTGTTCTCCTCATCTGGCTGTTGCTCAAGGTTAACTATTTCAAACTTGACATTTATGTGAAAGTACACACAACAGACTAGGTCAAAATTTGAACTCCACTCACAGTCCTGTATTATATACAACTGACAAGTTCCTTGCACTGAACATGAATGAATATAATAATTGCCATATTTTTTTTACTTTACTTTTTAATTTATTCATTTATTTAGCCTAGTCAGTACTTAAATGGCTAACAGCTTAGAATATCAGGTGCTGTTAGCTTGGACGTGCAGGTGGTGTAATGGATTATGGTTCCAATTTCTTAATCGGAGATCTGAGTTCCAATACTCGTGAGGTTTGTTATATTTGCTTATGTGAAAATGCCTTTGGGAAAGTTATGATTCTATCTGTTCTTCCCTCAGCTATTGGTTAATTAGTAAGACTTGTATCACTAAATTATTATTATCTCGCAAAAAATTTTTTCTGGCTTTAAATAAACTGGAAAGGTTTGATAAAATGTAGAAGATTAATCAGTCATTTATCTAGATTTATTTCAAATTATAACACTTATTAGGCAGATTTTGATGACATTATCCTCTTTGTTCTAATAGTTTCTTTTCTTGCACCTCTCACCTGTGGAACACTGTTCTGATTTCATGCTTTCCTCCCACCTACAATCTTCAAGAATTTAAGCGCAAATCTCCATCATGTCTTTACGAACCTGTTTTTGTATTGTCCCTTCTTCTCACTAAATTCTCATTTTCTTTCACTTTCAATAACCCCTTGCATCTTGGTGGCATTATCACCTTGGTTGGGGTGAAATTGTTAAAAGAAAAACAATGACATTTATTTGTGTATAGTACACTGAATTTTGTCTATAATTCATTCATCATGAGTCCAGTGATCAGGTGTGGCCGTTGGGTTACTGTGCAGTGGAGAACCTGATGAGTTTCCTCCATGTATCTGGGTTGAAATCCAGAAAAGTATTCATTTATTTACAGCTTCTTGGGAAAGAAGACCTGATGGTGTCCATTCCTTTCCATGTCAAACCAGAATTGATGTCCTCCAACCTGAAGACTTGCTTTAGTTGTAGACACAGGAAAACCCATGTCCCTGACTTTAATCTAATAAGATGTCTTCACAGCAATGATATGTCATCCCCAAACTAGTTGTATATATATAGCTATTAAGCTCAGTCTACACCATTGTATTCACTGGCCACTGAATCTATAAGTATTTTCAATCTTCTCACCAGAGAAACCCAGTAGGAGAACCTGTTTAGTCATCTGCCATATGAATGGAGCCTTGTCTACTCCATTGTATTCATTGGACATAATGACCCAGCTATCTGGTAGCTAGTACTGGGTTACATGTTAACAGTATTACTCTTAGAATCAGTTGACCTAACTGTAATTCAACTATGTAGTTTCATATGGTAACAAAAAAAATGTATGCTGATATTTAAATATTATGCATAATGTGTTCTCCACTTTATCATGCATAGATGTTGAATTATTAGTTTTCACTTTGTAACCTACATTATCCTTTTAATTAAGGTGTTTACAGAAACCCCAAATTTGGATATCTTTGGCTCTTTAAAAAAGAGTAAAGATGAGTGTTTCTGTCAGATATCAACATAGAGACTGAAATGTAAAATTAAAAATGCATTTCAGTCAATCCAGTAAAAGCAATTATATATGAAAGCTGGTCATTTATGAAAAAAAATTAGAGTATTATCCCACCTCTGGATGTAGTGTCTATTTTGATGACAAAATTGCCAAAATATTATAAGATGGAGACAATAGTGACTTTTGACATCTTCCTGTCTTTTTTGGGCTCTAAATAACTTTTTCCTCTTTACATTATTTACATTTCAAATAATGTCTTCATCTTTGCTATTAAAACATTATTTCAGCTATTGTTTCACTTAGTACATATATGTATTTTACACTGATTCAGAGGATATATATATATATATATATATATATATATATATATATATATATATATATATGTGTGTGTGTGTGTGAATGTCAGTGTGTCACACTTTTTCAGCTTAACTCCTAGAAGCCATAGCCCAACATATACCATTTTTGAATCAGGCCAACTCTGTGAACAAATTAAAAACTTGATTTAGACCTGCAATCTTGAAATTTTGGATTTCCAAGTTTTCATTACTGTGATTGTTTTTAGCAATTTTTACCTAATTTTTTTGTGACAAACCTTTTGTATGATAACAATTTTTATAACTTGAAAATAAATTTAGGAATAATAAAAATTAATTGAGAAATCTAGCAAAAGTCACTCAGGAAATAAAAATAATTGTTTATATGGAAAGTGAGGACCTATGTACATCAATTAGGTGGCAATAGAGGAATTATTAATGAACCTTTAAAAGGTAAGCTTAAATATTGATACAATACTTAAATGCAGTGATCAATTTTGAGTTCTTTTGAAGTATATTGTTGCCTATTGCATACAGTGGCAGTAAGCCTTGCAAAAAGAAATCTATGCCAACAAATGACCAGATTGCAATCAAAAGAACCAAGGCTGCAGTGATGAAAAGAAAGTCCTGTGCAAATGAAAACTTAGATAAAACAGCAGCCAGAACAGCTTCCAATGCTGAGAATATGCAAAGATTTAGGGACTCTCAAACTCCTAAACAATCCAAAGGCACAATCAAGAGCCCTCCACAGGAGCTAGCTTAAATACTAGCTCATAGAATGACTTTTAAGCTAGTACATATATATATATGTATGTGTTTCATTAAAGACAACAGACAAGGTACTGTGATAAAGCATTTTATTCAATTTTTCTTTTGTTTGTAGAAGTGTTTTCTTTTCTGGATACAAAGTGTGTAAAAACTGTTCAAAAGTTCTGCATGCCTGAGAGATTTCAGAGATACTTTTAGCCATTATCAAGGATGATTTTATTTTTACTTTTAACTGAGTGTATGGGTTGTGTTATGTATGTATCTAGAGTTATAGGAATGTTTCATTTTCCAAACATGGTCAGCACATTGTAGTTGGGTTTATAGTTAATGTTATTGAGTGTTGGCTTTTTCTTTTTATTAGGGCTTTCATTATTTTAAAACATTTTTGCATGTGGATGAGGTTATTATGCTTGTATTTTATACTAGTATGTTTCAGATGGTGTCAGGTAGATTTTTGTGTATGTTTAAATGAGTCCTAATGGAGCTATAGTTAGATAGGTGTAACATCAGTTGTCTGGATAGGCATGTAGTTGTATGACTGATGTAATTATTTATGAGTTTGATTTGATCAGGAACACAGTTCCTTACGGGGTATTCATAAACACTGGTTGTATTACTTTAGATATCCTCAGAGAAGTTATCAGGAGTAAAACTTTTCAAAGACCTGAAAACTCATTGCTGCAGGAGATAAAAGAAACCTAACAGGAGGAGGTGACATTTGCTTCTGTTTATCATTTTGGATTGTAGACTTTGCTTTTTCAAAGGTCAGATGGTTATTTCTTGTTCAAAATTACGCAATCCCATTTAAAAGAAAATGTAAATATAAAAAAAAAGTTAACAAGTGAGATACCTTTGCAAGAGGAGCCACAACACCTGGTTTTCAAGAAAGGAAATGAATAAAGAAAAATGAACAAATCAAGAAATTATAAACTACAGGTTAAACATTCAACAACATATATTTTTGGTGTGTGCGTGTTGTGGGGGGGGATATTGCTTAACTAGAAAGAAAAAAAAATGATAAGCTTTCCAGGCAAACAAAAAAAGGAAACTGGAATGGGGAGGAAGATAGAAAGACAGAAGAAGACATAAAGAGAGTGAGTGGGTGCATGCATGTTTTGCTTACTATATTCTATTATAAAACAATGATGTGCAGGTTAGAGTTACTGCCTGGCAAAATGATATCAACAAGCCAAGTTCAAATTTCAGTCTGGTTTGGTGCATTCACTTTTGCACTAATCAATTTCTTTTTATTCCCCCAGTAATGAGGGTTGAGCTAACTTCCTAGTATAAACCTATCATAGTAATGCCTGATATGAATATGGAATTAAATTTTTCATGCATATAATAATTTCTTAATAACTTCTAGCCTCTATCTAATTAATGTTAGTCAATCAAAGAATATATGACTTCGGGTCTTTCTTCAGACATTTGATCATCTTCCTGTGATGGTACAAGGGATTCTGCCATCCACCTCATAAGCCAAGGATTTACATATCATGTATTGTCTTGTGTGTGTATAACTTAAGTTTATCTGGGTTCATTTCCTGTTTATGTT
>OZ010575.1:54475547-54519623 GCA_963932145.1 Acanthosepion lycidas
AAGAAAAATAACAAGTGCTGAAGAGGTGAATCAAAGTGTCAAATGTACTTTTTTTTCCCCTGTAAAAATTGATTGTCAGAGTTAAGAAGGAAAAGAAAAGTATCCTCAACAACGAAAAAAAATACAACTGAAGTAAAACAGATAGAAAAGTAAAAACTCGTAAGTACGGATGAAAAAAAATGTCATCAACTTCTTTACTCCTTCTTGCCACTTACCTGCACTGTTAAATCCACGGTTGTTGTAGTCCGTATCGAAAAAGAGACGTACATTCTCTGGTACAATCTCTCCAACTGATGCTCGCACGCTGCTTGTTGGCAACACAGTCGGTGCGGCGGGACATGAAAGATACAGGAAGCGGAGAGAGCAAGTTCGGAGAAGAAAAGAAAGACAGATTTGGAGAAAAACAGTGTTAAAATTAAGACAAAAAAGAAAAAAAAGAAAAAAGAAGAGAAAATAGAAACAACTTAATTTTTTTCGTTCGTTTTTTTCTTTCGAAAAAAAAGAAAAAAAAAGAAAGAAAGAAATTAGAAAATAAAGGAAATATACGTTCCTTCATTTTTACGTTTGTTTTCTTTTTCTAAGTTTCTTTCTTTAGGTGTCTTCCTTTTCTTTTCTAAAGACTTGAGAATACACCGCCGTAAAGGAATAAAATAAAAACAAAAAGACAAAACGCTTAAAAAAGAAAACAAAAACGAAACAAGTTAATTTCTTTCGTTCGTTATTTTCTTTTGCAAAAATAAATAAAGAAATAAAATAAAGAAGAAATATATGTAAAACATGTTCCTTCGTTTTTACGTTTTTACTTTTACTTTTTTTTTTAAGTGTGTTCCCTCCCTCCCTTCCTTTCCTTTCCTTTCCTTTCCTTTCCCTTCATTTCTAAAGACTTGACAACGTACTCTTCTTTTTAAATATTTAGAAGAAAAGAAAACAAAAGAAAACATTAAGTTTCGTTTGTCCTGAAATAATTTATCAACTTTTTTGATCTCTGATTCTTTTTTAGTATAATCGTTAAGTGCTTTGGAGAAAGGAAAGAAAGATACCACTACCTTACTCTTTATTACTGGTGTCCACTCAGCCCAACACTACCAACTCAAGCAATGACCCTAAAAACCCCTGTTTTCTGCAAAAGGGTTTTTGTGCTTGCTTGCTGTCTTTTTCATGCTGAGTCATGTCAGATTGGCTATGATGGGTCAGATCTGGTAGTGACGGTGATTGTGTTGGCTGTGGTCACTGCCAGAGGTCATTCTTTGGCCTTTTATATATATCTGCATACATATATGAGAGCATATATGTGCTCCAAGCAGTGCACATGCTTTTGCATTCACACTGACAATTTACATGTGTATGCTGGTTTGAAATTGTTCAGTCAGGTTTGTGGGTAAGTTGATAAGCAATACACATTCTTCAAGTCCATTACAAACTCAGTAGTTCAAGTTATGCAAGTGTGTTTAAAGAATAATACACAGAAGCAAAATGAAAGTTCACATGATGCTATGTATATAAATACATGTGTGGAAAATAGTGATTTACCAAGTGAGGATTAGTTTTAGCACAAGGCCATAAAAATGGGGCACTTAGTGAGGACCTGAACACATGAAAATAATTATGATGAGCAAGAACTTCAGGCAAACCACTCCACCATGTCAAGGCAGTGATGTATTGAAAGATTATAAGTAATATGAATTCTTCAAGTCTATCAAGTAATAATTATGAAAACAGATATACAAGTATGTGCAGAGATTTGATTGATTGGTTTTTTATGACTTATCAACCCATTGTGGATTATAAAGCAGAAACATATTTTGGTTTGTAAGAATAATTCTTTTTTTTGGTTAGTGAATATTGCATTAACAGTTTTTTTAGATCAGCATTGATTTTTCCAGATACAAGTCATACTATTTAACCCACAATTTTTATTTGCACGTTAATGAATATAACAAACCGAAAATGACTTCAAACATGGCTCTTTGATTTCTCATTCCACAGCACTATCCATTACACCACCCACACATCTGTGCATGGAGAGATCACAAAGAACAGATTTTATGCAGATAAGTTTGATTGTGGATGTCTATCTCTGTGTGAGTGTGAACATGTGTGCACATTTAACAATACCCACTGATGTATCACCATATAAAAAATCTTTTCTTCATACAATGTGTTGTAACCTAGAAAAGGTTATTGAATAAGGAATAAAACAGAGGTTAGAAATGAAATGGTAATTTTTATAACATCAACAAAATACAATACTTACCAGTGGCATGAAGTAGGTAAACCACTGCTAGTGTTGGACTATTTATGCAGCATATTACCCCCACTGACAATAGTGTCCATTGTATTCATGAGGATTGGGACATACCCATTAGTGTTCACAACACCCACCTTTTTAGATTTTCTCTGCACAGAGTTAATATCTAATCCTTGTCTCCAAAACGTTATAACCTAGAAAGTCAGTGATGTGCCATGTGTGATACATGCTTAGGCGATCATGTATCTTTTGAAACATGACTGACGAGACAGAATTTTTCCCACAATAGGTTGCCATTTTTTCTGTGGTAGACCAGTTGCCATCCAAGGCTATAGAAACCAGTCTTTCCTGCTATTTATGCATAGCTGGGGGGAAAAGAAGAGGATTCATACCTTTCCCAAGGGTATTAGCACGTAAGTGAATGTAATGGTTTTGACTGGAATTTGAACTTGGCTCTCCGGTTCCTCAATTCGAGCCACTATCCATTCCTCCACTGTGCCGTCTTAAGGTTACTGAATGATGGATAACCAAAAATGGAGGTTGGAAATGAAATGCTAATTTTTGTAACATCAACAAAATACAATACTATATAGCATATTACCTCCACTTACAATAGTGCTCAAAAAGAATAATTCTTTTTTTGAGTGACTATTGCATTAACAATTTTTTTAGATCAGCATTGATTTTTCAAAATACAAGTCATACTATTTAACCCACAGTTTTTATTTGCACGTTAATGAATGTAACAAACCAAAAATGACTTCAAACATGGCTCTTTGATTTCTCATTCCACAGCACTATCCATTACACCACCCATACATCTGTGTGTGGAGAGATCACAAAGAACAGAGTTTATGAAGACAAGTTTGAGTATGGATGCCTCTCTCTCTGTGAATGTGAAAATGTGTGTGCATTTAACAATACCCACTGATGTATCACCATATAATAAGGTTACTGAATGATGGATAACCAAAATGGAGGTTGGAAATGAAATGCTAATATTTATAACATCAACAAAATACAATACTATATAGCATATTACCCCCACTTACAACAGTGTTCAACAGATTTATGAGGATTAAAATATACCCATTGGTGTTCACAGGTATGGTATATAGAACAATGTGTATTTTTCATACAATGTGCCTATGTGTATGTTTGTAGTCCCACAAGTTCTAATCCTCACAACTAGGCACAACGATGCCATGTACACTGGAGTTAACCGCTCTTATTCTCTTTCTATTCCATTAGTGAGAAGTAAGTTCTGCTTGAATAGGTTCTTCCTATGAACTACTTCTTTGTTGACTCCCAAGAGGATGCTTTCACAACCATTACAATCTTAACCTGTTCAAGTCAAGTGTTTCCCACATATCCTCATAAACTGCACTTATTACTGCTCACCTAAAAACCTCCTTCAGTAATCATCTACCATGTATGCTTCTTGAACCTTGGATAGTGTAAACATTAGTAAAACAAAAAAATTCATGTCAATACATTACTGACAAATACCAATTGTAAATAGTATTTACTATCTATCAATGCAATTTTGTTACTATGTTTGTGTATACCAGTTTAAGTAGTATTTTAGTGCAAGTGAGAAATTATATATTACTTCAAGCATTACTAAAGTGGATACTTCTTATAACAAATGAAATAATACAAATGTTGGATTAATAATAAATCAATTAATTATTTAGAAATAAATAAATTATATATATATATATATATATATATATATATATATATATATATATATATATATATATATATATATATATACAGGGTGTCCATAAAGTTCGTGTGCACTTTAAAAATTTATAACTTTATTTGTATTTGCGATAGAAATAATTTGTAAAACGGATTAGAAAGAAGTAAATCTATATTTTTTAAGATTTTATTGAAATTTTATTTAAGTTTCCACATGTCCTCCATCATTAGCAATACAAAATGTAATACGATTTTGCAGTTCACGGAAATCATTTACCAACTGATTTACAGTAATGCCTGAAATCACATTAGTTATTTTAGCTATACTTAAAACTAGGTATATTAAACTTTATAACATTTCTTACAGATTATTTCTATCACAAATACAAATAAAGTTATAAATTTTTTAAAAAGCACACGAACTTTATGGACACCCTCTGTGTGTGTGTGTGTGTATATATATATATATATATATATATATATATATATATATATATAAAAGGAGCTAATTGTATCAAAAAGTAGGGTTAAAATTTTGGTTAGTGTGCCAGTTAGTTTTTTGGGGTGCAGCCTATTCTTGACAACACCCACAAAAAAATAAATTAACCTGAAATCAAAATAGAGACATAAAAATTAGAAAACAAAACCAAGAAATTACTAAAAAATGAAGATAATTCCTGGCTAAAATTCATCAAACACCACCTGAAAACACCCACACTTTATGGATTGATGAAAATACACCATATACCCATTATATCAGGAATAAGGAGTGCCCTAAACCATATATATATATATATATATATATATATATATATACACACACACATGTAAAAGAATGAAGAATAAAAATTCAAAACATTAATTTAAAACAAGACTAGAACAATAAATATTTATTATACACTGTTACAGTAGAACATATAAGTAACCACTACAAAATTGTACATTTTGGTTCAGTGTTAACTACCTGATGAGATGTTTTATTAAATGTCGAAACAAAATGCACAATTTCATAGTGGTTACTTACATGTTCTAATGTAACAGTGTATAATATATATATATATATATATATATAAATAGTCAATTTCAAGGGATTTGTTGTTAATTTTTTTATCATATTGTCTTTTAACATTGATTCATATTGTATGATAATAACATTTATTCCAAGCAAAAGGAACATGGATGGAATTCCAGTTGGTATTTTTCTGTTTGAAAAAAACCTTTAGCACATTATTTCATTGTTAAATAAAGTAAGATTAACACTGGGAACCAAATGTTTTATACTGAATGCTTCTCTCAGAGCAAGATGTTTTCAATTACAGGATTTATGAAGGATGATCATATTATCAACCATACATATATATATATATATATATATATATATATATATATATAAATTACACAAAAATATCTTGAAATACTGAAGAATAAATTTAATCAATAAAATCACTGCAGGCTTCAACCACAGCCTTCAGACGACTTTGGAATCTACTGCGACTCTTCTGAACAGTCTCCTTGTTTAAGTTGGTGAATACTGCCATAATTCTTGCCTTCAGTTCATCTTTGGTGTTACAAGGAATTTTGTTGGTCCCTTGCTCAACTGCACCTCACACACAAATTTTGTGATAGTTTATTCACAATTTTGATCCTGATGAACATTTTATTTGAAAATTGGGAAAATACAAAAAAAAAAAAATAATAAACAGACCTTGTCAGTTGAATTTAACAAAAAATATATATATATAGGGGGATGCAAAAGTACATATATCGTAGTGAAAAACAAACATGCACACAAATGAATTTTAGAACCACTATTATAATACTATATGCCTACTTTTGCATTATGTATATATATATATATATATATATATATATATACACTCTTGACTCTCCCATCAAATTTGATGTATGAGGGTCAAGCAGATCAGTTCCTAGGAACCAAAAGCCTGACACCAGCACTTGAGATTTGATGAGAGTGATAAAGGTTTTGTGCAGAACTATCTACACTTTTTGAAGGACCGAATATAGAGACCTGGTGCACTACATGCCACAAGGTCCCCAAACAACCCTCCACAGGTTTTGAATTCAGAGTTTCCTTCTCCTACACCAGTTGCCATCCAAGGCTACAGAATCCAGTCTGTCTTGCTATTTACCCATAGCTAGAGAGAGAAGAAGAGGATTCATACCTTTCACAAGGGTATTAGCACATAAGTGAATGCAATGGATTCAAGTGGAATTTGAACTCAGATCTCTGATTCCTCAATCCAAGTCACTAGCCATTACTCCACCGTGCTATATATATATATATATATATATATATATATATATATATATATATATATATATATATACACACACACACACACACACACACACACACAGTGACATGCACAGTATTGGATACATGTTATTTTCTGTTATAACTCTAGTTTATGTTCGCCATTTTGCCTGATATTTGGTAAGTAATATCTCGTAAAGTTGTTTTAGTTGTATGTGGAAGGAAAATTAAAAACTCATGGATGAATCCATTTTTTTTTTTATCAAAGTTCAAAATTACCCTATGCAAAAGTATTGGATACATCAATTTAATATTTTGTTGCGTAGCCTCTGTTTTGTTTCACCGCTTGCAGTCGCTTTCTATAGTTGGCCACAAGTTTTCCACACTGATCCACCATTACTTTACCCCATTCTTCCTTGCATAATTCCTCTAATTGATTGATATTTTGTGGATTCTGCTTATGAACTTTAACCTTCAACGTATTCCACAAATTCTCAATTCGATTCAAGTCAGGAGACTGGCCAGTTGAGAGTACTAATGCCATTATTTTCAAACCATTCCTTTGTAAGTTTTGCGGTATGTTTGGGATCATTGCCGTGTTGAAGCACGAAATTCCAATCATGTCCTAAAGATGTTGCAGATTTCTGAAGGTTCTTCTCTAGAATCTCCCTGTACATGCTACCATTCATTCTACCATGGATAACTTGTAACTCACCAGTGCCCTTGGATGAAAAGCATCCCCATATCATAATGGAAGCACCCCCAAACTTAACTGTGGGGATGGTATTGTGCTTGTTGAAGGCAGTGCCATTTTTTTGCCAAACACTTGTCACTGTGTTACTTCAGAATAGTTCAACTTTCATTTCATCTGATCAGATTACCTTTTCCTAAAACTGCATATCTTTCTTTTCATAAGTTTTGACAAACTTTAATCGGTCTTTGACATGTTTGATTTTCAGTAAAGGCACTTTTTTTGGTGAGCTTGAATGAAAGCCTGTATGATATAGAGCTCTGCTAATGGTATCCTTACTTACATTAATTCCAGCACCCTCAAGACCAGTTTTAATTTCAGAACGAGTAATGAAGGGGTTTTTTGCACATTTCTGCTGATCCACCTTGAAGTACTCTCATTTATTTTTCTCAGTCTTCCATTTCTTGGAAGAAGGCTGTACTGTTGCCATACTTCTTATACTTTCTGATGATATTTCTTACTGTACTTAGTGCTAGATTCATTTCTTTGCTAATTTTTCGGTAACCTTGTCCTCCTTTGTGACGTTCAATGATTCTATCTTGTGTATCTCTGGATAATTCTTTAGTTTTTGCCATTTTTAATCCTTGAATTGCAGAATGCACATCAAAGAGTCAGATGATTAGTAGCACTATCTTGTAAACAATTGTGTGCTTCTCTGATTGGTCAGAGATAACATTCCAATACTATCGAAAATTTAAATATTTAAAGTCTTTTAAAATACAAAGTTTCGGTTCGAAATTTAAAAAAAGTGTCATGTATCCAATACTTTTGCATAGGGTAATTTTGAACTTTGATAAAAAAAAAAATGGATTCAACCATGAGTTTTTAATTTTCCTTCCACATACAACTAAAACAACTTTACGAGATATCACTTACCAAATATCAGGCAAAATGGTGAACATAAACTAGAGTTATAACACAAAATAACATGTATCAAATATTTATGCATGTCACTGTATATACATATGTGTAAAAATTTCAGATAGAGTATATCTGTAAAAGGAATCATGAATAAAGAAAAAAGGAAAACTTATCTTAGCCGATGCAATTCTTTATCATTTACCTCAGAGGATGAAATGCATCAGTTGACATAAGTTTTCCTTTTGTCTATAGATCGAGTATGAACAGGAATCTGACAAAATCATAGGATAATGAACAAGTAGGAAACAGATCTTAATCTAACATGTTTCACTTTATTAAAACTTTGTCAGAGATCAAAATATGATATAAAGCAAAGAGAAGCAAGTTAACGGTATGTTGAGTTTGGCTAATGTTTTTTCATTGGTTAGATATATGTCAT
This sequence comes from Acanthosepion lycidas, assembly GCA_963932145.1. Taxonomy (NCBI): domain Eukaryota; kingdom Metazoa; phylum Mollusca; class Cephalopoda; order Sepiida; family Sepiidae; genus Acanthosepion; species Acanthosepion lycidas. Next base: position 54,483,829 of record OZ010575.1, read on the forward strand.
GCGTAATGAAGTAACAGATAATATTTAAATATGTGTGGCAAACATTCTCAACACTAAAGAACAAAACTTTACACACTTTAACATCCAGAATGTTTTCTTACAATTATTTGAACATTATCTGTTACTTCCTTACACCTGAGATGTATTCGATCAAAACATCCTACTGCATCTAACTTTTACACACTTTAATGTTGAGAATGTTTGCCACACATATTTAAATATTATCTGTTACTTCATTACACATGACATGTATCTAAACAGTAAGAAATAACCAAACACAACATACATACATACATATATATATATATATATATATATATATATATATATGAATGGGTGAATGAAAAACAAACAGATGCCAATGGTACTCATGTAAACGAAATGTAGGCAGACCAATGTTCATGTACAAGGACAAGAGCTGAAAAGCAATCCTGAAGCTGTCAAGGTACCACATAAGACCTTTGAGCAGATGGCCCCAGGTCAAAAAGAGTGAAGAGTATACAGTCACAATGTCATTAAAGCATTGAAACTTCCAACATCTCAAGGAGGCAAAAGTAAAGATTAAACAATCTGCATTGAGAAAATCAGCCTTGTCTCATAACCTACAATATTTTACTCAATGTGAGCTTGTCTGTAATTCTCTTCCTGAACTGAGATCACATCTATTGACTAACCTATAAGCTGCTGAATATTCATAGAGTGAAATCAACAGTAAAGTACATTATTATACAGACACATGCACACACACACACATATATATATATATATATATATATGTCATTTCAAACTTTAAATATTTTATCAATTTAAACAATCAGATACATGAGTTGAGATCAAATATGGATCAAATATTATAATCTTATAGTTATAACCTTATAGTTAAAAATAATAATTCACCCCTTACAACAAAATTAAATAAGACAAATATTAGTTACGAATTTAAATGTCCATTAAGGAACTATATTCCTGATCAATCAAAATTCGTAAATAATTATATAGGCCATACTACAACATATTTGACACGACGACTCACACTACATCTTTCTGACCATAGCTCAATTAGATCTCATTTAAATATTCATGGAGATCTACCGGACCCTATTGGTAACATACTTGTTGACAACACAAATATAATAGCATTATCTACATGCAAAAAAAGACTAAAAATAATGGAAGCCTTATTAATAAAAATAAAAAACAACAACACTCAGCTATAAACATGGACACAATATCTTGACCTTGTTTTGAAAATGAAAGTATTATATAAATACATACATACAACAAACTATTTCTTGTTAACAGTTAATATATTTAAATCTTAAAAATGGCTAAATATATAGCTGAAAGCACTTGGATAAAAAGAACAATCAGAGAGTTTTTATATAATTTATCAGAAATTGTATAAAAACTAAATCAAAGCATCTTGTCTGCCATATTCAATGAAATGTGCATATATCTATCTATCTATCTATATATATATATATATATATATATATATATATATATATACTGAAAGGATCTTATTTCACAGGAATCATGAGTAAATTTTAAAAATATATTATTGCATTCATAAAAAGATTAGACAACCCAATAATGCATCACAAATGATTTTACTATTATAATGTATTGGAAATGATTTTCAGCTTGTTTGGTTGATTTTACAACATTTTGGGTTATTGAATGTCAAATTTTATAGGTGGCTCCTTGTAAGGATTGACTCATAACTCAGTATTAATGGTCAATCAGACTAGTCCTTGTTCATTATTAAATTATAATGGAAAAAAGATAATTGAATTTTCTCTCTTACAAATTATGCTACCTCCTGCATATCATTTTCAAAAGAGAAGCTATTTTTTTTACACCCTGACTCATATGCAAATAAGTAAATAAATAAATATAGAATAGTGCCTAATAATAACCTATTATTAGTCATACCCTTTGAAAATATTTTTTGTTTGTCAGTTGAGCATGTATATATAGTTCACAATATTACCATTAAGTTAGCAAATTTTAAGTATATTTTATTAATTACACACCTCTAGCAACAATGAACTGTTTTGTCTATTTAAATGCTATATACAGACCTACAAAATCAAACTTTTAGTCTAATTTTACATATGTACAAACTTTAGCACTCGCATGAAAAAGTAGCATACTGTATATATAGGAGTAGATATGCTTGCCTATCATCTGGTTCACATTCCTTGCCAGGCTTTTGAAAAAGAAGTAAGGTTTATCCCTTGTTCTCTGTTTAGGATTGGGTTTCCAGTTCCTTCCAAAATCTACCCCAACTCTATCCTACCAATGCCTTCATTAACATTATTCACTAATTAAATCATGAAGTCCAAATTATCTGTTATCTTTCCTGCATAGTCCCAAGAACCTCACTTCTTGTCCTTTCTTACACTAACAGAACTCCACACAGCAATCCTCTACCTTGAGTGGTTCTCAGGCCTTGTATTGGGTGAACATGAGTAAATAATAATAATAATAATATGTGTGTATGTGTGTATACATACATATAGGGCTGGTGTATACTACCTCCAAATCCTACTGACAAAGGAGGAGCAAGAGCCCCAGCTAGTGCTCTGTGACCCTCACTATCTTATCAACATTTGGTCTTTTCTGCTTAGATTTATATACATTACAAATTAAACTAAGCATAACTGACTATTAAAGGATGGAAAATTTTAATGCATTTTTGTCTCAATCCATGAATTTGTTTTACTTATGCTAAGTCTTGAAAAAATACTATATAAAATTCACTATTTTTTATCCATACTACTGAATGTGTTAAAGCTATTCAACTTTTTAAGAAGATAAAAATCAAGTTGATGCTAAAAATTCTCAAGTGAATGTTAAATTTCAAAATTGCTAAGAAACATTGTTGATTTAAGATGGAATGATCCTGTTATGACATGTCTTTAATTTGTATTAAGATACATTATATTTATTAAAAATTTTTCAAGTTGAATTGTTCACCTGTATTGCCTATGATCCAATATTATTCATACTTAGGGTACTATAAAATTTATATTTTATATGAATACTACCTTATGAAAATTGAGATGTCATAGAATAGGGAGCTCTGTATCATAGATTTGGTGAGGGTGTCTCTCTCTCTCTCTCTATATATATATATATATATATATATATATATATATATATATATATATATATATATATATGTATACATGCACACACATGAGAAGACATGTCCATTTTTTAAATGGTGTAGTTGATATCTACCAGACTGGGTCTTTGAGAAACTTTCATAAACAGTATGTGCACTTTTATCAGTATTTGAACCACATTATATTGGAGAAACAAACTTATAGCCAGGAATGCTTTTAGACTGTTTAGTCACAAAGGACTTTCATTTACACACTGAAGCAAGGCTCAATTAACCTAAGACCCAGACAAGTAGACATCATTTTCACTGTTTAAAAAGCAGAGATGTCTACCGAAACAAGTGTATCCACTAATATAAAATTTACAACAGGAAGATATATATATATATACATATATATATATATATATACATATATATATATATATATATATATGAAGGAATAGAGTTTTAAAGTGTGCTATATTTATGGGATAAAGTGCTCAATATCAGAGATAGTATGTATATAAATATAAATATAAAAGTGAACATTGAAGTCAACACTCAGAAGCAACAGAATGTTTCAAGGCAACCTGACGATTACCTCTAGCATGAAACATCCTGTCGCCTCTGAGTGTTGACGTCAATGTTCACTTTCATATATGTATATATATATATATATATATATATATATAAATAACGTCATCCACAGACAGACTGTTTCGCTGTTTCACAGCTCATCAGTGTGGGTAGACATCCGGTTGCCTCTAGCTTGGATCGAAACCCGACTGAATTGGTATCAGCCGGAGATTCTACCACTAAGCCGTCGGCGCACGGCAGGGAAGCAGGTGGATTTTTAGCATATTTATTTTTAGAAACACGCCCAGTGACTGACAGTGACTCGATTCGCTATGCGAACAATACATATAGATTTATATTGCCAATTATATATATGACAAATAAATGGTTCTTATATTTATTTATTATTTTTATTCCTCTAAAATATGTTGAAAATTGTCAGCATGCAGCAGCATTCCTCTTACACAGGGCCCAAGTATAAAAGGTGTCCCTCAAGCACTTTGTCCATCCTGGGTATGACGATAAACTACATCTGCGTCCAGGGTAAGATGATAAACTACATCCAACAGCAAAGACTCTGATCAGTAGGTTTTAAGAAACATTGAACCACCTCTTATTGCTGGTGTTCTCAGGTCTACCCTGACCCAGGGTGGTAGTACCTGTAAGGGTCCCAGTTATGGGCAAATAGTTAACCCTGAAACTGAGGTAAAAAGCATTATAAAAGTGTAAAACAGGTTTTAATACCTGAAATACTTTGTAAAAAAAAATTATTTTTGGCAATAAATTTTTGAAGAAAAACAAAATATTACCAGCAATACATTATTGAAAAAAAAATATTACCAGCTATACATTTTTAAGGAAAAAATATAACCAGCAATACATTTTTGAAGGAAAAATATTAACAGAAATAGATTTTTTTACAAAAGAAAATATTACCAGCAATAAAAATTTTGTTGGCATTAAATAACCTATTGCAGTTGATATTTTTTTTTCTTTTTTTTAAGCATTACGCCCTGAGCAAGGTGTGAAGCCACTAGGATGCAGGGGGTTGCGGAAGATTTGGAGTGAGAGCAGATAGGAGTGATAGAAGAAAGGATGAGGAGAGAGATAGTGGATAGATCAAGGTAACTGGAGATGTCGATTGACATTACATTTGAATAGTTGGAGATTATAGCTCTCAGGCAAACTGTAATAGGGAAGGGTGTTCCACAGGTAAGAGGTGTGAGGTATGAAGCTATTGGAGTAGAAGAGACAGCTACATTTAAAAGTTTCTACAGTGAAAGGGTGAGAGCAGGATGCCAGCCTCGTAGGGCGCTTGAATTCATGAAATGCCGTAAACCGAACCAAACCAATCAAGCACTTTGTCCAAGAACTAAGAGAACTAAAACATTGTCATGAGGGTAACAGTTCAAACAAGTGGTACCCAGAATACATGAATAAATATACATATATCAGGAGTATACAGAGATAAACAAATGGATAAAAAATTCATTTATATTTGTATTTTCAAAAACAATGGTGATAAAAGCTGTAATGCACTTTTTAATTCTTTCAGAAACTCATGTAACCACAGGTGTTCAATGTTTTGCATCATGGTATCCTTTTGATAAATGGTACAAAGCATGAAGATAGCATTCTGAAAATTAATCCTTTGGTAATAACTAGTGTGTAAAAGAGGGTGACCCAATTTATAGCTGTGTGTTTGTGAGCTGAAAAATGAATGAAATCTTCTGAATATATACACTTGCATCCATACAGGAATTTATGTACATTTATGATTGGTCACTCATGGGTATTCATTGTTAAGATAAAAATAATCTTGAACAGAAAATCAGCATCCTGTACTAAGGGTTCTAAGCAATAGGAGTCAGAAAACCTTTCTAAAACATAAACATTGATTTGGAAATGGAATGAAAGTGCTGATGGTACCCACCCTGAATCTATTGTAAAAATTCATGAATTATTTTTACTATCTGTTTTGCACTTGTAATCATTTTTAAAATCTCTCACTGCTTTATTTCTTAGGATACATTGAGGACAACACATTTTTAGAGTAGTGTAAGCAGTGAAGACCTCTGCTTCCATATATGAGTCTCCCACCAGTTGCACAGGTGCAGAGTACTTGGAAGAACCAAGTGAATGTGGGCTGTGAGGTTAAGACTGAGTGAGTGAGAAACAGAAAGAATAAAAAAAGTAGTATAGTTGCTGCTTCTTGATCTCAACATGATGATAGATTGAGTAATTTGTTTTTTATTTCCCTGATAAAGAGCTTTGGAAAAAGATAAATGTAGAGTGTTGTACTGATACTTTCTGCAAGAAAACGATCGACACATTTGCCAAAATGAAACAAAGATTGAAAATTTTAAATACATTGTTATTTGTTGAGTTTCTAATTTTTCTCATATTTCTTTGATAATCATTAATGTATGCCCCAATTTCAAATTCACCGTTTTACTGCTGATATATATATATATATATATATATATATATATATATATTCATAAATATAAATGTATTGGAAACTAATGATACCCATGTGGATATTAAAGGAAACATTACTTGAAAAGCATGGAATCTTTTATTGAAAGAAACACAAAAACTCAGGTGTTAAACATGTATATAATTACTAACAAAAGTATCAAACAAATTTTAATCTACCCTTCAGAATTTTCAGGTACTTTCAGTTGACAAAAGATACAAAAAAAGTGATATGGACCCTTCAAAAAGATATAAAAAATAATAATGTGAACCATGACTTACTATCAATAACTAATATCACTTTATGAGTAACTAATAGTAATGACTAATATCCCTTTTTGATTGTGGAAATAGAAATAATTTTCTTAAAACATGCAAAAAACTTGCCAACCAATATTTGGTAAAAGTCAAAATTAGATTTAAAATCTTTGACTCTCCATGAAAATTACTACTGTAAGCCTGTTTTCAAGGGATTCATTTAAATGAAAATTATCTTAAGTCTAAATAAATGGTATAAAACTTTTCCATGGATGGTACTAAGGTATAACCTTTGTTTAAAAGTTATTCAATCCCTGGACTCTCCTGTCTATTTTGATGTATGAGAGCCATACATTTCAGTTTAGCTGAACAGCTAAACTAGCCAAAGTAAATAATATGATTACAGTGATGAAGGTTTGTGTAGAACCAGCCATACTTTTTAGAAGAACTGATAATAGAGAAATGGTGTACTGTGTACCATGAAGACTCCAAACAGCTCTTTACAGTTTTCCTTCTTTCAGAGAAGCTGCTATCCAAAACATGAAAGCCCAGTCTTCCCTACTATTTAATCTATAATTGGTGGAAGATAGATTCATACCTTTCCCAATAGCATTAATGCAAAAGGAAACAAGCAGAATTGAACAGAATTTGAACTCAGCTTGACAATTTTGTTTTCAGTACTGAGAACTGTGATCCTTGTCACGCATACTGGTTTGAAGTATAAATAATTATATGATATCAGATCAGTAGTTGTTTTAAGCTGAATTTCTAGAATATGGAATTATTCTTATTTACCCTATTTATATGTGGACTACTATCCTGATCTTTGTTGTTGTTATAATATTTTGAAACATTGTAATAAACAACAAAGATGAGGACAATAGTCCCTTTTTAAATTTCTTTTTTACAATAATGTTCACACTGTATAAGGTCCAAAAACCAATTGAGATAGAGGGTTATAGAGTAAGAGACACAATTTATGGGGATATGTGGGAAAGATAATGGTTAATCCAAAATAAAATTGTATTGATCAGATAAGTATCCTATTGGGAGTCGGTTCCACAAAGCCGTGGTTCATTCTTTCACTATATGTATAGAAGTATCTTTCTTGATTTAAATGTTTGTCCCCACCTGGCCAATGTTTACTCCTTTACTAATAGCTCAAACAATGATCAGGTGGTGTTAAAGTTATGATGGAAAAAATGTGGACAACTGAAAAGCTTATTTTCAAGTCAAGCTACCTAGCAGTGACTTGACCCCACCCCTACTACAAGTCACAATCTTTCAGCCTACATGTAATTATTTTCTTGTTACACAGCTACATTTTGAAAGAGATTTTTGCTATCTAGTTAGTTCCTGGCTCCAATATGAACATTTCAGTGTCTTTGGCTATCAATCTGAGGACAATGCAGAAGATTTGGAAAGAGTTGGATGATATATCCAGCCAACATCATGGTGTTTGGAGTGATCACTAGTGATGGTGATGTTTAAATGGTGTAATTTAGATAATTCATCTATTGCAAATTGTATATATATATATATATATATATATATATAATAAAAAGGCTTAAACACTAATATTCCATGGTCATAATTTATTCCATTGGAATCGTAAATACAATTCAATTCATCAGACCTACAAATTATTAATATTAGTGTTTAAGCCTTTTTATTATATCCTTACTCTGTCCTGGACATTGAGTTCTACCTAGATTCTATCCTCTTGGAATTTTTTTATTCAAAAAAATATATATGTATGTGTATGCATATATGTATATATATTTATATATTTTGCATATGTATGTGTATGTATATATTTACCACTAATATTATCTATATATATTTCATTAAATATGGCTGACATGGAAAATTTAAGTAATTTTTTTATTAAGATTTTCAGCATTGTTATGTTAATAAAAAACATAAGAATTCTATATAAATCACATTATCAGAAACATCTCACTATTAGAGAGGCCTTACATATCAAACATTTCTCTCCTACTATCAACCTCACATCATTTAACAGTGGATATGGGGTGTTAAAAGTTTTTAAAAAAATAGAATGATGCTCACGCAAATTCCAGCTGCATACAACACGTGAAGGCTTGACATGAATGCTCCTGTTCAAAACAACACAAAATAAATTACAATGTAACAGTCAAAACATGGAGAAAAAAAAATACAAGAGACAAAACAATCTTGAAAATGGCTATAGAAGTGGCTGAAAGTGTTTGGTAGAATAAAAATTATGCAAAATTTTTGTACTCCCTTGCTCCTAGAAAATGGAAAAATGTAAGGATGCTGGTCATAAATAATTAATTAAATCTTCCTTGTAGGCTGTATTTAATATGAAAGAAAGGTTTCTGTCAAAATATACATTAATTATATGTGTGTATATATATATATATATATACACTGAAAAATATATATCTATATGTATGTTTAAAACATTATCTATTCAGTTAACACAATTTTAATACTACTTTGATACACACACACACACACACACACACACACACACACACATATATATATATATATATATATATATATCCAGGTAAGATGAGAACAAATAGAGCATAATTCCAATGTTCGTAACATTTATTTTGAAAGAAAGTTCAATACAAAGTGGAGCAATATTTGTATGCTACTTTGTATGCTAAAATATATATATAAATATGAAAAGGTTATTGGTCAGAATTAAATTGTACCAGGAAACAGTAGTATTAAAAAGTGCTCACTACACACATAAAAAAAATGAAATAAAATAAAAAATGAAGATACAGACCTTTAGAATTTCAAAAAATTAGGAGATCAGCTGATCACACTACCTTGATTTCAAGGTTTTGAATTGCCTGAACATAATAAAAGGTTGAAACCAAGGTAGTGTGATAAGCTGATCTAATTTTTTAAAATTATATATATGTATATTAATAATTACACATATACCTACATTTACAGTATGACTTGGAGTTTCATGGTTTTACCCAACAGTTCATAACTTTTTGCACCTGATGATTGTGAAAGCCACGAAACTTTGAGCTGTACTGTAAATGTAGGTATATGTGTAATTATTAATATATACTTCATAACTCTGTTTAAATACATTGAGCACTGTTTTGTCTACATTATTGATTTTAGTTATATATAGTTATTTGCTCACCTGTATGTGTATGTAATCTCTCACATATAAGGTTGATAGTATCTCTTTATTTAAATCATTTCTACATTCATATCTATAGCTACAGGTAATAAAATTTTGCATTCTGATGGTCTCTTTACTGTTCTTGAGAGCATTAATACAAGCACACATACTTGTGTGTGTGTGTGTATGTATCAGTCAGTGTCAATGCATGTGTATACATTGAGAAACTATGTTGTATCACAGTAAAACCTCATGTGTTCTTTTACATATTTACATATGCATGTGAAAGCACAACGTACAAGAGAATGAGTCAGTGATTTTGAGACTTCATTTCTCACCCAAACTGCCACTTTTCTCAACTTTCTTTATTCTTGATATCTTCTGTCTTAGTTATTTCTTTTTTTTTACATTTTTTTTTTTACTCTCTTTCACCTTGCTTCTTTTGTAGAGGGGGGAAAAAAAAAATGTTCGTTTACAGTTGTCAGAATGCCCGCCCCTGTTTTTTTTTTTTATTGTTTTATTTTATTTTTTTAAACAGCAGAATTTGAATTAATGTGCCCCTGTTCAGAAGATGATGTTGTTTACTTTCTAATTTTAAGGGAAAAGAGAGAAAAAAAAAGAGAGAAAAAAAAAAAACCCAGAAAGAAATAGAAAAGTAAGAAAATTAAAAAAAAAAGAAAGAAATAAACTAACAAACAAAAGAACATCAAACTACTTATATCTACAGATTTTCTTTTTTGTTTTCTTGGTTTGACATTGTTGCAGTTCTAGGGTTTCCTCCCCAAACTCTGAATTATTCAGTTTTACTTGTAAATGCACAGTTTTAGTACAACTATTGGAATAGATCTGGGTTACGTATTGATTGTCTCAAGAAATCAATATCTTGGCTAGAAATCAATGAAAATGTCGTCTTTTCTGCTCTCTTTTAATGTTCCTGTTCAATTATTTAAAAATAACTACGAAGTTATTTTCTATAATAAAATTACAAGAGAGGAGACAGTTTTATTTATTTATTTTCCCTTTGTTTCCATTCCTTTTCTAATGATGGATGATATTTGAAAATTTTAGCCATATTTCATACGTTTCTTTAACATCTCATTTCAAGTCTTCTTAGTTGTCCTTTTGTATTTCTTTTGTTTTGCTGGAAAATTTTAACTGAATTGATTCACTCAACTCTCTTATCATACTTTGCTCTTCACTTCAAAACTTTCCAGAACTGATATAATTGTCAAAATAAGAAAAAGTTAAAAAAAAAGGAAAATAGATACAAAAAAATACAATATTCTACATATTCAGTTGTACTCACACACACACACACACACACACACACACATATTTATCATTTTGCATGTTCTTTTAGGGGATATCCATGTTTGAGTAGACACTCCATTTATTTTAAACTGCATTTTATTTCACCTACCAGTCTGAATATTTGAGGAATCTTATTAAAGAAAAATGCCCCCTCTGAAAAGATGAACCTGTGCCACCTCCCCCTTTTGCAGGAGAAACCATTGTTAAATCAAAAATGCATTAAACAACTTGGCTATGAAGAACGTTGTGATAAGCATTATTCTACATTGCCATATATATATATATATATATATATATATATATATATATGTATGTATGTATATATATATATATATATAAAATGTACACACAAATACAAAGCAAGTTTAATTAGAATTGCTCAGATTTCTAACAGCCTTCAAACTCATAAACGGAAAACTTTAATGAAAAAATTACTAAAAGTATAATATATGAGAGTTTTATATATATATATATATATATACACACGCACGCATATATATATATATATATATATATATATATATATATATGTAGACACACACAGATATATGTGTGTGTGTCTATGTATATTTATATATATGAGTTAGAGATTGAATGCAGATATGGATTGGAACCCGAAAAGTTAATGGACTTCTTTATATATACATATATATATATATATATATATATATATATATATATATATATTTCAAAAGAATTAATGGATTTATTTTAAATTAGACACTGTTAGTCCAAAAATTAATTTTTTAAGTGGATACACATGCTTGAAATAGATGCCCAATTTTATGTTTTTTTAAAAGAGAATGTTAGATCTACTGGCCTGTATACTGCACTCACACTGGAGAAAACTTAATAAATCAAGAAGACATTTTATTTATTAAGTATTCTTGAGTGTGTCATATAAGACAAACTTAAAAAACAAAATAAAATGTGGCATCAGGGATACCCACTAAAAAAGTAACTTTTGATGTGTGTGTCTATATATATATATGTGTGTGTGTGCTTTAATTTTCTGTTGTAGTTGTCAATATTTTTTATATGAAGATAAATATTTTTTCATTTCTCTTTATGTATTGTATATTCTTACTATTTTCATTTCAATTTTAGGTTAAGTTGCAAAAATAGAAATTATTTTCTTAAAAGACACTATGTTCTCAATAATTTTACCACTACCTATATATATATATATATATATATATATACATATATATATATATATTATCTATTTAAAAATTATAACATAAATATGTTATAAAATCACTACAAAAATAGCCATTTTGTTTCAACACCTCTGGTGTCTTATCAACATTAAGAACATTCCCACCACAAACACATCACTTGATAAGATACCAGAGGTGTTGAAACAAAATGTCTATTTTTGTCGTGATTTTATAACATATTTATGTTATAATTTTTAAATAATTATATCTGCTCTACTCTGTATTGAGCACTCTTTTAAGAATAGTAGTTTTTGGTTATTGGAATTTATTCCGTATACACCAATCATATATATAGTATAATGATATATCAATTTTTATATATCAAGGACAATTTAGGGGGAAAGATGTATGACAAAGGGTTAAAGGTTTTTTGTTTGGTGCCTTTTGTCTTTTAGGACTTCACTGGGGTGATGAAAATCCTTAACAAAGTTTAAAAAATATTGCCACTTTATGTTGTTTAATAATGCTACAGTTTTTAATTTATATTTTTCTTTTCAGAGTATAAAAATATTATTATTTTTATTATTTATAATATAGTTTGAAACTTGCCCCTATGCTTGTCCCAACTAAAGAATAAATTAGAAATGTTGTACTCTATGAGTTTCATAAAGGTGTCAATACAAGTGCAGCAGTAAAATGCATCCAGTGTGCTTCTGGTGTCAATGCATTGAATGAGAGAAGTTAAAGGAGAGGGTTTTCCCTGTTTCAAAATTGGGAATTTTAGTCTAGATGATGAGCTAAGAAAGTCTTGTCCAAAAGGAATTTGATTCAGAGGATTTGGAAGCTACTGTTACATTAAATCCTGCCACTACAATGAGGGAAGTCAATGAGAAATGTAATGTTAATCATATGACAGTCTTAAGTGAATTGAAAATGATTGGAAAGGTTTCAGTGGTTGGAAAATTGGTTCCATATGACCTATCACCAGAGAATCGGCAATAATGTATTGATTGTTGTGAGTCATTGGTTACATGACAACTTCAATTTCCTTTTTTGGACAGGAATCTTACCACTGATGAAAAATGCATCCTTTACCATATTGTTAGGCATCATCATCTGTGGAAACAAAACTGATCCGCAACTGACAGAACTTTGTCCAACAAAGAGTTGAGTATATGGTGAGATTTCCAAAGAATAATCCATTATAAACTGTTCAATAATAATCAAACAATCAATGCTGATCTCTACTGACAACAACATTATTTTTTAAAAGCAGCTTTGGACAGACAATGTCCATCCTTAGTCAACAGAAACATGGTTTGGAAAATTTACTTTATATTCTATATTACTCTGGCATTGCTTTTCTTTAGGGATTTGCAGAACCATTTGCATAGCCTGATGTTGACATCGAAAGAAGAGGCTGAACATGAGTCGGTCATGGATTTTACATCAAAACCTAAAGAATTTTACCAACAAGACATCTATAAACTTGTTGACAAATAGAATGAGGTTCTAGAAAGCAATGGAGGCTATACTGCTAATTAACTATTTCTAAGTTTCATTCCATACTTTTCCATATGTAAAATGCATTATATGAATTATATCTGAGATTATATATATATGTATAGATATATATATATATATATATATATATATATATATATATATATGAAACAAAACAATGAAACTACAGACAAAAGTTCATTTTCTCCATCAAGACATTCATTTCTGTAGTTCACTGCTACCAGCAAGCAGAAATATTTCTTCTGATGATGGCCATATTGGCCAAAACCAGTCAAGGAATCTAAATAAAATAATAATAATGAAAACGAAAGAATATTAATCTACAATCCAGTGTGTCGGAAGATTTTAATTTTTTAATATTTCTTTTTGTTCAAAATATATATATATATGTATATATATATATATATATATATATAAGTAATAAATATGACAGACACACACAAATAAATTAAATATACAGTTCTCATACATGGAGATAAATATTGTGGTAGCCAGACATATATATATATATATATATATATATATATATATATATATATATATATCCGACTGGAATTTGAACTTGGCTCTCTGATTCCTCAATCCGAGCTACTATTCATTTCATTACTCCTCCTCAAACTGGATATATATATATATATATATATATATATATATATATATGCACATACATACATAATGTACATCTGTGTGTGCCATATAAACTGTGAGGCAAAGAGAACAGATGCTTTTGAAATGGCTATTACTCAGCCCCAGGGAGAGAGATATATGTCGGACAGGTAACATTTGGTCCATCACATCTTAGCATTTTTTCTTCTTTTCAGTAGAAGCAATAGAGTACTACATGTTTAATTATGACAGTTTTGTGAAGAATAATGAGTCTGTCACAGCAGTTTAGCATGATTTTCATTGCTGATTAAACATTCACCAAAATCAGGCTGTTCTCAATCTTACATTGGGTTCATAGATTTCCTACAGGAGGTGCAATACTGAATAGCAGATCAGTAGGGGCCACATGAATGGTACGTACCCCAGAAAATGTGGAACACATCAGACAAGCTTTGCTGCACAATCCAAATTGCTCTGCTCAGAGACATGCTAGTGGACTTGGGTTTGATAATCATTTGCTAAGATGTATCTTGCATGAAGAACTGCATTTTCACCTCTAAAAATTGGTCATTGATCAACAGTTGAGACCAAGGGATTATGCACAGCAGCTTAACTTTGCATGTCAGGTGGAAACAATTTTTCAGGCAAATGATAACCTCATTTTTTTAATGAGTGATGAAGCTCATTTTCATCTCATATGTAGGGAAACCTCAAGGCACTTGTATATGAGCATAAGCCCTGTACACTGGATGATTTGAAGGAAGCTATTTGTATGAAAGTTGCCCAAATAGACAGAGCAATGCTGGAAAGAGTGGAAGCCAACTTCCAAGAATATCTTCACAAATGCATCAATGAAAACGGACACCACATGAGTGATGTTGTATTCCACACTTGATTTTGTTAAGTGCTAATTCAATACAAATACGTTTATGTCAATAAAATTAAAATAGAATTAGGATGAAGGGGGTTACAGAGTGTGAAAGTGAATGAGAAGAGTTTCATGAAAAATTAGGGAAAGGATAAAAAATGGAGAGGATTCAGGAAGATAGAAGATAAAGATTGATGTTGCATTTAAAATTTTGAAGATTGTAGGTGGCAGGGAAGCAAAAAATTGGAAGGTGGTTCACAAGCAAGAAATGAAACTATTAGGATAGAAATATCAGCTGCCTCTAGCTAGTTGAACAGTAAAATCATGAGACCTATTTGCCAATCTAGTAGCACATTTAAATTAATGCAGTCAAACCACTAAGGCAAACACCTCACCAGAATGATTGCCATGAAAATATTTTTAGAATAGACAGGGGTAATTCAAGTTACATCAGTAATGTGACGGGTACACACCTGGCCCAGGGTCGAATCCTTTGGTTACGGCGCCAACTGTGACGTCGCTCCTCCTGGTCGCTCCTCCTGGTCCCAAGCGTGCCGCTCCAACCTCTTGGTTAGATGATCACCAGCCTCGCCCTTCCCAACCCGCTTCCAATACCTGGTTGCTAAAGCAACTGTACTGATCTCCGGTCTGTCTACCCACGCTGTGTTTAGATCTTAGACAGACGGGACCAGCAGGGATTGGGCCGTATGCAAGTTTGAGTCCGACGGGGGTGGCAAAACACAAGTAAAAGAAAAAAAAAAAACTCACGAGACAAAAAAAATTACTGATAAAAAAAAGGGTGACAACCTTTTATATCTAATGTCCGTTACATAAAGAAAAATTGTTCTCATTCCCGACCCGCTCTGTGGACTATGGCACCAAGCTTCTATCATACAACTTAACGATTTCGAATTGTCTACTCTCTAGAATTGTGTATGTCGGAGTGTGGTTTAGTTCGACACTGGGGCTAATTTCTATCAATCATTCGCAGTTGATTCTTCTCTTCGACTTGAGTTGTATTTCTTCACTTCGATCTGGTTGGGTCGAATTCTGTTCTCGGCTGGGCTTGATTTCAACTTCTTCTTCTTCTTCCGTCCAGTAACTCTTTGGCCTTGTCTTCGACTTGGCTGCAACTTCTCTGCGGCTTTCGAGTAATCTTCTCCTTCGTCGACTTAGATAGAACTTCTCTTGTCTTTGACTTGGGCTGGAAGGATTTCTTGTTTTCGACTTGGGCTGGAAGGATTTCTTGTTTTCGACTTAGGCTGGAAGGATTTCTTGCCGCAACTCAGCCGCAACTCTCTGTCGTCCGAGGTGATCTCTTCTCGCTGCCGTCCGGGGCTGAACTCATTTTTTTGTCGATTGGGGTCCTGCTTTTATTGACGCCGCAGCAAACCGGGGTGGGTCTGTCGGCGTCAGGGCTCTCTCGATAATCCCAAAAGTCGCATTAGTTCTGATTTCCCATTATCACTATTATTTTCACCCCTACTTCCTCACAGTGCCTCTGGGGGGAAGACGCATACCCATCTTTCCCGGTCTCTCGTATGTCAGGTGACCGTTTTCGACCAATGGTTCTTGATCGAGCATTCTCCCTCCTCTTTCCGCATATCACGTGACCGCTTTCGGCTAATGAGACTGTGGTGGGACGCCTCCCGTCTCCAATCGGGCGTGGCTTACATCGTTCTTGTTCTAAAAAAAACAAAATCTAATTTGGCCTTTTTCACACGTACGAAAAATGATAATCTTGGCTTTTTCTCACCTGGGTTCTGTCAAAACAGCCTGCCGCTAATTAGATGTGACTTCAGGAAAGAATATTGGCGCTATCTGTGAGCCGAGACAATCGTTTTTTTTTTTTCCTTCTTTGTTTTTGGTCAGACCTGATAGTCAAAAATCTTAATTATCTGAATTGAAAATGTCTCCACTTCATCATCGTGGGGTTCCAATTTTTAACAGGTCAGAATCTGTATACAGTTCCACCGGTCACCCCCTCAACACAAAAGACACCTTTCCTCCGATTAAAATTTCGTTTCCATTGTTCTAAAAAATCTTTATTGTTTCAGCCAACCTTAACAAACTTCCATCCTACACGGACACGGAATTAGTTCAAGTGCTTGACCTGATAATTTTGACACTTGTTAGGTGCTGGTCGCACGTGTGTGTTTTCGCTTACGACCTGGTTTCGTATTATGTTTCTGTCTTTCCTCTTCTTTTTGTTTTATTTTATTATCTCCAAACTCTATTTCTTCAACCAAATATAACAATTTCTATTTCCCTGGATTTCGGTCAGGTAATTTGACCTGATATATTTTGACACCTGTCTTGTCTTAGTTTACTTATGACCGGGTTTTGTATTATCTATTCCTCTTTCTCTTTCTTTTTATTATTTTTATTTTTTTTTTTCTTCTCTTTGGATCGCCTAAATACAGTTAGAGAATTATTCTCAAAACTCAATTATTCTTCGTTTCTAAATAACTAACAACTGGTTAATAAACCGAATAAAAATTAAATCATATTTCTATGAATATCTCTTTTTAGTCTTTCTAAAAAATGCAGGGTGCCACAGTAAGAAAGTGACTAAAGTTCAGATGCCATGTCAGGATTACAGAATCGTCTTTGAATTTTGTCAAATATCCCAAGATAAGTAGTAGGAGCACTTGACCAGATATGGTTGCAGCATTCAGTGGACAGATAAATGTATGTATATATATATATATATATATATATATATATAAAGAAATATGGTTCTAGGAAAAAAATTCCATCTATTTTATTATACTGACTCACAATGTCAGAGACAGTGGTTGCTATTATAATTACACAGGTTGAGCATTTGCACCAGTAACCACAAATATTTGCATTGTTATAGAAATCAGCTGAATGGTATTTTGGCAAAATGATATTTGCCATGAAAGTGATACCTGCTAAAGAATTATGAAGACCAAATATTGGATATGAGCATTTCGGCCATATGTAATGCATTTCAGCAGTGGTAACAGCAATGCATTTCTGAAAAAGTGGCTTGGCTCTTTAGGTGTAGATTTTACTGAGCATGGTATCCAGGTTCTCCTGAGGTTTGGGTTGATTGATTATATGACATTTCAGCTCTTTATTTAATGTAGAAATCAGTCTTTTTTTCTACAAGCATTTACTTCAGTTGGGTATATGTAAATATAGGTTATTTATTTTTATGTGTCAAATATTTATTTGATTCAGGGACAGGTAAAAATGGGTTGTTTATCTTTGAATTTCTAAACATTTAATAAGTTCAAGGATATATAAATACTGGTTGTTTTTATTTGAGTCTATAAGCATTTAATTGGTTAAAGGATAGGAAGTCTAAAAACAATTAATTAGATTGGGGAAAAGCAAATATTCACTGTTTATATCTGAGACTATTAACATTTATTGTTAGTGGCTCTTTGAGGTCAAAAGTCAAGCAGGCTGTAGGGGATGCAGTTAGTATACTTTAGTCTTTTCAGCATTTTTTTAGTCTTTTCATGCATGACCATTAGGAGGTGAATGTATGAAGATTGTGTTTTGTATCGGAAAACTGGTTTTATCCAACACTGCTATATATATATATAGGCAAGAATTAAGTTTGTTTCAGTATGGTAAACTGTTCCAGGCACAAATTGAAATATTTAAGTATGACAAATTTTGGACCATATGACTTGATAAAACTATAACAATGCTCATCATCACAGAAAATGTAGAATAACGGGACTAAAAGACTACACTGCACAAAAGTTATATACATATACATATATATATATATATATATATATATATATATATATATATATATATATATATATTTGTGGGTGTATGTGTGCGTATATATAAATATATATATATATGAGCATGTGTAAATATAAGATTGAACACTGAGGTCAACACTGTTATATAACACAACAAACAGGAAACTGACCTAGCTACCCATTAACCAACATATGTAAATGTTCAAGCTACCACTTAATGCATATAGCCTGAAAAATTGCATTCAAGCATGCAAAAGACTGTCACTACATGGTGTTGATCTCAGTGTCCACCCTTACAATTAAAAATGCTCTATCCTGGAGTACATTTACCAATAAGTATAGCATACCTTAAAACTATATTTTATCATATATATATATATATATATATATATATATATATATATATATATATATATATATATAAAATGGCTGGCTACATGTCTCATTTTATATTTTAATCAGGCAACATACAATAAATTAACTTTTTAATCCATGGACCCAATAAAAAAGTTTTAACACCCTACAAAAAATGATAGCCCTTTATGAAGTCGTCAAATAACAAAGGTTTTATATACACAAAACCTTTTCATAAAGTAATAAAACAAATAAGTAATAAAACAAAAAAATAAATTAATCTTCATAGACAAGTTAACCTGACTGATTGAAAACATCTTCCACTTTAAATTTAGACACCCCACCTTACCCTGACTTGACATCTATGAAAGTAACTCTATGTTGATACATATCATTAGCAGATAACACCCCTACCTATTTCAAATATCCACGATGGGAATTTTAGATTCTGATATAAAACACGTAAATTTCAAAAACAAGTTATTCCAAAAAATTTAGCTTGAAGATGAAACAGCTCACTTTAACTCAATTTAATTCTAATAATTATATTGAAGTTTTCAGCTCTTGTTTTTGAAACATGAGACTTCTTATGTAGTGTGTTGGAATCATATTTTTAAATAAATAATTATATATATATATGCAGGATGTGATGAGTAAATTGTCGCCATTTTATATTTTTAAGTTTGTGAAACTGTGTTGTTTGTTTTTGATTTTGTCAACTGCACAGTATAGTAGGGTGAGTTGAACACCATCTGTGAGAGAAAGAGCACCATGATGCAATTCACTCCCTCAGAAATTTTGAAACAGCATACTGTACTGCTTGGCATTTGTGCCAGAAACTCCAATACGAACATTTCAGAGTGTTTGTGTGTGGACAGTGCAGAGGATTTGGAAAGAGTTGGATGAATCTAATGGTAATTATGACGTTACCACAGCTCAGAAAACTCACTCTGATCATTCTGATAGAAAAGAATTCCTGAGTTTGTTGGTGAGGGCCTCAGACTCAACGCAAAGTCCTACATCAAGTGCCTTGAGGAGGTAGTGCTGCTGTGCATCAAGAGGGTGTCTGCTGGAAGACCCTATGTCTGGCAGCAGAATTTTGCACCATATCACAGAATCAGGAGAACCTAGTCATGGCTGTCAGACAATTCCTGCAACCATACCACCTCTTACATATGGCCATCTAACTCCTCAGATTGCAACCCCTTTGATTAAGTATGGGGACAGTTGAGCAAGAGATCAACAAAACTCCTTGTAACCCCAAAGATGAACTGAAAGCAAGGATTATGTCAGAATTCACCAACTTAAACAGGATGATCATCCAGAAGAGATGCAGGAGATTCTGATGTCATATGGAGGCCATGTTTGAAACCAATGGTGATTTTATTGAATAAATTTACTTTTTAGCATTTCAAGGTATTATTCTGTAATTTTGGTAAATATATCTGTTAAAATGTGATGTCAGTGTTATTTTCATTTTTGCATAATTTAGATGACAATTTATTCATTACACCCTGTGTATATATATATATATGTGGTGGAGTGGCTTGGACTGAGGTCTCAGATAGCTGAGTTCGAATTACAGTCAAATCCATTATATTCACTTATGTGCTAGTACCCTTAGGAAAGGTATGAATCCTCTTCTTCTCCCTTCAGCTATGGGGAATTAGCAGGACAGACTGGGTTCTATAGCCTTGGATGGCAACTGGTCTAGGAGAAATACAACTCTGAATTCAAAACCTGTGGAAGGCTGTTTGGGGACCTTGTGTCACATAGTGCAGCAGGTCTCTGTATTCGGCCCTTCAAAAAGTGTGGTTGATTCTGCACAAAGCCATCACCACTATAATCAAAACCTATGTGCTGGTGTCTGGGCTGTCGGTTCCTAGGAACTGAGCTGCTTTACTCTCTTACATTGAATATGACGGGAGAGTTCACCATATATATATATATATATATATATATATATATATATATATATACACACCTGGAAAGAGAGAGATAGATAGAGGGGACATGTGTTGGAAATTAAGAAAAACTTATTACTGACATGACATGCTTCATTCTCAGGAGGGTCTTTTCTTCAGCAAAGTTTTATTGACAAAATCATCTTTATATATATATATATATATATATATATATATATAAAAGGAAATAATAAAAACAAGAATACAAGAAATGCCAGTACCAATTTAAATTGTACTGTTAAAGAGACAGAGTCACTAAATTTTAAATTTAAACCATTTATCACTTTTATTTTTATTTTTATTAAGTCTCCCATATTATGCTAGTTGCAATTTTTTGAGGATAGAAAATATGCTGTGTGATCCTGGATGTAAATTTACCATAGATAATTTATCTAAAACTTTCAATGCATTTTTCCCTTACTTTCCCTTTTAATCAAAACTGCATTCTTCTTGTCATTCATTTGCCCACTATTGTTCTGTGATTTTATATATATATATATATATGTGTGTGTGTGTGTGTATACATACACAGAGGAGTACTTAAAGGTTCTAGGCCAGAATCCATTTACATGCTCAAACTGGAATTAGTAATAGTTTCTGTGATCATAAATGGACTTTGCTGACCTTTTTTGCTCTGACAGATCTACTTTTAACAAACTCCCTAATTAAGCATCAATCAGAAAAGATGCACAAAGTACAGAATTTTGAAAAATTCCCCCACTGAACCTGCAGGACAAAAATTGCTTCTTTTACTCCTTTTTAGTTTGAAATATATTTTGTTTTGATCATTGCAAAATACTGACAGAAATAAATTTACCTTTTTTTTCTGAGCAGTATTAATTCAAAAATAAGTATCATGTTATAATTTTGCTTCTTCCTCTATTCGTTAGCAGGTAAGTTAGCACATGTATTACAGCCAGCTATTACTTCAGATGGATAATGGACAATTTTGATTGTGAGGCAAGACAAAAGATAATGATAATCAGAGATGCTGTCTGGTTTTAAGGAGAAAAACAAAGCATATAAAATAAGAAAGAAACAGACAAACACACAAAAAGAAAATGAAGATAGTGTGTACAATAACACTCTCATACTTTTAGCATTTGCTTCACTGAAATTGTCAGTTTTGAATATCAATTTGTACCCCCTTACTTCTTTAAACAATAACCTGCATTCATACTTATTGTTGCTTTTGTACTATTTTCTTGAAGTTGTTCAGCTCATAAATTCAGTTATGCAATGGGGGAATTTCCATGAGTATTTTATAGTTGTGGAACATGCAAGGACCTTATTTCATCATTCAACTAAGAATTATGATACATCAGAAGATTCATGTAGGAAAACTGTGAAATTTTGATGGTTACTGCTAGTTACTATCAATTTAGAATTGATCCTGAACTGTCAGCTCAACTTCAGTCACTTTCCCACTAATGCAATGTGGCTTCCTACTATCTTTTCTACAAATATTTTCATGGCAATTTTTCTAAAGAGTTTTTTTTCCTTTGATTTCATGAATTTAAGGATGGTACTAGATTGGCAATCAGTTCTCACCGTGTTATTGTTGAACTAGCTAGATGTAACTGGTTGGTCTATTTCTTATCTCACACTTCTTACTTGTGGAATTTCTTGCTTTCCTGCCACCTACAATGTTAAAAAATTTAAATACATCAATTACCATCTTCTATCTTCCAGAATCCTGTCCCTTCATTGTCCTTTTACTCAATTCTTCTCACTAAAGCCTTCTCATTTTTTTTTTCACTCCCTATAACCCGTGCATCTTAGTGACATTATTGCATTGCTTGGAATAAAATGATTAAAAAAAAAAAAATTAAGGAATTAAAAAAAAGATAATATTATTTGAACAATTTGTAATGAAAAAAATAAAATTTGTACTAAAATGTCCTAAAAAATAAATAGTGAAATTTCATGCAAATGACCTTCTTCAGGTTTTTAAGTCTGACAGGCAACCTCAAAAATGTACCTCAAAAATAGAGTTTCTAGATTTCAAAGAAGAGAACAGAGATAGTCTGAAATCTTTATAGCCAGTAGCACGAGTACAATTTCATTGTTCTTTGGTCATTGAACTGATAATTATTCTTCTTGGCATGTTCGAGACAATTTGTCCCGTTTACGCCTGGCCAACCTTGGTTTGTTATTCTGTGATGTCTTGAACTAAGAATCAATTTCTCTGTGTGTTTGGCCTTGCAGTTTAGCCATGCTGACCAGTACATCACTGTAGGCTAACCATTGTTCTATAAAATATGCTTGTTTAAGATAGTGTGAATATTGTACTCCTGGGTCAGTGCCCTTGTAATGTGTCTGTTAACTGTTTTTGGGACAATGGTAGTGGAGTCGGGTGGAGGGAAAAAGCAAGTTCAAGATGAAGATGTTATATTCTGAGTGGAAATATTTTGATTTGGATAACTATATGTACTTAAAATGTCTCCTTTTGACCAGGAAGAAGTTGATAATTGTATTGTCAGGTAAAAGTGTTTAGAGTTTGGTTGATGCTGTATATTTATTTTGGGATTTTACGAGTTTTTTTTTTGGTTTAAATTTTTCTTTATTCAAATCAACATTTCTAACATGTCCATTTTCTTTAAATGCCATCTCCCTTCAGGGTGAAGGCTGTAATGCTTTTCCACAGCATCTTTTTTTCTGGAATAACTGTGAACTGCCATGACATCTTGGAAGAAATAACTGAGTGATTTCTCACTACTTCCTCCACAATAGAAAATGGAAAACCACAGAATCCCATTGCTAGGAGGGGCCCATTCACCCTATCTTGATGAAAATGATGCCAACTAATTTTAAACCTCTAGACACCTAAAAACCTAAGACACATGGACTAGTGCATAAAAGTGTTGGTTGACTGATTAAAAAAATGACTTAACCTAAAGAGTTGCGAGTTCAATCCCTGACCTCCGCTGACAGAACAAAAACTTGGTGAGTTATGAAAGTGAATAAACTAAAACAGAAAAAAAAACATGGTACATGGAATTAGAACAATTTATCCCCATGGATTAAATAAAGGGTGAAATTTGAAATTCAAACAAATATTACCTGAAGAACGCCAAAGCATACAACAGCTGAAATGTTGGGAATGTGACAGTAAAGATAAGAACAACAGTCTGGAAAATGTAAATAGTTTAAATACTATCAAGCAAATACATTATTTAACAACATTCTGGCTCAACCCTAGGTGAAGAAGTGAATAATACAGATGAACTACTTATACACGTTATTTTGACTCCAATTGTTCCAAATCCATGCAAGACCATTCACTTTAACCAACCAGTAGAAGTACAATACATGTGACACATTATCTATACACATCTTACATATTTAAAGCATGAGGACTGTTAGAAATTTAAATATTTCTTATATTACATTGTTTGACATATGTTTTAACAGCCTCACAAGTACTCACCACTATCCTCTAAAAGCCAGATTGGGCTGAAAATGGAGTACTGCCACCATATATAAGCAGAGACTGCTCAGTCTTCATTTCCCAGTCTCTACAGACTCCAAAAACATCTACGGGGCTTTGTTGTGACCTACAACTCCTTTCCTCCGGATGAAACATTGCAAGCCTCTCCCTACTCTATTGCTATTTGCAATGAAAGTGTTCAGATGAATAATATTCCTTAGTTCCACCAGTTCTAACCTTCACAGCTAAAACCCACCATGTCACACACATCATATTCCATTGATGGGATGTAAGTTCCACTTAAATAATTTCTTTCCAGGAATGGCTATTTTGTGTAACCAACTCCCAAGTAAATGCTTTCCCAGTCACTATAATCTTAACCTATTCAAGTCAACTATTATCAAGTTAACTATTTTCCCCACATAGCGTCATAAACTGTGCCCTTACCTCTTATTCTGTAGCTCTCTATCTCGAGTGGCTCTTTGGCTTTATACAGAGAGAACATTATTGTAAAAAGTCACTTCAGCATGGGGGAAAAATTTAATGGTGATTGATGCAAGAAAGTGGAATTGTTAATCCGAGTTCAAATTCCAGCCAAGTCTAATCTGTCCACCTTTGTTCTCCTGTGGTTGGGAAAGATAAAATTAACTTCTTTTTATCCCCCAACCCCGCAGCACTGCTAGATTAACCTGCAGGGTAGACTGAACAATTTACTTCTGGGTGGCAGCCATCTAAGAGTAAGACAATTCTGAATACTAAACTGTGAAGAAGACACCAGAAAACCACTCCCCTAACTTTTTCAAGACTACATAACAATTCACAGATAATAATAATAATAATAATAAAGAAGCTGTGGAGAACATGACTGCTTTCAACCTGAAATAACATAGGATTCAATAAAAAGAAAATATGCTTCATTAAAAATAAGCAATACTTAGACTTCATAGAACATTATTACTTGATGCATGGGTTGGATAAGGGATGTGAAATTTATTGGTAATATGCTGTAAGCACTTGATTCTTATAGAATAAATCAGCTAAAGAATCAACCTGAAAAGTTGTCCAGAATGAGAAGAATTTTGCAGTTTTCCAGAAGTCATACAAGATATGCAATGTGCATGCATTTGAGATTAAAAGAATTGCCGGAAAAATAGTTGGTCTCCATGTACAATGCACATAATCCGAGTGAGAAGTCGTTCTGAACAATTGAAATGTTTGGATTTAGAGGAAAACTAATTAATGCAGAGTCAAGATATAAATAACCACTGAATTTGACCAGATTAAATGATTTGATTTCTAACGTGAAGATGCTATTCGGAAATGACGTAAAACTGGTACTGAGCTTTTACAAGAACTATTGATACTAAAAGGTGTTCAGTTCTCATGTTATTTGTTATGTGTTTCTCTTTGTTCTAAGAAGAATGGTGGATAAAAACAATGTGTTTATCCAATAAAAAAAATATTACTGATGTATTTTAAAATTTTGTGTTTTATTCACCTCTTGAATGGCATTTATAATGTTCACTTAAAAGTATATATGTTTACATATAACACAAAATATGTTAAATGGCCAGAAAAATTACTATATCAAAAAATGGACATATAAAAAAGTGCTCAATGTAGCAGCTTAGAAAAACAGACATGCAGAGCAAGCTAATACAATGAAGATAGGTAAAACATGATATAGTACCACATACTACTATGGTTTTGACTACTAGGTCTTATGAGGTGACTGTGTACCAAGTGTTCTTCAAACCACAACACACTATTATTATCAGCACAGGAAGTCAAGAAGAGGAAGCAATGTGAGTGAAAAAAAAAATTAGCCACTTATAAAGACAGTGTAGTGTTGATGAATAGATGAACAGAAATAATGTGTAAATATAGACATGTAAGCAAGAATGTTGTCAACCTGTATGACCACGGATGAAGAAAAAATAAAAAAATTTTTCTTTGTCTTCCACTACCTTTCCTTATTGATTTCCAATGCTTAAATTAAACAAAATTATAAACCACAGGGTTAAAATTCAAAAGAAAATCATGATAGAAAAAGATTATCATTAAATTTACACCCATGCTGATGACACTTTGTTCAGTGTATTATGCAAAAAGGATGTAAAATTTTACATCCAAATTTTTACTTTACTTTTGTGCAAATAAATAAATGATAGTATCCAGTCGCAATTTCTAATAGCAAATCTCCAATTATCTCCATTGTAATTTAACAGATATCTCCCTCGGAAAATAGTTTTCTTTTCCTTTTTTTTTATTCTTGATAAAATCCAAAAATGAATCAGCAATATTAATGATCCTGACCTGGCATCTTGGTGTCAGTCAATTTCTGACTACCATGATTTAGTTTTCCTGTGCCTTTGATATAAATACTTTCATGGTAATCGTTTGGTAAACACTTTGCTATGATTTAGATTTTTTAAAATAGTTT
Source organism: Acanthosepion lycidas (assembly GCA_963932145.1). Taxonomy (NCBI): domain Eukaryota; kingdom Metazoa; phylum Mollusca; class Cephalopoda; order Sepiida; family Sepiidae; genus Acanthosepion; species Acanthosepion lycidas. The sequence continues at coordinate 54,510,813 of OZ010575.1, forward strand.
TCTTATTCCCCTCCACCACAGACAATGAATTGTACATACAGGGCCTAATTAGGACATTCATAGAGACATTGAGATATTATGGTGGATGTAGTAAGAATGGTAAATAAGAATGTGTTGTTTTGGTGTTTGGAATATTGTGGTATGTTTGGGTCAGTATTTGTGCCTAGATAAGTTTAAATTTAAGACAGAAGAAGACTGTCCTTTTTCCTCATTCACCATTTCAACCTTGTGGCACATTTTTTAAATTTTTACCAATAAATATCACTCTTAACTATGGTATCTAGACTTTATGAATTTAAGCATATCATCAATTTACAATTGAATTAACCTAGATGTAACCATAATTCTATGCTAACAGTTTCCTGTCTCACACTTCTTGCTATTCAAACTCTCTTGTGGCTTCATGTTTTCCGGCCAACTTTGTTCCTCAAAAGTTTAAATGTAATGTCAATTGACACCTAGTGTCTTCTTGATTACTCTTCTATTGTTCTTGCTCCTTCATAATGTCTCTCTTTTTACTTTTTCTTTCACACTCACCAGCCCCTTGTGTCTTAGTGGCTTTGCTGCCTTGCATAGGCAGATATGATAAAAAAGAAAGAAAAAAAAGTAAGTTCAGCATGAAGCTGCAAATCACCATGTTTTATTTTTTTTGGCACATCTTTTACTTAGTTCATGTCAGGGTTAATTCAGTTCAATGTTGGTTTCTAAAGTACACTGTTTCAGCTACATAATGGTTACATGTACACCTACATAATGAGATTTTTACTATTATATAGATTATGCCCTGAAAAACTGGCTCAAGCCCTACTGTACTGATCACAAATTCAACAACCTGAATTGAGTGGAAGTGGTTTGAACCCTATGGATATAAAATCCAGACAGTTTTGATCAATTGTTTTTGTTTACATTTTAATACAAGACCAGAAAATATAATAAAGTCAGTCAGTACTGTTGCAACAATAGACAAGAGAAGATGCCTTTACACTCTCATGTTCCTTAGTGGTAAGTAGTTGCGTTTAGCACTCTATTATTTTTAGGGGGAATTGTATCTCAGCTGTGACTTCTGGAGGTTGACCTTCGAGGTCAGATGCAAGCCAAAATAAGGTAATTGATTTTGATTGGCTGAGCCAGCATGGAAATGATAGGTTTTTCAGAGAATTGTTTCTTGGTCATAAAGCAATGTAGATGTGTTCTCTTTCATGTCTGAAATGGCGCCGCAGTGAAGGGAAATGAACCCCACTGGATATGTATATGTTGACATGAACATTAATAAAATAGTTAAGTTAAAATTATCTTTGCTGACATCTTTTACCTCTGAACCCTAAACATCAAGTGATCACTGGCACAGAGAGAATTGGCACCATTGACCTCCCAGCATGAAGGAGCTATACAACAGTTTGCCCAACCTGTTGACATCTGTCCTCTCTATATCTATCTTGTTTCCTCCAGAAAACAACACTGCTACAACTAATACTACTACTACTGAAATAAAGTTAAGGAAAAATACTAAGAAAATTGTCTGTCAGTCATTCAGTTGATGATGCAGCTCTAGTGCCTGAAGAATTGCCAATAGATCACAAAATGCCAGAGACAACATGAAATTATTTCTAGTTGATTGATTGATTGATTTGATTTTTAGAGCTTATCAACCTTTTGCAGTTTATTTAAAACCAAGGAAATATTTTTAGATTCTAAGAATTATTTTTCAGATTATTATGATTTACTGCTACAAATCCTACTAATTAACCCATTTTTTGTGGGTGAGGGAGAAGCAGTGGATTCATACTTTCTCAAAGGTACATAAGTGAATATAACAAACCCAACTGGAAATGGAACTTGGCTCTCCAGTTAGCAGTCCCAAGCCATTATTCATTACATCCACTGTACATCTACATATTCCAAGTATTTCCAAGTGGTCACCCATCTAGTTACTAACCTGGTTCAACATTGCTTAACTTTGGTGTTCATATGAGAACCAGTGTTTCAACATGATATAGCTGTAATCCTCTATTTCTTCTGGCTTACTTTGTATGTAAAGAAAACATAAAAAAGGTTGCTGATGAATTTTTACTTTTATAAGTTAGTATTATGAGCTTTCATTGATCATCCCTATGAAAGTCAAGGATTAAGTTTTGCGTTTCCATGTCTGTATTTTTCTCATTTTACCTTTGAAGATTTCTGTCTTAATTTACTGAGATGAGGAGTTATCCTTATTTAAATTATTTACAGTTGGACTCATGTCCTCATTTTTGTTGTTATTATCACAACATTTCGGCTGCTATGCCTACCAGCCTTCTTCAGGTATCTGTTGATCTGGGTATCCTTCAAGGAATTTCAAACTGAACCATTTATTTAAATTACAGATGTAGATTGTTCATGTTCTGTTGCCCATTTCTATGGATATCTTGTCTTGTTCTTTTGTTTTTTTTAACTCTATTTTTTTTTTTTTTATTATGACACAGTTATTGCTAGTTCTGTTTCCACTGATTCTAATTTTGGACTACCTAACCCAGGATTGAACTCACAGTTACCATTCCATGAAATTCAAGAACAATCACTTTAATCCTCTAGGTTATCTAGATTTCTTTGAAGAACAAAGTTGAAATATCAAATTTTCTCTTTGTTATTAAATTGGTTAAACTCTGCTGCCATTACACTCTGTTCTTTTTCTTTTAGAATAACCAAAGTTTATTCTTTGATTTTCATCATCAATGCAAACTTCACTTTGAACTGTGCGACACCAAGTAACCTTACTCTGAAGCTCAATAAATCTGAATTAGTTATTCAGTGCATCTCTTGACTCCAGTCATAGCCACTCGAGGGATTCTGAAAATGCTTATCAGTTTGGTAATCTTTGGGGAAAAGAATGAAGGAGAAAAAAAAATTGCTAAAAGACTTTGGCAAAATGGTTCCTCTTTGTCACATCTTTTTGGTACTTCAATCTAATCTACTTGTGATTTAATGAGGCAACTTAGGTTGGCCTCTTTAGATTCATAGTGAAATCAGAACACTATCGAAATGTCTTTGGCTACTATTCCCCCAATTAGACTGTTACTGCTTCTAAATCCAATAAGCACATATTTTAATATTACTTATCTCTCTCAATGATTTCACTGTCTTCTTGTTTATCAGTAGCATCATCATCATTACTATTATATCTGTTATATTTTTTGTTACAATAATAAAATAATTATAATAATTATTATTATCCATTATACTTTTTGTAATAAGAATTATATTATTATTATTACTGTTATACTTTCTCTCACAGTAATAAAATAATCATAATAATAATTATTATCCATTATGAGTTGTCATTGTCATGAGAAGTTTTTTTTTTAAGCTTTTCACCCCAAGCAAGGCGAGAGTGCCACTAGCACACTAGGGGTTACAGAGAGAGGGACCAAGAGGCATGAAAGATGGAAGGATGAAGAGAAGGACAGGGAATAGATCAAGGTATCTGAAGATGTCGATTGACATTACATTTGAATAGTTAGAGATTATAGCTATCAAGGAAGCAAGTAAGAGGAAGGGAGTTCCACAGACTGGAAGTGTGAGACATGAAGCTATTGGAGTAGAAGAGACAACTACATTTAACCATTTCAACAGTGAAAGAGTGGGACTGAGATGCCAACCTAGTGACATGTTTAAATTCATGCAGATTGGGAACTAGTGAAAATAGCTCATAGAAGCAGTTACCGTGAAAGTATTTGTAGAAAAGACAGAGTGAGGCGGCGACATGTCTGTGAGAGAGCAACTGTAAACAAGATGCCAGATCAGGGTCAATCACATTGCATATCCATACTGTTATACTTTCTGTCAGAATAATAAAATAATACTAATGATTATTATCTGTTATACTTTTTGTCACTATAAAATAATAATTATCACATTATAATTCTGCTTGTTCCTTAATTAGCATGTACATTAGACTCTATCATTCCACACAACTTCAAATAACAGGTTAGGAAAGAAACTCCATCAATGGTGGAAAGAGCACTAACAGCTACTGGACTTGAAAATCCTGTTTTATTGAGAAATTCTTTTGAGAGAAGGATTTCAAAAATTTCAACTGAAAACAGTACTGGTTGCTTGGTCGATGCATGCCAAACATTTCGTTGTAGAGAAACTGTTAATATTATCATTACCATTACCTCAGATGAATAAAGGACTATAAAGTCTTTTGATTCCAAGGAAAAATGGAAGAAAAGATGTATCAGAGATGCTGTTTGGTTTTAGGGAGAAATAGAAAAGATAGAGGAAGCAATAACATCCTGCTTTAGTGAAATGGAAGAAGTTGTCAATTCATTTGTAGCCTCTGACTTTTTTAAAAAGATAATGGCCTGCATTCATATTTATGAGTGTCATTGCAATATTATTTGAAAGTTAAGTTCAAATATTTAATTATGTAATAGGGAAATTTACACAAGCATTCTATATTTGTGGAACTCACAAAGAACTAATTCAGTCATTAATTCAAGAATTAAGATTCTATCAGAGTTAACAAAGGTTGTGCATTTGTGTGTATTTTAGGTGGATGCATATTCAGTATATAAAGAAGATTGAAGTTCTCAATGTCTCTTTGACATGACCATTTTCTTTTTTGATTCGGAAGTAAGTTAGGATAACAATGGGTAAAATGGTTGAGCTTAAGTCAGCTTTCAGCTGAGTTAAAACAACCAATTCACTTGCTTCATGGATAAGGCTGTTGAAATTTGTCCAAACACTGTTGTTGGAAAGTGGAAAAGAGAAGAGATTTTCTCCTTTCCGGAAGTGTGCTCATAAAATTGGGCATGTGACCAGAAATCCTTTTTGGTTTCTTTATAACTTGCATCATTAATTTCATTTTTTATTCTTTATTATTATTTTATTCATTGGTTTAATTTCAATTGCCCACAATTCCTCAGAATATTTAAATAGGAAAACCATGAAATTTACACAAACAATACTAGTTATTATTATTATTATAATATTATTATTATTATTATCTCTCATACATTTTATCAAATTAATAAAATAATATTATCATCATGAGTATTGTCATACATTTTGTTTCAGTGATAAAATAATAACAATAATAATAATAATAATTATTATTATTATTATTAAAATCCACCACCACCACCACACCACTGCCTCATCACCTGTAATCATTATTATCATCATTTTAAAAGTGTTATGATACACTTATATCTTCTTCTATGTGACGTGTCTGTTCAGGATATGGCCAGTCATAGTTCTCCACAATTTCCTGTCCATTGTAGCTCTTGGTCAAGTTTGTATTTTGCTATTTCACCTAATCCCTCTTCTGCCAAGCTCATTAGATAGATTATGCACTGTTTTCATTTGTCACTCTTGCCTTCAATATGTCCTGTGAGTATCAACTTTTCTAGACCTTTTTTCCTCATCATATCCCCTAAAAATTTCAACTATTTCTGAATCTAAATATAAATGTCTTTTTTGCTCCCATTTTCTTTAAAAAAAATGTTCCATCCATGATATTCTCAACATACTTCTGTAAAACCATAATTATTTAGACTCAAGTCTCTTCTTCATTTGTGAGCAGATCATCCAGCAATAACTACCATATAGAAGGACCAATATTACATTGGTCAATATTACAGTTCAGTACACTTTTCTTTGTTTGTAATCAGATCTTTTTCTGTTTATTAATACTTGGCTTAGCTTTTGGAAGGCATCTTTCAGTATTCAAATTCAACTTTAGAATTTGGCATTTTCGTTTTTCTCTTAAAACACTTCCAAAATATTTAAATTTTTGTACTTGCTTGATTTTTGTATCTCCAATTTGTAATTCATATGTTTGTTTGAGCCTTTTTGCTGACAACCATACATCTTCTCTTCTTACAATTGATGTTTAGTCCTTTCTTCTCATTTTCCTTTACCACCTGTTCTCTAGGAGTTCTTGTAGTTTCCTTTCTATGTCTGCTATGAACACTGCATCATCTTCATATCTAATATTGTTAAGATTGTAGCCATCAGTATTGAATCCTGGTAGAACTTCTAATTCACTCTTATTTCTAATTTTATAAAACTAAGGCATTCATAGAAATATATTAGCTCTTAATACACAGGTTATTTCATACAATAGGTATAAATTATATTTACTATGATGATGTTGCACCAAATTATAAGAACACAACTGAATTGTTCATATATAAAATTACATTTTATTCAACCTCAGACATTGCAATTAGTGTTGGACAATGTCTGCCCCAGAGCTCTCATTCCAATATGGATCTTACATTCTTGAGTACAATGTAAAACAACGCCTTTCTTGTTTCTAGAGTTAGTGTTTATATATTTCCTTGTCAAATGTTTTCCCCCACATATCAGACACAGCTAGGGCTGATCATATGGCTCTGTACTCAGTGACCTGGAAGTAATCTCTGGTCAACCCTGTACTTGGCTTCGTTGACATCAGACTGAATGCAAAGTCTATTCTGCCTGATCTGAGGTGAGGCACATACTACATAATCATTAGAGGAAGAGAAAATGTACATACAATATTTTCCAATGTTTGAAACCCAGGTGAAGCTGGGAGGTCATCTCAGGTTGACACTGCACTTGGATTCTCTGACATCACATTGTGCAAAGTCTATTCTACATGGTGAGCTATATACTATAAGTAGACTGTTTCTCTCTTATGATATTGTAACAGTTTTATTAATTTTACTGTAATTTCCAAATTTCACATTATTAACCAGAGTACTGAAACTCTCAGAAATATAATATTGCAATTAACAATTATTACACAATGGGCTTACACAATAATGCATTGAGCTTATGACCATATGTTGAAACATCAGTTCTCACCCAATCACTGAACTTAAATAATGTCGAACCTGGTAAGTATATAAATGGGTGACCACTTGGGAATATCAGGTGTATTAAGCTTGGATCTGCTGTTAGTGTAATGGATAATGGCTTGGAATTGGAAATTGGAGAGTCCAGTTTCAATTCCAGTAGGGTTCATTACATTCACATATGCACAAATGGCATTGCTAAGGGTTAAATAGTAGGCTCTGTATCAGTAAATCATTATTATTTCCAAAACAATTCTTATAATCCAAATATATTTTCTCGCTTTAAATAACCTGCAAAAAGTTGATAAGCCATAAAAAAAACAGTCTATATATAAAAGTGTTCTCTTTTGATAATCCTGGGTTGTATGAAATATTTTGCATACTGCTAGTTGGTTTGTCCTTGCTACCTTACATTTTAAAGAAATCCTAATTGACAACTGATGGCCATCCACTTTAGGGTTTTATTTCCAGCTTCAAGCCATAAAATAATTAAAACAGTTTGTGGGAGCAGGATATTGTTTCATTTCCTTGCATTTCCTGAATTCTGCAAGCAGCTTCACTAGCTTTGAGGCTCAGATTCAAATAATGATTAAAAAAAAAATGCCAGAAATCTCAAAACTTGTACTTGCCATTATGATATCTGAAAGCCATAGTTGAACCATATTGATAGTGAAATATGTACACACCATGGTCCAAAAGCTTGCAGTCGCCCTTTAGATTTAATAATTAGTAAGTTTCATGTCTTCTTTGGATTAATTAACTCCTACTTAGCAAAGATGCTAAAACTATTTCACCTGTTAGTACAGGCATTCAATTTTTTAGAGAGGGTGTTGACTAAAATTTTAAATTCACCAGTTATAAGATTGTGTTTTTCATCATTTCACCCCAAGCAAGGCAATAAAGCCTCTTAGATACATGGGCAGTGTGAAAGTGAAAAAGAAAAACACTATTAAAGAGAGAGTACAATAAAAAAAAACAGGAATTAAGAAGGTAAAAAATAACTATTATATACCTTACCTATGAACACTAATGAGTATGTCCCAATCCTCATAAATACATTGAACACTATTGTAAGTGGGGGTAATATGCTATATAGTATTGTATTTTGTTGATGTTATAAAGATTAGCATTTTATTTCCAACCTCTGTTTTGGTTACTCCTCATTCAGTAACCTTAAGACGGTACAGTGGAGTAATGGATAGCGGCTCGAATTCAGGAAATGGACAGCCAAGTTCAAGTTCCAGTCAAATCCATTACATTCACTTATGAGCTAATACCATTGGTATAAATCCTCTTCTCCCCCCAGTTATGGGTAAATAGCAGGACAGATCGGGTTCTATAGCCTTGGATGGCAACTGGTCTACCACAGAAAAAAATGGCAACCTACTGTGGGAAAAAATCTGCCTTGTCAGTCATCTATCAAAAGATGCATGATCGCCAAAGCATGTATCACACCTGGCACATCACTGACTTTCTAGGTTACAACATTTTGGTGATGAGGATGAGATATTGACTCTGTGCAGAGTAAATCTAAAAAGGTGGGTGTTATATACCGTACCTATGAACACTAATGGATATGTCCCAATCCTCATAAATATATTGGACACTATTGTAAGTGGGGGTAATATGCTGTCTAAGTAGTCCACCGCTAGAAGTGGTTTACCTACTTCATGCTGCTGGCAAGTATTGTATTTTGTTGATGTTATAAAGATTACCATTTCATTTCCAATCTCCATTTTTGTTATTCCTCATTCAGTAACCCTTCCTAGGTCACAACAATAAAAATTGCCAGTTTAAATTTTTGAAGATCAAAATTGACAGCAAGAATTTGGAAGAGTGTCCCTCAAGCAAGAAGTTGAGAGAAGAAACTTTTAGCATGGAGTTTTTGGTTAGATCTAGCCATTTCAACGTAAAGTGTTAAGACATAGCTGCTAATCTAGTACTACCTATCATTATCAATATTTATGTTTTATGTGTGTATCTCTCT
>OZ010575.1:54519823-54542323 GCA_963932145.1 Acanthosepion lycidas
GTTCTAATACCTCTATTTTTCTCACTCTTTCTACAGAGATTTCTCATTTCTCTTCTTTACCTCTTTCCTTTTATCAATATCTCTATCATCTTACACTTTTTGGATCTCCCTATTTTTCCTTTTTACTCTACCATATTTTATTCTTTTTCCCAACAAAACATTTCCATCTTAGATTGACATGACAGGAACAAATACATAGAACTCTTCCTTTCCAACACACATCAGTACACATATCTTATTAATAAGCAATAAGTATTGTGATGTAATGAATAATAATGGTTAAAATGGGGTTAAGATGTCAACATTTTATACTTGAATATTACTTTTGATATTCAGTCGCTTCATTGTAATTGCTGCCAAGGCCAAGCCTGGTGAACAGAGGTCAGAATTATGCTGATGGTGCCAAATGCTGCAAATAATTCATCTTTGGCTCAAAACTAACCATACCACATTATCAACTCTGGCATATTTTTCTAGCTCTCAGGCTTACGGCCGTATCACATTGAAACACCAGTTCTCTTACAATCCCTGAAGTTAAGCACTGTTGAGACTGATTAGTGCCAAAATGAGTGACTGTTTGGGAATAGCAGACACTGTAAGCTTAGATGTACTGCTAATGTAGAGGATAATGACTTGGAATTGGAAACCAGAGTGACAAGTTCCAATTTAAGTTCGGTTTGTTATATTCATTTACATGCAGATATCCTTGAGAAAGTTATGGATCCATTTCATCTCCCTGCCAGCTATGGGTTAATTAGCAGAACTTGTATAAATAAATCATCATTATCTCTACAAAAAATTCTTACAATTTAAAAATAATTTCTGGCTTCAAACCACTGCAAAAGGTTGATAAGCTGTAAAAACAAATCAAACAATCAATTCTTCTTTCTCAATAATTTATGAAAAGTAACCAGACTTTTCTTTTCTTTTCTTTGGCTGAAATGGCACCATTTTCTTCTCTCCCATCATTATCACTCCAACCTGAGATATGCAACTGATAATCCTTTTATCGATGGCATCTTTTAAATGCTACTTGCCTTCTACTTACCAGGAGGAGAAAGAAAAGGCCATTTTGTATTAATATTCTCTTGATTTCTTCAACAGTTTGACTTATAACTCTGGCTTCTCACACAGAGAATACTATGAACAATGCTTGAGAGAAACCTGACCCTTCATGCTATCCTCTACTTTTACAAGGGAAGAGATCAGGCTGAAAATGGAGTACTGTTGTCATATTTGGGCAGGAACTGCCCAGTCTTCACTTTCCAGTCTCAACAGAGTTCAAAAGTGTCTCTAATTCCTTTTGGGTGACAAATTATTTTCCACCCTCCAACTTCTCTCACAGACGGGAAGTGGCTAGACTCTCACTGCTTTATCACTATTATCATGGAAAGCAACTGAATTTTCTTTTTTTTTTAATCATTTCACCCCAAACAAGGTGATAATGCCATGATGATGCAAGGGGTTACTGGGAGTAAAAGAGAATGAGGAGAAAGTACAATAAAGGAACAAGATTCAGGAAATTCTCTTTTTTTAAAAGGTTCAATCTTAATACTTCAGCTGCCTTATCAATTCAACCATGGAACCTTCATTCTTCAGTTATTCACATCTAGCCAGGTAACCATTCCTTATCTTCTCTAACCACCTGACATGGTGTCATGTTAATTTAGTAGTATCATTGTTTACACTCTTTGCATTCAGACTATTATCCTCATCTTTGTTGATGCTATCATAATGTTTCAGCTATTGTGCCTCCTGACCTCCATCAGGTGTATATTAATCTGGGTAACCTACAGAGAATTCTGAACTGAACTCTTTATTTAATCTACAGGTGTAGACTGTTCTCATTCTACTGCCTATATCTAGGGATATACACCTGATGAAGGCTGGAATCCACAATGGCTGAAATGCTATGATAACAGAAAAAAAGATTGTGGACAATAGTCTGATTGTAAATAGTGTAAATAATTATACTGCTAAATAAAGATGACAGCATTTCAGTTGGTTAGAGGAAATAAGGAATCGTCTGAATTTAAATAGTGTAAATAATGATCTCTTCAGAAATTCCGACAGAAATTAGTAGTATCAGTAGTAATATTATCATCATTTTTCTGTAAAAAAAATGGCAGCATTTTTCAGTATGACATTATGGGAATAATGGCCAAGTAGAGAATTATGGCCAAATACTCCTCAGTGGAATCAACATGATTTGATCGAGTGAATGAGTATTCAAAAAAGACCTCTAATGAATAAGTTGAAAAAGTCAAAAAACATTTCTAGAGGTTAGGCAAAGGATCACAAACATATCTGCATTCAAGAGGTGAAGCAGTTGAACATTGTGATATTTGACCTTTTTGAGGACATGAAAACCAATTTTTGCATATTCATATAAAGTGAAAATGAAATCTTCCACTTTATATTGACCAATCAAATCTCAAGTGGACATGGTTTGGCTCAACAACAAAATGCAGAAGACAGGAAGATATTTTTGATTCTTGCTTTCTATTTTCAGTTATTAGTGGATGAATCTCATTGCTGGGCAATTCAGTAAGCTGAAAATAAGCTGATGTTTTAATTTACAAGTGAACATGATATTAGTTGGTTTCTCTTTTATGTTTCATGTTTAAACAAATTCACCAAGAGAATCAAGATTTCAGGTCATTGTTCATTTTCAATGCTTCTCATACTGAATTAAATTTTTTTTTAAATGATTTTTATAACTTATTTTTTTTCTTGTGTTGTTTAAATATTTTTCAATCCACCACTGTCATTATCAATTTTTGACTGTTATTTTTGTTGCTTGTTTTCACCAAGAAGTCTCTTAATTTTCAAAATTTTAATAAGCATTCTCACCACATTTATTCTAACATTATTCTTAATATATAATTAGTTTTTCTTTCATCTTATTCTTATTCTTCCTACCTAGTAGTAATAGATGTAATAGTCTTAAATTTTTTAGATGATGTACTGTTATTAAAATTAATATTTCATTTTATTTTTATTGTTATCTTCTCAACCTTTTTCAGGTTATTTAAAGCCAGGAAATATTTTTAGATTGTAAGAAATCCATTTTTGAGATAATAAATAATGTTTTAGTGATACATCATACAAATTAACTCATAACTAAGGGGAGAAGATGTGGATTCATAGCTTTTCCAAGGGTATTTGCATGCAAATGAATATAATGGACCCAACAGAAGTTGGAATTCAGCTCTCTGGGTAACAATTGTGACCCATTATCTATTACACCACCTGCACATCCAAGCTTACAGCACCTGGAATTCCTAAGCAGTCACCTATCTAGCTACTGACCATGCTTGACATTGCTTAACTTCAATGATTGAAGTGTTTCAACATGATGCAGCCATAAGCCTCAGTGAATACAGGGTGAGTAATAACTGAGTATCAAATAAGAAATAGATGAGATATCTGTAGATATGGATGTCAGAACAGGAATAATACACCCCTGTAGATTAAATAAAGGGCTCAGTTTGAAATTCCCTGAATCATCAACAAGCACTACAAGGTACAATGGCTAAAACTCTATGATAAAAACAACAATCATCTGCATGTAAATAATGTAATTTTTCATTTTGCTACTTGTGATTTTTAGTAGCGGGATTACATTTAAAATAATCTGCACTAGCTTGGATTACTAATGAGAAGAAAACCAATTCAGAATTTAGTAGCTCTGTGCCTTCAGATGTAGCTAAACCTTTACTTATTACTCATTCTGATAACACTGCTATAAACCATTTCCATTATGAGTTATTTTTGTCTCCTTTTTCTTTCAGCTTATTTATGATGCTCGTTCACATTCAGTACTAAGTTTTCTGAAATTCTAATATGGAACATTTTTAATTATTATTAATTTTTCTTCCGTCTTTTTTTTGGCTATTTGTTTACAACCTCACAATAACAGATATAATAGTCCTAAGATTTCAGAAGTTCTTTTCATAAATCATTTTCTTAGCAAAAGGAACAACTCAACATGCAAATTACAAATTGGAGATACTAAAATCAAGCAAGTACAAAAATTTATACATCTGGGAAGTGTTTTAACAGAGGACAGAAAGGCTGACACCAAAATTTGAAGGTGTATTAGGGTAGTGAAAAATGCCTTCCAAAAGTTTTTTGTGATTTATTTCTCAAAGGCCCTAGCAATCAATATAGGCTTTACCCAGGGTGTACTTCTTGGTCCAACCCTCTTTCTACTTTACATAAATGATCTGCATCAGAGTGTATACTGATCAGTTAAGAATATCTTTGCTGATGATACAATGGTATATGGCTGCACCTCCAAAACACTAGATGACCAAAGATTGGAAGCTGATATCTCCTTTGACCTAGCTCAAACAGTTCAGTGGGTGAAAAGCTAAGTGGTCACATTTAATACCTCAAAGAACCAAACTAGTTACATTCCATCATTGCGAATCAGATCAAGAACTATCACCAATCATGATTAATAGATGTCCTTTCAAAGGGCCTCTCAACCAAAATTTAAAGAGGAACTTGTATGTATAATCCATTGCTAAAGAGGCAGGAAAAATGGTCAGTTCTTTGTGTTGCTCAAGTAAATACCTGACTCTTTATGCTATCCTCTACCTTTACAAGAGCCAGATCAGGGTGAAAATGGATTACTGCTGTCATGTATTGGCAGAAGCTGCCCAGTCTTCATGTTCCAGTCTCAATAGAGCCTAAAAGTGTCTCTGCATCTGTGTAGGTGACAAATTATTTTCTACCCTACAACCCTCCCTCACAGATGAGACAAGCATCTTGCTGCTCTATCACTATTACCATGAAAAGCGTTCGCATAAACTACATGCCTCAGTTCCAACAGTTCTGATCTTCACATCTAAGACCTACATGCCACACCCATTGTAGTGAACCACCCTCACGCCCTTCTTCCCAGGAACTGCTGCTCTGTGGAACCAACTCTCATGAAAATGCTTCCCCGATCACTAGAATTTTAAACTATTCAAGTCTGGGGTGAACTGTAATCTTCCCCACATATCTGCATAAAATAATGCCTCTTACACTGTAAGCCTCTATGATGAGTGGTTTCCAGGCCTTGTACAAGATGAACATCATTGTAGGAAAAAAAATCTCACAGTTGCAGCTTTAACAGTTTTAAAATTCCTGAATTTCTTGTCAAACAGAACAGCCCAACATGCAAATTACAATTGGAGATACCAAAATCAAGCAAATAAAAAATTTATATATGTGGGGAAAGTGTTTTAAGATGGAAAATGCAACACCAAAATCTGAATGCACATTGAGAGAGTGACAGAAGCCTTCCAAAAGCTAAGCAAAGTATTAAGAAACATGAAAATCTTGTTAGAAACAAAGAAAAGCATACCGAACTGTTTAGTTATATCAGTCCTTCTATGACAGAAAAACTTGAAGCAACAGAAATGTGGATGTTAGACAGAAGCATGATAAGGATGCCATGGACTGAACATATGAGCAATGATGAAGTTTTAGAAAAATGGAAACAAAAATGACACTTATATTAAACATCAGAAGCAGACAGTTGAAATTTCTAGGACACATAATGAGGAAAGTGGGCTTAGAAAACTTGATACTCACAGGACATATATAAGGTAAGAGGGACAGAGGAAGATGATGTATAACTTACTGAAGAAGCTTGTGTTAATGGATGGCACACTATAGTTTAGAAGAGATAGCAAAAATACAAACTTTACTAAGAGCTACAAAGGACAGGAAGTTGTGGAGAGCAATGATCACCAACATTTTGAGGAGACACAGCAAATAAAAGAAGAGGATTTATCTTACTTATGTTGCTCTATCTTAAAACTCTCAGACTTTCAGATTGCCAGGAAACAATACAAATTAGGAAAAAAAAAAGAACCAGTCCCTGGTGGAATTCAAACTGTTTATGACTACTGTCATACTGAATGTCATGAAGATCAAACAGTTATATAAGTTCAAATCAAAGCATTTAATTTCACTGAATGCCTTATATGCCATGAGATTTGTTTGTTCTATCATAGCAAACAATACAAATGCAGAAAGAACAATACCTAGGTTTTATATACTGCATATAATTTGATAATGATAATTGATAATATCAGCCAGTTCCTTATAAGGAACTATTCAGCATTCATTGGCTGAGCATCCAGTGCCACTTTCAGTTGAAATTTATAAAATCTTTCTATTGAACAATTTTTCAGGAAAACAAGCTTCTCAATTCCACTGTTATCACTCTTTCTGGTATTGATGGGAGTTTCTTTCCTAACCTTTTGTTTAGAGTAATGTGGAAAGTCAACATTTTGACTATATTATTTTCTCTTCAAGTTACATGTGCTATCCACTTTAGTTGTTGAAAATCTACAAGTGATATGGTTTCTGTTATTTGGTACAGTTCTTTGTTTGTGATTATGTAATACCAGTTCACAAGGTTTGAAAAACGATGATCCTCACTAAGACCTTCATTCACTCAAAGTCGTTTTTAACCATTGATCTGAGAATGAAGTTGCATGCGGCTGACAGTTTAGTTATTTCTGTACAGGTTTGGTGCCATGCAAGACATCTATATGAAAGTAATGAGCTGATTAGGTTATATAAAAACATGATTTGCATTTTCAGGTTGATGTTTTGGCTTTGTAACAACTTGTGGTATTGGGCAAAACTAGCTCTAGTGTAGCCTATTCTATGTTCAATTTTCCTTTTCTCCTATACTAAATTTGTTATAACTGCTCCATACACCAAGATATTTGAAGTGTTTAGTATTTACTAATTCTCTATCCTGAATTATCATGATTAATTCAGGGAATGTGTTGTCACTGCTTTCTTTCCAATTTCAGATCAGAGTTTTGGAAAGGTTTATCTTCAGTCCTTTCTTGGAAGCACAACACAAAGATCTATTTGAACTGTGAGATTTCAGAATCAAGCAAGTACAGAAATTTATAATATTCTGGGATATATTATAGCAGATAAAAAAAAAAGGGAAGCAGAAGTTCAAAGATGTATTGGAATAAAGGAAGATGACTTCAAAAAGCTAAACACAATATTAAGAAACAGGAAGATTTTAACAGAAGCAAAGTAAAGAGTGCTGAACTGCTAGGTCATATTGCAGTGAATTTTGGACAATTTCTTCACAAATGAAGAGAAAGTTTAAGCGAACAGAGATGTGGTTCTACAGAAGGAGGCTGAGAATGCTGTGGATGGAACATGGGAGCAACAAAGAACTTCTAATAAAATAGGAACAAAAAGTAATAGTTGAAATTTCTTGGACACACAATGAGGAAAGATGGTCTGGAGAATTTGACACAGGACATAGAAGGAAATATAATTGGATGGAAAAAAAAGGCCGAGTGGGGGATAATACAGGGAGAAAGCATTGTTTGATCTAAAAATCGTAATCAACCATTGAGTGGGAGTTGCCCAGACTGCACTCTCCAGCCTCAATAGAGTCCAAAAGCACCTCTGAGCTCTTATGGGTGACAAATTATATTCCACACTCCAACCTCTCTCTTGCAGGCAGGATGTGGCAAACATCTCGCTGCTCTTGGACAAACTACATTCCTTGGTTCCACCAGTTCTTTCATTGCAAGGACTCGATGTACCACTTACATTGTAGCAAACCACCCACATTCCCTCTGTATTTCATCAGTAAGAAGTAAGTTTCACTCGAAAAGCTTCTTCCCGTAAACGAATGGGGAACTGACTCCCAAGTGGATGTTTCCCCTTTCACTGGAATCTTAAACTGTTTAAGATTAGGGTTAACCATTATCTTCCCCTCTTATCCATAAAAATTGCTTCGTAATGTAACCCTCTACCTCTGGTCGCCTCTGGGCCTTGTACAAGGTGAATCTTACTGTAAAAAAATATATATCTTGAAGGGACATGATACATAAAAAACGATGAATATTAGAGTGAAAACTTTGAATTATTATTTTTGTTCACATTTATTTCATCTTTCACTTGCTTTTTATCAGACTATTCTATAATTATTAGTAAATAAAAATAAAGAATAACTTTGCAGTGAGATTTGAACTCACATCATTTAGCCTCAGCTTCTTTCACTCATTACTAATATTTGTAGAACTAGACAAATACTCATCCTACAAACAGAGAATAGTAACTTACAATAGAAGTTCACTTATAAACATTTCTGAATAGACATTTTCAGTAAGATATCTGTTTTCTTAAGTCCTTTTTGTTATTATTCTAAGTCTACTGGAATTTCCTACTCTGGAGAGAGGTACATAAAGCTGACTATGTGAGAAACATTTGAATAATTTCCTAATCTATATTAATAATAACAGTAAAAATTATAATAATAAATAATAAGTTGCCACAGAAAGAGTCTAAGTGGCGACATGATTAGATTGGTAAGTGAATCCACTGGGAAGTCTGCCATAAGTTTGGCTTCAGTGTAATAGAGAAGTCATATGAACACTATTATCTTCTATCAGTGGCAATAGTAAAAAATGACAGTCATAAGATATTATGGGATTTCTCCGTCCAGACAAATCATGTCACTGAAGCACGAAAACTCGATCTTATTGTTATAGATCAGGAGAATAGCAAGTGTTAAATTATTGACTTTACTGGACCATATGATACAAGAGTGGGCTCCAAAGAAACTGAAAAGACAGAAAAATATCAAGATCTGGCTAGGGAGCCAAAGAAGTTATTGAACATGAATGTAGAACTAGTTCCTGTACAGTAGCATGCAGAAGTGGGGGGGGGGAGAGTGTGATAACCCCAAGCGTCCATATTATTATTTTTTTTAAGCATTTCATCCCAAGCAAGGCGAGAAGCCACTAGGACGCAAGGGGTTACAGAAAATTTGGAGCAAGATCAGATAGGAGTGATAGAAGAAAGGATGAGGAGAAGGATAGTGGATAGATCAAAGCAACTGGAGATGTCAATTGACATTACATTTGAATAGCTGGAGATTATAGCTCTCAGGGAAACTGGAATAGGGAAGGGAGTTCCACAGGTGAGAGGTGCGAGACATGAAGCTATTGGAGTAAAAGAGACGGCTACATTTAGGAGTTTCGACAGTGAAAGGGTGAGAGCGGGATGCCAGCCTCGTAGGGTGCTTGAACTCATGAAGTCTGGGAACCAGTGAATGCAGCTCCTTGGAGCAATTGCCATGAAAGTATTTGTAAAACAGACAGAGAGAGGTGATGTCGCGTCTGTGAGAAAGTGACTGTAGACGAGGCCAATTAAATTGCATATCCACTTCTGGAGCCTATCAAGAACCCCAAGGCAAACAGAAAAGGCTCCAGACAATACTCCATGCAAGGATGAATTGTTGATTTGTAGATCTGGAGGATCGATTCCGGGGAGAAAAATTTCCTGGTGTGGCACAGGGAGCCAACTTTCCTTGTGCTGGATGAAGCAATTGACTCAATGTATTTGTTCCATCTCACGTCAGCAGTCAGCATGAGACCAAGCAGCCGTAGAGAGGTGCTCTCAAGTTGAGCATCAGACATTCTAATGGAGGGCAGGGAAGGATCTCTGTGGTGATTAATAGAGAGCAGTTTTGTTTTTGAAGTGTTAAAGTTGACCAACTAATTCCTGCCGCAGTTCACAACTGATTGGAGGTCCTTTTTGAGATGCACGGCCAGGTTAGTTTTGTCAGTGACACTAGATTTGTTTTTGAGGCAGGAATAAATTGTGATGTCATCCGCGTAGATGCCAACTTGGGAATTTATGGCACCAGGAAGGTCATTTATGTAGATAAGGAATAGAGTGTGGCCTAGGATGGAGCCTTGAGGAACACCTGTGTTCATGGGATAGGAACTGGAGGAGAATCCATTGAGAACGACCTTCAATTCACGGTTTGACGGGAATGATTGTATTAGGTCAAACAATCAACCTGTAATGCGATAATCGACCTGGAGCTTGCAAAGAAGGCTGGCATGCCAAACCCTATCAAATGCTTTGGAGATGTCTAGGGCTACAGCATGAGCTTCCCCATTATTTTGAAGAGCTTGGTAGACAGTTTCAGTGATGGCCATAAGCACATCAGCTGTAGATCAGGCAAAGCAGAAGCCATATTGCTTGTCTGAGAGCAGATCATGGGATGTGAGATGGTTAACCACTTCGGTATTGATTAGGGCTTCAAAGACTTTTCCGAAGAGGGGTAGGAGACTGATAGGATGGTAGTTAGAAGGGTCAGAGGGGTCGCCAGTGTTCTTGAAGACAAGAACAATTGAAGAGGACTTCCAGCAGTCAGGAAAACAAGATTTCTCGAGGCAGTAGTTATATAGTTTAGAGAGGGCGGGCGCCAGTTCAGGTGTGCATTTCTTCAAGACAATGGCTGGTATCCCATCTCCACCACTAGCCTTGTTGGGGTCTAAATTAGAAATAATGACCAATACCAAAGACAGGGTTATGTGTTACCCACTCAATAGGGCCTCAGTTCTAAGAGGGAAGTCGGGTATGGGTACACCGGAAGAGACGAGCGTTGAGTTGAATGAAAATTTCTGAGCAAAGCATTCAGCCTTGTTGGCAGAGGAGGTCAGGTCTTTGAACTGGTTGAACAAAGGAGGTATAGACGGTTTGCAATTGTTCAGTATGCTCTTGCAGAGACGCCAATAATCTTTGGAGCCAAATTTGCGAGATGCAATACACTCCTTCATCCAAGCAGCAAATAGTGACTTAGCATCGTTGAGGACATGCTTACACTCGTTATGGGCAGAAGCAAAGAGACGTCTATTGCAGTCAGACATGTCGCTACAAAATAGGTGAAAGAAGTGGTTCCTATGGGTGATGGCGGCTGAGCAAGCAGCGGAGAACCAGGGGGAGGAGCGCGACTTGACCCTATATTTTCTTGAGGGGATGTAAGCGTCAATTCCAGCTTTAACCCAGAATGAGACCTCAGAAGCACATTCTTGGATGGGGAGTGTAAAGACAACATCCCAGGTGACATCACGGAGGAAATCACAGAACACGTCCCAGTCAGCTCGTTGATAGAACAAAGTTCTAGTGGTAGGAGGTTCTTTGCAGGGGGTGGAGTTGAAGGAGATGTTAACAGATACTATCGCATGATCAGAGTTACCAAGAGGGCAAAGTTGTGTGGGGCTACAGGACTCGGGAATGGAGGTAAAATACAGATCGAGAAGAGAGGCTTTACCTTCCCGGTTGAAGGCAAAATGAGTGGTGAAGTTAACTATCTGTGTGAGGGATTGAGAGACTGAAAAATTGAGCATTTGAATGCCTGTGTGGTCAATAGTAGCATTATTAAGCCACTTAGTATGATGGGCGTTAAAGTTGCCAAACACAAATATGTAAGCAAACAGGTGGAGGGAGAGAACCTTGTCTATGCTGTCAGAAATGCTATCAAGTAACCCAGTCTTGAGAGGATGGAGAGCGGTAAAGGAAGAAGAGATAGCTTACTGCATTGAGAAGAGATAGTCGGAGACACATGTACAACTGGTCTGGCGATTCGAGAGACAACTCTCTGGCCAGAGGGAGATGGTCCTTGATGTAGACACCAAGGCTGTGCATGTAGATAATAGAGTCTCTTCTGAAGAAAGGAAGGTAGCCTGGGGTCGAGAGATCAGAGGAGGGGATAGACAAGACAAGGTTGGTCTCAGAGAGAGCCAGTATATCCGGGCAGTTTGCAGTGAGGAAAAATTCCATACTGCAGAAGTTTGTTCTAATGCCACGGATATTGGAGAATGAAATGTTGAGGGGTTTAGGTGATTTTTGAGTGGCTGGTTTAGGATTACTTTTTCGGTCTTTCTAAGTCATGTGGAATTTTGGTTGGAAGATGAGAAGGCCCAAAGAAGGGCAGAGAGGAGTTGGCACAACCTGCATCATAATGTGGCCTCAGGGTTGCCCACCGGAGGTGACTGCATTGATACCTTTCCATGTGCGACATGGCACTACAAACACCCCGGTATTATATAACTGTTGATTAGAGCAGCCGCTCAAGATGCTATGCAAGATTTAGGGCTCCTAACTATCAGTCGGAAACAGCAACCAGAGAACTGTCAACTGTGTACCCTCAGAATGAAGAGATGATGCCACAGACTGCACACATCATGGGAGAAACAGAGCTGCACTAATACAGAGGCCAGAGAGAAAGAGTACCAGGAACCCTTTCCTAAACAAGAAACAAGGCATAAGCCTCTACTCATGTCCAAGAGAAGGGGGAATAGTGTTGACCGGGCAGTAGGAAATCCTACCTATTCCTATTAGGAGGGTATCCAATCAAAGAGTGAAATAAAAATTTAATTTTTGAAATTTGAAATTGTCTCTGTTAACTTCATTGTACAAGTGTCCTACTACAGTCCCACAAGCTGGTGTGAATGTGGATGCTTTTTTTTTAAGCGAGACTAGAGTAGACCCCATATTTTGAATCTCAGGTACATATAATCAAGGAGTTGGCTTTGAGCAGCACCAAACTTTTGCATGTCACTGCTCCTGGAGGAATGGGTGCATTTTTGACACTACCTAGAAAAATGAAAAACAATTTGGAAAATTGGAATTGAGACAAAGATTGTAGACACCCAAAAATCTGCTATCATTTGCTCTGCAAGGATTTTCCAGAGTTCTTGAGTTGTGAGGAATCTTTCTGACACCATGACTCAAGAACAGAATTTCCATTGACAACATCAATGTGTGACACCAATATAATAAAAATGAATTCAGCAAATTTATCATTTTTTCATTTGTTTAAATTAATTTGGTAGTTTTAAGAAAATCTAATTAAACAGATTATTTTTGAATTATTTAGATAACTACATACTTTTCTTTTTGATCTATTCCACTAATTTGTAATAATGTGAACTATCAGATGACAACAATGCTTATTATGAATACTGTAGGTTTTCTTAGAACTGAATTTTTGACAAGGCAGATGTAAGTTCTTTCTATACAAACATGAATGTAAAAATAAAACTTTATAAAAAAAAACATTGTTTACATATGTCAATTTTTAAAATTTGAATTAAAATTAAATAACCGGATGAAATATCTATTAAAATATTTAAAAAAAAATTGTTATGCAAATTAAATATTACCACATATGTTGTACACAAAAATCTAATAGCAAAATGATTCTGGGTTTTAGTAGGATAGATATCAACAAAATCAGCTCGACACCCAGGGAACCATCCTCCAAGGCAGTACCTCTCCTCTGGCTGGGGTCATTTCATGGCATATGTAACACTACCAAAAGGGTAAGTGCTGACAGATCTTAAACAATTTTTTTACAGTTTTTCCGAAAGCTTACATTAAAATTTGACCATGTGTCACATTCTGTTGCAACATTTGCCTGCAAATAAATACCATTATATGTTAGCTATATAGGTTGGTGAGTTTTGTTTTTGGTCATCAGACTAAAATCAAAGTGCAATATTTGTTATTCAACTCTCTTTTGTTGTAAATGCCATTTGGTAGTAATATATATAAGAAGCTACATTTTAAAAAGACAGGCTGTTTTGTTCTACAGATATAATGTGCAAACAAAATTTAGTCTCATGCAAATTTATAAAAGATGATTATCTGAGAGTTGTGATAAGAAATGAGAAATAAAATGAAAGAAATAATCAAAATTAATATTGTTGATGCTTCATCTGAGAAATATAAACAATTTAAGATAAAACTTATTATTAGGTTGGAGCAAAAATAATGACGTTTTTTTACGTTAAAAATACGTCAAAAAACGTCATTATTTTTGCATCAACCTAATTCAAATAGGTATAAACAAAAATCAAAATAAGATAAAAGAAATCACAGTCAAAAACTAAGAATAAATTAACTGCTCACTTTACCAATTCTTAAATTTTAATTTCAATTCAACTATTTAAAGATCACCATTTATTCTGTTTAATTAGACACAGTTAATCCAGTAGAACTCTCCATTCAGCGAGATCTAGAACTCTCTTTCAATTATTCATTGTGAAAAGAACTAATACTTTGAAGGCTGATGACAAATAAATAAATGTCTGTTACATTTAATTAACTTTATTTTTTTAACAGTGAATTATCCAGATCTTTACTTTGCTATCTTTTGATGAAGAAAATATCTTATTTAATTCTCTACAATTATAAGTATCACTCAAGATGTTAACTTCATAAAATCACTAAATTTATGCTGACTTAATATATACATACACATGCATATAGTTTTAAGATATGGCATATTTATGGCTCAATGTTCTCAATGTCTGGGATAGAGCATATGTAAATATAAAAGTGGACATTGGGATCAACAACCAGCAGCCACAGTCAGTTTCAAGCTTAAATGCAATCTTCAGGCCACACACACAGACACACAAATACACACACACACACACATATATATATATATATATTTATATGTATATAATATTAGTGGTTAATATATATATATATATATATATATATATATATATATGTGTGTGTATATAAATTTCCAAGAGGATAGAATCCAGGTAGAGCTCAATGTCCAGAACAGAGCAAGAATATAATATAGAAGGCTCAAACATTAATATTCCATGGTTACAATTTATTATACTGGAATTGTAATCATGATTCATCAGATCTACAAATTCAAAAAGAAATTGGAAAATAGACAAAAATTAATATTTTCTGAATTTTTAATTTGTAGGTCTGATGAATTGGGTCATGATTACAATTCTAATGTAATAAATTATAACCATGGGATATTAGTGTTTGAGCCTTTTATATTATATATATATATATATATATATATATCCACTGGGCCATCTTATTAAGTTAATTACTCTTGTTAACTTTACTTCAAAACTGAGAGTGATTAAACAGTACGCTTCTCTCAGTAGATTTTATGATCGTTGAGGATCAGAAAACAAGTTACTGCATTTTTTGTTAATGCTGTACAATGGTTGATATACCATCTTAAGTAGGTGATGCTGAAAAAAGGCCATGCAAAAGTACTGGGCCACCAGCCATAATTTAACCTTTTCAGCTCTTTTAAGTTAAAAAGCATTTTCCGTCCATATATCTGGGATGAGGAGTTAACATTATTTACACTATTTACATTCAGATACATGTCCATCTATATAACCTATGGGGAATTCTGAACTGAACCCTTTATTTAATCCACAGGAGTAGACTGTTCTCATTCCACTGCTCATATGTGTGATATCTCATCTAGTTTTTATTTTTAGTTCTTCTCAGCCCAGTTTGAACTCACAAACTAACACTTTCATCCACTAGGCTACTGTTCCATAGCAATAATTGAGCAGTACTAAAATAAGAACTAAATGAGGGTTAATGTAGTATGCAAAGTATTATGAAAAAACAACTTGAATATGTGTAGAACAAACAAAAAAAAACCCTCATTAACCTAAAAACATTGGAATTGAATATTGAAGTGATTAAAAGAACATCTAAGATGGGATACTGGAAAGTGGTTAAAAGTAAATTTATAAGGATGAATGCAAAATAGAGTAAGAATTCCAGCAGAAATATCATTGAAACTTCACTCATTTGTCTAGTGGTTAATTTTTGACCTCCTACCAAGACTTTCACGATCTTTCTTTCAGCTCTGTTGTCTAACTTTTGTGGCCTTCTGGTTTTCTTTGCACTTAAAAACACTTCAATTCATAACAAATATCTTTTGTATAGTTTGAACCTTGTTTCTGGAAATTTCCAGCTGCTGCTGGCCTATCTCTCCTTGAGTCACCTTTGCCTTCAAAGTCACCAATGGACATTTATTTTGCACTTCAGCTTTGAACAATTATGGGACTCATCTTTTTTGAACATGCTTAACATGCTGATTACTTTGATAGAATTACTTTGATAAATTATAAGTATTTATTGAGATTTCAAAAGTTTTAATTCCTTAAACTCGAGACCTCAAGTGTAACTTGTACAGATGATCCATCACTAAAGATGCAGCTTCAATAAGTTCCTAATCCTTCATGCTATCCTCTACCTTTATGAGATCCAGATCAGGTCTAAAATGAAATATTGCTGTCCTATTTGGGTAGGAGCTGCACAGTGATCACATTCCAGTCTCAATAGAGTTCAAAATCATCTCTACATCCTTGTGGGCGACAAATTATTTTCCAACATGCAATCCTAACCTCGTACTCAAGCCTCTTATTGCTCTATTGCTACTTCCATGGAAAGTGCTCAGACAAACTACATTCTTGAGTTCCACCAGTTTTAACCTTCACACCTAGAACCCTCCATTCTATACACATTGTAGCGAACAACGCTTATTCCATCCATATTCCATTGGTGAGAAGTAAGTTCCACTCGAGCAGTTTCTTCATCCAAACCACTGCTCTGTGGAACTGGCTTCCAAGAGGATGTTTTCCTTACAATCTTAACCAATTCAAGTCTAGGTTATGTTCAGTTACGTTTCCCACATATTCACATAAACTATGCCTAGTACTCTGTAACCTTTTACTTTGAGGGACTACTGAGCCTTGTAAAAAACATAGCCATTTTTATTTTTGGTTATTTTTTTATCAATATGTAAAAAAATAAATAAAATTTTGCACTCATTACATAAAATCAAAGATTTGATAATAAATTTAATTATTTCAGCTATTTTCTCTCCATAAAAGAAATTACGAAAGAAGTAATTACGTTTTTAAATTGGTTGCCAAAGTGTGTTTATATGTACTATTTACTTATATAATTGTCAATCAGAATGTTAATGTGATTATAATATTTTTTAGTTCCATCATGGTGAGACTAATTGATGGGGTAGAGTCTTATTTGGGTGAAAGTTTACTATTAAATAAAATTCTATGTTTTAAAAAATATATTCTTTTCGTAACTTTTAGGTTTTAAATTTAGAGAGTTTTATTGACCTTAAAGCTGCAATGACAAGTTAAATTTTAGCAATTCTGTTTAGACTAATTATCAAGGGGGAAAAATCTACCTATATGTAATTTTTTAATTATAATTGGCCTAATTAGTCTAGCTGACAAAACAACCTGTAATTTTAAATCACAAAAACAAACAAATAAAACTCCCTATACTTAGTTCTCTTCAACAATTACTTTTTTACCCAACAAGACAGTGTTTAGGTTTGTGCATCATTTCAGCACTGTCATTTGGTTGACTACCGTATTTTGGTCATGCCGATTTTAATGTAACAGGAGATAATCTTAGACTAGTAATGTAATGTCTTTTCTCTCACCTATATCCTGAAGGGACATGGCACCTACAAGAAAAATGTCTTTTCTCAATATTTTATTTTGTAGGGTGGGATTTGACTGACCAATTACGTTGGTAACCTATTCACACATTTTCCTTTATTCAACAGGCTTTAAAAACAGATTCTGAAACTTATTTCTCTACATAACCTCTCTTTGCAAAATTTGCTCAACAGAACTATTTCCCAACTGACACACTCCAACTACTTCTCCCTAACCATCTCCATTTCTTTCTTCTTTTTTTTTTATCACTGACATTCATTTATTACCTACCTGAATATATTCAGTCCTCCTCTGGATAAATGTTTTCATCTTCTCTTTATGTTAAAGGGAATTTTAGAAGCACTCCTTGAATGACAAGACTTGTTCCTCAGAAACTTTCATTTTCTCTTCTTGCTGGCTTTATCTCTTTTTTTTTTTTTTTTTTTATTGGTTTGTTTTGTCTTCTTCACTGCTACAACCATATATATTCTGCCTGTAAACAATAAAAGAAAAAAAAATGAACACACGGGGGCGAAAAATGTCTAACAAAAGAACATATAATCAAATAAGTAAATAAATAAAAGCAATTATTATTTCTCACTGTTGGCTGAGCTGCTTTGTACATTGCGACTATAAGAAACTGTCTGCAATTCAATAATTGACTCGACATTGTAATGAAATGAAGCAGGCACTTATATTTAATAAAATTATTGACATGTAATGCAAAAAATAATGAAAAAACAGAGATCCAATACATCTTCGTTCTTCAACATTGTACATCCTTTCAATTTCGATATGTAACAAGGAACATAATTTAAGAGAGTGTAAGAATAGAATATTTTTTTTATTGAATGTTGTTTAGAAACAAAATAGAAATATTAGGATTATTTTTTTTATATTATTTCTGAATGATGAGCAATGGCATTTAGTGATTGTGTTTACAGTAAAACTTATACACTCTGCCATGAATAATTACTTACTTGACAATGATTTTAGCCAACAAATGTCATCATTGAATTAATTTAGCACTGACATCAAGAAGTTTCTTCAGATAAAATATAAATATGAATCAAAAATCAGGTATGGCAGATCATATGAAAGGAGAGATGGAGGTACATCAACCATCATGGAACAAAAATAAAACAAAACATAGGAAAATCAGATATTTGAAAGAAGCAACAAACATATTATGCTCATATCATCGACTCACTAAAAAAAGCATACATATTAACAGAATACAGAATTCACTGATTAAAAAAGAATACACAATGAATTTGACATAAGCGTGTGTGTGTGTATAATATATATATATGTATATATAAATATACATATACACATATATGTGTGTGTGTGCTTCTACTTCAACTAAAAACAGTAGCAAACAAAATTTACACATGTAAATGGTGGGTTGTCATTGTTAATAAAGGTGAAAGGAAAAGAAATAAATTTCAACAAGTCAATATTTTCATGTTTTATATGGCTAATAAATGATTAACAAGAAATAAAACATACTTGCTTGCATGCAAAAATAGCTGAAAAAAAAGAAGGCATTAAAATCTAGCTGTAAAGAATTGTGTGTGTGTGTGTGTGTGTGTGTGTGTGAAAGACTTCAGTCACCTGGAGAAAGATATTATCTCCAAGCCTGGGACAAGTCATGGGTTGGTGTTGTCACTAAAGCATGCTGGGAGGGAAAAAGGAAAAAAATAGGAACTCTCCCATTTTTATAGTTCTTACACAGTACTGTATAATAGCATTTTGGCAAAAATGGCAAAGCAAGTGGGGGACATTCCTATAATATATTTAATGCCATTCATTTTCCAGATGTAGGCAATCATGCCTCTCCAATAATTTATTTTATTTATTATCTGTGAATTGTCATGACCTCTTAGAGTGGTTTCCCATTGACTTCATCATGATTTTGAATTTAGTGTTCTCCTTCTTTTGATTGGCTGCCAATCTACCCTGAGATTAAACCTGTACCTGGGGGAGGAGAGACAGTAGACAAAGATAGAGAGATAATAAACAGACTTTGGTTCTTAGAATTTTTTAAAATGCTATGTATATTCAGAATGTAGCCAATCATGGCTCTCCACAGATTTCTTTTCTTTATTGTCTGTGAATTGCCATGACTTTTTAGGAAAGATAGTGGAGTGGTTTTCCATTATTTTCTCCATAGTTTGAGATTTAGAGTTGTCCTCAACTTACTGTCACTCAAGACTTGAAAGCCCAGTCTGTCCTACTATTTAATCTATATCAGGGGTTAGAAAAAATGGATTCAGACTGTTAGGGAACAGCATTAATTTGAAGTAAAAACTACAAGCTAGAATGGAACTTAAATTAAATTTACTGTACCTCCCAAAAACACATAATAATACGTTCTTTCCTTTTCTTTATTTGTTGTGAATTGTTCTACCTTCTTAAGAAAGGTAGAGTAATGCTTTTCCATTAATTTCTTCATGTTTTGGATTCTAATTTCTTTTTCCTATACTGGCTGCCATCCAAGGCTAGAGCACAGTGTCTATTCTATTATTTAACACATAGATGGTAAGGGGGAAAAATGGGTGCATGCCTTTCCTAATGACATTAATTCAAAGTAAACACATCAGACTAATATGAAACATGAACACAGTTCACTGAACCATCAAAGAATATATTTTATTTTGTTTAATGCCACATCCATTCAGAACATAGACAGTTACAGCTCGCCACAGTCTCCTTTTCTTTATTATATGTGAAGTAGCATGACTTCTTTTGGAAGGTAGTTGAGTGGTTTCCTGTTGCTTTCTCTGTGATTTTGAATTCAATGTTTTTCTCAGTCTGAATGCCACCCAAAACTTACGAGCTAAGTCTGATGTTATTTATCCCATAATTGGGGAGAGAAGAGATAGATTCATTTCTTTTCCAAAGGAAAAGTCAAGATCAAAATTTAAATTCAGCTAGCTGATTCCACTTTCTATGCCATTACTTATGACACTACCCACCCATCCACTGTATATATAGGAAATATGTATCTACTCCAACAGCTTTTTTTCTCGCACTCCCCACCTGTGGAACTACCTTCCATTTACTTGCTTCCCTGATAACTACAATTTTCAAATATTTAAATGCAATGTCAATTACCATCTTCCGATGTCTTGAACCCTGTTCATCTTTTATCATTTCCTCATTCCCCTTATATACAGTTTTACTCTCATTGTGTGTATATATATATATATATATATATATATATGTATATATATATATATATATATATATATATATATATATATATATATGTATATGTATATGTATATATATATATATATATATATATATATATATAACAGGTGTTTATTTGAGCACGCACTGCCACAAGTTATGCTCTATGTGCACATACATCAAGCAAACAGTAGTGCTTTTTGGTGATATGGGCACTTATACTTTCCTGGTCAAACCAAGGTGTTACAATAATGGTAGCTGGTGAGTACAAATAAGGCACTCACCAATTAAAATCACAGAGGAAAAAAGAAAACATACAACAAATGATGGAATAGCCAAATATCACCTTAACTGGAGCAAGGTTAAAAAAAAAATTCCCCAAAACACCAGAAAAAAGTATTAATGTGTCATTAATCGTGCTCAACAGCTTGGGAACAATTTGACCTCATCTAAGGAGCTTGATACAGGGAAAATGATTAACATTACCTGGTCTGCAGCATTCCCTGCACCAGAGCAAATATAGAGACACCTACATAGTTATATCCAGGACTGGTGCATACTACTCCCAAACCCCCTGACTGTCATGGGCAAGCCTCATTGGGACCCCTAGTAGTGCTTTGTAACCCTTGCTATCATATGAAAATTTGCTTTTTCTACTTACATTTATGTTACAAATTAAACTAAGCACAGCTAATAAAGGATGAAAATTTTTTACAGATTTTGATGTTATTCTGTGTTTCTAATTTTTTTATCCAAATCCCTGAGTTTGTTTTACTTTTGCTAAGTCTAAAAAAAAAAAAAACCTATACAAAATTCACTATATTTTATCCATATTGAATGTGTTAAAATTTTCTGATGCTAAAAATTGCCGCAAAACATTGTTGATTTATTTAAGATGGAATGATCTTTTATGACATATCTCTAATTTGTATTTAGATAGATTGCTTATATTTATTTTCAATTTTTCTAGTTGAATTGTTCACCTATATTGCATATGATCTATTATTGTACATAATTAGGTTGCAATAAAATTAGTACTTTTTTTTATATTAATAGTACCTTACAAAAACTGGGATGTATTAGCAGATATATATTATCATTGTAAACATTATTTTAGTGGATAGTCATATTTGAGTAAATTTCCTGTTTATTTATTAAAAACAGTGTATTTAATTATTTTTGTCTAATGGCCTGAATATTCAAAAATTCTTATTTAAGTAAAACATATGTTCTTTAAGAAGATTTCTTAAATATTCAGGATGATAGGTGAAAACAAATAAATACACTGTTTCTGTTTAATCAATAAATGAAGTGTCTACTCTAATATGAGTATCCACTAAAAATTACATTTAAAGTGACATAATCTGTCAGATTAATAAATAAAAATCTTCTTAGAATATATATATATATATATATATATATATATATATACATACATACATACACATATATATATATGATTATTAATAATAATATAATTACTAAAGATTATTGGTGGCTCTGCAAAAGCATGCTGAACAACAGTAAACACACAATAACTCCATTATTCAACCAATTTGAGGTCTTGACTTCCTCACTTGACAAGGCTGAATGCTTGCTCAGAAATTCTCATCCAATTCAATGCTAGACTCATCTGGTGAAGCCACACCTGATTTCTCCCCAGAAAAAAACAAAAAAAACAGGTTCTACTGAGTGAGATCTACATATCCCCAACAATGCTATAAGACATCATCGCTAAATCTGGTGCCCCTACTGTAAGTCATGAAGTCCTCAACAAAATCCAGAGATGGATATGCAATGTGATAGGTCCTGATCTGGCATCTAGTCTACAGTTGCTTTCTTACAGACATGCCATGGTTTCCCTCTGTCTCTTCTATAAGTATTTTCATGGCATCTGTTCTAATGAGTTGTTTTTGCTGGTTCCCAGACTGCATGAATTTAAGCGAGCTACTAGATGGCATCTCAGTCCCACTCTTTCACTGTCGAAACAGTTAAATATAACCATCTCTTCTGCTCAAACAGCTTTTTCTCTCACACTTCCAATCTGTGGAATTCTCTTCCTCTTACTTGCTTCCCTGATAACTATAATCTTCAAATATTCAAGTATAATGTCAATTGACATCTTCTGATACCTTGATCTTGTTTCCCTGTCCTTCTCTGTATCCTCTCCCCAAACATGCGTCTTTACTCT
>OZ010575.1:54544823-54587323 GCA_963932145.1 Acanthosepion lycidas
GGATTTGAAACTGACCAGCCAGTTTTCCCGCACTGAGCAGTTAGAGAGAGATGAGAAGAGATGGGAGAAATTGTTATTTCAACTATGTCTTTTTAAAGAGTATAGACATTTTTTTGTCTATTGACTTTGTTCATATTCCTCTCCGAATTACAAATGATCCCTTGCATAAACAACATTGTCGATGAATGAAATTTCAAAAACTTTTATAATGTCTATGACTTTATCCACTGTGCCTTGTGTCCTTAAAGATACATCACATCATGGATAAAGACATTGATTAGATCCAGTGACAGGACTGAAAGTTGTGAGTTCAATACCTGGTTAAGGGAGTGGAGAACTTGGAGAGGTGAATTAACAGGCGATAACTGATAATTGACATCCATTAGACATGGCATGTGGAACTAGAACAGTCTACCCCAGCGAGTGAAATAAAAGGTTCAGTTCAACATTCCAACCATCTGAAGAAGACTGGAATGTACAATGGTTGAAACATATGGCAACAAAGATGAGGACAATAGTCCGAATAATTTAAATAGTGTCTATGACCAAGTTTTTGATGCTCATTAGTCATCCTCAGCAGTGTGTAATTAATATATTACATGAATAACAATAATAGTCATAAGCAGCAAATTTAGTGCAATGTTATATTTCATTTCTTTTTTTGCTACAGTTTTCTTTCTGTGCCAGCCATCAAAACGTAGTCATCTGCACATCTTATGTTTTTAATATTGTGCCCACCAATAATAAACCCTGGTAGGACATCTTGTTCTATTTTGTGCTGAAAAAAATTCTGTTACAGTTCACTGGTTTTGAATCCTCTTCTCCAACAAATGTTGGACCTAATTATACAAAATGTTATACAAAGTTTGCCAAATGTATTTTCTTTTTTCTATATTTACACTTGTTATTTTAGGTGTTTGACATGGTCAATTAAAACATTTACAAGAGGTTCATTGTAAATGTGTTGTACTTATAGACGATTAGAAAAAGAATTATCCAGTGTACAATGGAACTTTAGTGACAGAATTCAAAGGGAAGCTTTTTTCTGAAAATGGTTATTTTTGCAATGAAAAGAAAGTGGCTGACAGAGTTGGGAACTGCTTTTGTACAATTGACAAAATAGTGTATCATGGAGTGTGAGAAGATATTTTGTACAAATAGTATATATAGTTTTAAATAACTACCTCTCTGTAAGTGTATATTATATATATATATATATATATATATATATATATATATATATATATATATATATATATACCCAAGTATATGATTGGTGTATATGGAATGAATTCCAATAAATTTGTTTTACGCGTGAGTTTGGGACCCCATTTACACACCATGAGGATTAAAATGTATACATTGTAAAAAGACCGGATATTAAATATAGCTAAAGTAACTTCAATGAAAAAATAAATTGAATAACATATATATTTCTTCTTTTCTCCTCAGTAATTTTATAGTTGTAAACTTGATAGCGAATAAATGTTAAATTTTGATTTTGTAATTAGCAGTTTTAAATTTTAATATTAAATTTTATCATATAATTTAGTAATTATTCGTTGGAATGAATTATTTTTTAATACTAAACATCTGAATAGATATTATAACATGACTTCGTTATTGAGCTTTTTGAATTTTCCTGTATTTGTGTTCTGATTGGTCCATCTAGCCTTTGTAACAACGTTTTCCCCTTGCGTAGAATATTAATTAATTTGAAACTTTTAAAACCATTTATTTTACATTCAACGTCATCACTTGATAAGACACCGAAGGTGTTGAAACAAAATGGCTATTTTTGTAGTGATTTTATAACATATTTATGTTATAAATATTTTTTTCTTTAAAAATAAATAATTATATATATATATATATATATATAAACCACCAAAACCATGATATCATCCTTGGTCAGTGGCTGATGAAGACCGTGCTAACACACGTTGTATGTTAAAAAAAAATATATATGAATATTTAGGCAGCATATCCTCATTGAAACATGTTTCATTGAATAATATAGACATATTATGTCTATTTATTTTATACTGATCCTTTCCAGGTCTCTAATCAGTTTCTTAATGTTAAGATAAAATTCATCAAGGAAGGTGTCATAGTTTTTTCCTACCCAAGTACTTTCGATCTCCTCCAAGATCATCTTCATGGGTTAATTACAAAGAAAAACTTATCCATAGCTACAATGGATGATTTTAAAATTTTAAAATAATTATAACAGAATGCGTTCATGTGTTTTTTTTTTTTAAATCAGCATCACAATGTAATGCAGATTTTGTCACAGTTACAATAAATAATTGTACCCATAATTTTATGGTTTGGGTTTGCCCTGGTGGGTATTTAAAGTAAACATTACAGCATAAAGTATCAGCCATATGAGGATTGTGCGGACAACGTGCACATGAAACTCTGAGTAGAGGCCAACTATTGAAGACACCTTTCTTATAAATAATAATAACAATAATATATATATATATATATATATATATATATATAGCAATCATATATATATATATATATATATATATATATATATATACAGAGAGAGAGAGAGAGAGATTGTGTGTTTATATATGTTATATAAATATGTAATTATATATAAATTTATTAATTGTGGACATAGGAATCAAGATTGCATCACTGTCAGTTTTATGCATTTTTCTTGGTTTGTAGATTTCTTGAGGTATGAAACTGAGAGTCATCATGCAGTGATGATTCCTATGTCCCCAATATCTATATTATATATATACATCTATATATATATATTTTGAGAGATATTGCTTCCCAAATACACAGTTATATAACTTTTATACAATTTTCATTTAAGTTGACTGACCAGCTTAATCACAGTAACTTGTCAGTCATCTTTAATATATAATTAACTGTGCCTTGCTACATGTCACAGTTTTTTGTAAGAAAATGATGATCTATTTTAAATAATTGTTATAATTTGTGGAGGAAAATGATGCATATCAATATTACTCAATGATCTTGCCAATGTGACCTCCATCTTCTGGTTTTCTCCTTCTATATTCTGGATAGGATTCATTCTCCTTTTCAAATTTAAATTTAATTTAAATCAAAAAGAAAAAAAATTTCAGTGGGCAGTTTGTGCCCACCAAGGACCCCCTTTGATCAAAATGAAATATACTTATCCAAGTACCCTAGGAGTCATTCCCATGTTCAAATTTAAATTTAATTTATATCAAAGGGGAATAAATTTTCAGTGGAGGGGTTGTGTCTCCTGGGGACCCCCTTTGATCAAAATGAAATATACTTATATAAGTATCCTGGGTAATGTAGTTTCAGAATATACATATGGTTATGGATAGAGGCTATAACTTTATATCTATAGCTTATGTAAATTTTGGCAGAAGTTTTTTTTATTTCAGCAGGCTTCATTCAAAACCATAGGCCTGGTTTATTTTAATGTGCAATTAATTTTATCTTGTTTTCATAAAAGAAGACTATGTTTGGTTCTAGTATATGTGAATACTGTCTTCATGTATAAGCTTGATTGCTTTCTGTCATCATTGGTCAGTTTAAAGAACTGAAATGGCTTTGAAATTTATGAAAATAGATTAAGTTTTTCATGATGACATTTGGTGCTTATGATTAAAATCCTGTTTTAACTGTGTTGATCATGTTACTTCCAAAAAACATGAAGCTATTTGCAGTTCTATGGAGATTAATCCTAAGTGTTTATGCACATATGTAGATATCAATACCTATTTCAACCAAAAGCAATACATTTTGATATTTGGGAATAGCAAATAATATTGGTTTGGTTTGGATTATTGTATATTAACCTTTTTCCATTTTATTTTTTGCTAGTTTTTATCATTTTGATAAACAGTTTGAGGTAGTGTGGTCTGATTTGCACACAAATCAATATAAGTAGACATGCGTCTAATTTGTTTGAGATTCAAATATATAGACTTAGGTTATATTTGAACAAGAGTCAAAAAGGTAAACATAAACTTGATTTGCATGAGAGTCAAAAAGTTAGATATGGATCCAGTTTTCACAAGTTAAGAAAGTCAAAATGGATATGATTAATACCAGAGGAAAAATGGTAAATACAGGTTCATTATGCAGGAGAATCAAAAAGGTAGACAAGTTTGTACATGAGTCAAAAAAAGGTAGACATAGGCCTGATTTGGAGGAGATTTAAAAGTTAGAGTAAAAAATGGTAAACAAAGGTCTGATTTATATGTGAGCCAAAAAGTTAGACATAAGTCCAGTTTGCATAAGAGTCAAAAAAGGTAGAAACAGGCCAGATTTGCACAAGAGCCTAAAAGGTAGACATAGGTCTGGTTTGGTGAGTGTTTAGTACAATTCCCATTGTTTCACTAAATAGATTCTTGACCACAAACAACAGGAAAGTAAATAATATTGTGGAATAGGATAAATATAAATTCATATATGACTGAGAAATTATCAACAAAATTATGAAATCCTTCTTCACAAAGATTCAATATCTTTATATTTGTATGGTAACAGAAAATCATTTAATCAAGCTTATTACTCCTGGTCATCCCAGAAAGAAAGAAAAAACCCTATAAACAGAAAAAATATAAATATATCAGTTGAGTGAAGATGTCATATAAAAGCTGCATTTTCAAGATAAAGACTTGAATGAAGAAAATGGAAGCAAATCTAAAGATTTTCTTTCTTTCACATCATGAACACACATGGTGTGTTTCTTTCCAAACAAGATGTCTTAATAACAGTGAGGAAACAATAATCATCCAAGAGTTAATCCAAATTATAAATGTCATTGATACAATAAGAATGAACAAAAGATTGTGAAGAGTTTCAATTGAAAGGAAACCAGTAACTGCATTATGAACACCTATGGAGAAATGTGGACAGAAACCATGTTTATTTCTAAGCAATTAGACATATTCCACCAGAAGTTTCTTAGAAGAATTTTGATGATGTTTTACTGTGACCAAATCATAAATGCAGAAATACTGAGATTGCACAGTCATGCTGTGTGCAAAACATTGTAACTGAGTACTGACCAAGATGTCTTTTGTCTATCAGCCAACTGTCATGCAAAGATTGGTCTGAATGGGGAACCACCAGAAGAGAGATGTAAAAACGGAGACAAATAACATGTCATCGTCATGACAACCTTAAAACGATAATGAGAAGAAATAGAACATCTTGCAACTGATCAACATTGGCAATGTGCAGGATGTCCTAATTAGCTGAAAAACTTAATTGTGAATTTATCCTAATAGCTGCAGTTGCTACTTTGATCAAAAATGAAATTAACATAAATTGAATTCAAATAAAATAAACAAAAAATAACCATTACATTAAAATAAATATTAACATTTGAAAATATCCTTATTCTGCCAGTAATGCTTGCCTCATTTGTTGCACCCATTTTGTAACAAATACCTTTGGGAAAGGTATAAACCTGTGTCTTCTCCATCAAGTTAAACCTGTCTCTTCTCCATCAAGATATGGGTTAAATAGTATAGTAGCAGCCAATCTAGGGAAAAGACAATTCTGAATTCAAAACTACGGAGAAGATAAAAACACTTCACTGTCTTTCCAAAGAAGTCATGGCAATTAATAAAGAAAAAGAAACTGTAAAGAACCAGGCCCACCTAGTGTCCATCTAAGGGTTAAATAGCAAGGTAGATTGTTCTCTTCAACCATCAGTGGCATCCAACCAACCAGAACTTTGAATCTGAAACAAGGAATAAGGCAATTGGAAACCCATTCAATCATTCTCAAAATATTATACCTGTACCCATACTGGCATTCACCTGGGGTGGGTTGAGTTGGCTCTAATATTGGAGTTTCATGGGAATTTGGAATTCACAAGCGGTCCCCAAACCCATATGTATAGCACATGAGATGTGATTATAGTGGTGAAGGCTTCGTGCAGGACCATCCACACTTTTTGAAGGGCCGATTACAGAGACCTGGTGCATTACCTGTCACAAGTTCCCCAAATGACCCTCCGCAGGTTTTAAATTCAGAGTTTTCCTTCTCCTAGACCAGTTGCCATCCAAGGCTATAGAACCCAGTCTGTTCTGCTATTTACCCATAGCTGGAAAGAGAAGAAGAGGATTCATACCTTTCCCAAGGGTATTAGCACGTAAGTGAATGTAATGGATTTGACTGGAATTTGAACTCAGCTCTCTGATTCCTCAATCCAAGCTGCTATCCATTACTCTACCGTGCCTCCCATATATTATGGCAAATTATAGACAATAAAAATAACGGAATCTTTGAATAATCATAATTGAATGTCACCTAGCCATTGGGTAGGTAACAGAGTAGACTGTACTCTCCAGGCTTGTGGCAGAGAGTCTATGAGAAGGATTACTCTGAATTCAAAATCAGGAGAAACCATTCCACTCTCTTTCCCAAGAATTTAAGACAATTCACAGATAATGAAGAAAACATGTCTATGGAGAGCTGTGATTGCTTATGTTGTGAAGGGACATGACATTTAAAAAATAGAATTACTTTTCTTAACTTTAAGATTCACCTACTGCCCAGTTCACACTCATCCCCAGTCTTTTGAACAGGAGTGGAGGTTTTCTGTTTAGGGTTGGATTTCTGCTTCCTTGCCAAGTCTTTTCATTCTCTTTCACTCCCTACTTTACCTTACATCCTAGTGGCATTATTGCTTTGCTTTGGGTGTATTGATTAAAAAAAAACTGCTAGTACATTTTTCATTTGTAATAC
This sequence comes from Acanthosepion lycidas, assembly GCA_963932145.1. Classification (NCBI taxonomy): domain Eukaryota; kingdom Metazoa; phylum Mollusca; class Cephalopoda; order Sepiida; family Sepiidae; genus Acanthosepion; species Acanthosepion lycidas. Next base: position 54,551,553 of record OZ010575.1, read on the forward strand.
ATTTCTATAGTAAAGTAACTTGTAATAGAATTCTATTCTAAGATTGATAATACCCACTTCCCTAAAAATGGGATGGTTGCCATTAAGAAGTTAAACATTAAAACAAGATTTGAAAGTCTCATACCTAATATATCATGATATTCATGTCTTTGTATAAACACAGTATAAACACAGTATAAATATTCTATTTGTTTATTGAAATGGTTTTGACTTTTGATTTTTAAAAACAGTGTTTTTTGAGATATTGGTGAGAGCTTAAGCCCAAGAATTTTCAGAAAGCACATTATACTCCATGCAGAAGATGCAATTGTATTCTTGTAAAATCTGAAATATCCCAGAGCATGTAAAACATTGAATGAGAATGAATACTAAATTCTTAAAAACATTTTCCTTACACTGTTCTCAAAATAGCCTTTTCACTAAAATAGAGAATTCCAGACAACAAGCCCAACCCACCCCCTAAGATCTGACACAATCCCATTTCAGACTCTTCAGCTATAAGGAAGACAGGAGTGGGGGTTTGGTCCTACTATCTTTAACACCCAAACCATACCCCGCCAACTCTGACCTCCATGACTGCTTTCTACTCATACCACTATTATAACCATTACTGTTACCATCAATACCACTTCCATTACTATTAATAACCACCTTCACCAATGGACAGTGCCATCAATTATTACCACCACCACCATTCCTGCAGCTGTCACTTTAACTACCCTTACCTCTGCAAGACCCCACACAAGAATATTCACACTCCATTACACTCCCATTACTCCACCCAACTCAATAATGGAGTTTTATGCCAAAGTGAAATTTGCTGATTATACTGATTATTTATAGGTATTAAATGGCACAAGTCTAGCCATTCGAGATTATCATCATGTGTTGCATAATTTAGAATTAAATTAAAGAGAAACTCTAGATCTGACCTTATGTGTGAACTCCAGACAGATATTCAGAATATATATATATATATATATATATATATTATTTATAGATATTTAATCATTTCACCCAAATTAAAGCAATAAAGATGCAAGAGGTTACTGAATGTGAAAGAATATGAGGAAAAAAAAAATTATTAAAGAGAGAGAAGATAATGACTGACATTACATTTAAATTTTTGAAGATCAAACTTGACTGAAAAGCAAGAGAGAAAGTCTTAGAGAAAGAACAGTTAGGATAGAATTTATGGTTACATCTTATCATTTCAAGTATAAATGATGAGACCTTGCTGACAATCTAGTAGCACAGTTAAATTCATAAAATCGAGGGATCAAAGAGGAAATTTCATCAGAACAATTACCTTTTTTGCATGAGACAATAAGAGTTAAATGTACTGATAAAAACTGTAGAGTACTCATGCAGAAAATATAACCAATATAATTACAAAATTTTAAAAAATAATCATCAATTTTCAGAGTACACATAAACTGGTCATTATTACAATAGCCTGCTTTAAGGCTTCATACGATGAAGGATTTTTTCTCTCAACCAACACTGGTTATCTGACTGTGGAGATACAAAAGGCAGTTATCTGCCTTTGGTCGAGATGAAGTCACATGGGTCCTGTGTCAGATGCCTAGTGATGTCACTTCATACATTGACAAAAATGGCAGTCACTCAGCTTCCACGAGTCAAACCGGGCAGTTGCTATTCTTTATCCCAGGCACCTTGGCTCTGGCTGAAGCTAAATCTGTATCCTCCAGCCACGTGGTGCAGCTAACAAAGCTAACAAGACGTTTTCCTATGGAAATATATATTCACAAGATATAAAAAATATCTCTGGCTTGCAGTACTCATTTTGTGAAAAACCTAGAACTCCCCATTTCCCATCTGTGGAATATCTCCTTGCTAGTGACATAGCTAATGAATTTAGCCCACACAAATCTGGAATCCTTAATATAGCCGACCAAGAAACACAGAAGTATCTCCAGCAGACTCAATTCACTTTGGGTATTATTACATGTATGACTATCTTTTTTATTTTCCTTTCACTCTGCTTGTTGGGTATATTTTCTATCTGTGGGACATATGTAAATATGTATATATAATTTTGTGAATGACTTAGTGGTATAAAACTCTCACTCTGAACAAAGCATGTTTGTCATTCATTTCCCTTTCAGCCATTCTGTTCTGTCCATAAAATATGGTATTATTATACCATGGATATAATAATACCCATAATGGGGGAAATGCAATTGGGATAATAAACTTTTCTTCCATAGCTCACCCAATGTGATATAATATTTACCTCAATTATTTGGTGTACTTTACATGACAATATATTATTAATGCCCATTATGACATTGTCACAAGCAAGATATGAGCTTATAATTTTACTTTTAGCTAATGATGCATGCCTTATGACACACTGATAGACATATATCTGTTTAGATATTTGATTTTACTATGTATTATGTTGCTTTTGGACGTGGGGTAATCATGGCTCTCCACGACTTCCTATCTTTTGTAGATTTTTCTTTTCACCATCCTTCTCCCTCCCTGTTCTGTCATCCATATATACAATCTTTTTATGTAGGTTACTTGCAGTTTCTTTCTCTCCCTCTTGTTTTCAATATGTCCAGTTTCAAATTTTCCATGTCTTCTTTCCTAATTAATTCCTTGTTAAAAAAGAAAACAAATTTAATTTCTGTTCAATTTGTTGATCTTTTTTTTTCTAGTGTGCAAATAATGTTTCCCAAATTTGTATGCATGAGCAACAGCCACATTTTTAAAATATTATTAGCACACTAGAAACAAAAAAATTAACAGATATAAAGTAGACATGTTTGAATGAACAATTTCAACATAAATATGAAACATATATATATATATATATATATATATATATATATGTATATATGTATGTACATAATTATAGCGTATATAGACACTGTGTGTTGAGTTTGTCCATCAAATTTTATGATCCTTCATAAAACCATTTGCTTTTAAGTCTGTCAATATACATCTCCTTCCATTTTGGGTCATTCAGGACTCATATTGCAATTTGGGTGCTTCGTTTTCTTGGCATTCAAGTCTTCAGTCACAACTGTAATCTCCTGTAATTTGCGTCGTGGTTCAGTGTTATCTAATGTACAGTAAAACAACAACAACAAAGATGATCAGTGAATCTTCATTAATAATAAAAGTCTTTTCTGAAGATCAGCTTTTTCTTTAGATCAGTAATTTAAAAATCTTTTCTAAGCCACAGATTTTTACCATGAACCAAATACCCAAAGATTTTAACTCAACTAAAGTCTATTTTTACTCCTTATTATTTTGAATTCATGTACATATGTTTGTAAATACAAATGATGCATCTAACAGGCATATCTATGTTTTCTTTGTTTTTATTTTTGTTTGAAAAAGTTTGGATTCTTAATATAATGAAACCTGGATGACAGAATTTTCTACAGATTTAATAAATTCTACCCAATATATATATTTATAATCCTTAGTATAAATGGAATTTATGATGGATTTATTTAATAAATCCTACTTGTGATATATGTTATGACTGGAGTGAATGAAAGTTTTGTTCATAAATCCTAACTGTTACATATGTAATCATTAGCAATAATCAAGTCTTTTGTGTCTTTGTTTAATAAATCCTCCCTCTTGGAGATGTAACCATTAAAGTGAATGAAAGTTTTGATGGAACTACTTAATTAATCCTGAATCTTATATTGAAATCATTAGAGTAAATGGATGTTTTGATGGATTTGTTTAATAAATCCTCCTATATATACAGTCATCAGAATGAATACAAATTTTGAAGGCTGTTTTAATAAATTCTCCCTGTTATCTACATGTAATATAATCATTAGAATGAATGAAAGTTTAACTGAAAATGATTTTACTTATAAATGCATAAGAAGACAGAAATAATTTGACTATTTGTTTTCAGGAAATGATGCAAGCATTACTTATAGAAGGCGGCTAGTAGGATCTCTGACTGATGCCAAATCAGTCGGGTTTCCATCCCAGCTTGAAGCAATCAGACGTCTACCTGTACTGAAGAGCTGTAATACAATGAAACAATCTGTCTGTGGATGACATATATATATATATATATATATATATATATATATATGTGTATATATGTAAGTGTAAAAATTTCAGAAAGAGTATATCTGTAAAAGGAAAATATGGATAAAGACAAAAGTAAAACTTATTTATGTTGACACGTTTGGTCCTCTGAGGGACTTTATCAAGTTAAATGTAAGGATTTAATTTTCTGACAGTATTTATGTACAACAGCAAAAATGATATTAGTTTTTCAAATTTTTTGGTATAGGAGTGTTCATGAATATTCATCAGACCAGGAGAAAAGTCAAGCAAGTTCATTGGAGTAAGGTGATACAGTTCGATGCCTCATAAACAGTAGTGAGTAGGAACTTTTTGAAAATATTTTTTATGTATGTCTAGCCGGCCACTCGTAATCGAGGATACACATCCACTAGGGTGGCTAGCCAATCCCTATTGCAGACGTTTTCTCAGGCATATTCATGTTTATTCAACACCCACAGAGCCCACCTGCAGTTTATACTGCAACCATATTGAGCAAACCTTAGTTGCAGTTTCTGAGAAAGAGCGTGTTAGCTAACATGATCAGCAATCTTATACCAAATATATACACACACATATATATATATATATATATATATATATATATATATATATATATATATAATTAAATTATTAAAATCTTTATACCAAATGGCCTATGAATTTTGAATAATTAGCTTTTAAAATCATGACTTTTAACTGAGTACCATAACTAAACATTTGAACTCATAGGATTTCCTTCATTAAGCATCATCCAATTGATACATGTCTTATGTTTATATATTATTATAAGAGAATTTAATTTTATCAATGATTACACTTGGTTGTAACTAGAATGGAACACATACTGACTTATTTTTCAGCATAGAGTGGGATACCTTGAAGATTATAGTACCTAATATAAAGAGGAAAATTTCAAATACCCATGTTGCCAAAATCTGAATAACTTTTAGACTCCATCCCTTTATATGGATAGAAAGCAACATAACAGATTTGTCCATACAATCAAAACAACAAAAAATATCCACAATTCTTTCAGTGAAATTTTCTATGAAGCCATGTAAAGTTCAAGTAATATTTTATAAACAAAACCGATCCTTTTCTTTAACCTGACTCCTGTCAAGTATTCAAAACATTGGTGAGATTTCTTAGGTTGTAATTTTTTTTACCTTATTAGTTTAACTGAATCGATGAGTCTGTATATTAGCTGAGTATATTGAGCACTCTTTGCTGCAGCTGCCCAGTCCTCACTTTCCAGCCTTGCTATTGTTCAAATGTGTCTTCACAGCCTTGTGGGTGATGAATTATTTTCTGCTCTATAACCCCTTTCTCACAGCTCAAACATCACAATCTTCTTGCTATTTTATTACTATTTTCCCTGAAGAAATGTTCTGTCAAGCTACATTCATTAGTTCCACAAGTTAAGATATTTACAGCTAAGAACGACCTTTGCCATATACACTGGGACAAATCATCCCCATTCTCTTTGTATTCCACTAATAGTAAAGAAAGTTTCTTCACAAAAACTGCTGCTTTCTAGAACAGAAACCCAAGTGCTTGCTTCTCTAATCATTACAATGATCATGTCAACCGTTATCTATCCTACATATTCTCATAACTTGTACCTCCTATTTTCTCCTCTTACATCAATTCAACAACTTAATTCACTAACTCTCAAATACGAGTGGCTCTTGAACCTTTATTGGGTGAACATTTAATGAAAAAACAGTTTATATTTCTGAGATGACATATTGTACTTATTTACATTATTTACATTGTTCAGACTGTTGTCCTCATCTTTATTGCCATATTCTCAGTGCTTTCCAAAAATTCATACTCTGATGTCCTCAAGGACACATGGCCAAGTGAATAAAAGCATTGGTTGTATCCAGTGACTTGACCCAAAGAGTTGTGAGTTCAAAAAAAAAGAAATTAGAGAATTGAGTTAAAGAGAGATAACTGAGACATTCAGAAGATGTGGAACTAGAACAATCTACTCCAGTGGACAAAATAAAGAGTTCAAGTCAAAATTTAAATCATCTGAAGAAGGCCAGAGCATAAAACAGCAGAAATGTTGTGAATATGCAAAAAAAATAAGGACAACAATCTGAACAATCTAAATAATATAAATAAGTCTACTTAAATTTACGTAACTTCTGTCTGAATTTCTGGGATGAGGAGTTATTATCATTTACACTATTTATATTCAGACTATAGTCCTCATCTTTGTTGTTGCTATCACAACTTTTTGGTGCTTATGTCTACTTTAAAGCCTCCAAAACTAAACTTCTCTCCATTCATCATCTAAGAAACCCCTCACTGCCTTCCATCAGCATGGCTGATACTATCCTCCAGGACAGTGACTCATTGCACATTCTGGGGCTAATGTTCTCGGCTGACATGAGGTCGAAAGACTCTATTGAATCCATTGCTAGATCAGCTGCTAAGAAAGTCAGTTCATAGTGTCAGGTGATACAGTTTTTCTCTTCAGTATCTATCTTACATATCATGTCTACCATTCATCCATGCTTAGAATATTGCTGCCATATCTGGTCCAGTGCCCCTGCTACTTTCCTGGAGCTACTGGATAAGATCGAAAGAAGAATTAGCAATACTATTCGTAAGGTTGCATCTCTGTGCCTTGTTTATAAATACTTTCATGGTAATTGTTTAGATGAGCTCTTCACTACAGTACCTAGACTATGAATTTAAATGCAACACTAGACTGGCAGTGAAACCTCATCAATTTACAATTGAGCTAGCTAGATGTGACCATGTTCTATGCTAACAGTTTCTTATCTTGCACTTCTCACTTGTAGAACTCCCTTCTTGCTCCATGCTTTTTAGCCAACTTTAATCTGCAAAAATTTAAATGCCAGTGTCAATTGCTATCTACTTTCCTCCTGATTACTCTTTTCTCTTTCTTTTCATTAATAATGTTTCTGTCCCTAATTACTCTACACCCTGTAATCTCTTGCATGCTAGTGGTTGTACTGTCTTGCTTGAGGGTGATACCGATTAAAAAAAAAATAAAAAAAATAAAATAAAAAAAATAAAATAAAATAAAAATAAATAAATAAATAAAAGGAAAAAAAAGCTGTTTTAGTAAAATTATAACATTGTTTATTCTGATTCTTAATAGAATAACACTGTTTATTCTGATTCTTAATAGAATAACACTGTTTATTCTGATTCTTAATAGAATAACACTGTTTATTCTGATTCTTAATAGAATAACACTGTTTATTCTGACAGGTAATAGAATAACACTGTTTATTCTATTACAACTCAGAAGGTAGTCATAAATATAGAAACAGGGAGATTAATGTAGATTAAATAAAGGGTTCAGTTTAAAATTCTCTGAATATTGTCCAGGAGATCATAGCTTGGACATGTAAGCTTTTGCCTCCAAGTTCTTAAATATTAAAATATACATTTCAGAAGTCTAAATATAATGTCAGCTGAGAATCAGGTTGATGCCAAGGAGGAGCCTGATATGTCTAGTAAATTCATCACCATCACTTCACTGCAGGAAAGTTCTCTGTCATCAGATCACTGTGAGAAAAGTTCACCTTGGGGAAATTTCACCATGAAAGGATGAAAATGAAACAATTTTTAATGAGTTTTTATTTTACTGAGCAATGTATCTAAAACATTTTGAAAATTGGGTAAAAGTAAATAACTGACACTATGCATTTTTATTTAATTAAATTATTTAAATAAATAAAATTATTTAATTAAATTTATTTACTAATTAAACCTTTTGGTTTCTAATAACTGACATTATCCCTCTCAAATAGTCAATGATACAATTATTAGGTTGGTGCAAAAATAATGACGTAATAATGTCAAAACATTAAAAAATACGTCAAAAAACAACATTATTACGTCATTATTTTTGCACCAACCTAATATCTTCATTTGATTTGGCATGGTTTTAGTTGTTTTTTTTATTTCTTCTGTTATAAGCATTTCAATCCATCTATCTATTATGGAATTTGTAGATTCAGATTATATATATATATATATGATTGACTCTCCCGTTGAGATTCGACATATGAGGGTCAAGCAGATCAGTTTCCAGGAAACTGACAGCCCGACACCGGCACATGAGATTTGATTATAGTGGTGAAGGCCTCGTGCAGGACCATCCACACTTTTTGGAGGGACGAATACAGAGACCTGGTGCACCGAATGCCACAAGGTTCCCAAACGAATTCAGAGTTGTCCTTCTCCTAGACCAGTTGCCATCCAAGGCTATAGAACCCAGTCTGTCCTGCTATTTTACCCATAGCTGGAGGGAGAAGAAGAGGATTCATACCTTTCGCAAGGGTATTAGCACGTAAGTGAATGTAATGGATTCGACTGGAATTTGAACTCAGCTCTCCATTCCTCAATCCAAGCCGATATCCATTACTCCACCATGCCTCCATATATATGTATTATAAAATTATTAATTATAAAATGTAATAAATTTATGCAGTGAAGTTTCTACATGATGAACCCTTCCTTGCTGTGATTTGATAGTACCTGTAAATGGAGTTTGGACACCTCCTTCAATTCTGGGTCATTCAGAACTCTGTCATATTGCAATTTGGGCTCTGTCCTGGCTATATTCTTCTTTAGTGTCACTCTAAGCTTAGGTATCACTGGAAGTTGGTCACTTCTGTGGCTGGCACTAAGCTATGTTTTACAGTGTTAAAATGGCATTCCAGAATCTCTCATATAGTTGATTTAGTACTTTGTTTCTTCTCTTGGATCTTGAAACCAGTTATGGGCTATTACCTCATAAGTTACCATGCTACATTGGACCTATTTTTTTCTACATTCATTCATTGACTGAATTTGCCAACTATTTCATCATCTCTTGTGAAAATGATGTGAATTAATTTTAGTATGAAAATTCTTACTCACAGACACATGGCTAGGTCAAGAGTTCATGTCAGAATTTGTACACTTAATACACTCTGGTGGCAGGCCTGGTGAGAGCAAAACTCTAAACTATACCCTATTATGAAAGTAGGGAGGTACAGACTGGCTAATTTGTTAGTTGTGCAGAAAATTAAAATAATGTTGAGTTAAAATCCTGGTTGCTGCTTTAATGTTGCTAGTCTTCAGCTAAATAAATTCTATCCATCCCACTGCCAGTCATCTGAACCATGATCTAGTTGTTGACATTATAACCATAGGCAAGAATAAATACATAAAAGAAAGAAGAACTTGCTAGAATGCATTAGATATATTTACTCTAATCTACAGAATCAATTGAGCTGTCATCTTGAGAAATAAGAGACTTTCCTTCTCCAAATAGTCAAGCGCCATATTTAATTAAGTTTTATTTTTGTTATAGACAGATCCACTTAGAGATAAGCAGAGATTAATGTCAGAAATTCTGAGGACACCACCTTCACTTCAGAAACGAATTTCACATAAAGAAAAACGTCTATCTGAAAAGTTCATCTCTTAACTTTTAAATATTCATCTCATAATTTTGAAAACCACATTTCACGTTTTGATAATCTGAACTTTTTTGCCTCATGAAATTTTAATTCTGAAATAAAGTCACATTATACGTTTTATAATTTTGTTCAATCTCTAAGGTTTACATCAATTTCTGAACACCAACAATTCTTTCTTCCTGATTTTCAGTGCATTCCTATTGTAAAATTATTCTACATTGCATTCCTATTGTAAAATTATTCTACATTGCATTGCCATTGTAAAATTATTAACCATGCCTTTATATCACACACAGAACAGTTGTATTTTTTAAGTTAAAGTATTTTCATTCATTTCTGACCACTGACAATCTTATTCTTCCTAACTTTCAATGAATTTCTATAGTAAAATCATTAGTAATGTATTTCCATTATACATATCATAGTTCTATCCTGTTAGTAATGCTTGGATTTGTTTTTAACAATTCACTTTTATTATTTGATTTTCAATGTAATTCTATACTGGGAAACACTATAATACAATTCTACAATAAAATTATCTGCAATGTATTCCTGTAGTCAAATTATTAACAATGTTTTTACATTTTACATATTAATAATTCAGTCAGTAATGCTGGACTTAATTTGTGAACACCAACAATTTCTTCCATCCTAACTTTTAATGCATTTCTATAAAAGTCTTTTACATTCCCTTCTTAGAGTAAAATTATTTGCTGTGTTCTTTTATAGTGAAACAATTCAATTGTTTGTCAGCCTGATAATTTGAATGAAATAAAGAAATTCTGCCATAAAGAGTAGTCCAAAGTCCCAGCAGAAAAGTGTTTGAAGCTGACAGCTACTTATAGATAAACAACTGGAAGATATTACAGACAAAAGCCATTCCACAAAGTATTAGATTCAGTAGGATTCTTGCCTTGTCTCAGGTATTGAATTTTTTTTTTCTCTTTTTTTTTTCTCTTTTTTTCTCTCTTTTTTTTTTTAATAAATCATTTGTAATTTTTATGTAAATGTAAAAGGGTGAGCAGAAAAATTGCATGCATTAATTTCACCTCTTCTTATTAATAACTGCATTGTTTATTTCCAGGTAAACTGACATCTGACTGTTCAAAGAAGGCTTCAAAGTAACTAGTAGCAACTTCTCTTGAAAACCTGGATATTGCGGTATTATCAATTAACTGCAGAAATAGGGTTTAGTCCCCAAGGACATTCATGCTGATATGGTTGCTACATGATGCTCCAACTTTATCAACAGTGCAAAAGTGGGCAACTGAATTTAGGAGGGGAAGGGAGAGTTTTGAAAATAACCCAAGGTCAAACATCCTGCAACTGCCACCACTGAAGAAAACATTGATCATGTTCACCACATTGTAGTAAAAAAAAATACATTTTATATGAATGTATTAATGGCAAATACATATTCCAATTGACAAAAAAGTAAAAAAGGCACTGGAAAAAAAATAAATTGTCCATAGACAGTAAAGTGTCACCAACAAAATAGGGATTATATATATGTAATGTATTCATGTTTTTAATATATAAGTCAATAGTGTGAGATAATTAAGATTTATGTCATCATTTATTAGCAAAAATGAGAGACCCCAGTTACCTGCGTCGGCATTTATATGTTTTTTGTACATAACACTTCATACTTATATAAGTTATTTTTCAATTACATTTACTCTTTATAATGGTGAACTGTATTTTAAACTTGAAAACAAAAATTTGAAATGATTATACACTGGGATAATGAAAAAAAACTCTTTTAAAAATCAATAGAAAATTTGTAAGTGAAATTATGATGATGAAACTGATAAAAGGTGACAATTTGCAATCAAAGAAAATCTTGAATTTTTTGTTATTTGAATATTTCATTGAAACTTTAACAGTGAAAGATAGTCTGTATCCATAAATAAAGCCAATAAGTCAATTAATCATCTGTTTCCTTCATCAAAATGGGTAAGAAAGCAGTAATAAAATCTTGACTTAGATTGTATGCAATATTTGAACTTGATTTCTACTTTCACCATCAGTCTCTTGACCAGGTTGTATGGTCCCTGTGCAGCTGAGCACTTGACCAGCTCCCTCCATCTATCTCAGCTGTATACCAATGTATGAGTCCCTGTGAATGATCTTCCCCAGAGATGTTAGACTATTTTTGCTTGCCTCCTCTTTTTCCTATTACAGTATCCATCAAGCTTTAGATAAGAATGGTGAAGCTCAGACTGTGGCTCTAGATATCTCGAAGACATTCAACAGGTTTTGGTATGCTGGTGTTCTACACAAGCTCAAGGGTTACAGTGTCATGGTGCATATATTTTGATTAATACAATCATTCCTACCCAATTGAGTAATGAAGGTCATGTTGAACAAGTACACTTCATTTCATACCAATGTGATGGTCCCTCAAGGGTTTTATCTTTGAATCGATGCTGTTACTCATTGATGATGATCTCCCTGATGTAATCAGTTCCAAACTAGATATTTGTGCCGATTACCATTTACTCCTGTCTTAGTATCAAATCCAACAGATCTGACAAAGTGAACCCTGGAAACTACTCTTGAAAAGGACCTTCAATCACTGGTTAACTGGGGCAAGAAATGGCTTATAAATTTCAATGCCTCCAAAATAAAACTGCTTTCATATCAACACAGAGAACCTTTTCTACGTACAAACTGGATCGGTGATGTTGAATATCAGGAGAGCAACACTGTACACCTTCTTGGCTTCATGTTTTATACTGATATAAAGCGAAGTGGCTATATCAAGTCAACTGTTAGATCTACCAGAAAGAAGGTTGATTCACTGCCATTTTTCTTGTCAGAATTCATCTCACATATTTATAAATCTACCATTTGTCCATGTATTAAATACTGTTGCCATATCTGGTCTGGTGCTCCTATTGTGCATCTTGAAATTCTTGAAGTCCAGAAACGAGTCTGCAATACAATCAATCCTGACCAGACATTTCATTTCTAGTCACTTTCTTACTGACATGACTTGGCTTCCCTCTGTCTGTTCTACAAATATATTCAGGGCAACTGCTTGGGTGAGCTTTTTCTTGGTGCCCAAACTACATGAATTTAAGTGTACTACTAGATTAGCAACTAGGTCTCACCATTTTATTTTGAACTAGCTAGATGCAACTGCCATATCTACTGAAAGAAGCAATTTTTATTCTAAGTCATGAAGGACAAATGGAAGGACTGCACCATAAAGCTTTTGAACAAACTCAAGCGTCCCCTCCAACTGAACATGCTTTGGATTTTCTTAGCTGAGAAATATTTCTGCCAGGATAAGATGGGGAACACACAGAACAACCATTGTTTTGTTATCTCTGGAAAAGATGTACTGAGAATAATGAAAACTAAATATCCAGTCAACATAATGGTGTTTGGAGTGATCACTAGTGATGGCTACATTATGCCTCTGTTCATCTTCAAACAGGGCCTTAGACTCAACACAGAGGCCTACATCAAATGCCTTGAGGAAATAGTGCTGCCCTGGGTCAAGAGGGTGGCTGCTGTAATAGCTTTGTGTCTGGAAACAGGACTGTGCAACATGTCACACAAGCAGGAAAACTCACTCATGACTTTCAGACAATTTTTGCAACCACATCAATCATTACCTCTGGCCACTTGGCAAAACTGAAACACCCTTGATTATTATGTATTGGCACAGCTGAGCAAAAGACCAACAAAACTACTAGTATGAAATGAAGTCAAAGATTATGGCAGCATTCACCAACTTAAACAAGGAGACCGTCTAGTAGATATGTAGGAGATTCCATAGTTGCCTGAAAGCTGTGGTTGAAGCCAATAGAGATTTTACTGAATAAATTTACTCTTTAGTTTTTCAAGATATTTTTGTGTAATTCTGGTAAATATATCTGTTAAAATGAGATGTCAGTGTTATTTTTATTGTTATGCAATTTAGTTGACAATTTATATATTGCAGCCTGTAGAAATAATTATCAACAATAGTTAAAAATATAATCAATGTAAGATGTAACATTAAGTTCTATGATAACAGTTTTTCTCACTTGTACTTCTTGCTTATGGAACACTCTTCTGGTTTCTTGCTTTCAAGTCAAGTTTGATCTTCAAAAATTTAAATGCAGTGTCAATCATAATCTTGTGCCTTTTTAATTCCTGTTCTTTCATTGTTTGCTCTCCTTAATGTTTATTTTTCTCATATTCTCTCACACTCAGTAACAACTTGCATATTAGTGGCTTTATTGCTTTGCTCGGATGAAATGATTAAAAAACAAAATAATGCTCCCAAAAACACAGAAAACATTTTGAGATTAAACATTCAATGCACTTGCACGCCACCGAAACCTTCATCATCCTTATTTTGCTGCTTTAATAAAAGATGAATATAATTTACAAAGACAAAGATGCATTAAAAATAATATGATCTTTGATTTCTGTACAGTTAATTTATGACCAGACTATTTCAGTGTATCACCATATTCTTAGTAAATTAATACTGAAACAATGTGGGATATGCAAAACCTTAATAAACAAATAAATAGTCAATAAATTAATAATGTTCAAATGATTTATCTCTTCTTGATTCAGTTTCGCTTAACACTGCTCATCAGGTTCTGTGTGTCTGATAAATCAATATTCTTCTTATAATTATTATTAAATAAAATACAGTCACTTCCCACATAGTTTCTCCAAGCCTATATTTTCATAGTAATTGCTCTGATGAGATTTCTTCTATGGTACCTAGACTTTATGAATTTAAGCACAGTACTAAATTGGTAGTAAGCTCTAATTCATTTTGCAGTTTAAATGGCTGCATGCAAAGCATAAGTTCTATGCTAACAGTTTCTTCTATCAAACTTCTCACTTGCAGATATCTCTTCCAGGATCTTCGTTCCCAGTCAAGTTTGATATTCAAAAATTTAGATGCAATGTCAATCTTCTGTCTTCTTAATTCCTGTTCTTTTATTGTTCTCTCTCTTTAATAGCATTTTTGCTTTCTCATATTTTCTCACATTTAGTAACCTCTTGAATTTTAGTGGCTTTATTGCCTTGCTTAGAGGGAAATGATTAAAAAAAATTAAAATTGAGCTGTAATTAGATAAAGTATAATCTCTATGAAAACATTTAAATATCAAGTATTCACATGCTAAACATGAATTATATTTTATCTTTCTCATATAGATATTGTTGTGAAATAAAATTATTTTCCTCGTGATGCCAGCTTATAGGTGAAACATATCAGAAGAGATATTTTCCAAATTAAATAGCTTGATAATATCCAAAACGGATTTAATTCTAATGAGAAAGTAGTCTACCTATGGAAATAGCACCTTAGTTGATTAACAGTGCTCCTCTTAGAATCAAACATGCTTATACCAGCATCATTTTTTTTTAATGTTATTTGCAAATTAATGTCCTCATATATGTTGTTATTATATATGGAAAGTGTTCAAATGAACTACATTCTTTAGTTCCACTAGCTCTAACCTTCAACCATACTATGCGCACTGTAGCAAACCACCCACATTCCCTCTGTATTCCATTGGTGAACAGTAAGTTCCACTGGAGCAGCTATTTCCCACAAACCACTAGTCTGTGGAACCGACTCCCAAGAGGATGTTTTCATGATTACTACAATTTCAACCTGTTCAAGTGTAGGGTTAACTGTTATGTCCCCTACATATCCGCATAAACTGTATCACTTACTCTGTAATCCTCTAACTTGAGTGGCTCCCTGGGCTTGCACAAGGTAAACCTCACTGTAAAACAACAAAAAAAAGAATATTCTTGACATTTTTCCAAAAATTTCTGATAAAGTTGCAATAAAATTAGTTCAATTTTATAAAGCTTCTTCTCTTTGTTTCTCCTTGACTTATATATATGTAAATAAATATATTAAAACATGAGCTCCAATCTGTTGTTAACTGGGGTAAAGCATGGCTTGTTAATTTTAACACCTTCAAAACTAAATTGTTGTATATTAATCATCTGAGAGACTCCCTTTCTGCCTTCCATGAGAATGGCTAATGCTAACCTCCAGGAGAGTCACTTGCATCTTTTTAGGCTAATGTTCTCAGCTGTCATGAAGTGTAAAGTCTATATTGAATCCATTGCTAGTTCAACTGCTAAGAAAGTATATTCACTGTGTCATGCTAGACAATTCTCTCTCCAGAATCTATCTTACATATCTGTAAGTCTGCCATTCATCCATGTTTAGAATATTGCTGCCACAAATGGTTCAGCACTCATGCTATATATTTAGAGATCCTTAATAAAATCCAAAAATGAATCAGCAATATTAGTGGTCCTGACCTGGCTTCTAGGCTTCAGTCACTTTCCGATTGCCATAAAGTTGCTTCCTTCTGCCTTTTCTATAAATACTTTCATGGAAATTATTCAGATGATCTCTTTGCAATTGTACCTAGGCTCTATGAATTTAAGTGCAGTACTAGACTGGCAATGAGGTCTCATCAATTTACAGTTAAGGTGGCCTTGGGAGGGAAAGCAGGATCATTATCTTCTATTAGGTTGGTGCAAAAATAATGACGTAATAATGTTGTTTTTTGACGTAATGTCAAAAAACGACATTATTACGTCATTATTTTTGCACCAACCTAATACTACTTATTTGGGATATAGTATAGAATGCTTAGATGGTCAGTGCCTTTTTCATCACATTTGTGTTTGTAATGTGTAAAGCATAGTCTAAGAAGAGATTAAATAGATTTATTTCTTGTCATACTCCTGATGAGGTTTGAAAAGTTTCCATATTAGGATCCTTGCCAGACATGTCTGATTCTGTAGATTGACACAGTTCCTCTATTATATCGAGGCATTCGGCAAACACAGGTTGAACATGTGAGTAATGAGGAAACTTTAAGGAAAATGGTCATGAAAAGGACGTTTAAGATCAGAAAGAAACAGATGAAATATCTTGAACACATAATAAGGAAAGTTACCTTGGAGAATTTGATATTCATAGGATATACTGATGGCAATAAGTGTATGAGGAAAACAGCAAATATTAGGCTGGTGCAAAAATAATGTCGTTTTCTCACATGTGAGAAAACGACATTATTTTTGCACCAACCTAATAACATACCTAATGACCATGTACAGAGAGTGTGATAGTATGGGGACAATCAGTGATTGGTTCTGCAAGAGACAGGAAGTTGTGGAGAGACATTATCGTCCACCTCTTGAAGGGACATGTTACATAAAAGAAGACACATATGAAATGTGAAAAAATGACATTATTTTTGCACCAACCTAATATTTGCCTGTATTTTTTTTTTTTTTTTGTTATATCTGGTATTTTTCATGGTATTCTGGCCATCATCAATATAAATATGTCATGGAGTTCTTGGTTCATGGATTTGGTGAATAGTAATTGTGAGTTCAATCCCTGAGCCTGATATTGCAGATTCTGACTCTATGGAAACACGGCTAGCAATAACAGAGCAGTGCTAAAAATAGAACAAGATAAGACAACTCTAGACATGGACAGCAGAACAAGAACAATATATCCACTTAGATTAAATGGATCAGTTTTAAATTTTTAGAAGGTTATCCAGATCAACAGACATCTGAAGAAAGCTGTAGGTCACAACAGATAAAATGTTATGATAATAACAACAAAGATGAGGGCATTAGTCTGACTTAGTAATTAAATGTTTGGTATGCAGAATTTGTTTGAAACAGTAACATAAAATAAAACTAAAAATAACATTAAGCTATGAAATAGTGATATGAAACAAGAATTATTCCTATCAATGTAAGTGGAGGGAAAATATTCCCAAAAGTCAAAAATGGATATTTTTTTTCTGCTTTTGTCAGCTTATTAACTAAAAATATCTTCCCAGTTTGTATGAAATGCATCTGTGCATTTTCCAGTTTTTACCTAGGAAACAAGTAGTTGAAATTTAATAAAATGTATTGCACTTCAAATGCTATTTTGTTTTTTGGATGCCTGATATTTCCAAGCTAAAAAAGAAGTGTGACAGGTTATGTTCAGCTTAAACAAACTATTTAATAAAAAATTAACATGTTCTACTTAACTCAGCAAACCCATATTTACACACTATATAAAAAATATGCAAATATAAAGCTACATAAAATTGCAGGCAGCTAAGTACATTAGTAAGCCTCTGTGAGCCAAAACTAGATTTTAAGAAACAAATTTTCCAATCTCTCAGCCAAATGTTGCCATACTCAAAAAGCAATTTGTAAAGATCTTGTTTGAGGTGCAACATTTAATTATAGCAAGTAGGAGGGACATAATTAAAATGAAGGCAAAAAAAAAAGGAGGACATTATCATTAGTTTAATATGAAAGAAGAAAGAAGCTGTGAACTAACCAGTTATCACTCTTCACTCATCAAACCTGGATGAGTGAGGAATGGTATTTGGTTAGCTCACATTTTACTTTTTTTTTCAACACTCATGTTCCATAGCTTCTTCAGATCCCTAGGCAGATACTGATATTTTTCAATCTTTTCAGTTTCTTTGCAGTCCACTCATGTATTATGCGGAACAACAAAGCAATAATTTGACACTTGCTACTTTCTGTATCTATCAAAATAAGATTGGGTCATCTTTAGAGATACGGAAGGCATTTACTTCCCTTTGGTGGAGATAATTCATGTGGGTCACATGATAGCCACTTAGTGATGTCACTCAATACAGTGACCAAAGCAGCAGTCAATTTCAGTTCATTTTACAGGAGACAAAGTTGTCTTCTTTAGCCTAGGTTACCCCAATGACTTGGGCAGAGGTTAAATGTACCTCCCCAGCAGCTTACAAGTCCATAGTGCCATTTCCCTTTGGAAGTATATCTTTCCCATGTATAGAAAGCAACTCCAGCTTGTAGCTGTCAATTTGGGAAAACCAAAGACTCACTTTTTCCCATTCATGGAATATATCCTTGCCTGGAACATAGATGAATCCAGCCCATTTGAATCTAGAATCCTAAACATCTCTTTTCCAGACACAAGAGTATCTCCATATTATATCTAAGACATTTCTTTTAGTTTCTCCTTACTCTCTTCTTTGCTGTGTAGATATATGTGATATATTATTCTCTGTGTGGGACAATTATATATACGTAGATATAGTTTTGTGCATGTCTTAGTGATATAAAAGTGCCCCTGAGAACAAATCCTGTTTGTCATTCCTTTTTCTTTCAGCTATTCTGTTCAGTCTGTGAAGTATATCATGGATATAATAATGCCCACAATGGGGGAAATACAAATGGAAAGAATAAATCATTTTACTATGGCTCTCCCCCATTACAATATCTTGTGACTGTCGATTTTCTACCACTGCATCTAGCTAATATTCATAGCATTTATCTTCCACATTGAAGCCAAATTTATGGCATACTTCCCAATGGATTCTGTAACTAATTAAATAATGTTGTCATTTAAAAAACTGTTTCAAATATATTCTATGAACTGAGTATGTGAGTTAAATGAAGTTTCAAAATAATATGATTTTCTTGCTTCTTTGTCATTGTTTACACTAAAAATGTTGCTTAGCTTAGCTTAAAAAAATTTCTTAAAAAATTAATAAGTTCTACTTATTCTTTGGTGTGCTTCCCACATAGTCACATGTGACATCATCATGATAGTATTGTCATATGTATTTCAATTCAGTTTTACAGTTTATTATATTGCATTCGTTAGTTGTATAGCAATGACTTTTAACATGAATGAATAACTGAAAAATGTAACCATAGTAAATATAAAACTAAAAAGAAAAGCAGTCTCCCATGATATAGAATGTGACTACTGTTTCTTTAAAACTCTCCATGTACTGGCAGACGATGACTCAAAGTGAACTGGTATGTCTACCACACTTTAAGTAGCACTGTTGCTCAGTAAAATTACAGCTTCGAAAGTGCATAAATAAAACTGTACAAGCTTCAATTTCTTTCTTTTTTTAAAAAATACAAATTTTCCTACAAGTCTCAGTCTGCACACATAATATGAGGAATAAAAACCTAGTATCAACTAGAATTTGAAATACGAGCCAAAGAAAAGGATGGATGAAAAGATTCTCCGCAAACAATCAGCAGAATTCTTCAGACTTTATCATATGTCTCTGCCATCATAAATTAAGTAAATAACTCTTAAATCAGCTATGATATACCCTATACATAAAATATATTTTAATAAAAAAGAAATTGAGTTATTTAAAGATACATGAGTGAAAAAATATGTCTTTTCTTTGTTTACATTATTTAAATTTGGTATCATGTCTTCATCTTTGTTGTCATTATAATAAGCATTTGGTTGCAAAATGAAAGGAATAACGAGGATGAGGTTTTTGAATGTGTGTTTGTTTAGTATATAGGATGACTTACAGAGTTATCAGAAATCAGTGAAATGTCAATTTCTGTTGCTGATTATCAGGATGGTGATCATATATAAGGGAAGTGCTGTGACATATTTACTGTGTTGGTTTGACTGTGGTCACAGTGTATGGTTGTTCACACATGTTGGCTGACTGAGATCACAGTGGTGGGTTGATTCATTGATAGTCAAGGTAACATTGGCTTGGCACGGCTGGTAGGTCTGTTCTATGAAATGGGTCCATAGTGATGATTGCAAAAGGAATGCCTGTAGTGAATCAGGTATGCCAAGGTGACAGTAGTGAGTTGCCGAGGTGACAAGGTTGGTGCAGCTGGTTGTCTACGAGACTGGTAGGCTGAACGGCTTGCATGTTTGTGAAATCAAAGTCGCTGCATGTGAAATCAGAGTTGCTTGGTTGTGGAGTTGGAGTCGCTAGTTGTGGAGTCAGAGTTGCTTGGTTGCTGAGTCAAAGTCACTGTAGAGTTTTTGCTGAGGTAACTGGGTGGTGTCAATGTTGAGATGTTATCAATCACGAGTTGGTGTCTTGGGTCTTG
Organism: Acanthosepion lycidas; assembly: GCA_963932145.1. Taxonomy (NCBI): domain Eukaryota; kingdom Metazoa; phylum Mollusca; class Cephalopoda; order Sepiida; family Sepiidae; genus Acanthosepion; species Acanthosepion lycidas. The sequence continues at coordinate 54,571,985 of OZ010575.1, forward strand.
GGTCTGGTGTTATCAAGGCTGGATAGTCAGTTTCTGTAGTGGCTTGGGTTTGCCAAGGTGATGGCATTAGCAATGAGGAAGGTTTGTAGCTGGGTGGTGTCTATGTTGAGATGCTATCAATCGCAACAAATGGTATCTTGAGCCTGAGGTGGTTGATGCTGTATAGTTGGCCACTGTAGTGAGTTGATTTTGCCAAAGTAATGGTATTGGTGATGAGGAAGGCTTGTAGCTGGGTGGTGCCGAAGCTGGATAGTCAATTGCTGTTATGAGTCAGGTTTGCTCAGGTGACATCATCAGCAATGATGAAGGCTTGGAGCTGGGTGTTGATGACATTGAGATGGAATCCTGGATTTCCTATGTGGAGAATCAGGTGATTTGTCAAGCCTGGGAGTGTTAATAGTTGTTGACAAGAGCAGCCATGTTGGTAACTGTGGCAGCACCCTGTATGTCACTAGGTGGCTCATTGGCCTGCAACTGCTAATGGTCATTATGGGAGACCTGCTTTTAAGCAGATGTGGCAGTCCCCAGGGACATCACCTTTTCAGTGGGAATGTTCGTGATTGGCCAGTGTCGCTTTCATTGTGGGGTCTTGCTTCAGTAACCTGACGTGATGCTCACAGCCTATTCACGTCAGGATAATAGTCCAAGTACAAATAATGTCAATAATGATAACACCTCGTAGCAGAAATTCTGACAGTTTTCATGTACTTTCATTAGCTAACTCCAGAGCGGAGTTAGTTTCAACTTTTGTTTTATGTTAATTACTTATTATTTTTTACAAGAATTCTGAGATTTATTGATCACAAATGTTAAATTATATTTCAGCTTAGTTCCCTCTTTATTAAATGTCATGTCCCTTCAGGCCATGGACAATCATAAGCTCTTTTTTCTTCCTTATCTCTAAATTGTCATGACAACTTGGGAATGATAGTGGAGTGATTTCTCATAACGTTTTCCACAGTTTTGAATTCAGAGTAGTCTTTCTCTTAGACAGGCTGCTACCCAAGGCTAGCAAGTTCTGTCTACCCTACTATTTAACCAATAGCTGGTGTATCAGCTCATCATGATGGAAATAGTTTAAACAGTTTTGGAGAGTAATTTTTGTTTTATTTCTGATGCATGACTTTTCGAATCTTTGGGTTCACAATAGGAGGCTAATTCAAAAAATGTTAATGAATTCTGGATAGTCTCCTTGCTGATGAAGAGAAAATTTGAGTCAACAGATGTGTGGTTCTGCAGAAGGATGCTGAGTATATAAGGGACAAAGAAATTAAGCAATGAAGAAGTCTTAAGGAAAATGCAAAGAAAAAGGACACTTAACCAGAAAGAAACAGCTGAAACTCCTGGGACACATAATGAGCAAGTAGGGCTTTTGAAAATTTGACACTCACATGGTATATCAAAGGCAAAAAGGACAGGAGTAGACAGTGTGCCACCTACCTGACCAACTTGTGTGAATGTTTGGTGGAACAGAGGTTGGTAAGGATGGCAAAAACACAAGAGTTACTAAGATCTACAAGTAGTGCCAGATAGATGATTATAGACTTCAGCCCGGGGTCCCTGATAAAACTAAAAAAAATAAAGATTTAAGTACAGAGGATATTTGTTTATTTTCAGATTTAATGGGTCCCTTTTGAACTAAATGTGAAATAATTTAGAGTATTTAGGACTCAGTTGTTGGAGAAAGTCTTCTAAATTTGAAGAAGCCCCATACATACGTTTTTTTTCATAGACACGGGAGACAAACATATGTAGGGCCCCTTAAATTCTACTAACCCAGTGGCCACAATGCCTATGTCAGGCCCTACCTACAAGGGATATGAAGTTGTGGAGAGTCACAATCGTCCATGTCCTGGAAGTCCAGGGCTTTTAAAAAAATTTAAGGTGATTTTAAAAAAAGAAAGATCAATGTTTGTTATTATTATTGCTGTTTATTAATATGAAAAAAATCGTCTGAAACACTTAACATTTTTAACAATATTTAACTTTCTATTTTAAAATTAAAGTTTTCCATTTGAGTATTTTCTGAAAAACTCATGTAAGTGCCAGAACTTTCTGAAATAGTCCTCCATCTAGGAAAAGACCAAGGAGAGTGAAGGTTACTTAAACTCCCTAGATAAAGACGACCGTGAGTCGTGTATCTCTTCTTAGCGCTCGTTATGTTACTGAACACGATAAACACGAGGGAAAAATAATTATGTCGGAATATATTGGTCTTATTATTTAATTTAGATGCAAAATTATTTTTGGTTATAGAAATTTATCGTCTTATTGATTTGTACGAGACGTCTATAATGTGTCTGCACAGGTATAACTATTTGTTCATGTTTTTCTTTCCTTTTCTTTCTGTTATTTGTCAGTTTTAAAATCAGCTCCCTCGGTACTAACACCCTGATATTGATGAGTTATCTCCCCTACATTTGGCGACCCTGATAACAGATTCGTCAGCTTACTGCTTTTTTAATGGTGCGGCTAGTGTACAATTTTATCGTACAAACAATTATTTTTTTGTCTGTCATTCCCTTTTTCTGTTATCAAAGGACAAGCTTAGTGGCTAGTGCTATGGGCAGAAGATTTGAAACTCGCGTTTCGATTTTTCTTCTATTATTACTGTAATAGACTGCCTCGGTTAGTGTAAGTAACACTACACAACCAAGAGAGTTAATAAAGTGTAACTGTTAGTGTTAAGCCATCAATCAGCATAAATATTGTAATAATGTAAACTGAGTTTTGAAATATTCAATTATCTTCTATAGCTCTTTTGAAATAGAGTATTAAATGTGAGTTGTAAGTTTTACATACTGACAAACCATTCAAGGGAAAAACAAAACATCAATTTACTTTTTAAAATCTGTATTTCAATTAGAAATTTAACTATTTGAATACTGTAATTCCTTTCTTCTTTCATGTGATGTGATCCTTCAGTACATGAGCGATCACAGCTCTCCACAACTTCCTAGACTTTGTAGTTTGAAGCAATGTTTGTCCCCTTACTAACCTTCCTAAACTTTCTTCAGCCAACCCTTTACAAAATCGTCTATGTGGACTTGTGGATAGTGAACTATTTTCCACCCTACAATCCCTTTCCCAGAGATGAAACATTGCAAACCTCTCACTGATCTATCGCTATTTCCATGGGATGCATCCATCAGCCCTGACCTTTGCAACTGGCAACTGCTGTGCCATGTGTGAATCATTTCATTTGAATTCCAGTAGTAAGAAGTAAGTTCCTCTCAAACAGTTTCTTCCCAAGAACTGCTGCTTTGTGAAACAGACTCCTGGCAGGATGTTTTCCCAATCACTATAGTCTTGACCTATTCAAGTCAAAGGTTAACCATTATCTATCCTGTATAACTTCATGAATGTCACTTCTTGCCTTATATTCATACAACGCTACACAGTAAATGTAACGAGTGGTTTTCAGGCTTTGTATCAGATGAACATTAGTATTAAAAAATAAATGAATAAAAAAGTTCATTAGGTAGGATACTCATTATTTCCTTCTGACTTTATTGCCTTCACTTTGTCCTGTGAGACTCCTTTTCTCATTATGTCTCTCAGAAATTTCAACTGACTCTAACTGGTTTGAAGGGCAAGTGTCCTAATTGCTTCCATTTTCCTAAAAACTTTGCCACTGCTCACCTATTCCATCCATGGTATTCTCAGAATCCTTCTGTAGAACCACATCTTTGTTGCCTCAATAATATGAATATAATAGCATTTTATAAATTCTTCCAGTTGCTAAGGACATTTTGTTTTGTTAGTTACTTTGTTTTAATAAATTCATTTTGTTTTTGCCTTGAAAAAGTCCACATTGGATGAAACAACATCGGCTAATATTACAGTTTTCCAATTGTCTTTTACATTTATATATATATATATATATATATATATATAACTGTCCAACATTCACTCACAGGACACAGTGAAAGCAAGAGTAACCCGCTTAATGTGAATCAACGGCAGAACAAGAATAATGAGAAATTGTTAAAAATTACTTAGAGCAACAAAGACAGGAAGTCGAGGAGACTCATGATCAACCACATCATCAAAGGGCAAGGCACATCAAAGAAAAAGGAGATAATTTTTTGCCGAGGCACTGAACTGATGATTACGAGTTTTTTTTATTAAGATTTGTGACAGTTATGCTATCATACTAAGATTACTAGCAGAAAAGCTTTCAATAAAAGAGGAAAAATCTATACAATGCAAGTTAGCATTTATTATTTAATATGTGAGAACTTAATCATGAAGGCACATTTATTTCTTGGTAGAGTGATTTCTAGTGTTATATGAGATGTGAAGAAAAATAAAGTAAATATGAATACTTTGTTCAAATTTCACAAAACTTTTGGGTATAGGTTAAGAGTCTTGAATATAAGACACAAGGTGACTTTATATATTTATCAGTCACACAGCCTTATCTCCCCTATTTGAATTAATGAAATAGTCTGTTGTTATGGTAACAGAAGGTATTATCCTCCACTAGGAAGCAAACATACTTAATGCTAATGTAGCAGAAAAAGACAATTTACACATACAGTGCAACCTCAGTTCTCGAATGTCTCACATGTCAAACAAATCAGTTTTTAAACAGAAAATTTGAGATGAAAATGCCTCGGTTATTGAACAAAATTTTTGTTCTTGAACAACATTGCCGAACCAAGTTAACCTGAATGGAATAATTTCTGAGTCAACCACCATGTTGTATACATTTCAGTGTTGTTGCATGCTTTTCTTTTCCAAATTTATTGTACTTTGACTTTTTTCTCTACATTGATTGCTACTGGAAAAATAGTTTCAATTTATGAAATTTTTGGGTATATGAACAGCCTTCAGGAATTAATTAAATTGACGGATTCAACATAGTCATACATAAATTCAACCACAATTTTGATTTAAAAAATGTACATTCATAAAAAAGAAAAAAATTCACTCAGAAGGAAAATCCTCGAGAGTGCCGCCATTGAATATTATCCAAATATTAATCTACCCACAGGCTTTTTCCCTATCTCACTTTTCCTAAAAGAATTACTAATCTCCCAAATAAACGTATACAACTGTATCAAGAAATCGGAAGAAAATGATTGGATCCATCAACACAACAATAAAAGCAATATTTCCACACGTGACAGTACTTGACGTAATTTTCAGTTGACAATAAGAATACAATAGCATTTTCTAAATTCTTCCAGTTCCTAAGGACATTTTGTTTTGTTCGTTACTTTGTTTTAATAAATTCATTTTGTTTTTGCCTTGAAAAAGTTCACATTGGACGAAACGCATCGGCTAATATTAGTTTTCCTATTGTCTTTTACATTTATAAATATATGAAAATTTCTCAGAGTTAACCTGTAGAAAAGACAATATTTATAAATATAAATGACAATAGGAAAACTGTAGTTATTGCTGACGCGTTTTGTCCAATGTGGATTGGACAAAACACGTCAGCAATAACTACAGTTTTCCTCTTGTCATTTACATATATATATATATATATATATATATATATATATATATATATGTATGTATGTATGTATGTTCTGTTTATACATTATTTTTATGGATACAACTTTTTGAGTAAATGCTTTGTTTTAATTAAACAGTGTTAATGACATTTACCAGCCTGATTGTTCGAGAAATTTTGTAAAAATTATGCATTCTCCAAACCTGTATCCAATCTGGAAACCATCATATAGCCTGACATGCTGTTAACCATTCAACCACAGATTACATATTAAAAGATTTGTCTGATTTAATACATTTTATCTAATATATATATATATATATATAGTTAAGCAGCATATCTTTATTCAAGCATGTTTGGTTAAATAATCTAAACATATTATGTCTATTTATTTTAATTTTAATACTCTTAAAATCATGGATCAATTTCTTAGTGCTGTTACAAAACTGTGTAAGCAAGATGCCATAGTTTTGATTATTTGTTTTATTTTCCCAAGTACTTTCAATCTCATCTAAGATCATCTTCAGGATCTGTCTATGTTTCTGAGATGAGGTATTATGTGCACTATTTACAGTATTTGGACTATTGTCCTCATTTTTGTCACCATGTTTATCACAACATTTCGACCATTGTATGCTCTGGTCTTCTTCAGGTGGTTGAGAAGTTTGAGAGGGGAATTAACAGGAGATAACTGACATCCATCAGATATGGCATGTGGAACTAGAGCAGTCTACCCCAGTGAGCGAAGTAAAGGGTTCAGTTCGACATTCCAACCACCTGAAGAATGCTGGAGCGTAAAACAGCTGAAACATTGTGATAAACATGGTGACAAAAATGAGGACAATAGCCCGAATAATGTAAATAGTGTATCATATTCAGGGTTGAATTGCTCAGATAAAATTTAGTGTAATTGAAAATATATATATATATATATATATATATATATATATATAGAGAGAGAGAGAGAGAGAGAGAGTTAAGAACAATAGAAATTTTGTTTGTATTATATCTGATTTTTTTGTATCAATATTTTTTTGCAAATTTGATAGTTCCGTAATGATAAATTGGCTAAAATTCTTGTATTGTCCCAAGATTTTGACTATTGTACATACATACACATACACCCATGCTTATCCATTCTATTTTGTGCTTTTACTTAGGTTACACTTTTTATAAAAATTATTCAAACTTTCAAATCTAGAAAGTTAAGTCATGGCATTTGTATAAGCTGTGATTGACATAAAGTGATTTTTATTGCTGTTATTCTTGACACAAAAATCTATCAATTTTTTGTGCATATTTTGATATTTATTTTGTATTTTTTAGGCAAACTCGTTTTAACAAAGACAAACAATTTAAATAACACGTCTTTGCACTGTGATTCCAGGTTAAAAAAAAAAAAAAAAAAAAGCAAAAGCATCACCTTTCTTATCTTTCGTCTTTTTCCATTCTGAATCGATTTTAAAGAAATGATAATCAGCAAATCAATCAGACTCATTAACTTAATTTGAATTATTTCACAGACAGCGGCATAATGTTGTCTTTGAAAATACATGAAGAGAAAGAAGGACAAAGGAAAATTGAAAAAGGATGAAAAAAGAGGACAGTGTGGAAAAAGAAAAATCCAAAAAAAAAAAAAAACTATTGAAGTGGAGACTGAAAACAAGATATAGTTAGTGAGGAATGGCACAAAGAGAGAGTGAAGGATAAAAGAAAGTGAAATAAAATGATTTTAATAAGAAGACAGAAAATAAAGAGGATAGAAGGAAAGGGAAAGAGATAAAAAGAGAAAGAAAGAAACAAAAACATAAGTATAAAAACTAAAAAAAAAAAACTGAAAGAGTTGAAAATGCTATGGAGATAAAAAGATGAAGATACTGACGATATGATGTGGGTGGCAGGTGTTTGCAAGGAGTGTAGATGAAGGTGGTATAGAATGTAAAGGAAAAGCCGATTACCAATAATGACATGAAAATATTCCCTTTTATCTATTTATTCAGATTAACCTTCTTCATTCCTATCACAAGACTTAGATCACCAAGTGCAGAGAACAAAATTTAAAAAAAAAAAACCCAGAAAAGCGTAAAAAGTATACACCCCCATCTACTATTTTAATACCCTTCCTCGTTATAACATAAATTTATTAACACTTTTCTGTTCAAACCAGTTAATAAGTACAGACAACAATCCTGTTACTTTTATTTTATTTTTTTACAACAATCTATGTTTACTAGTAATGTGACTCCAAGAGGACAAAATGTGACACAAGCTCAAGCTTAATATTAGGTAAGACTGACTACTCATTACTCACTAATTAGTAGTAATAGTTAACCAGCACAGAGGTACGGTGGAGTAATAGATAGCAGCTCAGATTGAGGAATTGGGGAGCCAAGTTCAAATTCCAGTTGAATCCATTACATTCACTTACGAGCTAACACTTTTGGGAAAGGCATGAATCCTCTTCTTCTCCCCCCAGTTGTGGGTAAATAGCAGGACAGACCAGGTTCTATAGCCTTGGATGGCCACTGGTCTACTGCAGAAAGAAATGGCAACCTACGTTGGGAAAAAAATCTGCCTCATCAGTTATGTATCAAAATCATGTATCATGCATGGCATATAACTGACTGAGTTAACCAGCTGAGCCTTCATAATCATACCCCACACTGAAGTGCTCAAGAAAGGAAAGATTATCCACTTGAACTGAGTGAGTTATCAGTTCAGAAATTTTTGTTATGGATCACTCAGTGAGGATCAAACTCATGACTCAGTCAACCAGACTAGCCTTGCTAACCATTACTCCATACAAAGATGCCCTACAAAGAGAAAAAGCAAGCCTTTTTTGAATTGAGTTATCAGTTCAGAATATTTGCATGCGGCACTTAGTGAGGATCAAACTTAATAGTAATAGCAAACTAGACCAGCTTGCTAACCATTATCTCATTATGATGCAGCCTGTTTCCATAGGGCACCCAGTGAGGATCAAAATTACTAGTTAGTAGTAATGACCAACCAGACTAGCTTGCTAACCATTCTTCCATGCTGAGGCAACATTTTTACATAAGGCACCCAGTGAGGAAAATCATGTCAGTCTAACAACAGTTTCTCCTGCAAAGTGGAATGTAGATTCAAATCCTGCCGAAGGGCAGATATTTTTCTCTAAGATTTCTCAAATATTCAGGTCAGCAGACGAAAATAAATATTCTGTTGAAAATAAACAGAACATCTACTCAATTATAGGTATCCACTAAAAATAAAGTGACAAAAAACTGTTGGATCATAAAAATTCCATTACTCCTTTAGATATTACATCTGGATACCAAACTGAGCAGATATGAACTTTTAAGAATCTCTGACAAGAGGGATCTGTGCTTAAAGGCACTATTCGGGCTTGATCGGTTACAGTCAATCTATGTGGATGAGTCAGTCTAAAGCACAGTGGATCTAATTATCGTTTCTCTTGCAAAGGAAGATGGAGGTATATATATATATATATATATATATATATATATATATATATATATGTATATATCCACCGGATGGTGTTTTATTAAGAGCTATTTATAGAGGACCACTGAAATGGTCTCCAACCAAATCACTTCCAGAAATCTAACAAAGTGACAAAATTATCAGGCTGAGAACTTTTCAGCAGTCACTCATCTAGACATTTATAAATATTGATACACTCAAATACACATATTTTAAACAGTTACGGTTGCAATAGCCACAGTTATAGCAAGATGCATTTGATCTGTAGATAATCAATAAAAAGCCATGTTTGTACCCCAGTAAAATAAATTATCATTCTTAAACATTAAAATGCTCATTATTGTTGCTTATATATTGTTCTGGGCAAAGATAAAGTTAGTAACCATCTTGTTCACTTTACAGTTAAAAGTCTCACTTGACAACTAATGGGCTGAAACAAGTTGAGGTTTGTTCTAAGGTCTCTAAATGAGTAAGTAAGAATTTTATATTATTAGGATAAGTATGATAGATAACAGTTGATCCTAAACACAAAGAGGTTAAGATAATAGTGATCAAGGAAGCATCCATGCAGGTGTCTGTTCCACAATGTTACAATTCTGGTAAAGAAAACTTTCTTCTTATTAATAGAATATGAAAGGGAATGAGAATGAGTTAATCCCGCGTAAGTAGCGCGGTCAGCCATAGCTGTGAAGGTCTTGTGTGGTGGAACTTAGGAGTTTAGCTCATCTGAATATCTGTCAGGAAAAGTGTTGTGAAGGAGAATATTTCTCTGTAAGTTTGGACTCAGCCATTAGACGAAAGACATAAAAATACTCCTACATCAAGAGGAGTAGCAGTAGCAGCAGCAGCTTTTGCTGAAAACATTTAGTCATTCACAGCTGTATGAATGCTTTGGGACTCTGTCAAGAGAGGACTGAGCAGCTTCAGCCCAAATATGGCAGCATGAGGTACTTTCTGAAGCAGTACAAACATCTATCCAGCATTTTCAGCAATGTATCATGTATATGAATTCTGCTTGGGGTCTGGAGTGCGCTGAAGTCCCAATTAATGCAAGGAGTGTCATTGAGTATACAATTGTTCATCATGACTGAAGAAAACTCAGTGTTTTCTCAGTGACGATTATATATATATATATATATATATATATATATATATATATATTTATTTATTCCTTATGAAAATCAATAAAAAATGACTTGGAATCTTCTGAGTCTATAGATAAGCACAAATATTGCCATGAGCACAGAAAATGTCATTTATATTTTAGATAAGAAACTTGACTGGAAAGACTGAACTTTCAGTTAGAGAGAATCACTTAGAGAATATTGTTTCATTACTTAATGAGTTGAGTTTTAAATCTGCCTACAGATCAAAAGCGGTCTTCACCAGAGCAGATATTTATCAATACGATTAACTTGTAAGAGCACCAAGTCAGTAGTGTAGGGGTATGATATTGAAGGAGAGGTCACAAAGTTTACAGTTTGAGATTTCAGCATCAGCGTCAAGGAATAAACCAACTGACATAGAGGTGACTTCAAGTTTTATGAATTAATTCAATATTTTCATTTAATGTAATTATTCTAGACTTTCGGCTATGCCAGCCAGGTTTGTCATATCTGAACTGTATTTTAGTTATTTTAGTTATTTTCCATGCTAAACCTAACAGATTGTTTTATTTTTGTGTTTTTTTTTTTTTTTTTAATTGAGAGCCATTCAAAGTAGAGGTTTACAGTCAAAATGTTAATGATGAATGATATATGTGATATGAATGAAAGAAAAGAGGTTAAGATTGTTGTGTTCACAAAGGCACCAATATAGTAATAATCTGTTCCAGAAATGGGCAGTTCTTATATTTGTAACATGGAGGAAATAAAGGCAATTTAACTCCATGGAATTAGAATGGTCTGAGCTGGTAGAACTAAAGAACAAAGTTCATCTGAGCCTTTGCCATGGAAATAAGGACAGAATAGCAATATTCTCATAACATTGTATCCATGGGGAAGAATTTATAGACTGAAAAATGTCATCACCCACAAAGTTGCTTAAATGATTTTGAACTTTATCAAGGCTGAAAAGTAATCATGGAACAGCTCCTACCCAGATATGGCTAGTTTGCTATTATCAGTCTCCGAGTCACTTTTATAATTCTCTTTAAAATTCTGAGATAAGGAATTATCATTATTACACACTGATTTATTAAAACTGATGCTTTTTTTTCTGTCATTATTGTCACAATGTTTCAGCCATTGTACTCTTAGCTTTCTTTAGTTGCCTTTTATATTTTGACAACATTCTCAGAAATTCAAAAAACTTTAGTAAATCTACAGTGATAGACTGTATGAATTTCATGAGCGAATTAACTTAGCTGAATTAACTAAAAATAATTATTCCAGAGGATGGATAATGGGATGAGAATAGTCTCCTCTTGTTGATTAAATAAAGGGCTTGGTTTGAAATTCTGTGCTTAATAGAGGCATTTAAAAGAGTCTGGGGAGTACAATGTCTGAAATGTTGTGATTATAACAACCAAAATGAAGTTTTACATTTATGGATGAGACTGATATCTTCATCATTATCTGAAATTAAATTTTGACTGGTCTATTTTCCAACATTCACCAGATGAATTGGTTATGATAATATTTATTATTTCTAATTGGATGAGAATTTATGCAAGTTTGTATCAAGTAATTATTATCTGACTTCTAATTTGTCTTCAGTGTAGATGCATGTCTTTTCTTCTGCTTCTTTTCTGATTCATGTCTCTTTAAGACATGGGTGATCATGGCTCTCCACAACATTCCATCCTTTGCAGCTCTTAGCAATTTGTTATTCTTTGCTACTATTCCCACTCCTTGATTTGCCATCCATTTACACAAGATTGTCAGCTAGGTTACTCACTGTTTCACTCTGTCCCCAATGTCTTCAGTATGTCCTGTCAGTGTCAAGTTCTTCAAGCCCACTTTCCTCATTGTGTTTCCCAGAATTTTCAATTATCTCTTATCAATTCTAAGTACAGGTGTCATTTTTTATAAGATTTTCTTACTATTCACATGCTCAGTGCATGGTATTCTCAGCATTCTTCTGTAGATAGCCTCAAGACTTCTCTTTATTTCTGAGGATATTGTCGAGTATTCACTCTTTTCTTTGTTTCTAACAAAATTCTGTTGTTTGTTAGTACTTTGTTTAGTTCTTGGAAATCATCTCTCACTATTTCAATGTGTCTTGAGATTATGATATCGCATATTCTATTGTACCCAAATATTTAAATTTCTGTACTTGTTCGATTTTAACACCTACAATTTGTTTTTCACATCTTGAGTTGTTCCTCTTGCTGACAAACACACATTCTATTTTCCTACAACTGACAGTTAGTCCTTTCTTCCTGCTTTCCTTTACTACCTTGTTTCTTTGTCAGCCATCAATGCTGTTTCATCTGTATATCCTTTATGTTGTTAAAATTGTGCCCACCAACAACAAATCCTGGTAGGATTTCTAATTTTCTTAGGATTGCCTTGCTGTATAGTTTAAATAAAATCTGGTGAGAAGACACATCCTTGTCTGATACCTCTTTCTATTTTTGCTTACTTATTCAATTAATTTCCTATCCATGCAGGTGGTTTGCCGCCAGTATATATTCTGGATAATTCTAATATCTTTCCCAAACAAACAAAATGAGAGAAGACTATTTAAACAATTCCTGTGATCTTAATAGTATTCTATTATCCTTCGGATGTGTAGGTGGAAAAAAAGAAAATTTTTTAAATTTTTTTGTCATTTTTATAAAAGTCTTACAGGTCTCTTTCTATTATTGCATAAGTAAACAAAAACAGAAAAACAAATAAATCAGTCGACAATCCTTTCCTTTCTATAACATTACACTTTAAGCTAAATTATGCTAGTCACTTTCTCACAGACACGATGTGTCTTCCCTCTGTCTTTTCTTCAAATATTTTCATTGTAACTGCTATTTTCACTGGTACCCCAACTGCATGAATTTAAGCATGCTACTAGATTGGCATCTCAGTTCCACCCTTTCACTGTTAAAACAGTTAAGTGTAACCATCTCTTCTACTCCAATAGCTTCTTCTCTTGCACTTCTCAACAGTGGAATTCCCTTCCTCTTACTTGCCTCCTTGATAACTATAATCTTTAAATATTCAACTGTAATGTCAATCAACATCTGATAACTTGATCTTGAACGCTGCCCTTCTCTTTATTCTTTCCTTAAACATGCCTCTTTACTCTCACTTTCCTTCACTTGTGTGCCAGTGGCACTTACGCCTTGCTTAGGGTGAAATGCTTAAAAAAAATATGCATTCTATCATATTAGCTTGATGTAAAATTTTTCAGCATCTCATTACAAAATCCTTTTTTGTTCATATATATAAATTCATAGCATCATTATTTAGTCATCAAATTATTTTCTCTTGGGCCATATAATGGGCAAACAATAGCATAAAAAAGACGAAAACTTTTTGCATTCATTTTGACAAAATTTCCAAATAACTATCAACCTGTATTATGACTGATATCACTCAGTTATGCTGGAGCAACTAATGTTGTTATATTTTTCTTGATGAAGTAATGTGATTGGTGAAAAAAGGAGAAAAAATTATAATATCAAAAACAATCATAATTTTTGTTTCTATTTTAAATACATTTCAAGGTGTTCCTGATGAGTTCACATATGAGTTCTATATTTATTTCTCTATCTGTCAATATGCATGTGTGTCCTGTCAGCCAGGCCAAGAATACAACAACTTCTACAGAGTTGTGAGAAGGACCACCAAAGCAGCACTTATTGGCAGATTAAAGTATAAACATGACCAAACAGTATAAACACTACCTACGTGAAATTAGCACAATTTTACTTCCATGGACTAAATAAAGGGTTTGTTTTGAAATTCCAGTATATATTGCCTGAAGTAGGTCAAAGCTTACAATGGCTGAAATGCTGTGAATATGACAATAAAGATGTGGACAACAGCCTGAACAATGTAAATAGTGTAAATATTTACTGACATTGAAAGAATTTATCATTATATTTTGTCTAAAAAAATATTTGGTCATTCAATCTGTTATTTAATACCTCTTCCCATTTTAGTCGGAACTTTTACTTGATAAAAGTTTCATATAACTGTCACTTCTTCAATTAAAAAGTTTTACCCTAAAGATCTTTGGGTATTTTGTAAATACCAGGTACCTTCATGATATATGGGATCATAGCACTCCAGAGACACCATTTCTTTATTATCTCTGAATTGTCATGATTAGTTTCCTGTTGACTTTGCCATGGTTTTATATTCAGAGTTGTCTTTCTTCTAGATTAGCTGCCAAGAGAACCCAGTTTACCCTGCAACATAACCCATCGGTTATAGGTGTTTTATGAGATCCTGTCTTTCCAAAGATTCCTTTCCTTGATCATCTATGAATATATATGACTTCTTCAGAAAGCTAGTTGAATGGTTTTCTTTCACCTTCTCTAAATCTTAAATTCTTAAAATAAGAGTTGTGCTTCTCCTAGACTAGCTGCCAACCAAACCTACAGAGGCCACTTTATTCTGCTACTTAATGCAGTGCATAGTTGGGTGGTAGGTAATTATAGCTCTCCACAGTATCTGTCTATATTTCAGAGATAAGGTATTGTAATTATGTACATTATTTACATCTGAAAAAAGTCAGAGTGAACATCAGCCAAAATGTCATGAACATGACAATAAAGATGAGGACAACAATCCAAACAATGTAAATAATGTAAATAGCTCTTGACAGGTCGATTTTCTTTATTAACTTTGAATGACCACATCTTAGGAAGCAATTTCCGCTTATTTTCTCCATGGTTTTGAAATTAGCGTATTCCTTACTTCTTGATTTGCTGCCACCCAAGGCTAGAAAGATGCAGTTAATTTTGCTAATTAACCTGTAGCTGAGAGTAGAATAGATGAATTCATGTCTTTCTTAAAGTCATCAGTTCAAAAGTGAATCCTTGGCTAGGATTTGAACTCATCTCACCAATTCCACTTTCTGCACTAATAGCCTACACATTAACTAGTATAAGTATCTGGTAATGTCTTTGTTTTGATGTGATAAGTATATAGACACTTCTGCTCATTAGTGGGACTTCATGTTTCTTTGGTTAGTCTTGTAGTTTTGAAAGTCTTGTGACTTAAATGTTTATTTTTTTAAAATGGTGGTGTGCAGTTAAGGAAAGGTGTTTCAGGGGAATAAATCATGTTTGAGTATATAAAGAATTTTCTTCTTCAGGAAAAGTTGATTGATCAGCTCTTTACAAAAGCCAATTCTCTCTCTTTTTCTCTTTCTCTTTCTCCCTCTTTGTAAAAGCTATCACAGTACTGAGGGCATGATTTAAATTCTGGTTTGATCAG
>OZ010575.1:54592323-54597323 GCA_963932145.1 Acanthosepion lycidas
TGCATGCATATATATATATATATATATATATATGCATGCATATATATATATATATATATATATATGCATATATATATATATATATATGCATATATATATATATATATATATATATATATATATGCATATATATATATATATATATATATATATATGCATATATATATATATATATATATATATATGCATATATATATATATATATATATATATATATATATATATATATATATGCATATATATATATATATATATATGCATATATATATATATATATATATATATATATATATATATATATATATATATGCATATATATATATATATATATATATATATATATATGCATATATATATATATGCATATATATATATATATATATATATATGCATATATATATATATGCATATATATATATATATATATATATATATATGCATATATATATATATATATATATGCATATATATATATATATATGCATATATATATATATATATATATATATATATATATATATATATATATATATATATATATATATATATATATATATATGCATATATATATATATATATATATATATATATATATGCATATATATATATATATATATATATGCATATATATATATATATATATATATATATATATGCATATATATATATATATATATATATGCATATATATATATATATATATGCATATATATATATATATATATGCATATATATATATGCATATATATATATATATATGCATATATATATATATATATATATGCATATATATATATATATATATATATGCATATATATATATATATATATATGCATATATATATATATATATATATATATGCATATATATATATGCATATATATATATATATATGCATATATATATATGCATATATATATATATGCATATATATATATGCATATATATATATATGCATATATATATATGCATATATATATATATATATATATGCATATATATATATATATATATATATATATATGCATATATATATATATATATATATATATATATATGCATATATATATATATATGCATATATATATATATATGCATATATATATATATATATATATATATATATATATATATATATATATATATAAGAGAAACCCGGATATAAGAGACTTCTTCTCCGGTCCCGACAACTCTCTTATATCCGGGTTACACTGTATGTATATATATATATATATATATATATATATATATATATATATATATATGAACATGAAATCTGCTTAACCAATGAAGGCCAAACAACACAAAAATTAAATATAACAGAATTTTATTCCTTCTTTCATTTTTCTTCATATCTCATTCCCTGATGAGACTTTAATAGATACAAAACAGGTTAGATTTATAAATGTTTCCTATTTATTCTTTGCCCTATCATATATACAGATATATGTGTGTGTGGGGGGGTAAGAGGGAGTCATTGTGAAGATGTTGTTTTTTGTGCGGGGTGGGGAGTACGGGTGTCAGAAAACTCTAGCTATACCACAGTGCATGGTATTTCATAGATAAATGAGGAGTCTGGAGAGAGCTATGATTGCTGACATACTGAAGTGTTATGGAATTAAAAAAAGGTGAGGAGAACATGTAAAATTCGCAAATCTGATGGGCATGAACGTCTGTCCAGAAAAAACAGAAAAGTTTGTTTTAACTTACCAGCATCTTTAAGCATGCTTAATTGAAGAATGATCCTGCTTTCTCACAGCCCTGAGGCCATCTTATTGTTGTTCTCTTTTAAATTCTTTTTCTTCTCCATCTTTCTTCTTCTTCTTCTTCTTTTTCTTTGGCTGCTATTTCCTGCTGCTAGCTTTTCCTGGCAAATAATACTAATTAAGAAGGTAGGGGGAAGGAAGGGGTACAAGAAAGAAAACCTCTTCAAAAGTGGAAGAGGATGTGAAAGAAAAAGAATGGAAATGTAAGGAAAGGATCATGAAGAGAGAGAGAGAGAGAGAGAGAGGAAAGAATGTAAGGAAAGGATCATGAAGAGAGAGAGAGAGAGAGGAAAGAATGTAAGGAAAGGATCATGAAGAGAGAGAGAGAGAGAGAGAGGAAAGAAAGAGAGAAAGGTGGAAAAATTTACAAAAAATATTTAAATCTTAATGAAACAACTATTTGGACATTCCATACCAACTGCTTCCAAGTGGCTTAAGGACAGGTAATCAGCTTGAGATCATTAAAAGAGTTCAATTTCTTTATTAGAACAGAGAATGAAAGAAGACAGTTGGTTAAGGTGTGAGAAACATGTCCTTTGCTGCTTTTTTTATTGTTGTTTTTAATAATTTTCATTCAAGACCAAATTTTAATTACTGATTTTCAAGCATTTTAATTCTCAAATCAAATTTTTAATAATATTAAAATACAACATAAATACAAGTGCATAAATCAAGCAACACAAATAACTTAAAATTTGACTTACACACACACATATATATATATATATATATATATATATATATATATGTATATAAAATATATCTGTAAAATACATCACTTAGTGTCATCCATAGTTTACCTTTACTTACACAGATAGATTTAAGAATGTTTTAGAGCATCCTTAAATTTGAAAATTTTGAAAAATGATTTATATTTTTAGCTCTGTTTATAAATACTAGTTGCAAAAACAAATCCTTACATTTACCTGCAGGTGACAAAATGTGTTGGTAAAGAAAATTTTTCCTTTTGTTTTTATATATATACATACATGCATGCATACACACATCTACTATAAATGCTTTTTAGTAAAGGAATGTGAGTTGCTATCTGTGTTTTGTTATTTTTCTCTTAAACAGTGAAATTAATAACAACCAGCCTAGATCAAAAAGTCCTGTTAAATTGTACCTTCTGGCAGGAATAAAGCCTGCATTCCATTTCCATTGGGTAAATGGCTTCTCTTCAGTACACCTTCATGATTTAATCTGGCTATCATTTATTTCACTGTTTAAGAAAAGCAAAAATATAGTAACAGCAATTCAAACAAGTGTACCTTTAAAAAATAATGTTTATAATAATAATAAAAAATGTTTGATTTGTAAATCCATTCTATATATATATATATATATATATATATATTGAGAGAGAGATAGAGATATACTATCACAAGGATTGGTGTATACGGAATAAATTCCAATAACCAAAAAATACTATTCTTAAGGGAGTGCTCAATACAGAGTAGAGCAAGAGTCTGTCTATATTTCTGAGATGAGGTATTATGTACATTATTATATACAGTATTATTTACATTATGCGGACCATTTTCCTCATCTTTGTCGCCATATTTGTCACAACGTTTTGGCTGTTGTATGCTCCGGCCTTCTTCAGGTGGTTGGAATTTCAAACTGAACCCTGCCAAATATGGTGACAAAGATGAGGAAAATGGTCTGCATAATGTAAATACAGAGTAGAGCAAATATAATTTATTTGAAAATTATAACATAAATGTTATAAAATCACTACAAAAATAACCATTTTGTTTCAGCATTTCTGGTGTCTTATCAAATGATGGTGTTGAATACATTGAATGTGGATTCTACATTCACCACCATCACTTGATAAGACACCAGAAGCATTGAAACAAAATGGCTATTTTTGTAATGATTTTATAACATATTGATGTTCTAATTTTCAAATAAATTATATATATATATATCTGTCCACCTATATGGCAGCAAGTGCTGGGCACTCTCCTCAAAGATGAAGAAGAGACTCAATGCAACAGAAGTGTGGTTCTACAGAAAAATACTAAGAATAACATGGGCCAAACATGTGAGCAACAACAAGGTTTTGGAGAGAATGGAAACAAAGAGGAAACTTATACTTAACATCAGGAAGAGGCAGCTGAAATTTTTGGAACAAGTAATGAGAAAGGAGGGCTTGGAAAATCTGATACTCATGGGATGGATAGAGGGAAAGAATGACAGGGGAAAGCAAAGCATGACAAACTTAATGGGTTTAAGCAAGTGGATAGCAGAATGGGGTCTGGGAGAAATAACAAAAAGACAAAACTTATTAAAGGACAGGAGGAGGTGGGGGGCCATGATCACCTATGTCCTGGAGGGACACAACACATAAAAGAAAGATATATATATATATGTGTGTGTGTGTGTGTGTGTGCATAACTCAAGGACACTCTTTTGTTTTAAACATATGAGGGTCCAGTAGCTTGGCTCTTAGACCAGCCAGATACATACGATTATAGTGGTGAAAGTTTGTGCAGAAACAACCACCCTTTATGGAATACAGAGTCATGGTGCACAAAATATGGTGTCACAAGTTCTCCAAGCAATCCTCCTTAGGATTTGAATTCATAGATGCCATCGATAGTAGATGCTAAAGAGCTCAGCCTCTCATACTATTTAACCCATAGCTCAGATTCATATCTTTACCAAGTGTATTGAAATAGAATGAACTCAACAGGAATTCAATGCAGTTAGAATGAATTATAATTTTCATTCACATAAAACATGCATTCATCAGTTAATCTCCATTCTAATTTATATTATAGCTCTGCCATGAAGACACAGATTACAGTTCCTATATGACTATAGGAGAAAATTTGATTTTTGAGTAATATATACAGAGTGTCCACAAATATTCTTTACAAGAATTTTCTGTAGCATGGTTGCACCATTTGCAACAAACAATTATTTTCTATCAGAATGATGCACCACTTCATGGGGGCTAGCTGTTCATGAGTTTCTTAATGAAATGTTTTCAAACTGGTGGACTGAAAGAGGCAGTCCAGGTTCCTGACAACTCAGGTCACCAGATGTGTAACCCCTATAGACTTCTTCTTATGGAGCTACATGAAAGACAGAATTTATCATACAAAAGTTCAAGACCAAGAATCCCAAGATAAGAATATGCAATATCCTATTCCCCATTTTTGACTAGATGGATATGCAATGTGATTGGTCCTGATCTAGCATCTTGTCTACAGTTGCTCTCG
>OZ010575.1:54599823-54617323 GCA_963932145.1 Acanthosepion lycidas
AATGCAGCATTAGTTTTGGCAGGAAAAAATAAAGTAGGATACTTATTGAATGAACCTTGTGTGTGTGTGTATATATATATATATATATGTTCACTTTTATTTATTTATATATATATATATATATATATATATATATATATATATATATGTTCACTTTTATTTATTTATATATATATATATATATATATATATGTTCACTTTTATTTATTTATATATATATATATATATATATATATGTTCACTTTTATTTATTTATATATATATATATATATATATATATATATGTTCACTTTTATTTATTATATATATATATATATATATATGTTCACTTTTATTTATTTATATATATATATATATATATATATATATATATATATATAAATAAAAGTGAACATAGAAGTCAACACTTAGAGGTGACAGTCTGTTTCATGCTAGACACAATTGTCAGGCCACGAGTGGCCTGAAGATTACCTCTAGCATGAAACAGACTGTCACCTCTAAGTGTTGACTTTATGTTCACTTTTATATTTACACACGCTCTATCTCTGATATTAAGCACTTTATCACATAAATATAGCACACCTTAAGACTATATTCCTTAATATATATATATTGTTCATGCATGTATATATGTATATGCATGAATTTGTCAAGTGTATGATTATCTTTGTGGGACTGTGTGTTTATTTATATATATTTTATATTTATATATATACATGTCTATATATATGTATATATATGTCAGTGCTTTTTATTTTGGCATATGTCAATCTTAAACATAGCCACATTCAAATATATGTTTAGTGTAAAACAAATTCAGTAATGGTTATTGCTTTCCTATCAGCTATTATGCAAATTTTTGCTGTTCCTCTTCCAGGATTTTCCTTTCATCCAATTAACCTACCTGCATTATGTCTGTTGACCCCACTTTCAAATTGTAAATAAGCTTCCTTGTTAATCCTTTTTTTGCATGTATCTTCTCATTTTTATGTTGTCTGTTGAAAGTATGCAAAAGGCATGGAAATGATTTTTATTCCTTTTTTTACCTGGTGTCATATTCCAAATATGCGCCTTCTTGAAAACTTTCATTGACATTGAAAGAGAAGATAAGAGATTATTTTTTCAGATTTGGTGTCAAATGCAGAAAAAATAAACAAACACAGCAAAAAGGTAATCACTGGCACATTAACAAAGAAAATTTGGCAAACTTGGACCTTTGTGCCTGCAAAAAATGGAATGCCAAAAGGATATTTTTTCTCTTGACACTGCTATTATTTTAACAACCTTCACTTCTTGGCAATGTTTATTGTTTTAAAAAGCAATGATTAGAGTCATAACAAAATCTAATCATATGACAGTGAATTCATACATTTTCTTTGTTCTTGAGGATCGACACCAAAACTAACAAACATCATTAAATTATTTATTTACACTATTTATTACACTGTTTATTGAAATAGTTGGCAAAAGATTAGCTAATTGCCAATCAATTTGAACTTTCTTAAATAGTAAATAATAAGGATTTTCTTATAGTTACTTCACATATTTTAATAATTTAGTAATTATTTATAAATTTATGAATAAAATGTCTTTATAAATTGGTAAATGATAAAATATTGCATTTGCATTAGTTTTAATGCAATTTTATTAGCTTTTAGAATGTTGTGAATATAAAATTATTCTTGTAAATAAACAGTCTAATAAATAGTGACTAATATATTTGTTGTAAATTCTCAAGAACTAAAAATATATATAAATTCACTTTCATGATATGTTCTGGTTTTATTACAATTTTCATCATATTCCATTTTGCTAACTATTTAATTTCCTTCTCAGTTGGAACTGCATTGCAAAAAGAGTTGTGTTGCATTTGATCCTGAGTCAATGACTTGTTTTTGATTGATATCATTATAAAATTAGCAAACTGGTTCATAATCTAATTATTTATAAAAAGAATTAAATCACAGAATCCTTAGCTACTTTTTCAGTTTTTCTCTTAACTTACTGGATCTGTTCTAATTTACCTCACACTATATTGTTAATTGGTTCCAGAGGTCACGACTTAGGTTGACAAATGGCTTAAGTTGAAATAACCACATTATAAACTGCAAATAAACACTCCCTGTTGGCTATTACAATATTTATGACATGTATCTGAATAAAATAACAATATTTATGACATGTATTCTGAATAAAATAATTAATTTCCACCTTATCTTCCAGTAATATAGCATTATATACTTAGCTTTAGTACTTGCACTGAGACTTTTCTTCAGCGAGATGGCCAAAACTGTATTCTAAATCACAATTGTAACTGAAAGAACATTAATTTAATGGCAGAGCACAGATGTAAACAAGTTTGAATTCAAAATTGGTGTCAGAGCAGAAAACAATGTATGAGTGATGCTTGTCAGCAGGAATTTGAAATAAGAACATCTGTTGAACATACTTTATTATGCTAATTTTGATTATATATATATATATATATATATATATATATATATAGTATGCATAATATTATTTTAAAATTTATTTAAATATGAAATATTAAATATATATTTGTGTTTATTAGTGTTTTAGTGTTTTGACATTTCTAATATTTATAATGACCAACATACTCAAGTAAATCAACCTAAGGCAAGTTTATTTTTCCATATAATATTTAAGAAAAACCAACATATCTTTGAAAAGGACTTAACTCAAAATGACTTAAGCCGTGGTATCACTGTAAATGATGCATTTCAAGATACAACTTTTTGTATATGACCTTACAAGAATCAAGATTTGATCACTAAATGGAACCAATTTTATGCTTTTCTGAACCTTGCCTATTATATATGACACTGAATAAGCTTATGGCATTAAATGAGTCACAGTTTGATCATGATATTGGATCTTTTTATGGATTTTCAGGTCCTGTCCTATTGCACATGATAATAAATAAATAGAAGTTTACATGGGTCCATTTTTCTCTTCTTTAAATATATACATATAAATAGTTTTTAACAAATTTTGTTGAATAATACTGAAAAAGTCTGTTCAATTTTTATTAAGTTTCTCCAATTTCTGACAAAGTTGTTTTATACAATTGGTAAACTTTCCAAAACTCATTTTTGTTTTTTGTTTTTTCTGAGTCTGGGTGTTTTTGACTATTACTAGGGGTCATTATCAAGAATTGTGGTTTTTTTCTGCTTATGAAACTATATTTGGTTAATTCTGGTGTTCCTCATTTGCTGGAATTAATTTCAAGTCCATTAAAGTTGATATCATTTACAATGGGAAAACTGACATTTTATGTAATTTTTTTAATATTAATAAAATTAGTATATCATTATTTTTTATATGAATACATTAATATCTTATATTAATAGTTGAATATTTCACCAGCAACCACTCCCTAATACATGTTTTGTTAAAACTGGTGGACAAATTACTTCCGTTACATTTTTTTCTTGTATTTTTGTTTGTGAAAAAGAGCTTTCTTTTTTGGATTCAGTGAATGTAGAAATTGTACAAGTAGCTTTTTGCCCTAAGCACATTCCACTAATGTATTTTCAAAGATTTTGTTTGTGCTGTGATAAATGGTGTGTAAGTTGTTATTGTAAACAGTTTAAAGGGTGACATATACTTAATTCCTGAATACAAACAGTATATATACTTATAATAGTGTATGTGTTGTGAAATTAGTTTTGCATTTACCTTTAAGGATAGTGATGCAATGGAATAACCTATGACTCCCATGAGTGACTACACTATAGGTAGTAACTACCTATAAGTATCTGTAAGTCAACAGACTACAGAGACTAGCTGGGATGTGTTGAGTATGACTCAGACTTATGCGAGAACTACCGACCTTCCAATAGTAGCACTCACTGCTGGATTGACTTGTGACGATGTTGTGCATAACTGTTACCTTTATTCTTATTGTACTGGTTTTTACAATAAACCTTTACTTATTCTATCCACTGTGTTTGTCAAGTATATATTCCTATTAGCACAGAATATAACAGATAGGTTACCTCCCTTTTATTATTTTTGACTCAGACTGATGTTTAAAAATAGAAGATAGAGTATTCAAATTAGCTTTTAGCCAGACATTTTATGTTGAATAAAATTTTCAGAATCCTTAATACTATGATGCTGTTATTATTAATAATCATTTCAATATGTGTGTGTATGAGTTTCTTTGTACATGAGAGAATGTTGAAGTTCTCAAATAGCATACCTCAGTTTCAAATTGCCCTTAGCAACTAATATATCTATATAATACTAAAACACTAATAGTGTATGTATTTTTGTTTGTTTGTAAGATACAGTTTAAATGATACATAATATGTCAACCGATTTAGGAGCATATTCTACCTTGAAACCCTGTTAGGCCAAATTTAATTAAAATTGTGCAAAGGGTTCTTGAGCTAGGGCCATTTTTCTGTTTTTATGGCAGTTTAATATGAAATTCAGAGTCTGTTTTTGATACACATTCTTATATCAACCTATGCATATAAACAAACACCTGCATATTATATTTCAACTATCATGCATGTGAAAAACAACATTTTTAAATAAATTTAAACATACATAAGACAACATATATCTATACAATTCACTACACTAGAACTTTTTTATAAACAAATATCTCAGATATTTGGCAACTACACTACAGGTGAAAAGGCTATGTCAGTGTGTCATTGTAAAATGTAATCTCTATGGCTAGAATATTGTGTTACATGACTTGATGGTAAATAAATAAATAGATGCAAGCTGGTTTGCCAGCAATATATATTTTCAAATAAATGTAAGGAAGAGAGAAGTGTGTATAATAAAAAAATATAATTATTATTTTGACAAAAATGATTAGAAAAACATAATACTAAGTGCACAAAATGGAGTCATCCATAGTTTAAGCTATTTCAATAAATATGAATCTTCCTAAATAGATGATGGCTGTTTTTCGAATGACTTTCATCTTTGAAAATTATAACATGGTAAATGCTAAAATTATCACCCCAAAGCTACTAGTACTTGAATAAAAAGGCCTTTAGTGTGATATGAGTTTGCAATTCCATTCTAAAAATGTGAACTTTTTTCTTATGAATTTCTTATTGCATTTGATCTAAGTAATATTGTATAATATGACTAACAATAATTATTACAATATCTTGTATTGCAAATTAAAATATATGCAATTAATAACTAAAATTGATAATATTGTTACTTCATCATTTTGTATCATGAACTGCTTTTAAAAGGGATCCAATGGATTTATAGGTGGTCTAGTTAATAATAATCATTTCAATATGTATGTATGTTTCTTTTTATATGAGGGAATGTTAGAAAGTTCTCAAACTGGCCCACTTCCTAAAATCAGTATTACCTAAATCAGAATATGATAATCTTACAAAACCATCAAAATGAATGACTTGAACAAGGATTGAACTATTTTTTACTTTAACTTTGAAATTAACAAAAATGAATTAGATACTATATAAAAGTTGTATATATGCATACTGATAAACATATTACAACTCATTGTGAATGATAAGACTTGCTTAAGGATTGAAAGCATAAAAAGTTGATATAAGCAGAGGAAACTATTATGAAATACAACTTCCTTTGTATTTTCTCAGTCCCATGGTAGTCATCAATCTTGCATATCATATTCTGCCCCTCTCCTTATTGCTTGGGAACTTGTATAGTCTTCATGCCTTAGTTATGCTAAGGCAGTCATTTATATATTACTACAGAAACAAACCCCATTTTTAGCTAAAGCAATAAGGAAAAGTTTCTAAAGAACTTAGAAATAACATGGACACAGTCTTGTGAATAAGGCATTGCTTTCCAGTCTACAACCCCTTTTCCCACAGTCACAACCGAGCTACACTATTGCTATTTCTATGGGAAATGTTCACATTAACTACATGCCCTACTTCCACTAGTTCAGATTTTAAAAGCTAAGATCATACCATATACACAGTGGCAAAACTTCACTTAATATTCATTTGGTTAGAAGGAAGTTCCATTTAGACAACTTCTTCACAAGACCCACAAGACCCACTGTTTTGTGGAATTGACTCCCAAGATGATGTTTCTGTGACCACTATTATCTTAAACCTCTTAAAGTCTGGAGTCAGTAGTTATCTATTCTATATATCCTCATAATCTACAATTCTTATGTCCATAAAACAACACTATCCATTAATCCTCCAGCTAGAATGGCTCTTGTGCCTTAGATTTGGCGAACAGTAGCATTAAAAAATTATGATATATATATGTAAAATGATGATAATTGAAAACTAGATTTAAAAAAAGGAAACTCTACTGGCTTTCTCAAGAAACAGGTTAATAAACTTATTACACCTACTAACACTGAAATTGGATCCATTAAACTCCCAAATATTACAGGTGAATATTGTGTAGGCTGTCAATACGGGAATGAAAAAATGAATAAATCTGATTCATCTTTAAAGTTCAATTTCCTGAGTGTTCCTGTGAAAGCAATGTTTGATCACCTCATCATAGTTGGTTTTCTTTCCCTTGTAGACATATGCACTTCATGAGACAATTGTGCCACAGCTGGAAATATTCTTGGGTTTCGTGATCTGGATTATTTTTCAGCACAGTAGTCATGTCTTGCTGGCTGTCAGGGATGTCAGCAAATCTTTTTTGGACCTTTTTCCATTTTGGGAAAAGCTAAAAAGTGCAGAAGGCTAAGATTAGTGAATAACATAGAGGCCCCATTTTTGTCATGGATTTCTAATACAGGAACTCGCAAAGTTCTAATGCATCATGCATAAAACCATTTTCATACCAGTGAATCCATTTGTCAGACCAACTTTCAGGCATTTTGCTCTGATCAGATTTTCATCAACCATTCAGAACTCCCAGAAAATTATGCTGACTGACCCTATGTTAAGAATTTATAGTCAACTATCTCCTGTTAACCAAAACTTATTTGAGCATGGTCTGTAACTGTGAATGCATTTATGGATTTCTGTGTCATATTTTTAGTGTCTGTCAAAACACCTGGTAAATAGTTAAGTTTCTGCACTTGCTTGATTTTGACATTTCTAATTAGTAGCTCACATCTTGGGTTTGCTTACAACTATGCATCCTGTCTTCTTACAATTTATGGTGAATCCTTTCTTCTTGCTTTTCTTTACTAACTTCTGTAGTAGTTCCTCCAGCTTTCTTTCTGTTTCTGCCTTGAGCACAATGTCATCTGCATATCTGTTAAGACTGTGTACACCAGTTATAAATTCTGGTAATTTTTCTTAGATAAAGTTATATAAATCTGGTAGAAAGATGTATCCTTGTCTTTTTTTATTTAAGGCAATTCACCCCGAGCAAGGCGAGAGTGCCACTAGCATGCAAGGGATTCCAGAGGACTAAGAACAAGAGTAAAGAGGCATATTTGAGGAAAGGATACAAAGAAGGATGGGGAACAAGCTCAAGGTGTCAGATGTCAATGGACATTACACTTGAATATTTGAAGATTATAGTCATTGAGGAGCAAGTAAGGGGAAGGGAGTTCCACAGATGGGAAGTGCGGGAGAAGAAGCTGTTTGAGTAGAGACGTTTACGTTTAACCATTTTAACAGTGAAAGGGTGGGACTGAGATGTCAGCCTGGTAGTTCATTTAAATTCATGTAATCCGGGAATCAGCAAAAGTAGCTCGTTGGAACAATTTCCATGAAAACATTTGTAGAAGAAACAGAGGGAGGCCACAGCACATCTGTGGAATACTGATTTTAGACTAGATGCCAGATCAGGACCTATCATTTTGCATATTTGTCTCTGGATTTTGTCAAAGACCTCGAGACGTACAGCGGGAGCACCAAACCATACATGACAGCAATATTCCATGTAAGGACGGATGACTGATTTATAGATTTGAAGAATGCTCCTTTCTATTTTTGTGTAATTCATTTTATATCTGTGTACATGCAGTTTGCTCCTAGTAAAGGTTTGAAATTATTTTAATATATTTCCTGCATTAATGAAGTTTTCCTAGCAGTGCATCTGATCAAATGCTTTTGCATAGTCTATACTGCAACATTCTTTTGCATTGCTCACACAGATATCATACTGATCATAAATATCACAATTCTCGTTCCATTGTCTTTAAAAAAAAACATCCTCTTCTTATCCTATTTCCAGTTGAATTTTGTTATATGCTTTATTCATTAAAATTTGAATGCTAAGCTTAGTTATGGGTCCCATTAAGCTGATTGTTCAATGAAGCCTACATTTCTTTTCATCTGGGTTCTTTGGCAGTGCTATGAGGATAAATTTACTAACATCTTCTAGCATATCACTATTGTCATATGTTTTGTTTATTATTTCCATAATCTTGTTGATACCAAAAATGTTTCAGGCTGATAGCATCTCAATTACAGTCCTTGTTCTTGCAGCAATATTCCTTTTCATCTTGTCCAGTGCTGATCTTACCTTAGACTTCAAAATTTCAGGTCCTTTCATGGTTTTCTATATTGCAGGTTTATCTCTTTCATTGGAGAGTTCTCCAATGCATTCATTCCATCTTTGAAGTATTTTTCTTTTTCTGTTATAAGGATTCTCTCTTTCAATTGTATACATCCTGTTTACAAGCCTATCTTTTGTCAAGTTATTTCTTTTATTCATGTATGCATATCTACCATTCTATAATACTCATTATCTCTTTACTCACTTTTCATTGAACTATTCATCTTCTATCTGACTGCTTTTGTTTCTAATTTCTCTGTCTAATGTTTTATATTTTATACCAAATCTTTGACATTTTTTACTGTTTCTTACTTGTCATGTCAGGAATTTCATGTCATTTACTTTTTTTTTCTTTCTTGTATCGCTCTCCTTGGAATGGTTTTTTTTTTTTCTTGTATCGCTCTCCTTGGAATGGTTTTTTTTTCTTTCTTGTATCGCTCTCCTTGGAATGGTTTTTTTTTTTTCTTGTATCGCTCTCCTTGGAATGGTTTTTTTTTCTTTCTTGTATCGCTCTCCTTGGAATGGTTTTTTTTCTTTCTTGTATCGCTCTCCTTGGAATGGTTTTTTTTTCTTTCTTGTATCGCTCTACTTGGAATGGTTTTTTTTTCTTTCTTGTATCGCTCTCCTTGGAATGGTTTTTTTTTCTTTCTTGTATCGCTCTCCTTGGAATGGTTTTTTTTCTTTCTTGTATCGCTCTCCTTGGAATGGTTTTTTTTTCTTTCTTGTATCGCTCTACTTGGAAGGGTTTTTTTTTCTTTCTTGTATCGCTCTCCTTGGAATGGTTTTTTTTTCTTTCTTGTATCGCTCTCCTTGGAATGGTTTGTTTTTCTTTCTTGTATCGCTCTCCTTGGAATGGTTTTTTTTTTTTCTTGTATCGCTCTCCTTGGAATGGTTTTTTTTTCTTTCTTGTATCGCTCTCCTTGGAATGGTTTTTTTTTCTTTCTTGTATCGCTCTCCTTGGAATGTTTTTTTTTTCTTTCTTGTATCGCTCTCCTTGGAATGGTTTTTTTTTCTTTCTTGTATCGCTCTCCTTGGAATGGTTTTTTTTTTTTCTTGTATCGCTCTCCTTGGAATGGTTTTTTTTTCTTTCTTGTATCGCTCTCCTTGGAATGGTTTTTTTTTCTTTCTTGTATCGCTCTCCTTGGAATGGTTTTTTTTTTTTCTTGTATCGCTCTCCTTGGAATGGTTTTTTTTTCTTTCTTGTATCGCTCTCCTTGGAATGGTTTTTTTTTCTTTCTTGTATCGCTCTCCTTGGAATGGTTTTTTTTTCTTTCTTGTATCGCTCTCCTTGGAATGTTTTTTTTTTTTTCTTGTATCGCTCTCCTTGGAATGGTTTTTTTTTCTTTCTTGTATCGCTCTCCTTGGAATGGTTTGTTTTTCTTTCTTGTATCGCTCTCCTTGGAATGGTTTTTTTTTTCTTTCTTGTATCGCTCTCCTTGGAATGGTTTTTTTTTCTTTCTTGTATCGCTCTCCTTGGAATGGTTTTTTTTTCTTTCTTGTATCGCTCTCCTTGGAATGGTTTTTTTTTTTTCTTGTATCGCTCTCCTTGGAATGGTTTTTTTTCTTTCTTGTATCGCTCTCCTTGGAATGGTTTTTTTTTTTTCTTGTATCGCTCTCCTTGGAATGGTTTTTTTTTTTTTCTTGTATCGCTCTCCTTGGAATGGTTTGTTTTTTTTTCTTGTATCGCTCACCTTGGAATGGTTTTTTTTTTTTCTTGTATCGCTCTCCTTGGAATGGTTTTTTTTTTTTTCTTATATAGCTCTCCTTGGAATGGTTTTTTTTTTTTCTTGTATCGCTCTCCTTGGAATGGTTTTTTTTTTTTCTTGTATCGCTCTCCTTGGAATGGTTTTTTTTTTTTCTTGTATCGCTCTCCTTGGAATGTTTTTTTTTTTTCTTGTATCGCTCTCCTTGGAATGGTTTTTTTTTCTTGTATTGCTCTCCTTGGAATGTTTTTTTTTTTTTCTTGTATCGCTCTCCTTGGAATGGTTTTTTTTTTTTCTTGTATCGCTCTCCTTGGAATGTTTTTTTTTTTTCTTGTATCGCTCTCCTTGGAATGGTTTTTTTTTTTTCTTGTATCGCTCTCCTTGGAATGGTTTTTTTTTTTCCAGTATCATTGGTGTTTCTCTTAATGTGCTTTATTTTGAATTATGAGTCTCATCTGAGTTATTATGTTTGTTTTTAGCTCTGTCAGCAAACATCTCTCAGTAAAGTGAGTCATTTGGGAGTCTGCTGTATTACTTCAAAATCAGGATAATTATAGTGTACCCTTCATACATCTGCCTGAAAGAAAAATCCTCGGGTACTTTCTACCTCGTAGATTGAGTCACTGATCTTTCTAGTACCAGCAGTTATTCTGCAGTCAATGTTAAATTCTCCCCACACCCCATGGCTGCAATAGTGACAGTGTCACAGTTAAATTACCTTTTTATCAATTACTCATACACTATCCAGCTAGGTCCATTTCTACATTGTGGGCTGCAGACTTTTTATATATTCAGTAATTATATATATATATATATATATATATATATATATATATATATGTGTGTGTGTGTGTGCAGGTATGTAGAAAAATAGAAAGAACATGTTAGGTAAATAATCCAGGGTTCTTTAGTATTTTTGTTTTTATTTTTAAAAAACAGTGCTCCATACAGAAGTAGAGCTTAGATTATAAGCACATTGGAAAATAAATGCCTCATAAAATCCATAGTATACCAATGTACTATCTCATCCATTGAGAGTCCTAACACTGATAGGATATACATTGGGTCAACGAAGAATGAATTTAAAATTAGATGGAGAGAACACAAAAGCTCCTTCAATAATATTAGAAGTAGAAATCAGACATCTCTATCCAAATATTTTTGGCATTTAAAAGAAATGAATAAAACACCAAAAGTAAAATGGAAAATAATAAATAGACCAAGAACTTGTAAAACCTGGGATGACCCAGGCCCTTTATGCCTACATGAAAAAGTACACATTATTAAATTTCTAAATAATGAAAATTTATTAAACCATAGACATGAGTTAATGGTTTTTTGCTGACATCAACAAAATTTTGAATTAAATAATTAGCATAAAAAAAAAATCAAATTTCATAGTTTAATAAAAGGCTAAAAAGTTTAACCCCATCATTAAAGGGAAAAACCCTTTATAAAGTCATCAAAAAAACAAATTGTAGTTCAGTGCAACGCATTTATATATGAAACAGCCCATTGAAAATAAACAAATAAATAAATAAATAAAACAAAATTATCCAAAATTATATATATATATATATATATAAAATCAACTTTCAAATCAAGCAAAACATACCATAGCAATGACATTTTTGGAGAGTGAAGATTGTAGTCATGACTTTTCATAATTCAAAAATTCAAATATTAAATATTAAATTTTTAAATTGAAGAACACTCATAAATATACTTCAGGTTAACAGAAACTCAAGGGGAAATATGGAAGATGCTAAGTGATGTAAATTTAATGTCTACAGTGAGTAAATGTTGTAATTTTCATGTTTAATTTTTTTTTGAAATGTAATTATTATTTATATTATTTTAGTTTGATAAATTAATTTATGCATTATATATTTTAAATAATAGAAGATTTTCAATTTAACTGTATTATTTTAAATTGAAAAAAATTATAATCATGTATGTTGGCTTGGGAAAGGAATATTTCTTTTAGGAAAGGAGATATATTAATTATATATTAATTTTTCAAACTAAAATAATATAAAAAATAATTACATTATTAAAAAATCAACAATACCTACATTTCCTCACTTTCATTTATTAGAAATTAAATTTACATCACTTGGCATCCTCCATAATTTAACTTGATTTTCAGTTAGCCTGAAATATATTTATGGCTGTTCTTAAAATTTCTGAAAAACTTTTGTGTAAAGTAAAATCCTTACATTTGCCTTGATAAAGTCCATCAGAGGATGAAATATGTTGATAAAGAAAATTTTTCCGTTTGTCTTTATTTATACTGTTTTTTACAGATATATTTTTTTAGCTATATCTCAAATTTTACATTTATATATATGCATATATGTGTGTGTGTGCGAACATTGAAGTCAACACTCAGAAGTGACAGTCTGTTTCATGCTAAACACAAATGTCAGGCCAGGTGCATTGCATTTTTTGCTCGATTATATATACAGGTCAGTGATGCATTGTGGGTAGTCTATTATATTGCATTGATGGTAGTCTATTGTATTATTCTAATGGTTGTTTTGGTGTGCAGTAACAGCTGTGTTTCAAATTATTCTGGGGGAGATTGAGTGTGAATAATTGAGAATCCAAATGCAGTTTTTTGCCTGTTGTTAGTTGACATTTTTTATTTATTATTTTATTGTTGGTTGTTATTACCACATTTTTTATGTTTATCTGTGCATATGTTGCTTTTGTTTATTTATTTTATTTAATTATTTTTGTTTATTTTTTTCATTTTCAGTTTTCAATTTTTAAGTAACATAGTAAAAATTTGTTTTTGTCTGCATCTTCAGATGAGTTCTGATCGTTTATTTAGTAGTTTGGTCTGGGAAGATAATTATAACTATTTTTTTCTCCAGGCACAGTTTACAATTTTAGGATTTTTTGTTGTAGACTGATGTTGTTTTTCTTATTTTGTGAGATTTGGTTTTCATTTTTAATCTCCCAGAAATGTTTAGAAAGCATTGCATTGTTTGTGTATTTACTATTTGTAAAGGATGTTTTTTGTTTGTAGTTTCTTTGTTTCCATGGTCATTCAGTTACTCCTATGTATACTTTTCTTCCTTATCTGCTGATTTTACAGTGGCTTGGTATATTACAGTGTTCTGCAAACAATTGCCATTTGAGAGACATTCATTCTTTATTCTGCAGTTACACATGGGTTAAATTTATTCAGGTGGTTTGTTGGTTGTTTTCCTGTTGTGCTTTTTTATTATTTGTGTCATGTTCTCAGTGTAACTATAGCTGATTTTTACTATGTTTTTGCTGAATATCATGTGGAAAGTACTTGATGCAGGAAATTATTTCAGTGTGAGTTTAATGAAAATCTTTTCTACATTCATTTTTACATTTGTTGTATGGTGGGTTGAACCATATGATGTTTTACTTCCTGTTGGGTTCTTTTGTGCTGTGTAGTGTGTATTTGAGTGTTGCTGGGAAACCACTATCTTATAGGGCTGTTTCATTTTCTTTCTAGGCTTCATTAAAGATGATTTCACTGGAAGAGTTGTCAGAAAGCCTGCAGTCAATTGATTGTGGTATCTGCTGGATTATTGATGGCTGGTGGTTGGAAGATGTGTGTATATACAGTGGTTTATCATTGGGTTTGCTGTATGGTTTATATGTACCTTTTTTTAGGTTGAAGGTGATATATAGAAAATCTACTTTCTTTAAGTTAGTTTTTATGTCTATGTTGAATCCCATATTTTTGAAAATTTTTATGATTGTTTTTCTAGTTTTGTCTGTGTTTTGTTTGTTACAGTTTCTTGAGATTATGAGACCATTGTCCCTATAGAGGCCTGTATTATTTTTATTGATTATTTTACTTAGTTTGTGTAGCAAATGTATATCTTTGCTCAATCTGATGAAGCTATTTAAGAGCATGACTTGAGTTCTTAGGTTAATGTTTTGGTCTTGTAGCATCTTGCAATGTTGGGAAATTTAATTCTAATGCAGCCTATTCTATATTCAATTTCCTTTGAATAATTTGATTTGTTTGTTTAATGGCATATCAACTCCTTATGGATTATTTAATGTTGAAATTTAATTTTCTTGGCAGCTTTGAAGTAATAAAAATATGATATATGTTATTCTGCTTTCACAATTGAATACATGGTAGATGATACTCAGCTTATTTGCATATACATGTTTGTATGGACATAATTACTAGAAGCAGTGATATGTGTTATTTATGTTGTAGTTTTGTTGAATATATATTTTGAAATACAGTTTGATTTCATTAAGAAATTGTAAGATATATGGATTAATGTCGTGAAAGAATTCTTTCAGGTTGGTTGTTTGGTAGTATTTTAAATGGATTTGCTTGAAGTTGATACAATTTGTTAGCACCTGTTTTATTGTGTATATTTCTTGGCATGCCATACAGATTGGAGGTGGTTCTTATTTTAGAATATGAGAATGTGTTATAATGGAGTGTCCGATATGAAGTTTGGACATTATAACTTCATCTTTCCTTGTTTTTAGTATGTCTGATGTTGTATAATTTGTTGTCTTGGCAGCTGGTCCAATTTTTGTTTGTATCACTATGTGGGATATTGTCATTGATGATTATTGATGTGCCACCAGATGTTCTGTCATTACATCTGTTTATATAGCTGTATGTATGTTTCTTTGAGATGGCTTTCCTTTAATCTCTGTATCTTCTTTAACAGTCACAAATTATTGATGTCTGTAAGTTTTTTTTTAATAGTTCAACACAAAGTGACAATGCCCCTGGGATATAGGGGATTACAGGGAGTGAAAGAGAATGAGAAAACATTCATGACAGGAAGTGAGGAAAGGACAATAAAAGAACAGGGTTCAGGAAAATAGAAGATAGCGATTGACGTTTTTCAAGATTGTTGGTGGCAGAGAAGCAAAAGATTGGAAGGCAGTTCCACAAGTGTGAAGTCCAAGAAAAGAAACTATTAGAATAGAATTGACAGTTGCCTTTAGCTAGTTCAAATGGTGAGACCCAGTTGCCAATCTAGTAGCATGTTTAAATTCATGCTGTTGATACATTAAGGAGAGAAGCTCATCAGAACAATTACCATGAAAATATTTGTAGAAAAGATAGAGGGAAGCCATGTCATGTTAGTGAGAAAATAACTGAAGTCAAGATGCCAGATCAGGATCAGCCGCATTTCAGATCCGTCTTTGAATTTTGTCAAGAATCTGAAAACATACAGCAGGAGAACCAGACCAAATATGGCAGCAATATTCAATGCATAGACAAATAGTAGATTTATAAATATGCAAGTGGATTCTGATGAGAAAGATTTTCTGCCACAACACACTAAGCCAACTTTCCTAGCAGTAGATATAGCAGTATGATTCAATATAATCACACCACTTCAGTGGAAAATGCCTATCCAAGAAAGTGTAGAGTCTTACTCTTCTGGTGTCTAGAGTCAGCTATGCTGATGGCAGGCAGCAAGGTTCTCTCTGTTGTTTAATAGAAAGCAGTTTTGTTTTGGAGGTGTTAAAATTTACTTGCCATTTCTTGGCTCAGCTAACCACTGACTTTTTCTTTTGTGAGAGCAGTTGCCAGTTTTACTGTATTTGGCCTAAGACAGGAGTAGATTTATACTTTCTGTTGGGATCAGTGGACAAAGTTCTTTTTAAATCGGTGCCAAATCCTTAAGCATGAACCTAAATGTAAAACATACATGACATCGGAGGAGTAACTGTGTATAAATATCAAAAAGTGAATTTAAATAAGACCTCTAAAATTTAGTCTGGAAAGGGTTAATGATGATTGGTGCCATTTAAAACTAAATCATTAAATGGCACCATTCACTAATTCAGTCTTTAAATGTTCTTTTATCTATCTTTAATTTTAGTTCATATTTTCAAATGAGATATTGGGGAAAGAAACTTTTCTCAAAGCTTCACTTTCTCTCTCTGTATGTATGTATATATATCACTTTAAATGTTATTTTTAGTGGAAACTCATATTTGAGTACATACTGCATTTATTTATTAAACATTATATTTATTTATTTTCGTCTACTGCCTGAATATTTGAGCAAATTTATTAAAGAAAAATATGTAGTCTCCAGCATAGTTTAAACCTGCATCCCCCTATGTAGGAGGAACAGTCATTAGATCCAATGTGCTTCAACTGACTTGGACATAGAGAAACTTTGCTGAGCAATGCTGAATAGTAGTTTTAAGTGAAATCCTTCTCATCATAGATTCTTGAAATTTCATACCTGCTCAATTTCCTATCTTAACATAAACAAAACAATTTCTAAAGAAGCAAGGGATTTTTACTTATTAATCTGACAGATTTTTGTCACTTTAAACATTATTTTTTGTAGATACTCATCTTTGTGGCTGAATCAGTTAAATCAGTATCTAATGACAGTTCCTTCTCCTCAGGGGAATTCAGGTTTGAATCCTGCTGAATTTTCTTTAATAAGATTTATTGAATATTCAGGCTGGTATATGAAAATAAATAAATAAATATACAGTTTAACAAATAAATAGAGCATCTTCTAAAATATGAGCATCCACTAAAAATAAATAAAATTTAAAGTGATAAAGTCAGTTAGATTAATAAATAAAAAATGCATTAATCTTTAAAATATATGAGTATATTGCACATAATATTCCTATAGTAATGCACTGGGAAAAAATCCTATAGTAAAATCATTTCCAATGTATTACTATGGGAATATTATATACAATATAGTCATATTATACTCCAAGCAAGGCAACAAAGCCACTAACATGAACTGACTATGAAAGAATATAAGAAAAACATTATTATGGAGTGAGAACAATAAAAGAACAGGAATTAAGAAGATTGATATTGCATCAAATTTTTTAATATAAAAGTTGACTAGAAAGCCAGAAGATAATTCCACAAGCGAGAAGTGTGAGAAAAGAAACTATCAGCACAGAACTTACAGTTACATTTAGCCATTTACACTATAAAATGATGGGGTCTTGCTGCCACTCTAGTACTGCACTTGAATTCAGAGTCCAGGAGAGTTCATTCAAACAATTACCGTGAAAGTATTTATCAAAAAAGGACAGGGAAGCTATATTATGGTGGTGGGAAAGTGACTGAAGCAGACATACCAGATCAAGACCAATAACATTGTGGATTTTTCTTTGGATTTTATCAAGGATCTAAATATATAGCAGAAGCACCGGACCATATGTGGCAGCAATATTCTAAGCATGGTAGAATGGTAGACTTGTAACTATTGGAGGAAAGCTGAAAGCAATTATCTCCTATTATTATGGAGGAACATACTAATGTCCTGTGAGGCCTTGATGGTCCCATG
>OZ010575.1:54622323-54682323 GCA_963932145.1 Acanthosepion lycidas
ATTTGAAGCTGAAAAAAACAAAAACGTTGATTTTGATTTGAATATCTCTGTAATTTATTCTTGTAATGCAAACTAATAATAACATTCAGTGGATATATAAATTCATGCATTTATGATTCTATATTATATATATATATATATATATATATATATACAAATGTACTATCATGAGGTAGTTTTCCAAATTTTATTTTGAATTGAAAAAGTATTTCCTTTTTATATATATATATATATATATATATATATATATATATATATATATATATGCATACACAGATTATGTCTCACCCCAACATGATGGGACAGATGTTTCACTTGATATCACACTATAACAACAAGGGCACCAGATGCAGGGTTGAACTCAGGTGCCATTTCAGCCACCAGATGCATATTCATATTCACATGACTTAACCAATTGCACTTGGGTTGCAAACATAAGAAAGAACTGTCTCAGATATTAATGGCAACATATAGGCAATCATGTTGAATCACTGGTTCTTGTACAATCACCAAAGTTAAGCAATACTGTGTTTAGTCCATACCTAGATGGGTGACTGCTTGGGAATATCAGATGCTGTAAACTTGGCTGTGTGGGTAGTGTGATGGACAATGCCATGTGAATGTAACATATTCAACTGGAATTCCATCTGTGTATGTGTGTGTGTGTATATATATATATATATATTCAAACATATATTGTTAAATATAACAGAAATGAATGTCTATCATGTTTGATGAAGAGTCTTTCTAAGCTCTGTATATTTGCTTTAGTTTCGGGAGGAAATAAAGACAAAAATTGTCCAACATTTGGATATTTTCTATCAACCTGGTCCTTGATCTAAGCTTTTGGCTCACATGAGCCATCTTCAGAGTGGTTATATGGACATTTGAACAAAGGCATTTACCATCAAAGATGATATTCTGTTATGTTGATATAGAAGATTGCTATGTGATGATAGCAGTCGCAGGTTGTAAAAGCACTGTGAATATGGCTCATGTGAACTGAAAGCTTAGATCAAGGAACAGCATAATAAAAAAAATATACAAATATTGGACAATTTTTGTCTTTATTTTCTTCAAAAATTAAAGCAACCATACAGAGTTTAGAACAGCTCATAATCAAACATAAGAGACATTCGTTGTCTGTTATATTTAACAATATATGCTTGAATAATGATCTGCTGCCCTTAATACACTATATATATATATATATATATATATATATATATATATATACACTCACACATATATATATATATATACATACACACACATATATATATATATATACACATACATACACACAAACATTTATATATATATACGCGCAAAGCTATAAATATGTATGCATATATATATATATATATATATATATATATACGCGCAAAGCTATAAATATGTATGCATATGTATATGTGACAAGAAAAAGTTAAATAGTGAGTACTATGCAAAATATTAAAGATTGTTTTTGCATATTTCATGAAAGTGTCAAAATTTATTGTTATATATACATGTAAATTAATAAATTTTTTTACAAATTGCCTAAAAACTTTTCCATTTTGTTGGGTTCTCATCTAACTTTTGACAAACCTGGACCTTCATGGCCACAAAAACACAGTGTGAAAAGAAGAGATTTTTGATATTATTTTAACTACCTTCACTCCTCAGCAATGTCTGTTTTAATAAGTGATGATTAGAATTGTAATAAAACCTGAACATATAATGAAAGTGAATTTATACATTTTTTTCTTGAGAATTTACAATAATAACTTTAAATACAATATTTACAAGAATAATTTCACATTTACAACATTCTAAAAACTAATACAATTAAAACTAATGCAATGCAATATTTATCATTTACCAAGTTATGAAGAAATAAATATAAAAACAATTTTTTATTCATAAATTTCTAAACATTTACTACATTATTAAACTATGGGAACCAACTATAAGGAAATCCTTATTATTCACCATTTTATAAGTTTGAATTGATTGACAATTAGCTGATCTTTTACCAACCATAACAATAAACAAACAAATAAACAAATAGAAGATCCAAGTTAACCCAACTTTTCTAAAAGACACACACATATACATGTGCCATAAATATTTACCCTTTATTTAAACATAAACTGAAACATACCTATTCATAAGGGTAGTTTCAAATTTTGCATAACCTCACCAAATCCAATTTCTGGAAGAAACCTTTAAGTTCATCCCAAGAGAACCAATGGAACCATCAAGAAATGAAGAGAAATCCATGAAGAAGCATTAGGAAGATGGTAAAAGAGCTGGATATTTTGGATAGGCCACTAAGGAGGATTGTGAAGGAGGATTTAGGGCTAAATCCATAGAAGGTTCAATGATGACAGCTTCTGTTCTCAAGTACCTTATGTCTTGGGTATGACAATAAACTACATCCAAGCACAAAGGTCTCTGATCAAGAGATTTTGAGGAGAGTGGAACCATCTCTTAATTGCTGTTGTTCTCAGATCCACCTGGACCAAGAGTGGTAACAGCTGTTAGGGTCCCAACTATAGGCAAATAATTAGTTAAAATGCTAGGAAAGTATAGGAATGGAATTTTTATGGTGAAAGTACCAGCAATACATTTTGGAAAAAAAATATTACTAGCACTACATTTGACTCTTGACAAAAACCCTCTTTACAAAAATACATCAATGAAACCTGATCTAAAAACTGAGTTGTTACAAAGAATACATATTCTCTTCATACAAACCTTTCCTGAAAAACTTGTCAGCATTAAATAACCCATTGAGGTTGATATGCTGTAAAATAAATCAAACCAAACTCAAGTGCCTCCAATCAAAAACAGCTCTGCAGAAGGGAAAAAATGTTAAAGGATATATAATCTGCGACAGACAATGTCTTTCTTTGTTCAGACAAGAGTTTTTTTCACTTTAGAGGTTGCGGTCAACTACCAAAACAATAGGGTTTATTTCACTTCACTAGGAAAAATTCCTAAAGATGTCATAATACATTTCAAGTGACTGAAACCAGCTGGTGTCATGTTTTGGACTGTTGTTGCTTTTGTTAATTCAAC
Organism: Acanthosepion lycidas; assembly: GCA_963932145.1. Taxonomy (NCBI): domain Eukaryota; kingdom Metazoa; phylum Mollusca; class Cephalopoda; order Sepiida; family Sepiidae; genus Acanthosepion; species Acanthosepion lycidas. Next base: position 54,625,390 of record OZ010575.1, read on the forward strand.
ATTGATGATTAATGAAAATGGTACAAAAATAAATAGTAGATTTTATGAGCAAATCTAGGAGAGGGACGTGTTGCCCTGGTTGTCAGCCACATTTGAAAGTCACTATGTCTTCACACAAGACAAAGGTCCTGCACATATGGCCAATTTCATACTGAACTAGTGCATGAGATATATCTGGATTTTTTTTGACAGGTCAATTTGACCTCCATTAAGCGCTGATGTGAATCCTATGGACTTTGCAATATGGCCTATACTAGAGAGCAATGTTACATCTATTTCATATTTAAGTGTGTTAAACCAGAAAGAAGCCCTTATGACATTGAGCTACAATTTGAGTGAAAGGGAAGTGAAGAAGTCATGTACTTCAGTTGAGAAGTGATTAAAGGCTATGGAAAAAGCAAAAGGTGGCCATTTTGAATTGCAGATATATGTAAAATATTGCCAATAAATATAACAATCAACCTGTAAACATTCATTCGCCAAAACCTAAAACTATTTATTTTAATGATAAAATATTGGGTTAATATATATGCTGCATCTAGTAATTCCTAGAAATATTGAATTTAAACTAATATTTGCTTGTGGATACATGTACAATTGCTTTGGATTCCATATATATATAGAGAGAATATGATTTCTACATATCAGAACAATGTTAGGCAGTTGAATGACAAAGTGTAAAAATTCTGTGTAACACGTTTCGTCCTGTAAAAGGACTTCATCAGACTCAACACATTTTTTTTTATTGATGGAATTAAATGGGGAGAGGAAAATATAAAGATTAGCACTGGATATAATTATGTAATGAGGGGAAGTGCTGAAGATGTGGAAACGCTGAATTAGATCAGCCAGACACATCTGACAAAAAAATTCAGGGCTAAAAAAGTGTAAAAATTCAGTATATAATTATAAGTGACGGTCAAATTTATATCTTCCCCTCCCCCTCATACACGTATATAATTACATCAATAAAAATATTATTGTTGTAACCTAGAAAAAGTTACTGAATGAGGAATAACCAAAATGGAGGTTGGAAATGAAATGGTAATCTTTATAATATCAACAAAATACAATACTCACCAGCGGCATGAAATAGGTAAACCACTGCTAGTGATGGACTACTTAGACAGCATATTACCTCCACTTAAAATAGTGTCCAATGTATTTATGAGGATTTGGACATACCCAATTGTGTTCAAAGGTACGGTATATAACAATTAGTTTAGTCCAAAATTCATTACACAGAATCTTTCTATTTTGTCATTCAACCGCCTAACACACACACACACACATATATATATATATATATATATATATATATATATATATATATATAGATAGATAGATAGATAGATAGATAGATAGATGATAGGATAAGGAACAAATAGGAAATGTTTATGAATTTAATATGTTTCACTTTTTATTTAAGCTGCATCAGAAAATGAAGTATGGAAGAGAAAGAAATTCTGGTATTTCTATTTTGTTTCACCAGTTGTAGATAAGATATGTCTACCTACAAACCACAACTGCTGTAACTTAAACTCTTTCACTCTCAGACAAAACATCCTCAGTCAACATACAGACAATCACCTGATATAGATGAAAATGCCCAGTAGATGTTCAAATGCACACACACACACACATATATATATATATATATATATATATATATATATATATATATATATATATATATATATATATACATACACAAACATTATGAATCAGATCCCACATAGACAAACTAGAATTGTGATACACATACACATATGAATTATGTACACAAAAATTACCAAAAATCACAGTGTTCTTCTCATTGCCATATTTCATTTTCTGATGAAGTTTAAATAAAAGTAAAATATGTTAAATTTATAAATGCTTCTTATTTGTTTCTTATCCTATAATTGTTGAATTCTAATTCATATTTGATTTGAATTCTTATATATATATATATATGTATATATATATATATAAGAATTCAAATGAATATGTATATATAAATTCAAATATATGTGTATATATATATATATATATATATATATATATATATATATAAGAATTCAAATGACGATTACATCTAACATGAAACAGACTGTCGCCTCTAAGTGTTGAATATATATATATATATATATATATATATATATGTGTGTGTGTGTGTGCGTGTGTGTGTGATAAAAATAAAGATTTAAGGTATGTTATATTTATAGCTTAAAGTGCTCAGACTGTATATAAATATAAAAGTAGACATTGAAATCAACACCTGGAGGCAACAATCTGTTTCATGCTTAAACACAATCTTCATGGCCTCATGATTGCATTTAAGCATGAAATAGACTGACGCTGGTGGGTGTTGACTTCAATGCCCACCTTTATATTCATATATCTATAATTTTTTTCAAACATGTTTGGTCAAATAATATCGACAAATTCTGTCTAGAAAATTTGTTATTAACTTTTTCAAGATTCTGGATTAGTTGTTTTATGTTAAATTTACCAAAGTTCATGTTTATTTTATATTATTTTTTCTCCTGAGTACTTTTGAATGTTGCTACATTTGTTTTTAGGGACTGCGTTTCGTTTATGTTTACACAATAATTTTTCACTATTTCCAGCATTATCATGTTTGTTGGAACCAATTTCAAGTCACTGAAGGTGATGTCATTTAAAAGGTCAAACTGCTATTTTCATGAGTACTTTTTACACACACTTCAATATATGGCCCCATATGGAGAAAGATACCTTATTTAATACTAGCAACTTCTCTTTTATCACCACAGCCTTCAAAATTTGGAGTCTTTCTTTACAAAAATAATATAAAATAAAAATCAATACAAACTTTGTCAATTTGTAGAAAACAACTAATTCAGAAATTATCAAATAAGCTTTTTAGCATTATCACTGAATCCGGATTAAATAATATTTATGTTGGTCACACCAGAAACATGCTTTCATGACACTTAACATTTTTAGGCATTTAAAACAACATGCCTTGCCACATACATAATTCTGGAAAATCCTTTTTGAAAATACAATTATACTGAACCATGAAAACAATAAGCAAAAACTAATTCATTCTTGAAGGTATTTACATAAAACAGTTGAAACCTAACCTGAACAAAATAAACTATGAAACTAGTTGATAACAGGAGTTTTTGGGTTTTTTATACCAATGGCTTTCCATACTTAACACTTTTCTTCATTTTCCCTCTCATGTGGTCATGTGTTACATCATGAACCACATTGCTAAATTTTGCTTCCTGCATTTCATATGCACAAATTTATCATTGCATAACAATCTTCCATACAAATAAAACAAACTATCATTGTTGCAATGTCCACATAACTATTCTAAAGGAAAAAAATGACCATCTTTGTTACATAATTTATTATTTAATTTATTCTAATGTACTTGTAATTTCAGATAATTTCTTATGTGTGCCAAAAGCTTAAACAGGATTAACAATAAAAACATCTATCAACATAGTGAGTTTCTTTCGTGTTTCAGTAATAATGCTAAAAAGCTTATTCAACAATATGAATGGAATTTACTTAAAATAAATAGATGAAACTTGTCGATATCATTTAATGAAACATGTATTTTTATATATATATATATATATATATATATATATATATATATATATATATATGTATGTATGTGTAAAAATATATAGAAATTAGGAAAGAACTCATTAGGTAAATAATCCAAAGTTCTTTAGTATTTTTGTTATTATTTAAAAAAAATAATGCTTGATACAAAAGTAGAGCATAAATCTGTGAGCGTAACTGAGATATTGATACAAATTATTAACCCTTACACCACTTTTCTTTAAACAATTGCTCTAGCCGTTACCATAGTAATCTTAATTTCAATAATGAATATGCTTATAAAACGCGTAAATTTCAGGAATAAGTTATTCCAGTAAAAATTTCGCTTGAAGATGGAACAGAGCTTAGTACTTTAATTCAAATAATTATATTGAAGTTTTCAGCTCTTGTTTTGAAACATGAGAACTCTTATGTAGTGTTGGAATCATATTTTTAAATAAATAATTATATATATATATATATATATATATATATATATATATATATATGTGTGTGTGTATTTAGGCTGCAATACCTCTTTTATACAAGTTTCAGTATAGGTGACTGACAAGGTACTGCAATTAAGCTTTTTAAAAATTTTTCTTGTATGTGTTTTCTTTTTGGGACATAAACACTTCTACAAACTCAAGAAAAATTCTATAAAAACTTAATTGCAGTACCTTGTCAGTCATCTTTAATGAAACTTATTTATATATATATATATATATATATATATATATATGTATATATAAACAATTATACATCTATTAACAGGACCTTTCAGGACTATATATATATATATATATATATATATGAATTGTACATCTATTAACAGGACCTTTCAAAATCTATATGTGTTATTTCATTTTTCTTCTACCTTAAGCATGAAACATAATTTTAAAACAATAGATTTTTTAATTAGCAAAAAAATTGGCTTTGAATAGCTCAAACGAAAGATGTGTTTTTCTTAAAAAGGTTAACTGAGCCTTGTTTTACTTTGCTTATGGCTAAATGATAAAGAATGCATAGCTTAAATGGGGTTTCCCCAGGTAAAGGGAATACAGGCTGAGAGGCATATATGTGTATGTGTGTGTATATGTGAGCATTTGTAAAGATTTGATTAATATGATTCTTATCTGCATATATAGCATATGCAAACAAAAATGATGTTTTGGTATCATAATTACAATAAAGTCACAGGATTTTCTTATAATGAAAAGCTGTTTGCTTGTCTTTCAAGGAAAGTGGTTAATGCATATGACACACACACACACATATATATATATATATATATATATATATATATATATATATATATATATATATATATATATATTTATGTACTTATACAAACACACACATATGCAGATATATACATATTTACATTGTGTGGGTGTTTTTGTGTGTGTGTGTGTGTGTGTGTGTGTGTCCCTTGGCATGTATATATTTTTGTTCATTTTAAGGCAAACTTTTGTTTCAGTGTTAATCTCTAATTTATTCAAATAAATTTAACACCAAAATAATATGAGAAAAAATATATAATGAAGCTGATTCTCTTACCGAGTAGATCAAGAAATGAAAGTTGAACCTCTGAATTTTTTTTACCATGTCTCATATTGCAAATTGTTTTTTTAAAAAAAAAAATTGCTGGAAGGTTTTAAAAAAATGTTTTTAATGTATTAGGTTACAAAAATCACTCAATTAAACTTTTCAAGAGCAGAAAAATTCTTTTAAGTCCTGGTTACAACTGTAAACTGTTTAAAATTTGCAAATATGCACTTTTTAGTGTGTGTGTGTTTATGGGTGTCTATGTCCATTTTTTTATTGGTAGATGTGAAAATGTGAGTCTGAAGGTTTATATAATTGTTGTATAGACTAGAATTTTGCATGCATAGGAGTTTCTGCATGCATTCACATTGAAAGTTTCATATGCATGTCTATGTAAAGTCTTCCATTATTAGATTATGGACTTACTGATGTTTTTCTTAAGTGCCACGTACTTTCAGGACATATGCAATCATGGCTCTCCACAGCTTCCATTTTAGTACAAGACATTATTTTTATGATTTCATATCATAAAATAAAATTCATGCAAAAAATTAAAAATGCATTTTCATGGTCCTTTTCAAAGTTTTTTTTAACATTACAATATGATTTTTTTTCATATTTATTTTCTACAATCTTAAAAAGTCTGTCAGTGATTTTATAAGTCTATTAGAAAGTGCATTTGCAAAATGGTACAAGGTAAAAAAAATGATAGAATTTTTTTTGTCATGCATTAAGCTGGGGTCAGTGATTATGTAGAAAAAGTTAATTCTTGTTAAAAGAAAACTGTCCAAGACTAACAGCCATTTTATGAGGCAATGTTGCATTATTCCACAAATTATTCAGACTAGTATCCTTATCTTTATTGTTTTTATCACAATATTTTAGCCAATGTCCTTTTGGCATTTCTCAGGTTTTTGTAGCATCTGATAATCCTTCATTTTTCATAAAGTATAAATAGGAAGTGTCACTGGGAAGTATAAAAGTTGAAGTTAGCAGTAGATATGAATTTTTAATTTTTTTTAGTTCAGAGTTTGATATATAAAAGCTAAGAGAACAAAAGTGTTGAATATAATTATGGTCATTTAGACCTTCCATATCTAAGGAGGATTAGAATATGTTTCTAATATATGACACAAAAGATTTCTAGAAGTGAGTTCAATCCTCACTAAGCTGAGGAAATAACTATGATATTAAATAGAGAATTATGCTGAAAAATGCATGATGTGATGGAAACTGCTCAATATGAGTTTGTCAAAAAAATTAGAACATAATTAGACAAACTGATGTGTCTTATTAAATGAGAAAATGGTTATTAGTAGAAATAGACTGATTGGTGTTTTACAGCTTATCAACCATTTGCAGGTTATTTAAAGGCAGAAAATATTTTATTAGATTGTAATAATTTTTGGAGATAATAATAATTTACTGATACAAGTCATACTAATTAACCCATAGTTGAGGGAGAAGAGGTGGATCCATACCTTTCCCAAGGGTATTTGCACGTAAGTTAATATAAAGAACCCAATTAGAATTTCCAATTCTGAGCTCTTATCCATTACACACCATATACATCCAAACTCACAGCACCTGGTATTCTCAAGTGGTTACCCATATAGATACTGATCAGGCTCAATGTTGATTAACTTTGGTGATCTTGCAAGAACCAATATTTCAATGTGGTATGACTTTAAGTCCAATGGAAGTGGAATCAGCAAACCCAGTTCAAATTCTAGCCTCATCACTTTCACACTAATGTCTTCCATCTCTTCTCCCATGAGCTAATGGTGGCAGTCAGTTTAAGAGAATGACTACAGTGAATTAAAAAATGTGGAAACAGTAACAGCAAACCATGCCAGTATCTTTCCCAAGTCATGGTGATTTACACATATTAAAGAAATGGAGTCTGTGGAGAAGCATGATCATCTACATCCTGAAGAAACATGGCATTTCAAAAAAAACTCTCCTCTCTGTTATATGTCTGTTTATTGTTTCTTCTTTCTTACTCATAACTTCTCCCCTAGTTATGGGTGAAATAACAGAGTAGACTGGGATCCCTAGCCATGTATGGTAGCCAGTCTAGAAAAATCCAAAACATTGGAGAAGGTGACACAAAACCACTCCATTATCTTTCCAAAAATGTCATTTTGATTTATAGGTAATAAAGAGAAGAGTGTCTGTGGGGAGCCATTCTGAAAGGAAATGGCATTCATTTAAAAAAAATACAATCTAATTAAAATATTATAAGCAAAGCTGAAGAATACATCTAGTAAGGGGCATAATATCTGAAGAATCTAAGATTTTGGTGAGATACATTTGAAAAAGTTCAGTCAACTGTTCGGTAGAAATAGTAAACTTGCTTAGATTTGATTTTGGTACTAATTGTCAGCTAGCTAGGCCAAGATTATGCATTCTATTCTTGCTTCATTATTGTAGCTTTTTATCAGAATAAATAAGTAAATACTTATTGAAAAAATTCTCTTTGCAACATGAAACTATAGCACTCATTTCTGTTAACTGCTTCAATCAACGTGGTGTAAAAGGAACATGATTAGACAAATGTCAAGGATTACCAGATGCAATATAATACCTAAGAAAAACTGAAAAGACACACTGGCTAAAATACGGAGTTAAAACTAACAAAGATGAGGATACTCATTCAAATAATTCATATGAAAAATGATAACATTTCATCTCAGATTTTGAAGCAGCAATCCTGCATGATTGTGTCTTTGATTGCATTCAGCATGCATAGAGTCTGTGCCATGCCTTCATGAATCTTTCTCCAAGACATAATACTTTGTAAGTGTTGACTGTTCAAACAGTTCTGAGTGTTCTACCCGTCTAGGGTAATCTTTTTCTTGGAGTGGTTGGGGTGAGGGCTTTGGGTATGGTTCAAGGACATAATACTTTGCCAGGGGAAGAGAATATTCAGAATGTTCTAGAGACTCAGAATAATTGGAATGGGGCAACCTTGATGGAGTTTGAGAGTTTGTCTCTAGAACATATTTTTTTGGAAGTGACACGGGTAATGAGCGTTCAGAACAAACAATTTTTTCATGATAGTTTGCATGGGGGAGTGGGGGTAAGGGTGGCAACTGTCGTGGGTGAAATGTTGAAGATGTTCTCACATCTCTCAGATTGCAGGGCAAGGAGTGGGTGCCAGTGTCCACAGAGACTGACTTGAGACCAGTCCATCGGCTAGTGGTTGTGGTGTGAGTAATATGACCAATGTTTGTTTTGTAGGAATTCTGTGGAGATATCCTTGAGTCAATTGGGCAGGAGAACCTCTGTTTTATGGGCTTCATGAACGAGTTGTGTTCACTCCATGGTGTGTGGGCCAATGAATAATGGGAACTGTACTGGTCTGGAAAAGATAAATGTATGTTAGAACACACTGACATAATGGAAATGGCTAAAAAATTGTATACATCATACATATAGGTTACCAAAAGCTGAGCTTACTGTTTCAGAAAACTAAACTTTTAAAACTATCACACTGATGCACAAACACACACATGCATAATGGGTCTCAGTAGACTCTATTCAACCATTTTCAATATTGCAAGAACCTGCATAATATTGTTATAAACTTTATAAGTAAAAATTTGGGGAGTACAAACTCGGACTCACTGGAAAAATAGCTAGTAATTATTCAGGTAGTACAAACTCGGACACTGTGGAAGAAGGCCAAGCAGGAACTGACAGTCTCATGAGAAACAGCCCTAGCAACAACTTGGGTTGTACAGACTCAGGAACAGTGGAAACAGGGATAGCAATAACTTGATGAGTGCAATCTCAGGCACAATGGTAACAGGCCGAGCAATAACTTGGGTCATACTGACTCAAGCATAATAGAAACAAGCTTAGCAAGGACTATGGTAGTACTAACAGAGACTCACTGGAAACAGTCCTAGCAATAGCTTGAGTCATACAGGGTTAGATGTTGGTTGTTTCGGCTTAGTAGCCTATCAACCTAATGCCAAAATCTAAATATTTTGTAGGCAATTCTTTTTTTTTATTTTGCTCATAAGTGAATATAACGAACCCAACTGTAATTGAAACTTGGCTCTGTGATTAACCATTCAAAGCCATTATCCATTACACCACCCACACATCCAAGCCTACAGCATCTGGTATTCACAAGCAGTCACCTATCTAGGTACTAAACAGGCTTGATGATGTTTAACCTGGGATCATATAGGAACAGGCATTTCAACATGATGTAAAAGTAAACCCTTGGTTTGACCAGACTCAGGATCAGTGGAAACAAGCCTAGCAATAAGTGGGTGCAAGCAAACAGTTTCAGTGGAAATAGGGTTAACAATATCTGTGTTAGTTCAAACTAAGACTCACTGGTAGCAGGTATAGCACTAACTGGGGAAGTACAGTATCAGATTCAGTGAATAGATGGCTTGCAATTAACTGAGTAGTACTAAAAAAGAACAAGATGAGATATGCTTAAACCAGAACATATTCAGTTTGAAATTCCTTGGAGATTACAGGACTCAACAGAGACCTCAAGCAGACCAGAGAGAAGAATGGCTGAAACACTATGGTCATAAAAACAAAAATGAGAACCTTAGTTCAAATGTAAATAATCATATTTCTCATTCAACGGTGAGGGTATCATGTTATAAAATTAAGTTTAAAAGTCACCATTTTTAATATTACTGTAAAACACACATTCTTTTTACAAAATATCATTATTATATCTCCCATTATCTGTCTATATTTCTGAGATGAGGTATTATGTACACTATTTACATTATTCGGACTATTGTCCTCATCTTTGACGCCATATTTATTACAACATTTCGGCTGTTGCATGCTCCAGCCTTCTTCAGGTGGTTGGAATGTCAAACTGAACCCTTTATTTTGCTCACCACTGTGCCATGTGTCCTTGAGGACACATGGCACATTGGATAAAGGCATTAGTTAGATCCAGTGACAAGACCCAAACAGTGTGAGTTCAATACCTGGTTAAGGCAGTGGAGAACTTGGAGAGGGGAATTAACAGGATAACAGAAGCCTTGATAAGGGCTAAAAGTATAGCCAAAAGCACTTGGACATACACAGCATTCAGACAATTTCTAAATAATTTATGTCCAGAAAAGAAGAAAATTATAAAAACACAAGAAAAATTAAATAAAAAAAACTTAACCACAGTAGCTTGTCAGTCATTTTTAGTAAAACTTTTATAAAGAGGGTTTGCTGCCCTAATACACAATATACATATATGTTATAACCTCCACTAACACACACACAAACACACACACACGTCAATTGAGTATATAACATCAGTGCTGCACACCTGTCATCTTAGTTGGTTTGGTCATATCCAACAAGCTTTACCTTGAAACACTTTACATAAGGGGTTGCTGAAAAGTTCAAAGCTTGACCAAGAAGATACCCACCCACCACCCATCTTCAAATTATGGCTTTGGCCAGATTTTGGGAAATAGTAAAGCTGAGATCTTTTCAGTGCCCCACATATTATGACTTCACTGAACGGTTCTTCAGCCAATCCAAATTTGTATTACTTTTAGATTCTTGACAAAATCAAATTAGCTGTGTTAATGGGATTTTAATTTTTCTACTGGTCATTAACAATAACAGAAGAAGAAAAATTGTGAAATAACTGATTTTTACTATTTCTACTGGAACAATCCTTTTAGAGATATTTCACAGATTAAGCACCATAGTAATAACATCACTGTAGAAAGTAAAATGGCTACCAAAGAAAACAAAATGGCTGTCATAATTGTCTATTACTGGTTTCATGAGCCAAATAGACTACATTTAATCATTGATTATGGGATGATATAGCCAGGTGTTAAAAAATGAAAGCAACTGGAAAAGAAATGGTCAGGATACAAAGATACTGCACAGAACTTGAAACTAAATGGTCTGGAGATACAAATACTTTAAAAGGAGAACTTGAATCTAAATAAACAAGACCCAAATACTTCAAACTAAAGACTTCAATCTAAGTATCCTAAATACACAAATACTTGAATCCAAATTGTCTGGACACACAGTTACATCAGATAACTTGAATCCAAATGGTCTGGACACACAGTTACATCAGATAACTTGAATCCAAATGGTCTGGACACACAGTTATATCAGATAACTTGAATCCAAATGGTCTGGGCACACAGGCACATTAAATAGAGATCTTGATTCGAAATGGCTTGTACATAAAGATAGTTCAAACAAAACATATTAATCTAAATGACTAGGATACACAGATACTTCAAATAGAGAACTTGAATCTAATAGTTTGTACAGAGAGATACTTCAAGTAGACAGCCTGAATCTAAACTCCCATGAATAAAGAATTCATGGATTTATTTTGTGATATGACATATTTTTATTACTTCAAACATTAGTTTTGTGGATCCCCATATTTGAGTAGACTCCTTGTTTATTTTAAATGGTATTTGTTTTGTCTACTGGTGTAGCTGCACATTTTTGTTATTAAGTTTTCTCAAGTACGCAAATTAGTGTATTAAATAAATTCTGTTTAAAATAAACAAACCATCTATACAAAGACTGGTATCCACTAAAAATAACATTCAGTCAGATATATAAATCTAAATGGCTAGGGCACACAGATACTTCAAACAGAATATATGAATCTAAATGGCTTGGACGCACAAATACTTTAAATAGCAGGCTTGAATTCAAATGGCTTGTACGCAGAGATACATAAAGAAAATAACTTGAATCCAAATGGTTCGGACTCACTTGAATCCAAATGGTTTGGACTAACTTGAATCCAAATGGTTCGGACTCACATGAATCCAAATGGTTTGGACTCACTTGAATCCAAATGGTTGGGACCCCCTTGAATCCAAATGATTCGGACTGACTTGAAATCCAAATGGTTCGGACACATTTGAATCCAAATGGTTCGGACTCACTTGAATCCAAATGGTTTGGACTCACTTGAATCCAAATGTTTTGTACGCAGAGATACATAAAGAAAATAACTTGAATCCAAATGGTTCAGACTCACTTGAATTCAAATGGTTTGTACGCAGAGATACATGAAGAATATAACTTGAATCTAAATGTTCGGACTCACTTGAATCCAAATGTTTGGTACGCAGAGATACATAAAGAAATTACTTGAATCCAAATGGTTCGGAATCACTTGAATCCAAATGGTGTGTACGCAGAGATACATAAAGAAAATAACTTGAATCCAAATGGTTCGGACTCACTTGAATCCAAATGTTTGGTACGCAGAGATACATAAAGAAAATAACTTGAATCCAAATGGTTCAGACTCACTTGAATCCAAATGGTTTGTACGCAAAGATACATAAGGAACATAACTTGAATCCAAATGGTTCCGACTCACTTGAATCGAAATGCTTTGTATGCAGAGATACATAAAGAAAATAACTTGAATCCAAATGGTTCGGACTCACTTGAATCCAAATGGTTTGAAACGCAGAGATACATAAATAAAATAACTTGAATCCAAATGGTTTGGACTCACTTGAATCCAAATGGTTTGGACTCACTTGAATCCAAATGGTTTATACGTAGAGATACATAAAGAAAACTTGAATCCAAATGGTTTGTCATAGAGATACATAAAGAATATAAGTTGAATCCAAATAGTTTGGACACACTTGAATCCATATGATTTGTATGCAGAGATTCATAAAGTATATAACTTGAATCCAAATGTTTCGGACTCACTTGAATCCAAATGGTTTGTGCGCAGAGATACATAAAGAAAATAACTTGTATCCAAATGGTTTGGACTCACTTGAATCCATATGGTTTGTACGCAGAGATACATAAAGAAAATAACTTGAATCCAAATGGTTCAGACTCATTTGAATCCAAATGGTTTGTCCGCAGAGATACATAAAGAAAATAACTTGAATCCAAATGGTTCGGGCTCACTTGAATCCAAATGGTTCGGACTCACTTGAATCCAAATGGTTTGTCGCAGAGATACATAAAGAATATAAGTTGAATCCAAATGGTTTGGATACACTTGAATCCATATGATTTGTATGCAGAGATACATAAAGAATATAACTTGAATCCAAATGGTTCGGACTCACTTGAATCTAAATGGTTCGGACTCACTTGAATCCATATGGTTGGTATGCAGAGATACATAAAGAATATAACTTGAATCCAAATGGTTTGTACGCAGTGATACATAAAGAAAATAACTTGAATGCAAATGGTTCGGACTCACTTGAATCCAAATGGTTTGTGCGCAGAGATACATAAAGAAAATAACTTGAATCCAAATGGTTTGTACGCAGAGATAGATAAAGAATATAACTTGAATCTAAATGTTCGGACTCACTTGAATCCAAATGGTTCGGACTCACTTGAATCCAAATGTTTGGTACGCAGAGATACATAAAGAAAATAACTTGAATCCAAATGGTTCGGACTCACTTGAATTCAAATGGTTCAGACTCAATTGAATCCAAATGGTTTGTACGCAGAGATACATAACGAAAATAACTTGAATCCAAATGGTTCGGACTCACTTGAATCCAAATGGTTTGTACGCAGAGATACATAAAGAAAATAACTTGAATCCAAATGGTTCGGACTCACTTGAATCCAAATGGTTTGTACGCAGAGATACATAAAGAAAATAACTTGAATCCAAATGGTTTGGATACATCAAATATATGTGAATCTAAATGACTGGGACACAGATACCTCAAATAGGGAATGTGGACATAAGTAGCCTAGTCAAATAATTATATCAGAGAACCTGAATCAAAATGGCTTGGACACACAGATAATTCAAATAGAGGACTTGAATTTATATAGCCTACATATACAAATACATCAGAACTTGAATCTAAACTGCTAGGATATACAAATACTTCAAACAGATGTCCTAAATCTAAAAGCCAATTCATCTATTGCTGCAATATTTATTTATCACGTGAGAGACCCCATCCTGCTTGCCACAGCATGGCTGATGCTAACCTCCATAAGAATGACTTCTTGTACCTTCTCAGGCTAAAATTCTCAGCTGACATGAAGTGGAAAGATTATTTTGAATCCATTGCTATATCTGCTGCTAAGAAATTTGGTCCACTGGGTCGAGCTAAACTATTTTTCTCTCCTGTAGCTAACATATTTTGAAGTGTACCATTCATCTATGCTTTGATTATTGCTGTCCAGTGCTCTTGCTGTATATTTAGAGATTCTTGATAAAATGGAAATAAGAATCAGCAATATTACTGGTCCTGACCTGGCATCACATCTTCAGTCACTTTTCTATTACAATAATGGAGCTTCCCTGTAACTTTCCTATAAATACCTGCATGGTAATTGTTTGGATGAACCTTGACTTTATAAATTTAATCACAGTACCAAATTGGCAGCAAGGTCTCATCAATTGCAATTGAACTGATTAGCTGTACCCCTAAGTTCTATGCTAATAGTTTCTTTTCTCACACTTCTCACTTGTGGAACTCCCTTTGCACTCCATGCTTTCCAGCCAAATTTGATCTTCAGAAATTTAAATGCTATACCAACCATTATCTACTGTCCTTTTATTACTCTTCTATTGTTTTTGATCCTTAATAATGTTTCTGTTTTTCTTATTCTTTCATACTCAGTAACTCCTTTTGTTTTAGTCATTTTACTGACTTCCTTTGGGTGATCTGATTTTTTAAAAAAAAAGAGATTACGCATATTTTATTTCTGTACTTTTAGTAATAACTGCCTTTATTTCTTACATTTTGAGAATTATTTTCTTCCTGATTTTCAATACATTTACAAAGGAAAATACTCATCAATGATTTTCCCCAATTATTAACAATGCATTTACAGTCCGTATATATTAACACATTTCTATCAGTAATACCTGTATTAAATCCTAACCACTGACAATTTTTCTTCTTGTATTTCAATTCTCTGTTATGAAATACTCTCTGGAATAAACATTGTCAGGTCAACAGCTAGTAGCTTGACTTGCATTCACTGTGACATACTGCTTTTATCGCAATAACTCATTTACGTACAATACTACACCTCCCTAAACTGAAATAGTCTTATGCCTTTTGTTGATCTTTGACTTCTTCTAATTATTTCTGGGAATCTAAACTGTCTTCCTTGGTGTGTATCTTGATTTCTTCTTACAGGGGACGTAGGTCTGAGTTCATTTTTCGCTTTCAACTCCACGTCAGATTTCTGGTCATTAACATCCATAGATTGTTCTCTTACATTATTGAATGCATTAGTCCCCTTCTATCCTTCATGTTCTTCACCTTCAGATTCTTCATCCATTTCTATGTCCTCGGGTTTGATTTTGCTTCTGAATTGATTTGCATTGGCCAGTAAATTTTGTTCATTTCTCATTAGCATTGCTGTTTTGTCCTTTCTGTATTGCAAAGTTCACCTTCTCTTAGATTAGATTCTTTGTCTTTTTTATACCATACACTTTCACGTGTTGTAAATGACATTATTATGAGAGCTCTAATTAGTCTACCCGTTAATATGGTAGGACTTTGTAGAAATTCCTTCTTTTGATATTTGGTATCCCAAATATGATATTTTGTCACAATTTAACTCACATTTATCACTATTTATTGTTATACCAGCATTTTTTAATTTCTTTAAAACTTGATCAGTTTTGTCTATATTTCTGAGATGAGGTATTATGTACAGTATTTACATTATTCGGACTATCAAGGACACATGGCAAAGTGGATAAAGGCATTGGTTAGATCCAGTGACAGACCCAAAGAGTGTGAGTTCAATACCTGGTTAAGGCAGTGGAGAACTTTCAGAGGGAAATTAACAGGAGATAACTGATAACTGACATCCATCAAACATGGCACGTGGAACTAGAACAGTCTACCTCAGTGATCGAAATAAAGGGTTCAGTTCGAAATTCCAACCACCTGAAGAAGGCCGGAGCAGACAACGGCCGAAATGTTGTGATAAATATGGCGACAAAGATGAGGACAATAGTCCAAATAATGTAAATACTTGATCAGTTTTTTGCTTTTAATTTCTCTTTACTGCAATGTGAAACTATGTAGCTATGGTAATTGATTAATTAATTAAACATAAAAATTAAACAAGAAAATACTGAGAACGGAAAAGAAGATACCCCGAGATTTTATTTTTACTTTAAAAATAAAATCAAGTTTTCTAAAAACCCATGAATTGGCGTAAACAGTGGACTCACAAAAAGGCCATATGTGAGCTTCTGACAAATGATGTTTGTAAAAGTACTGGTTAAAGAAAAACCAAGAACAAGATATCATTCAAAATTGCAAGATTTTAGAAGTCGACAAGGCAATGAGGCCATATGTTGATTATAAAAATTTTGGCATGAGAAAATATTCCGAAATATTTGCTGATACAAGGCAGAGAGAATTATCATTATTTATTTTTCTCAAAGAAACCAAAGGTTCGTGTAGACCGCTAAACTCTATGAAGGGGACAAAATGACGGACTTTGACAATTTGTAAAACTACTGGTTGAGAAAAATGCAGAATAACCAAGTGTGAAGGTGGCTATATGTTGATTACAGAATTTTGGCATGAGAAAATATCTTGAAAGAATTGCTGATTTGAAGATAAAGAGATTTATTTGTCTTTTCCGAGAAGCCAAGGGTTCCTGCAGACCTTAACAATTAATTGATGTTGTTTGAAAAAGTATGGGTTAAGAAGACACAAAGTGGCCAGGTGTGTTGACGACTTTAAGAGACAGAGCCATGGGTTATTCGTAAGAATTTTGGCTGGTGAGAATGAGAATTTTGTAAACAAAAATTCTAGTTTATAATTTTAATGAGGCCAGCTTAGCCACACCCACATGACTGGAACACCATTGGTCAAGTGATGGCAATGTTGATAGGTGGAGGTAATTTGATTAGAAGGATGGGGAAATTATTAACACCCACTGAAAGGAATTGATATGAGGTAAGGATGTGAGAATGGGGAAGTTTGGGAGGATAGCTATCCTGCAACATCTCCTTATGACTGAACAGATCCCCACAAAAATGGAAAGTAATTAATTTTCCCAGCCAGACAAAAAAGAGGTCCCCTATCAGAAATCGGGATTTATCAAAAACCCCAGGCTGTGATTAACCTCGCAGCAGTTTTTGGTCAGTGTTCATATAAGCAAGCAACCTTGAGCAGTTCGCCAGTAGTTGTTGAGAAGTTTCAGTCCAGCAGTTCGAGTAGAAGTTTTGCAGAAGCTCACTGAGAGATTCCACGACCTCCAACTTCGCCTTTCCTACCAATAGTAAGTTATATTGACGAATGAAGCTAAGCCAGCACTTAAAAACTAAACCAGTTGACTTAGAAGACCAGAACTTGCCTAAGAAGCATAAAAGTGTCACTCTCCAAAGAAACAGGTTGGGAGGAAAACACACACTCCTGTATATAACAGACGGATAAAAGTTAATTTGTTTCTTTCAACATACTTGAACCTCTTGGGTTTTTATTTGCTTCTTTTCTTTACACTCCAGTTTAGACTCAACTTAAACTACAGCCCAATGCCTGATTGACCTCATCTATCTAAGATCAAAATCAAATTGTGGGTAGGTTAGACTTGAGATCGAAGTTGTTGCTTCAGTAACCAAACATTTGAAATGAGCTGAGAATGACAGAGAGGGTGCTGAACTGGTTGCATCTGGTGTGAAGCTGTTTGAAATCGACCAACCATCCCACTTGGTACCCTAACCAAAAGATCCTGCTGGGCAGTGATGACCACTGATCAACCAGGACACAGATTGGGGACAGTGACTAAGAGTCAACCCCAAGACGCTGGTAGGAGAAATATCAGTTTCTTGCCACGACTTGGAGTTGACCACAGGCTGACAACCCAGTGTCACAGCAAGCATCTATGCCTATATTGTCTTGATATATGATTATATTTTTTATCCCCTTCAATAGAACTTTTTCAATTGCCATTGGGCTTTGTATGTAGCCCAACTGTTACCAACTTGGGTAACTTTCTTCAATGTGCCTTGTTCTACCATTTTCTTTAGTTTTGCAACTACCATGGGTAGAATGTGAACAAGTATTTTTTGAGATTCAAAATTGATTGGGTACCTATTTTCTTTTAGACAAATACTTGCTTTATATCCTTTCAATAGTCCTATATCAGGTTCTTTTGACTTTACACAGTTTATTAATTTTGCTGTATCCACTTTTAAAATTTCCATTCCTAGGAGTCCATGATTTTTTGTGCACTGTACAGCAGTGATGGGAATAATTTCAAAATGTTTTTTTGTCTTGAAAGTTCCTTCAAAGGAGCCAAGAGTTTTGATGACAGATTCATCAAATTGTTTTAAATTAAGATTACACTTTCTTAGTTTGGGTTTACCCATTTTTTTCTAGAAATCCTTGGGATCAAGGTAATATTACTCCCTGTGTCAATCTGCATCGGAAAAGTTATGCCATTCAATTTCACTGTCTCTCTAATTTTTGCAGATGTTCATATTGAATATACCTATGTATTTTCAGTATGAGGGTTTATATTTTCTACCCTTTCTATTCTCTTTTTGTATATAGAGACAGATTTGAAATGATCTTTTCTTTTACACTTTAAGCATAATTTACATAGGGTTGGACATTTGTGTTCTTTGTCACAATATTTGCACTTAATTAGGATTTTAGTTGTGTTGTATACATCCATATTGTTTTTAGCATTATTAAATTAATTAATTCTAATTGCTGCAAGAATTCTAAACATGCTTCTAAATTCATATCATTCGCTTGTAGCTGTTCTAGGATCTTATGTTTGTAAGCAACATCATACTTGCCTTCATTTAGTCTTAGAAGGATCAGTTTTTTTCATTTCGCAATATCTTGATGCTTCTTTCAATCTGTTTAAATATTTCATTATGGCTTCATTTGGATTCTGCCTACTTTCCAGAAATTTTGTTCTTTCTCCAATAACCAGATTTTTTTGGTTGCATGTTTCTTTTGATAATGGTTGAAATTTCCTTAAGCCTTCCAGTATTTTAGGGCACACCATAATGAATATGTTTTTTATGGCTTCACATCCGCCAAAGCCAAAAATAAATCTGTAATTTCATTCTCCCCTCTGGAGTTTTACTTGTCTTTCAGTTTCTTTACCCTAGCCAACATTGATAAACATCTAATCTACGTTTCTCCATACTCTAGTTCATCCAACATGGTTAGGGATGTTGTCAGGTCAACAGATGGTAGCTTGACAGACATTCACTGTGAAATACTATTTAATAGCAGCACCTCATTTACATGCAATATTATGTTCTCATTAAACCATGTATTAATTCTTAACAATTGAGAATCTTTCATCCTGATATTCAATGTATTCCTATATTAAGATCATTAGCAATGCATTTACATTATACATTTATTAGGTTGGTGCAAAAATAATGACGTAATAATGTCGTTTTTTGACGTATTTTTTAACGTCAAAAAACAACATTATTACATCATTATTTTTGCACCAACCTAATAATAGACTATTAATAATGCTTGTATTAATTGCTAACCATTGAAAATGTCTTTCTGAAAACAAATTTTAGCTAGCTAACTGCAAATATTAATAATCAATACTTTTTCTGCCATCAGAAACATGAGTAAAATTTAATTTGGTAGCTTTGGAAAAAGTTAGTAGACAATAATAAGAAAAGCCAAAAAACTGTTCCCAATGTAATTAGAATGAAACTGATGGACCAGTTACAACAGATTTAGTATAATAGGAACGGAACTTGAATATAGAATATGCTACACTTGGTTGTTTTTGTCCAACACTGCAAGATGTTATAAAACCAAAACATTAACCTAAGAACTCTAATCATATTAAATAGTCTCATCAAATCAAGTATTTCATGTGGTTGTTATGCATAAAATCCAACCTATTCAGAAATGTCTAAACTATCATGTGTATACAACCACTTTCTCAGATCAATAATTAAAAATGGCTTTCAGTGAATGAAGAATGTAGGTCTTAAAAAGGACTTTCTTTTTCAAATCTCAAGGTAATGGTAATATTATAAGGAAACATTTGGCAAACAGCTTATTCTACTTTCAGTTGAAATCTTTCACTTAAAACAATTTTTCAGGAAAATAGATTTCTCAAGTGTACTGTTATTACTCTTTTCAGTATTGATGGGGGCTTCCTTCCTAATCTTTTTTTGAAAGTAGTGTGGTAAGTTAACACCTTGATTATATCATTATGTTCACTTCAAGTTACATGTCATATCCATTTTATTGTTGCTGCTTTTGGGATTCTTCAAATGATATAGTTTTAGTTATTTGGTGCAGTTCTCTATATTTCTGTAATGAAGGTCTGCAAGGTTTTATAAGACTAGCACTAGAGAATCACAAACAATACCAAATAACAGAAGTAACATCAATTGAAAACTTTCAACAGGAGGTCTCTTTGTACCAGTAGTTGAAGATTTAAAGAATATTTGATGCCTAAATACACACACATATATATATATATATATATATATATATATATATATATATATATATATATATATATATATATTATAGAAAAACGAAAACTGTTGATGAAACCAACGGACAACTTGCTAAAACCTAAAACCCTTATCCAGATAAAGTCTTGAACAAAAGTGACAATACTGAAAAAAGAAAAAGGTCTAAAGGCAAACCTGTCTACTCAGTAAATTAATATGCTCAAAGTCTAGATTGCCTAGACAAAGCAAAAAATCACTTAACAATATCAAATCTTTTGAAAGGTTGGCTTGAGTTTCATGTCATGCATGAAACTCAGGTATATATATTACACACAGTGGAGTAATGGATATTGGTTTGGATTGAGAAATCAGAGAGCTGAGTTTGAATTCCAGTTGAGTTCATTATATGGGAAATGTATGAATTCATATCTTCTTCACCCCAGTTGTGGATAAATAGCAGGACAGACTAGGTCCTATAGATCTGTGTGGTGATCAGTCTAAGAGAAGGTCAACTCTGAATTCAAAAACCTGCAGAGTTCTTTTTGGGGTTCTTGTGACATACTGGGCATCAATTCTCTGTATTCAGCTCTTCCAAAAAGTGTGGTTGATTCTGTATAAGCTTCACCACTATAATCAAATGATATGTGTGGGTCATTTGGCTATTGGTTCTAAGAACTGTGCTGCTTGACTCTCATACATCAAAAACAATGGGCGAGTTCAGTAGTATATATATATATATATATATATATATTACACTTAGCTCCAATATTATATAGATGAAGTTTGAGCCAAAATATTCAGGATTCTTCTAAGGAAGCATTGAATATTCTTGAAAGTCTCTGTTTATTGAAAATTTTAAAAAAAATGGTAAAGATATTTTCTGTATACCTAGGATATCTCCATTGTGTGTCATATCGCCTCGGTTCCAGCCTTCAACACTGTCTGTTCGGGAAGATAATATGGACACTCGTCTGTGGCACTCAGGTACCACAAGTGTGGATTTTTCCCTTTGTTTGCCAGCAGATGTTGCCCCTATTTCCTACAAATATAAAAGACAGAAATAGGAAGTGTAATTCATGGCTAAAAATTGAAGTAGAATAAAAAGAAAAATAATGATGTGAAAAGGTATATAGCCTGCCTGGAATGGATCAAGCTATTTTGAATATATTAAGAACTGATACTTTAACCATGATATAACTTCACAGTCAATTAAAGATTATCCTTTTTGTTATATATACTGTTGTTCACCCAATACAAGAGTCAAGTGCCACTCATGTAAGAGGATTTTTGAATGAAGTGGCTCTAACGGCGTAGAGAGAGCAACTAAGATGTGTATATTATGTAGGATAGATAATGGTTGATATGAGACTTGAAGTGTCTCATAGTGATCCTGGAAGCATCCACGTGGGAGTCTGTTCCACAAAAGAACAGTTCTATGGAAGAAGCTGTCTGAGTGGAACTTCCTCCTTACCAATCAAATACGATGGAAATGAGGATGAGTGGACTGTATACATAGCATGGTGGGTCCAAGCTGTGAAGGTTTGATCTATTGGAAGTAAGGAATGCAGCTCAGCTAAACATGCAAATAGCAACAGAGGAGCAAGAGGCTAGCAACATTTTGTTTGTGAGAAAGGGTTTGTAGATTAGAAAATAGTTCATCAAGCATAAGGCTGTGTAAATGCATTTGAACATTACAAGGACGGGAAAGTGAAGATCATGCAGCTCCACCTAAAATCTGACCCTTGTAAAGATAGATTATTGGCCTGAGGGGTTGGTTACTTTCTGGAGTGGTACAAGCAATCTACCATTTTTCCAGTGTCTATAATAATGATGGTTTTCTAAGTGTAGCTTAGATGCAGCACAAAGCCAAAAGTATGGGATACCCAGTGATCAAAATCACTATTAACTGACTTAGCCAGACAAACTTGCTAACCATTATACTATGTCAAAATGCCCAGCATCTTTAGTAATGGACTGTATATACAATTTCAATAGATGTTTAAAACAAGGAGCCTCATTGGGAGTACAGTTGTTCAGCAGAATTGGAAAAAATTTAGGGTCTGCTCAGTGCTGATGAAACATTACTATTTTACAGCATATACTCTACTGTGAGAATACTTATTTGGTAATGCAATGCTATTGACTGAGCTTGTGTTAAAGTCAAGACATAGCTAGTGAATTCTTCACATCAAGTATAGTTCTTTGGCAAAAAATTGCCACATTCAGCTCAGCTAGAATATAAATCTGACTTCCTGGGATGCCTGGTTTTGCCCAAAGTTAAAACAGCCATTCAAATACTGTGGATGAGGTAAAGAAGAATGCAAAAATGCTGCTGAGGAGAATCCTGAAAGTGAACTCTGTACTTTTAAACTCCTCTTTCAATAACCTAAATATTTCATATCAAACAGAAACAAAAGGTTCATAAAATATTTCAAAATAGAAAAATGAACTATTCTAACAAATCCAATATAAAAATATATTATTCTATCTACCAACTCAAAAACACGATGAATCAAAATATGTATATAAAGTACTTGCTAGAAATTGCTAGATCATCCACAGTAAATTTGCATCAAGGTTCTTACAGCATTTCACCATTTTTGGCAAATCCCCAATTATTATAATGTGGGGTACTTAATAAAATAAGTCATAAAAACCTAAACAAAAAGGAAAAAGAGAGTAAATGAAATTTGATAGACTATATGCTCAAACTTTTCTATAAAAACTTTCATTTCATTGTTCCGATTCACTTTCCTCTATGGTACCCTGACTTCATGAATTTAAGCACAGTACTAGATTGGCAGCAAGGTCTCCTCCTTTTACAGTGGAAATAGCTAGATGTAACTGTAAATTATATGCTAATAGTTTCTTCTCTCGCACTTCTTCGAGCTTTTTGCTTTCCAGTCAACTTTCATTTTCAAAAATTTAAATGCAATCAATATCTTCTGTCTTCTTAATTACTGTTCTTTCTCCTTTCTCATATTCTCTCACTCAGTAACCCCTTGTGTCTTAGTGGATTTATTGCCTTGCTTGAGGTGAAATGATAAAAAAACAAATATTAAAAAATTCAAATTACAAAATTTCAGGTTCCCTTCCCTTTCATGAGTTTGTGTAGTCATATAAACATAAACATCACTTTAGTCTGTTGATGTCCGAAAGGACAAAAATGCACTGCACAAAAAACCTTTTCCACTTTGTTATTAATTTTCCTAAAATATACATATATATATATATATATATATATATATATATATATTATATATGTGTGTATGTGTGTGTGTTACCTGGACGACATCATCATGCATGAAGAAAGTACTACTGTAAATTGATGCCGTAATTCATTTCCCTTCATGGAAAGGTTTCATTGGAAGACCTATTCAGCATCTTCTTGTACATGTGTGAATTCAATAATTCCTGCCCTGTCTAACATTTAGGAAGGGCATTTTGTGTATATATCATTATATTGCTATCACTTTGCAAAAATTACTTAACAAACGTCTTTGCAGCTGTTATTTTTTGTTTGTAATCCCCTGGCTTCTGGAGGTTTGTATCATTTATAATAAAAGACTTTTATAATTCCCTTTTAGATATGGCATTGTTAGGTTCTTTGATTCTTTTGAGTGGAGTTGCTTGTAAGATTATATACTTTGATACTGCTAACCTAAAACTTGAATCATCTTCTTAAATAAATTTGTCAAATTGAGATTTTTGTATGGATGCCATTCATGGTGCCAGACTTCTTCAAAAATATTTAAACTAATTTTAAACAACTGCTTTCTCAAATCTAAAAAAAGGACATGGGCTTGCTGCTTACATCTGGAATATAAACATAAAGGCATTTATGGGCCTTGACCCAAGAGGAAACTTTAGTGGCACAATTCTCAATTTGAAGGTTAAAAATGTCGGTCCAAGGGGCATCTCAAAGAAAATCACCGAGCGAGTTCCAATCAGCATGCCGGTAACAGAAAGAGGTCTGATGAATAGGAGGTCCCTGTTTAATAGATGATTGGAATGAAATATCAATAACTACTACAGAGTGATCCAAGTTTCCAGTTCTGAGCAGAGAATTCATTGGAAGCAATGGTAGAACTTTTTGAAAGGGTATCTTTTTGCTATTTCAGTGTATCTTTGGATTTCCTATCCCTGATATTAAATTTTTTGTCCTTACTTGATTCTGACAATACAATTTATAGTTCACATCTGAAACTTATGTTTGTAATAGAAAATTGTCACAAGCCATTTCAATGGAGAGTTTAGGTGAACCAAAATTAATATTTAGTGTCACAACTAAGAAAGGCTTGAAATGTCCTGAACCAAAATGGCATGATTGAAACAACAAAGATAAAGATACTAACCTAAAGATGGAATAACAAGACAATATATTTTTTTATTTCATGAATGCTTCATAGTATTAATCATAAATGATGGACACAAAATCAGGGATCACTTTTACATTAAGTGATAAACTGATCATTACAATTGTAGTATTTCTAAGCCATTAATGTTGTTAATCTTGTAGTTTACATTCGAAGTATAGGCTCATAGCCTCACCACATTAAGTGTTGCTGTATCTTCAGATGTCCAATATTTTTGGCTGAGATAGGATATCTATTGATTATTTTATTTTGTCTTTGTAATGCCAATTTTTGATTATTTCTTCTGAACCAGTGTTTTTACATTGCTACCTTATTCAAGGATTGAACCGCCAACTGCTAAATGACAGCAGCAAATGTTTAACCAACACCTATATTTACTAGATACCCATACCAAAGTAGTGTTTTTTGGAGTCTTTAAGTTCGACATCAAATGGTTTTAACATTTAGTTATCATGGTGGGTTTATATCACTTTTGATAGTATCACAGATATAAAATAATATAATGATCAGCCGATATCCTGAAGATCGCTAGAGTGTATGTGACCAAAATTTTATGTCCCTAATAAGAACTATAATAATCTAGATGAGCAATATTTCAAATAATGTATACTGACAAATTCATCATCTCAAAAATGAAATACAAAAGTTATTCCTTTAATCCTCTTAATCATCTAGAAATGCTGAATTCAGTTCATAATCAGTAAGAAACTTCTTTAGTAGTTTACCTTTTTCTGCAATGTAAGAAACAATCAAAATCCAATTTATAATTCACCAACAGAATGCAGAACAAAGTTTTTAGGCTCCAACAATACCAAGAATGAATGAAAAAAAGAAACTGTAGATATTTTAAATAACAATGATTATTTCCATATATCAACAATCAAAGAATAAATTGCATACAAATGCCTATTTAGAAAAATGAATGAAACCCATTTTGGATAAATATTATTCAGTGTTCACAGTTAAAAGTCAATTAAAAGGCTCCTGTAACTATGTATTTGTTAGCACACTGGGGATTGTCTCAAAGACATTTGCAAGAATTGTTACATCATTAAAAATCATGTCAGACATTTGCAGGAATTGTTAGCACACTGACAATTGTTGCAAAGACCCTTGCAATAATTCCTACTTCACTGGGAACTGTACCAAAAACTCTTGGAGTAAGTGTTAGCACACTGGGGTCTGCCTCAAACACATTTGTAAGTATTGTTACATCACTGAGAACTGTTCTTAAGATATCTACAGGAATTGTTAGCACACTAGAAACATCAAAAACACTTGAAGGAAACGTTAGCACACCAGGATCTGTCTCAAAGAAATTTGCAAGAATTATTACATAACTGGGAACTTTCCTAAAGACATTTATTGTGAGTACACTGGGAATGGAACCAAAGATACTTACAGGAACTGTTAGCATATCTGAAATTGTACCAAAAAAAACAAAAAAACTACAATAATTGTTAGCACATTTGGAACTGTCTCACTGACACTTGCAGGAATTGTTAACACACTGGGAACTATCCCAAATACCTTAGCTGTAATCATTGGTACATTTGGAATTCTCTGACAAGACCTTTGCAAAAATTGTTAGCACACTGGAAACTATCTCACTGAAACTTGGAGGAATCGTTTACCATGGAAAATGAAATCAACCCTCTGAGTTCAATTTCTTACTGAGACGGTTAATGTTCACCTTAACGTAATGCATTTGACATAGTACATTGATGGGAGTTCATGCCTATGTTCCATCATTAGATACTTTTGACAAAAAATACCTCAAAGAATAAATGATAGATAAGTGAGAATAAACTTCTCCAAAACTGCTGTCAAGATCCCAATAACTTTAAAAAGCTGTTACTCCAATTATAAACCTTGACAGGAGCCAAAATACTGAAATGAAAAGAAGTTGCTGGAAAGCAGGTATTAGACAAAGCTGTATACAAAGGATGAAATGAAGACAACAAGTAAATTTCTAAAAGGAGGATGTTGCGTAATTATCACAGTTAGGCACTTAATAGGCAAGATAGCAAAAAAGTTAATTACAGTTCTGTCATCAACATCTAATGAGTGCAAATGGGGTAAATTTTTTATTCTAAAGTTAACCTCAAACAAAGCTTAAGAACCACTTGTGAGAGAGGGGTTTGGAATGATGTGTGTTATGTGAATATAAGAGGTAGATTATGAGAATAAAAAGGAAAAGCATCAATTGACTCTTGACTTGAAGGTGTTAAAATTGTAGTGCTTTGGAAACCATCCATGTGGGAGTTTGTTATACAGAGTAACACTTCTTGGCAAAAAGTTGTTTCAAAGAACTTACTCCTTACAAATGAAATACAGAGGAAATGTGGGTGATTCAACTCTGTATAGCATGGTCAGTGCTAGCTGAAAATGCCTGAGCTGGTTTGAACTAAATAGTGGTGCTCATCTGAACATCTGCCATGGAAATAGCAGTAGGTTTGCAATGCTGCAACTGTGGGGAAAAGCCTGTAGAATAGAAAATAAGTCATCCCCTACAATAATACAATGCAAATAATTTTGAACTCTATCAATGTCAGAAAGTTATGATTGGGCAGCCACAAACCCAGACATGACAGCAATACTCTATTTTAGTTCTAATTTGACTCTTGTAAATATAAAGCATTTGAACAAACATTGTTGACATATAACTTGCAAATTCACAGGATTATTCTTGTCCACCTGTGACTAACAAATGTGCCACTTGTACAGGGTGTTCCAGAAGTTATCAAGAGATTTAAAACTATAATCATTTCTTTATTTTTTAACTTTAATTCACAATACCATATTATTATATATAGTAGATTTGGGCAATAACTTTACACTAACTGAGAAATATTACATCTTTCAAATGGCATTGATTTTCAGCTTTGCATGAAAATGCCCTTTCTAAGGCATTTTCATCAGTTGTTGGTGAGTTTGAGTCTTGACAACATGTGACTTTTCTTTGGGATAGTCACATAAGAACTCAGGGCTTGTCACATCAACAGAATGTGGTGGTCAGTTTATGCTACAACCACGAGAAATTATTCTTTTCCTCAAAATTTGCCTCAGAAGCCTGATTGCAGCCTTTGTTATATGAGCTGTTGGAAACAGATTGACGCATTTAAAAATTCATTGGCGTAACATCCGAGACAACCAAACCTGTGAAGACTGCCCTTGAGTGTATGTGTTTGGATCTTTTTTATACTCTCCCTTACTCACTCATATACTCCTTTGTTTATTTATCAGTTGTGTATTTTTACATGATTCATTTACAAAGCTTCTTTTAGGAAATATTTGAAAGAAAACTAAATAAAGTTAATAAACAAAAAGGTTATTAAATTTCCAGTCCCTTGGTGTCTTTTGGGATTCTCTGTATGTGCTGCATTTGGACAAACATTTTTGACATGTCAGTTGAAAATAACAAATTAATTTGTTGTCCATGTTTGACCAATACACATCCCAATAGATAAATTCAAACAAAATGATAAAATGTTCTTATTTAATTTGAAAAATAATGAAAAAGAAACATGAAAGAAGTAAACAGTTTTTATTCAGTAAAAGTAAGCAACATTAAGTCCACCTTGATTTTCATTCCGCAATCAATAGACATCTTACCTGCTTGAAAATGAACTAATGAAGACTGACATTATTTGGTTCATAAACTTACAAGAGTAGAAAAACCTTCCTTAATTTTTTTTTTTTTTTTTTTTGCTCTGTATGAGAAATTACACATTAGATTACATATTGATTTTCAATATTGACTGTCTGGGAATATGTAAGTGCCATTGTTATTTAAACAGCATTCTTGCATTTTTATTCAAGACTTCTACTTTTATATTATAGTTAAGTTTTCATTTTATTATTTTTTCATTGCTGCCTGTTTCCTTGGCACTTGAGATTTTTCAATTTTTTTCAGACAAGGAGAAGACTGGGGGGCAAAAATTAGATAAAATAATCTCAATGGATCAAAATTCTGGAAAAAGCATGATTATGCAACAAGCACTTGGTCTTCGAGCATTCATCTTATTTTATTATGAAACATTGTCATTATTATTAATTTGTGTGACAGGTTTTTCATTCATCTTATCTTTCAGATAAGCAGATAAGTATTATAGATGCATGCAGGAGATAATGGGAGAATGAATGTAAATATATGTAGCAGGTGTCTCATAATGATGGAACACATTTTAAATGAAAGTATCTTGGATTATAAAAATGACATAGAGTACCAAATATATTACATAAATGATATACAAGAGTTTGAAATATTATCTAAGATTTGAAAATTACATCCTTGACATGGTCATCACCATGAAGAGAAAATGCATGTATGCAATTTCTTTTGGATTTCACTACATTATGAGGGTCCAACATCAACAAAAGAGATAGATACCTTTGGAAATAGTGAAATCTTAGATATGTTGAACTCCCGTATATCAGTTTTGTAATAAATATATTTTGTACTCTGTGTTATTTTTATAATCCAAGATAATGTGGGTGAAGGAAAGTATGTGTGTATACAAATGTATCAGCAGGCTGCTTAAAAAGATGGAGAAAGAAATGGTGCATGTTTTTACATGTAGCAGAACCAGTTATCCTTCTTAAATCACAAATTGGTCATGCAAATGAAATCTTTCTGAGTGGTTTGTCAAACTATAGCTTGTTGCATGGCAATTATTAAGTATAGAGGTCATTGTCAACTTATGATCTATGTGAATTATGACTGCTTGACTTTATGACCATGACTGCAAATTGGTATGTTTGGTCATGACTGCTCTGCATCGGGCAATATGAGTATTTCCCAGCTTCGTGTCAAACAATTTCTGTGCCAGTTCCTAGCAGTGCAGGAATTTCCCTGTGTGACTCAAGCTCAGTGTTAGGAGCAGCCTCAGTACAACACATTCCACTCAGCTTATTTGTGACTTTGAAAGTTTTCTTCAAAACCCACAAGATGTCTACCAAGAAGAAATTGTCTTTGTCTACTTCTCAACCTGCCAAGAAGGAAAAAACGACTATTGATCTCAACACAAAAATGATGGTAATTAAACTGTATGAAGAAGGAAAGAAAGTGAATGTAATTATATGCCATCTGAAGTTATCACTGTACTGTAGTATGCAGTGTTTGACTTAAACCTGATGAAAGTGAAAATAAGAAGCAAAACAATGTGTAGGGAGATTATACAAATGATAAAAAATGTAAAGAAACTGTAAAAATTATAAAAAATATAATTATGCCTAAAGAAAGATAAAAAGATTTCAAAATTAGTAACTAATCCATTTACAATCCATATGTCGTAATACGTCATGGTCATATATTGACCTGTACATCTATTTTTAGAGATGGTGAAATTTTTGTCTCATTATTATTTGTTTATTTCTTTTCTTATATCTAGGTTGTGAAAGATTTCTGATTGGTTGGTCAAAATATGGCATTATGGCTTAGTGATTCTGATCAGCCATCTATTTTTAGAGATAGTAAAATTTTAGTTATTTAATTATTTAATCTTATTTATTTCTCGATCAGTATTATTAGTAGTAATATGTAATAGTTTTAAATTGTTTGAATTTCATAAGGGAATTATTGCCATTATTATTAATTTTTATTATTAGTTTTCTTTGATATTATTTTTCTTGCTTATTTACACCGAGCATGTGCTGGACAATGTCTTCACAGATGAAGAAGAAACGAAGCAAGAGAAATGTAATTTCTGAAAGTTGAAAGAACTCATAAAGAAACAGGGCATTAACGATGGAAAAACGATGCAATGGAGATGTGATAGTATCATGAGAAACAGTAAGAAGAGATATTTTAAAAAATGTACATGATGATGTATATTGTGGGATAATGGCTACACAGAGGAGGCATGATGGCCAGGGTATTATCACAATATGGAAAGATATATACTCAAATGTCCAAAATGTGCAGAAATAAAGAATTTTCAACAAAGGAGACTACCCTCTTGACCTAAAGAATTGGAACCATGGTTACATGTTCATATGGGCCATTTGCACATTAATGGCATGGGACTATTTCTAATTTTAGTTGACTTCTTTTTGGGAGGGCCTGAAGTCATTAATTTTAAGGCTAAAAAACTGGCTACAATAAAACAAATACTAAGAGTGATATCTTCTAGAAATGGAAATATTGGTATCAGACAATGCACCAGAATTTTGTGATGAAGATCTATGTAATTGGTTGAGGTAGATTGGCTGCATCCCTTACAAAACTGTATTGCCTACAGTCTAATGGGATTGTGGAAAGAATGGTACAGACAGTAAAAATGGGATTAAAAGCATTTTCCCCAAGTAGGCTTTAAACCTCTTCAGTTCAGAGAGGTGTAGTAGATTGGTAAAGAGGATTGTACCTATTTGCATATATTAAGTAGAAGAGATATAAAATATATCATAAAGTTGACTACTGATCATGTATCATAGAACAACACAATACAAAACAAACATTGTTATTAATTTTAATAAGTTTTTCTTTACACCTATTAGTAGTAACAGATGAAATAGTCTTAGGTTTTCTGAATGTCTTAGAAGAAGCATTGTCATTTTTATTAATTCTGAAAAGATTTTATTCATCTTTGACTACTTAGCTATTTTTGCAGACTATTGAATCTAATCTATTTCTGAGTGATTTTGGGATGATCATAAAAGTCAACCCTACCAGACTACAATGGTGACCCTCACTCTGGAAGAATAGCTATGCCAATCACCATCAACTTCTAAATTACAAAAGTAAAATCAAGATGCATTATCATTATTATTACATTTTTCATGTGATTTTCTTTAAGATCACTTTCATTATTTTCTTACAACATATGGGAATAAATATTATCATCTTAAATTGTCTGAATTTTTTATATGAAACAATATGATAATTGTTCTTAATATTTAAGTTTTATTTCTTTCATCTCATTTTTAGTGCTGATTTATACCAAGTTTGGATGCATGGTGGTGTAATGGATAGTGGCTCAAATGAGATTTGAAGGAGGGTTGTCATTGCCAAAACTCACAGGCTTCATCTGCTAAAAGTCAATTTTAATCATTGATATGTGAAAACAGTTGTAGACAGCTGACATTTTAGATATTTCTGAAAATGTTTGGCACCATGCATAACAGCCATATGAAAATCTCAATCTGATGAGGCTTTTTAAGAACATGCTTCAAGTTTTCAGGTTGATGTTTTGGTTTTGTAGCAATTTGTGGTATTGGGGAAAACTACCTTTAGCACTGCCTATTCTATGTTCAGTTTCTTTATCTCCTACACTAAATTGGTTATAACTGCCTATTCTATGTTCAATGTTCAGTTTCTTTATCTCCTACACTAAATTGGTTATAACTGATCTGCACACTAATCTATTTAAAGTGTTTAGTAGTTATTAATTTTACATTTAGAATATTTTTGATGGATTCAGGGTAGATGCCATGACTACTTTCATCCATGTGAAAGTTTGTATCATGTATTTTGGTTAATGTTTTGGTTTTGTAGCAACTTGCGGGGTTGGGCAAAACTACCACTAAAGTAGCCTATGTTCAATCTCCTTATCTACTATACTAAATTTGTTATAACAGATCCATATGGTGAAGTATTTAATGTGTTGAATATTTACAAATTTCACACACTGAATTTTTATGATGGATTCAGAGTAGATGCCATACGCAGATTGATAGTGTTATGTAGTGGTTTCGCAGTGAAGGCTTGTATTTGTACTAAGTCGGTCCTAAAATAGGTTCGATGTACAAAACGTTAGGAACTTGATATAATAGTTAATGACGCAGCAATCTAGTTGTGGTGGCTGATACTTTAATATTCGACTAATGGTTGTCCGACATCGATTGACTGACCAACTCACTGCTGACTCAGCGACTGCTACTACTCCTACTTATTATAAGTGGGAGAGTCTATTAACAATAGAATAGGTGTGTTCCAGTATAACAGATAGACACTCGGTGAATACCAGACAGCACAATGGCTGTGATAGTAACAACAAATATGAGGATATTAATCTGACTGTAAATAGAGAAAATAATTCAGAGAAAAATTAAAATAAAATCAGAGATTCAGGTCAAATATGCCAATCTGATAAACAGGATAGATATGATACTCAGAAACAAAAATTGTGGATCTGTTTAATCAAAGACACAAATATTATAAATAAAATAATGTGAACTGGAAAAATACCAGATATTTCCTTGTTAGCATAGAAATGTCTAGAATTTCAAGGTTAGGGTTGTGCCAATAATACTTGGCACACTTGGAATAAAGCCAAAACACTAGACTGGAAGATATAAAAGTGTGAGAAAGAAATGAAAATCTTCAGACTGCAATAGTGTTGAGAAAGGTGCAGTCACCAAATTTCCAATGACAGCCACCAGACCTATGGGGAGAACAATTCTTGGCATGACTTACTTCCCAAAATCTGACCAACGACCTGTTGGGGAAGTGTTCTTTAAACATTGTTGGTCACCACTGCTGGGATCCGTCTACCCAGGTTTTAGTTGCTGAGTGTTGAGATTCCAAACATTTAAGAACAACAACAACACATCTTTTAAATGAAACATAAAAAGGTTATCCTATAATGGTGTTATGGAGTGGTTTCACAGTGGAGCCTTGTATTTGTACTAAGTCAGTCCTAAAATAGGTTCAACGTACAAAACGTTAGGAACTTGATATAATAGGTAATGACGCAGAGAAATCTAGTTGTGGTCGCTGATACTTTAGTATCCGACTAACGGTCATCCAGCATCGACTGAATGACCGACCCACTGAGCGACTCCCACATTACTCTTACTACTCCTACTTATTATAGGTGGGAGAGTCTATTAACTATAGAATAGGTGTGTTTCACTATAACAAATGGAAAATTAGAAGCAGAATGTCAGTAGAAAATAACATTTATATATTCTTTTCAGAAATATACAATCGCAATAAAATGGAACATTTTCCTTGCAGTGAAGTTTGTTCTATAAAGTAATTAAGTAACAAAGTCTTATTAGGTAGTTGATGCTTAATCCCTTCTATTGTGTGCATGGACAAGACCTTAGATGGCAGCTGGTGGATGTCTCTCTTCCATTGTGTGTGTGTGTGTGTGTGTGAAGGTGCATGTTTGTGTACACATGTATAGCTGGTCTCCCAAATAGTTTTGAGCCTTGGCTCAGAGTAGGATTTATGTGCAAGCTAATTTTATCATGTTATCAAGCAAAATGCTGTGTTACAGATATGTCAGTTGCCTAGTTACCTGTAGGTTAATGTTCAGATCAAGAGAGGATTTAAAGTTGGTTCACTCTGTTGGGCCAGAAAATTTTTCTCATCAGAATCCATTTTGTACATTTATAAATCTACCATTCATCTATGTATTGAATACTGCTGCCATATCTGGTCTGGTGCTTCTGTTGTATATCTAGAGATTCTTGAGAAAATTCAAGGAAAGGTCTATAATTTAATCAATCCTGACCTGACATCTCAACTTCAGTCACTTTCTCACTGATGTGATGTGACTTCCTTCCAACATTTCTACAAATATTTTCATGGCTACTGTTCTGAAGATCTTTTTTTCCATAGTACCTTGACTACATGAATTTAAGTAGCTACTAGATGAGCAACTAAGACTCACCATTTTATTGATGAACTATCGAGATGCAACTGACACTGCTATTCTAATAGTTTCAATTCTTACAATCCTTGACTCGAGGATTTCTTTCTGATTTCTTGCTTCTCTGTGACTTACAATATTCAAAAATTTCAATAAAATGTCAATTGCCATATTCTGTCTTCCTGAATCCTGTTCTTTTATTTTCCTTTCCTAACTTCTCATTCTCTTTCATTCTCTATAACTCCCAACATCCTCGTGGCATTATGGCCTTGCTTGTGGTGAAATGACTAATATATATATATATATATATATATATATATATATGAAGAAATATAGTCTTAAGGTGTGCTATATTTATGGGATAAAGTGCTCAATATCAGAGATAGAGCATGTGTAAATATAAAAGTGAACATAGAAGTCAACACTTAGAGGCGACAGTCTGTTTCATGTTATATGCAATATGCAATCGTCAGGCCTGACGATTGCACATAGCATGAAACAGACTGTCGCCTCTAAGTGTTGGCTTCTATGTTCACTTTTATATTTATATATATATATATATATATATAAGGAGGCGCAGTGGAGTAGAGGATAGCAGAGTTTGAATTCCAGTCATATCCATTACATTCACTTATGTGGTAATACCCTTGGTAAAAGTAATAATAGTTTTCTTCTCCCTGCAGCTATGGGTAAATAGCAGGGCAGACTGGGTTCTATAGCATTGGATAGCAACTGGTCTAGGAGGAGGATAACTCTGAATTCAAAACCTGTGGAGAGTTGTTCGAGGACCTTGTGGCACATAGTGCACCAGTTGTCTGTATTTGGCCCTTCAAAAAGTGTTATTGGTTCTGCACAATGCCTTCAACATTATAATCAAATCATATGTGCTGGTGTTTGGGCTGTCAGTTCCTAGGAACTGAGCTGCTTGATCCTGATATGCCAAATACGATGGGAGAGTCCCTTATATATATATATATATAATATATATATATATATCCCCTGCAAAGAACCTCCTACCACTAGAACCTTGTTCTGCTATGAATGGGATGTTGTCTTTATGCTCCCTGTTCAAAAATGTGCTTCTGAGGTCCCTTCTGGAATTAAAGCTGGAATTGAGGCTTTCATCCCTTCAAGAAAATATAATGTCAAATTGTGCTCCTACCCTTGGTTCTCTGCTGCTTGCTCAGCTGCCATTGGCCATAGGAATCACTTCTTCCATCTATATCGTAGCGACATGTCTGACTGCAATAGACATCTCTTTATCTCTGCCCATAATGAGTGTAAGTGTGTCCTCAATGAAGCAAAGTCAGTATTTGCTGCTTGAATGAAAGAATGTATTGCATCTTACAAATTTGGCTCGAAGGATTATTGGCATCTCTCCAAGGGTGTATTTAACAATAGCAAACCCTCCATAACTCCTTTGTTCAACCAGTTAAAGGTTCTGACTTCTGCCGTCAAGGATGAATACTTTGCTCAGAAATTCTCATTCAATTCAACACGTGACTCTTCCAGTGTACCCACACCCGATTTCCCCCTGAGGCTCTATTGAGCAAGTTGCACATAATCCCATCATTGGGAGTTATCTCTAATTTAGACTCCCACAAGGCTAGTGGTGGAGACAACATACTTGCCATTATCCTGAAAGAATGTGCACCTGAACTGGCCCCATGCCATCTCCAAATTATATAACTACTGTCTCAATGAATCTTGTTTTCCAGACTGTTGGAAGTCCTCATCTATTGTACCTGTCTTTAAGAACTCTGAAGACCCTTCTGACCCTTCTAATTACCATCCTATCAGTCTCCTACTCTTCTTCGGCAAATTCTTCAAAGCAATGTTTTCCCCTTTGTCTGTTCTACAGCTGATGTGCTAACGTCCATAACTGAAATTGTTTACCAAGCTCTTAATAATAACGGAGAAGCTTGTGCCATGGCTCTAGATATCTCCAAAGCATTTGATATTGTTGAGCATGCTGGCCCTCTTTGCAAGTTTCAAGGTTATGGAATTTCAAGTCAATTGTTGGATTTAATATAATAATTCCTGTCAAACCGTGTATTAAAGGTCGTTCTCAACGGATTCTCCTCCAGTTCCTATACCACGAACACAGGTGTTCCTCAAGACTCCATCCTAGGCCCTACTCTGTTCCTTATCTTCATCAACGATCCTCCTGCCATCATAGGTTCCCAAGTAGGCATCTATACAGATGACAATGCTATTTACTCCTGCCTGAAAAACAAATCTAGTGTTGCTAGACGTTTGTCTTGAAAAGGACCTCCAATTGGATGTGAACTGGGGCAGGAATTGGCTGGTTAACTTTAATGCCTCAAAAACAAAACTTCTCTCTATTACTCACCACAGGGAACCATCCCTACTCCCCATTAGAATGTCTGATGCTCAACTCCACAAGAGCACCTCTTTGCGACTACTCAGTTTCACATTGACTCCTGACCTGAGATGGAACAAATACATTGAGTCAATAGCTTTATCCACCACACGGAAACTTGGCTCCCTGTGCCACGACAGAAAATTTTTCTTGCCGGAGTCAATCCTTCAAATCTACAAATCAACCATTCACCCTTGCATGGAGTATTGCTGCTATATATGGTCTGGAGCCCCTTCTGTTTGTCTCAAGTTTCTTGATAAAATCCAGAGACAGATATGCAATGTGATTGGCCCTGATCTGGCATCTTGTCTGCAGTTGCTCTCTCACAGACATGCCGTCACTTTCCTTTGTCTTTTTTACAAATACTTTCATGGTAACCGCTTTGATGAGCTGCTTTCGCTGGTTCCCAGACTTCATGAATTTAAGTGTTCTACAAGACTGTTGAAAGTGTTAAATGTAGCCATCTCTTCTACTCCAATAGCTTCATGTCTCACACTTCTTGCCTGTGGAAATCCCTCCCCTTTTCCTGTTTCCCTGATAGCTATAATCTCCAACTATTCAAATGTAATGTCTCCAGATGCCTTGATCTATCCCCTATCCTTCTCTTCATCCTTTCCTCTCTCACTCCAACTCTCTGTAACCCCTTGCATACTAGTGGCTTCCCTAATTTCTTGGGGTGAAATGCTTAAAAAAATATACTGGTTTGCTTTTTGATAACAAAGAATTATATAAATACATGTAGCTGCTGCTTCTTTTACTTCTTATTTTATTTTTTTATATATATACACTAGTGATATAAAATGGGTGTGTATACAGAAGTAAGTATAATCTGTCTTATACACTACACAAAAATAGACTGCTTTTATTGATGGATAATTTTGCTACACAGTAGTTTTCTCTATTTTCCAAAGTTAAAAAGAAAGATCCATTCCAGTAGCTATTTCCCTAGAATTACCCCTTTGTGGAACAAACACCTGCATGGGTGCTTCCCTGAGCATTATGATCTTAATCAAGGCTCAGTCATTATACATATTCCTTATTCTTATAATCTTCACTGACCAACTCCTTGTATTTAAACACTGTACTGAGTCAACACTGTCCATCAATTATCATTGTTTTTGATAGAACTTTTTAAGTATACAACTATTATTTGACTGCGACTAATATCATCAATATATCTAATCTTATTATATCTCTTTTCTTTTGTTTGTCATCATCACAAAGTTCACAAACCTCTTGTGGCACAAGTTTTTCAGTTGATGAGTAATATTTTTCTGTTTTTCAGTTTCTTTTATCTTGACTCAAAACAAACTCAAGAAACAGACATAATAATGTCGATATATACAACATTAGTTGTTCAAGAGAAATACAAAAATAACATCTGAATTTCTGTGGTAACTAGCTTATCATTATTTACAGTTATGCTAATGCCCTCATCTTTTTGTTATTTTTGTGGCATTTCAGCTATTGTGCTCTCTAGCCTTCTTCAAGTATCTGTCAATCCAAGTAACCTTCTGGAAATTTAATACTGCATCTTTGACTTAATCTAGAGGCAGATTGTTTTCCTTTCATGTCCATGTTAAGGGATATGTCATCTTGTTTGTTATTTAGTACTGCTCAGATATTGCTGTTTCCACTGTCTTAGTTTTTACTTTTTAGTTTGTGAGGAATTGAACTTACAATTATTATGCCACCAAATTTACAAACCAATAATTTAGTAACTCTTCATGGCCTATTTAGTAAGGCATTGACACAGTAAGACATGCTCCCAAATCTAAGAGTTCAAATTTCAACAGGGACTTATTCTTTAATTTCAGTCCTCACTGTTTAACAAAATAATGCTTGAGAGTAACAAGAAAGAAGTAACAGTACTAGTTGAAAATTTATAGGAATCAGGAAAAAAATTATATTTTATTAGAAGTAATTTGAGTTCACAATAATTATTAGGTATCAACTTTTGTGATTCACACTCATAAGGACCCAGATAAAAGTGAACATATTAATTACAGAATATATATTATTATTATTATTATTATTAATAATAATAATAATAATAAAAGTATTATAAACAATGTCATATATGAATGCAGCAAGGTACCTCAAAATAAATATAAAATGTGGGATGTCAGAGTATGAACAGACGTGCTCTCTGAAATGTGCAAATGAATTGGCTTTGATCAAGTAAACAAATTGTAAGCAAAAAAGTCAAATCTGTCCTAGAAAACAAAAAGAATAAAATAAATTTTTTAAATTATTTACAGTCATATTAATGTCCTTATCTTTGTTGTCATCATCACAATATGTCGGATACTGTCTCCCCCTCTGTTGACCCAGCTATTAGGTTGGTGCAAAAATAATGTCGTTTTCTCACATATATTATTTTGTGAGAAACCGACATTATTTTTGCACCAATCTAATAACTTTCAAGGAATTTTGACTGAGCCTTTTATTTAATCTATGAGGATAGACTGTTTTCACTGCATTATCCCTCTCTAAAGATATTTCATCTCATTTTTTAAAGCTTTCTATTGTTATTACTTGCCTTGTTTACACTGAAATACTACAAACTGGACTAATTTTATTCTTTTCTAACCTAACAGATTAAATTGAAGGTTCAGTTCAAAATTCTCTGAAATATTATCCAAATTGACAGACACTTGAAGAAGGTTAAAAGATAGAACAGTAAAAAACACTGTGATAATAACAACAAAGGTGAGGATATTAGCTCAAAAATAAAATCTTATAGAATTTTGAAATTCAAATGGATCACTTAATTCAGACTGTTACTTATGAGGCTTATACCTACAATCAGAAAAAGACATAATAAGGAAGGAGGGTTTGGAAAATTCAACATACACAAGATTTACTGAATCCAAAAGAAAGAAACTGTAACCTACTTAATGAATTTGTGTATATAGAGGGAGTGGGAGGAATAGTAAGTGGAAAATATTACTTTGAGCTACAAAGGACAGGAAAAAACTATGATTGCTGACATCCTGAAAATTTATTGATTGATTTATTTTTTTACAGCTTATCAGCCTTTAGGTTATTTAAAGTGAATAAATATTTTTAGATTGTAAAAATTTGTGGGAGATAATAATGATTTGCAAGTCCTTCTAATTAACCCATAGCTGGGGAGAGAAATTGATTTATACCTTTCACAAGGGTATTTATATGCAAGTGAATGAATTCAACTGGAACAGGGACTCTGCTCTCCAATTTCCAATTCCAAACCATTATCCATTATGCCACGCATCCAACCTTACAGCGCCTGATATTCCCAAGTGGTCGCCCATCTAGGTACTGACCAGGTCTGATGTTGCTTAACTGTGGTGATCATACCTCCCGAAGAAGAGAAATTCAAGTGTCCAAATCTAATTATGGTAAGCACGTGGAAAATAATTTTTCGGATAGAGGACATTTCTGATTTAACAAACAACAGAGCACAATGAAAAGAAAAGGAAAAACTGTCAAAATATCATGCCATAAAAATTCTTATGATAGTAACAATTGTATATTTGGGATAGTGCCAAAGTGTCTTACAAAAAGATTAGAAATGAAAAATCCGAGAAAAGTACCCAAATAACAGAATTACTAAAATTAGTATGACTACTAAGCCAACAGTGACTACTGACATAAAAATAATAATAATAAGCAGTCCTTAAAAGCCTTGTGATAAGAGTGACACATAGACAATGTCCAATAAACTTTTAGACTGAATCAATTTTATCATTTGAAACTAGTCTGATGGTTGAAGGGTTGCCACTCCCCAATTAATTTTAGTACATTTTTTCT
This sequence comes from Acanthosepion lycidas, assembly GCA_963932145.1. Lineage (NCBI taxonomy): Eukaryota > Metazoa > Mollusca > Cephalopoda > Sepiida > Sepiidae > Acanthosepion > Acanthosepion lycidas. The sequence continues at coordinate 54,666,124 of OZ010575.1, forward strand.
TTCAACAACTATGGGATAAATAGTAAGGTAGATTGGACTCTATAGCCTTGGATGGTAACCAATCTAGGCGCAGGACTATTCTGAATTCTAAACTATAGACAAGGGAGACCACTCTACTATCTTTCCCAAGAATTTGTAGTGATTCACAGGAAATAAGTAAATTAAATCTGTGGAGAGGCATGATTGTCTACATCCCTAAAGACACAGGATAATAAAAATAAAAATTTTCAAGTCTGTTTGAATTCAGTCTTCCTTCTTTTCAAATGGCTGTGATCCAAACTTGGAGAGATCACTCTGGCCTGTTATTGAACTCGTATCTGTGAAGTGAAGAGATACAAATCAACACATTCTAAAGGGGAATGATACAAAGTCAATACAACAAACTAAGCAGTAATATGAATTTGGCTTGCTAATTGGAATAGGCTTGGTCTCACTCCAGGCATAATAACCAAACATTTGGTGTGAATATGCAAATATTGAAATATACTTGGTATACTAAAGGATACTGAGAAAGGTGCTGGAGATTTGAAGATACTTGCTCTCTCTAAATATCCAGTGACAATCACACAGATCTCGTATAAGCATTCAAATTCATGAAATATAAATATCAGGAGGTATACTGAGGAAGTTACTGAAGATTTGAAGAGATTTGCTTTCATTCATTCTCCAATGATAACCACCAGACATCTGGTGTGAACCTGTAACTAAGTAAAAGAACCTGCCTGGTTGTAGATTCAGATGAGCCAATGGACCATACAGTAAAGGAGAATGAGAAGTTGGAAAAAGACCAGGAACTTGTTTGGGAGCAGAGAAAAGTATGAAGGTCAGAGTCTCACAATAGAAGGCACACTTGGAAGCATTCCAGAAATAATATTGGATGAATTGGAAACTCAAAGAAAGGGGTCTGCAAAGATACTGAGAGAAAGTGCTGGAGATGTGAGGAGATTGTTACAACTCAGCCACCAATAATAATTCATAATAGGAAAGTGTGGAACATTGTGCTTAGGTGTGTGTCTGCAATTGTACTTGGAACAGTGGAACAGTTAGAAGCAAGATTGTATGAATTAGGAATTCAAGAGACTATGGCATTGCAAGGATACTGAGGAAGGTGCTGGAGATTTGTTGCACAATTATCAATGATAATAATAGGAAAGTGTGGAAGATGAAAGTCAGGGATGTGTTTTCTATTGTATTTGGAATTTTATTAGAAGAAATATTATATGAATTAAAATTTCAAGAAGACTGATATTACTGTCACAAGGCTGAAAGGTACTAGACATTTGAGAAGACTTGTTACTCGGTATTCAGTGATAACGACCAGACATCTGGTGTGAATATGCAAATATATGAATAATAATAATAAAGGATATTGAGGATATTGGAGATTTAAGATAGACTGATGCGAAAACTGAGTCCAAAACAATAATAGGAAATAATTGAATTCTGAGGGTGGTATTTAGGAAGACTTGTTGTCACTTATCTCTTGTGAAAGCCCCTAGATAGCAAAATAGCAATAAAAATAATGCTGCAGATGATGACTAAAGGGAAGGATTATTATCTCTTTTACAATTCAACACGTTTCTATGTTGAATCCTCATGTGTTTCTAGCTAGAATCAAAGTGTAGTTTCTGCACAAACTTGTCACCTTCTCAGCTGGAATCAATTACACTTTCCAAATGGGAAGAAATTGGGAAAAATGAAGGAAGGGAAAAGGATTAGTAGGAGGCAAGAAAGCAAGAGAAAAAGAAAAAAAATCTTCAGGTGATAGGAATACATAATACTCAGTTAACAGAAAGAGTCAACTACATCAACTTTAGGACTGACCCACAAGGATATTCACTTACAGTTCTACAACATACCTGAACCTAGCACCCTTAACAAGTCCATTGCAAATGCCAATCCACATTGGGCCCAGTGATTACAGCCCAAACAGAAGAGAGAGTTATTATCAATGCCTGACTGACACATATCATAATTTCCAGCATCAATGAATTTCAATGTTAATATGAACACCTTACAAGGTGTTCATATTAGCACTGCAATTCATAACTTTAATTCTTTTCATGTTGACTCCTCAAACCTTACCTGATATGAGATATTTGCTCACATGCAAAGTGGGATAAAAGAAAATTCTTCCTAGATTCAAGTTCAAAATTCCAGTATGGCTGCCAACTAGGATAGACACTTGAATAAAGTATGTTACAATGGCTGAAACATTGTGACTGTAACAATCAAGATGATGATACTAGTCCAAACAAATCAGTGTATAATAATGATGATCCCTCATTTCTAAAATAGTAAAATAACTGGGACTATTATAATCAAGGAGATTGTTATTCTCAAGAAACTTGTCCGCAGCGAGATGGGCCTTACAGTCTGAAGGCTAACCACTCAGCCATTTGCCCATTCATGATTTTATAACAGATAAAAACATGAATGAAGGTTACTAATAACCACTTGGTCATGTGCCCATTACTAGAAATAAATGGTAGCTTACTTTGGAGAGTAAGTAATAGCAAGTCTTCTCAATACTCCAGTGTATCCTGTATATAATGATAAACTACATCCAGCAGCAAGGCCTCTGATCAAGAACTTTTTGAGGAGCATAGAACTATCTCTTAATTACTGTTTTTCCCAGGTCCACCCTGTCTCAGGGTGGTAGCACCTGTTAGGGTTCCAGCTATGGGTAAATAGTTAACCTCCGAACTGGGTTCAAAACACTATGTGTAAAATGGGTTTCTATAGTGAAAATACCATCAATACATTTTTGAAAAAAATTATTACCAGCAAAACATTTTTGAAAAAAATAATTATCAGCAATACATTTATGGGAAAAATTATTACCAGCAATACATTTTTGGTAAAAAAAAACAAAAACAAATTACCAGCAATACTTTTTTGAAAAACAAATTACCAGCAATACATCTTTGGAAAAAAAATATTACCAGCAATACATTTGATTTTCGACAAAATCCCTCTTTACAAAAATACATGAATGAAACCTTATCGACAAACTTATTTCTCACAAAGAATACATATTCTATACATATTTACCTATCCTAAAAATAAATACTCCAGCACTCTTAGTATTCAAATTGTTAGTATTATTAACTGCTGAATATTTTTCATTTTGAGCCAGAGATCTTGCATTATGAGTGCTCTACATCAAGTTGTATGACCTCAAACAGACTGCACCTTTTGCAGAATATTTGCAATGTCAGATTTCTACCAGACTACCAAAGTAATGGGAAACAGGGCTTTATTCCTGTTTTCTTAAAGTAGAATTTTTGGTTTGGTGATTGATTGATTTAATTTTTACAAATTATCAATCTTTGGCAGCCAGAAAATATTTTTAGATTTTAAGAATTTTGGGGAGATAATAATGATTTACTGATACAAGTTCTACTAACTAACCCATAGCTGGGAGGAGAAGAGGTAAAATGTAGCTGGAATTGGAACTTGGCTCTCCTATTTCTAGTTCTGAGCTGTTATCCATTACACTATCACACATCCAAACTTATTGCACTTAGTATTCCCAAATAGTCACCATTCTAGGGCCTGATTTTAAGTTTAGTGGTATAGACCCCAATGCCCTAATGATAACTGGGATAATATTGGCCTGAACGTCCTACATTTTGGCAACTTTAGTCCAGTATGATGTATTTTAAATTTGTCAATTTCTTTGAACATGACATTATAGTCATTAGGAACAGCCACATTGATAATGAAGCATTTTCTTGTTTTTTTTTTGTCAATGATGGCATTGTTTATTATTATTATTTTTATTTCTTTTGATTTCTGGCCTTTACACATTTCTTTCCAGATCCCGTCCAGAGACCTAAGGTTAGAAATGGCATCATGACACTTTCCACTGACAAAAAAAAACATTACATAGATAAAGCCCTTCGTAAAGTGTGGGCTGTACTTGTCAGATGGATTTTTTGTATCTCTTTGAGGCATGGACTTTCAGGAATCCCTTAAATTAGTCTGGAATCTTTTCCAACCAATCTTAGGGCTCCAACTACAACTGGGATTGTTGATGTTCCCATGTGCCACATTTTTGAGATTTCTATTTCAAGGTCCTTGTATTTTGACAGATTTTTGAATATCTTCAAAGATACAATGCAGTCTGCAGGGACTGCCATATCAATAAGAAGGCACTTTTTTTGTTTGTGGTCTCTAATAACCATGTCTGGGTGGTTGGCTTTGATTGTTCTGTCAATGTATATTGGGTAGTCCCAGAGAATTGTAACAGGTCCTATCTCCGTAACTGGGTCTGGGTGGTGTTCATACCAGTTTTTTTCTGTTTCCTTCCAGTAGAAGTTGCATATTTTCCACTTTGTCATGCTGGGTTTTATACTAAGTGGGTGCCAATATCATGCAACCTGATACAAGATGATCAATTGTTTCTGGATATTTATCACAGAATCTGAATTTTGGGCTAACACAATATTTTAGTATATATGATTGATAATTTCTAGTTAACAAGTATTGGTCCTGTGCAGCAAGGATAAAACCTTCACTTTCAGCTTTCAACCCTGCACTACATAGCCACTGATGGGTACAGGCTTCGTCTACATTAGCTTGATTGGTACGGGCTTTGTCTACGTCAACTTGTTTGGTACGGGCAGAGTATTGCCAATGAAGCCATGTGCCATTGTTTCTGGATCTGGTTGGCTGCATTTGTCTTTGCTTTCTTTTTTTAAGTATTTTGCAGCTTCAGCTGGTGTACTGTGCTTTACTTGTATTTCTGCGCCCATTTGAAACTCTATTTTGAATTTGTTGGCTTCCTTTATTACGGAGTAAAGACACTACTTTCATGTTTTTGACACATACCATCATCCAGTCTTCTGTAGTTTCCAAGTATCTTTGGAGGCCAATTGTTGTAGTTTTGTAGGACAGTTCTAGTTGAACTAATCCTCTGCCTTCCTCAGATCTGGGCATATACATACCATCAACATCGGCTTTGGGATGATGCATGCAGTAGCAAGTGAGAAGATTTCTCATTTTGGCATCCATTCACTTAATTTCAGCTATGGTCCAGTTAAGGACATTAAAGCTGAATTGCACCACAGGGACAGCCAAGGTGTTTATGGCTGATATTTTGTTTTTTGAGTTTAGCTTGGTATTTAGTACCAGATGTACATGCTTGTAGTACTCCTTTCTGACCTTCTCCTTCATAGGTACTTATAGGCTTCATCATGCTCCAGTTCCCTAATCTTTGTGACAAAGTCTAAATCTATTAAGGGTGTTTCTGTAATTCTACCTTTCTTGAATGTTACTAAACCGAAGTCCATACCTATGTCGTTACTGAAGTATTTTACAATATTGATTCAACTCATTGTCATCTTTGGAAAAGAGTTTGAGATATATCCATGTAGAGTAGTTGAATAAATATGTTCTTATTTATTTTGTAACCATAGCTACTGTTGTTCAGTTCATGCGTAAGGGGGATTAAGGACAAACAAAGCAGAAGAAGTGACAGAGAGTCTCCTTGAAAGATTCCATGTCGGATATTTAGACAGTTGGATATGGCAGTTCTTCTGGTGTGACTAAGGTATAGTCTGGTGTTCCACATTCCCATGCTGTGCTTAAGGAAATTTAATACCACAGGAGAGACTTTGTACATTTCCAAAGCCTTAAGGATCCAAGAATGTGGAACACTATCAAAGGCTTTACGATAATCGATCCACGCTGCACTAAGATTTCTATGTCATCTCCTGCAATTTTCCAGGATCATTTTATTTATCAGTAGTTGATCTTTGCAGGCATATGAACCTCTCCTGTATCCCTTCTGTTCCAGAATGCTGTTTGTTTCGAAAAAGGAGTAAGTACGGTTTGTCAGGACAGATGTGATCAACTTGTATGTTGTGGAGAGACATGTTATCGGTCTATAATTTTTTAGGTCATCTGTTTCACTTGTTTTTGACCTTCAATTATCCATTCCAGGATTTTATTGGGATTATTTACAAGCATTGATAATGTTTTTTCAAGGATTTTATGGATAGATGAGAGATGATAAAGCCAGAAATTGGGAACCTTGTCATTTCCTGGGGATTTCAATTTTTGGGGATTTTGTTAGAGCTTGCCTAACATCATCTGTGGATATATTTTCCCATTCTTGCAGAGGTGTATCCAGCATTCATTCTTCTTCATGTCGGATCCATTCTGCATTTGAGTTCCTTTGGGCTGCTCCAAATATTTTCCAAAAATGTCTGTACATTATCAATCGATGGTGGCCTTTCGACATGTATAGGTTTTTTTCCAATTTCCCTGTAATTATTGTTATTATTTCCTTGGATTTCTGTTGCATACAAAATTCCTTCCGGTCCCAAACATAGATCTAAGGTCAGAAATGTCTTCATGACATTTACTTTTGATCATTTTTTGTACAAGAAAGAAAACAAAAATGAAACCTAAAATCACATACATTTTATATAGATAAAGCTCTTCATAATGGATGAGCTGTACTTGTGAGTAAAATATTTTTTTTCTTTAAGGCATGGGCTATCAAGAATCCCTTCAATGAGTCTATAGGAACCTTTTCCAATCAATCTGAGGACTCCAATTACACAAGGAATGACTGATTTGTGCCACAATTTTGAGATTTCCACTTCAAGATCATTGTATTTTGATTTTATTTTGATATATTACAATTCGCAGTGACTGCCATGTCAATAAAAAATCATATTCTGTTCTTGTTGTCTTTGATCACAATGTCTGAACAATTAGCTTTGATGGTTTTGTTTGCATGTGTTGTAAATTCCCATAAAATTGTTACAGGTCCTATCTCTCTAATCAGATCCGAGTGAGTTTTATAGCAGTTTCTTGCAGTTTCCTTCTTGTAAAAGTTATTATTATTATTAATGTTTGGAGAAGTACGAGATTATTTAAATTTTTAATAATGAATACAGTGAATTAAGTTTTTCTATGTTTCCCACATGAATTTAATCTTGGCATCCCCACACATCATTCTCATCAAAATAAGTTACACTTTCCATTCTTGTAGGCAGCAAAGTGGAAAAATTTTGACACGTTAAGGATTAGAATAAGTAAGTTTCCAATTATGCACAGATGTGAAACTGACAAATTGAGTTCCTCAGAGAGCTGCCAATATTAAGGAAGGTGTCAACGTTTTGTTTGTCCCTCGGCTTCATGATTTTTGGGAAGGCCGGCTTGTCTGCGAATCTCCCACTCACCCCATTGATTGTAGTAACACTGTCACCTTGGCCCTAGCCCCAACCAACAGAAACAAAAATAAATATAAAATTTTGGCAACTTCCACATTCTTCTCTTTGTCTTTTACGTTTGATTAGGAAAGAATTTCAGACCTAATCTTCTCTGAGGCCAACATTTGATAAAATCTTATTGGAATTTCTCTTTCATGTTTATAATAGTTTAACTTTGCCAAGACTTCAGAATAGATAAATGTCTCCGTGTAGATATGTGTGGGTGTAATGGTGAAGCAAAAGATTTAGTGGCAGTGCACAGAGCATGGGATTATTGGGCTCGGGTTCAAGACTTGATATTTGAAAAGCTCTCCTTTATGGCCATAATCACACATTGGACATCAATGATTTGATTATCAATCTCCATCACTTTCATTAATTATTTTCATCATCTTTATCATTAATTATAAGCTGATGCATTTTCTGTTAATATAAGGCTAGTGTTATGTACTGAATGATCAGATAAAGTTTTCAATATACTGAATATGATGAAAGCTGGAGGGGGCAATGGCTAAATTGTTATGTTAACAACAAAAATGAAGACCAGGGTTTTTTTAAATGATGTTTACCCTGTATAAGGCATGAGAGCAACTTGAGGTAGAGGGTTAGAGAGAAGCACTCCACATATATATATAAGTGAACATAGAAGTCAACACTTAGAGGTGACAGTCTGTTTCAGGCTAGATGCAATTGTCAGGCCATGAGTCTAGCATGAAACAGACTGTCGCTTCTAAGTGTTGACTTCTATGTTCACTTTTATATTTACACATGCTCTATCTCTGATATTGAGAACTTTATTCCATAAATATAGCACATCTTAAGACTATGTTTCTTCATATATATATATATATATATATATATATATATATATATATATATATATATATATATTATTATTGATAATTGATTCAAGGTATGATCAACTCTTTGTAATATATATATATATATATAAATGTATGTGTGTTTGTTAATCACTGGGTGCCCCATATTTTCGGCGATGTACCACATCTAAGCTACGCTTGAAAAATCACTATATATATGTGTGTGTGTGTGTGTGTCAGTATGTTGGGCATATTGTCGACTAGTTAGTATGTTTGTTTTTCGACCATGAGATAGGTTCAAATGTGAACATGGTCAGTTTGGTAGGAATATAATTTCTTGATGTTATCATCCTGTGGAAGCAATCTCAGCTTTCAGCACCTTTGGAAAGCATTTGAAAACAATGCCACAAATTGAACCAAGCCTTATGGATGAAGTTGGACAGATGAAATTGTTTGCACTAACAAAAAATCACAAGTCAAAAAGGATTTAGCATACTCGTCTTGTTTTAACTGTTGATCACATCAAGTTATATGGTCTCTCTCAGAGACAGTAACTAAGGTCTGCTCAGCATATTTACTGTATAAACCACAGATAGGCTCTGTGGGTATTGAAGACCACAAATGTATCTGAGAAGACTTCTGCAATAGGGAATGGCTAGCCATCCTAGAAGACAGGCATACATAAATAAGAGCAGCCAGCTATTATTATATGTTAGAAAATCATTACAATTTTATTTCTCAGTAGAGACAGGTTAGTTCTTATTGTATTATTTCCTTTTTAATAGATTTGAGCATTTGTTAACAGGTACAGGGGTTTTAATATCTAAAGTAGCGATTAGATTCTTATGCACTAATATATCTGTTCACAGATGGTTAAATCATGTTAAGTCCAAAAAATTAACCTCTCCGAAATGATAGATAAAATTTTACAAATTTTCCCATTTATTACAAACCAGTGTTATTTCATTTCCAGCAATGATATATATATATATATATATATATATATATATATATATATATATATCTTCTATCACCCTTCCCACTTGTGGAACTTTATTCTGGCTTCTTGCCTTCCAGTCAACTTTGATCTTCAGAAATTTAAATGCAAAGTCAATTGTTAACTTTTGTCTTCTTGATACCTGTTCTTTTACTGTTTTCCCTCCTTAATAGTGGTATTTTTCTCATATTTTTTAATAGTGATTTTTTTATATTCTCTAACACTCAGTAATCCCCTTTTGTTTTAGCAGCTTTATTGGCTTATTTAGAGTGAAATGATTAATATATATATATATATATATATAGGTATGTGTGTGTCAGTTGGAAATGGTTAAATTTCATCTGTTCAATAAAAGATATTGAAGCAGACAATTTGAAGCATTATTCCAACTCTGTTGGTTGAAATATGAGATCTGATAAAAAAAAAACTTTCAACCAGCTTTACCTGTTTAACATAAAGAAAAGACACCTTCAGCTTCATTATTTTTCAGGTAAGAAATTAAACAAATACAAATTTCAATTTATTTGCATTGTCAGAAATAAATTTAGTTGTAACGGAAATGATGAATAATGGCTTTAAAAGGGAGAGTTAATTAGAGTGAAGTGAAAATCTAATTTGATATTTGTACAAGAGAAAATGTTTTTGCTTCTTCTGAACTTCTTTTTTGTTTATTTGTTTGTTTTTCATTGACTTTAAATCATGTTTTGATAATATTCATTTCATGTGATCAATTGGAATTTTTCAAATACAGAAACTTACAAAATGATAAGTTTGGAATCTTGCTGTTTTAACAATTAAATAATCATAAGATTTATTACTTGAATTAATTACTTTGTATGTTGTTTTTTCTCTTTCCAAGACCCTATTTTTATGATTTTTATTCTCCTTTACTTTATTTTTGTAAATTTATATTTCAGCTGTATTACACAAGTAATTACCACTGCAAGAGATTCTATATGAAATTAAATATTGATATTATAATTTGTCACTTCATAAAAAAAGCAAACAAAAAAATCACCAGAAAAAGAAACTTGTTTAATGATTTACTGTAAATTATTTGGTTAAAGAAGATCTGTATTTACACTATTTACATTTTGACAATAGTCCGCATCTTTGTTGTTGCTATCACACTAGTCTGAATGTAAACAGTTTAGATAATGATAACTTCTCATCCCAGAAAATCAGGCAGAAATTAATGACGATCTGGTTTTGAAACTACACTTGTTTAGAAAGAATGCTACAATCTGAATCTCTTCATTATATATCCTTAAATGGCAACTAGAAAGGCTCATATGTAAAATCATAAAGAAAATTCTGGGCTATATTATAAGAAAGAACAGTTTGGAAAACTTAATACTCCAAAAATGTACTGCAGGTTATAAGGAAACTGAGCAACTTACCTAATGAGTTTGTGTGAATGGATGGCAGAGCAGGGAAAAAGGAGGGGTTGAAAATGGTCAAACATTGCTTTGAGCTACAAGGGACAAACAGTTGTGGACAGCTCCAACTGCCCACATCCTAAAGGGATATAGCTAGGTTGTTGTGTTAGGTTAGAATCATACTCTTGTGACTGATGGTTTGAGTGTGCTGATGTTGTGCAAACTATCTAGCCAACCAGATTATGCTCACTCTCAAGAACAGTAGCTTTGCATAATTGTAGTATGAACCACAGGTTGGCATTGTGGGTGCTGAAGAAACACTAATGTCCCACAGCAGGCATCTGCAGCAGGAATTAGCTAGCTACCTTCGTAGATATATTTAGTCTCCTGAGATACTGACTATTACTCATTAGCTTAGATAAAAAAAATTTTTTTTTTTAAACTTTGAATAATTCTCTTCATCTCTTTTGACATAATAATCAACTCCAAAGGAGCTATGATTTCTCTTCCAATATATTAGTCTAAAAAATTACTTTATCTTCCTTTGGCTGTTTTCTAAGTTGTGATGGTTGATAATTTCCATAAATGATCTCATATTTAGCCCAATCATCTGGTCCTCATTTCATCATTAAAAATTACAGTTGAGAAATCAGGTTTCATTGTTCATTTCATGTTTTTCCACCCAAGTTACAAATTTCTCTTTGTGAGGTTTACTTCAGTATGGTAGTTTCTTTGTTTTTATCTTGCCAATCTGCTTAATATTTTGCAACACCAGATTTTTCAAGTATTTTATCTACAGGTAAATCCAATTTTTTCACCTATTAATCTTTTAATTTTTCTTAAATCTCCTTTTGTGACTTTCTTAAAGCCAGATTATTATTGCCTTACCTTGTCAATATTTTCAATTTCTTTTTTGTTTCGCAATATCTTTTGACACTTTTCAATATTGTTTTCCCATCAATCAATAACTCACAATATTTTTTTTTTGAGCTTACATCTGTCTGACAACCAATCGCAATTTTTTTATATCTGAAATAAAAATATTAGTTTCTACACTTATATATGTATTTATATACAATATGAAAAAAGTTTTCTAGATTCCGCTTAGGAGTTGGTTTTACAAAGCAATGATTTGTACGAAACTGCCCGAGTGGAACTTACATCTCACCAATAGAATACAAAAAGAATGAGTGGGATTTGCTACAATGCTACATGGCATAGCAGGTCTTAGCTGTGAAGGTTAGAACTGGTGAAACTAAGGAATATAGTTCATCTGAACACTTTCCATGGAAATAGTGACAGAGCAGTGAGAGTCGTGACATTTTATCTGTGGAAAGGGGTTGTAGCATGGAAACTAATTCAGCATCCACAAGGATGCAGAGACACATATGGACTCTACTGGAAAATTGTTATATTCTGTGTTAATAGGAATATATACTTGAAAAACACAGTGGAATAAATATGTAAAGGTTTCTGGTAAAAAACAGTACAATAAGAATAAAGGTAACAGTTATGCACAAGGTCATCGCAAGTCAATCCAATAGGGAATGCTACTACTGGAAGGTCGGTAGTTTTCACATAAGTCTGAGTCGTACTCAACAGATCTCAGCTAGTATATTTAGCTACCCACCCACGAGGGTTGCATGTGGCACATAGCCAGTTTAGCATGGGTTCTTCGAGCCTGTAGGCTCGGCCAAAAATATTCCCTTTCAAACCCATATAAATGTATTCAAGGGCAGTCTACCTCCCCGAATGAGACTCTGCCTTTTGGCAGAGTCTAGTCTGGGTTCCTCTCTGCCCAAAGGCAGAGAGTTCGACTGTCTAGCTGGAACAGATTCCAGCTAGAATATTTAGCTACCCACCCACGAGGGCTGCATGTAGCACAAAGCCAGTCTAATGTGGGTTCTCCGAGCCCATAGCCCCGGCCAAAAATATTCCCTTTTGAACCCGTATAAATGGGTTCAGGGGCAGTCTACCTCCCTGAACAAGAGTCTGCCCTTCGGCGGAGCCTCGTTCAGGTTCCTCTCTGCCCGAAGTCAGAGAGTTCGACTATCTAGCTGGAACAGATCCCAGCTAGACTCTGTAATCTGTTGACTTACAGATACTTATAGGAAGTTACTACCTATAGTGTAGTCACTCATGGGGGTGAGAGGTTATTCCATTACATCAAAAGTGAACATTAGGCAGTTACTGCTCATATACAGCAACAGTACTCAATTTAAGGCCTGATCTGGCTCTTTTAAAGGTAGAGGATAGCTGGAGGAGGTAGGTACTTACTAGAGTGGTAAAAGGAACCAATCATTTTTCCAATGTCTTTAGTGAATGATCATACATGAGTTCCACTGGTGGTCTGGGTTGAAGTTTAGTTCCAGTAGGTGCTCAAGGTATGCGGCCACTCTGAGCTACCACCCATTCATGGCAATAGTTGAAAATTCAGGGTCTGCTTAGTGATAATGGAATATCAGTAGGATTTGACATGTCATAGTCACCAATTTTGTATAGATGACCAAAGTTCTAAGATATTAGCTATAAAATGGTTAATAATGTTGTTGTAAAATAATCATCTTTTAATCTAAATATCTAGTAGATTTTGAGGCATTGTTAATATTTTTATGTGAGCAAACAGAAGACAATACAGAAAATGTTTGTGATAGAGAGAAAATATGTACAAATATTCATGAGAGTATTTTTGGCACTATTTAAATAGACTGGTTCACTTGTAAAAAAACAATCAGGAAATATTTTGTCGGAATAATTTTCCTACATTCTTCTACTTTTATGTGCCGTGTCCCTTCAGTATGTAGGTGATCATGGCTCTCTACATCCCCCTGCCCCTGGGAGGTCTTAATGAGCTTTGTCTTTTTGTTATTTCTCCCAAACCCTCTTCTGCCATCCATTTGCATAATCCCATTAAATATGTCGCACATTATTTTCCCCTGTTCCTCTTTCCCACAGATTTTCCAAGCCCTCCTTCCTCATTACATATACCAGATATTTCAACTTCGTTTTCCTGTTGTTAAGTATGTTTCTTTTTTGTTTCCATTCTCCTCAAAACCTCATGGTATCTTTAGCATCCTTCTGTAAAACAACATTTCTTTTGCTTCGAGTCTCTTCTTCATCTTTCAGGAGATTGTCCAGCATTCACTGCTATACATTTGGATAGAAATCATCTAACAGTTAATTACTCTTTTCTGTGTTTCCAACAAATTTTTCCTATCTCTTAATACTTTGCTTGGCTTTTGGAATGCATCTTTGATCATCCCAATATGTCTTCAGATCTCAGTGTGGCACTTTCCATTCTATGTTATAACACTTCCAAGACATTTAAATTTCTGTACCTGCTAGATTTTAGTATCCCTAATGTATTTTGGATTCATCTTTTTGATGATGACCATGCATCTTGTCTTCTTTTACTTTATGCTTTGTCCCTTCTTATAGCTCTTCTTTTGTTACCTTCTGTGGGAGGTTTTGTAGTTTCAGTTCCGTGTCTGCTATTAGTACCGTGTCATCTGCATATCTTATATTGTTATGGTTGTGGTTGCCAATGGTGAATCCTGGTAGGATTTCTAGTTCTCTCAGAAATGCCTTGCTGTATAGGTTGAATAAGTCTGGGGAGAAGACACATCCTTGTCTTATGCTCCTTTCTATTTTTGTATATCTGCTGAACTCATTTTTTATCTATGTGGAGGCGGTTTACTACCAGTGTAGATTCTTGATTATTCTAATGCCTTTCTGGAATATGTCAAGGTTGCTGAGCAGCTCTAACAGATCTTTGTGACATACTTTGTTGAACACCTTTGTATAGTCTATAAAACACAGGTACACGTCCTTCTGCATTTGTATTGCTCTTTCTGATAGAATTCTGAGCATATTGCATTCCTTGTTCTGGTGTCTTTCACAGACCCATACTGTTCTTGTTGTTTCTCCGACTTGATTCTACTGCACACTCTATACATCAGAATTCGGATAATGAGTTTTCTTATGTGGCTCATTAGGCTGATTGTTTGGTTGAGTTCATATTTGCTTATGCCTGGTTTTTTAGGCTGTGCTATGAAAATAGATCGGCAGAAGTTTTCCGGTATATCACCACTGTTGTAGATTTAATTTATTATTTCTCTAACCTTATCTATTCTGAAATCATCTAAGGCTGTCAGCATCTCTATTACAATTCCATCTGGCCCTGCTCCTGTTTTTTCAGTTCAATCTGGCTAGTGCAGCTTCCACTTTGGTTTTTAATATTTCCGGCCTGTTGGTATTTCTGTGTAGTTGTTCTCTTTCATCATGGAAGAGATTTCCAATATATTCATTCCAGTGCTGAAGTATTTTTTCTTTCTCAAACATTAGCATCCTGTACTTGAATTTTTTGCAGCCTTTTGATAGCATGTCTTTTTTCCTGTTAGTTCTCTTATTTTTTTATGCATTAAGAGTGAAATGGTTTCCCGTTGCCTTCTCCACAGTTATTTATTGAGACACCACCTCTAGTTAGGTCTTATTTTTCATCCTACTGGGTTGCTACCTACCTGCCTCACTCACAAGAACATGGAGTTGGGTAGCAGTTTTAGTTGCTGACACTGGAATACATACTTACTTATATATATAAAAATATCAATAAGAACACCAGATTATATATCTTACTGTTCTTTCTTTTATACATATATATATATATATATATATATATATATGCCCCACACAAACTTGTATACATACCTGTGTGCCGGGGAGTTAAAAAAAGATAACTGATTTTTATCAATTTAGAAAGAGTACATCTGTTCATAATATTGATATAATGTCAAATCAATCATTGATATTCACAGTTATTTGACTTTATTTTTTTGCCTAAGAAAACAGATCTTTTTGGTGGGGTGGGTTTACGTAAATATTTCTTTTGAATAAAGATTCAAGAGTGATTAAAGATTGAAACTTTACATAAATTAATACAATTATAGAGACAGAAAGTATGGTTGTCAGCAAGATAAAATGCCGAAGATGCAAACTACGTAATAGAGATATCAAACATCAAACAAAAATAAAAGGGAGGATGGAAATCTATAATGACCACAAAATACCAAACTGGAAATAGATAACAAATTATAGTTACTTGACAAAATTTTATAAACCTGAATATAGGGAAAAGATATAGAAATTTTTACATATCAGAACAATTTTAGGAACATCTATGAGAAAGTGGAAAAAAGTTTTGGATGTGACACCTTTATCAAACTAAAGTAATGTTTACCTTTATATGACAACACATGTGCATGCAGGAGCATGGATGCAGAAATTTTGAACTTTTACATGAAAATTTTTTTTTACTTTTAGTTCTTTTTCTTTTCAGAAAGAGCCATGAAGCTGAGCAAGATATAAGGCACATGCTGTAGACAGAAATGACAAAACTACATTTTTTATGTTTTTTTTTTTTTATTATGCTCAACTCTAAGAGGGCATCCCCCATGAAAATGTTAAAGATGATAAGCAATTTTTGTCCCTAGTCCTGGCCATGTATCATATTCTGTTAAGTGGGCATTTAGATAAATGCCAAAATTCATTTATTTGATGTACACATTTAAAATAATATTTGCACATGAATGCGTGTGCATAAAGATATCTAATTTTATTTATTTAATTAATCTTCAGCTGATTTAAATAAAAAAAAGTTAAGCTTTATATATTAGATTCCACCCTTATAGTGTACAGTGGAATAATGTTTAGCAGTTTCAATTGAGGAATTTGAGACCTAAGTTTGAGTTTCTTGCATTCACTTATGTGCTAATATC
>OZ010575.1:54696787-54736787 GCA_963932145.1 Acanthosepion lycidas
AGTTCAAACCTTTACAGTTGATCCACCATGCCATATTTACAGTGTCAAATCATCCTAATTCTTATTGAAAGTTCTGATAAGAGATATTACAAAATTTGGAGTTCGCATCAATAAGTAATAAACTTTATTATTTCTTATTCAGCAATTATTGCTTAAGTCAAATATTGAGGAATTTATTGGCAGAAATTCTGCTCACTTTATGTCACTTCATATACAGGGGATGATGGGTAAATTTTCACCTAAATTACACAAAAATGAAAATGATACTGACATCTCATTTTAACAGATATGTTTACGAAAACTAAACAAAAATATCTTGAAATACTAAAGAGTAAATTTATTCAATAAAATTGACATTGGCTTCAACCATGACCTCCAGACAGCTTTGGAATCTCCTGCATCTCTTCTGTATATTCTCCTTGTTTAAGTTGGTGAATGCTGCCATAATCCTTGCCTTCAGTTTATCTTTGATGTTACAAAGAGTTTTGTTGGTCTCTTGCACAAATGTACCTCACACATAATAATCAAGGGGGTTGCAGTCTCGGGAGTTAGGTTGTCAGATATAAGGTGGGGTGTGGTCACAGAAATTGTCTGACAGCCATTACTGGGTTCTCCTACATGTATGGCATGGTGCAGAGTCCTTTTGCCAGACATAAGTTATTCCAGCAACCACACTCATGACCCAGGGTAGCACTACTTCCTTAAGACACTTGATGTAGATCTAGTGTTGAGTCTGATGCCCTGTGGGAAGATGAATGGAGGCATAACATAGCCATCACTAGGGATCACTACAAACATGATGATGTTGACTGGATATATCATCCAACTCTTTCTGGATCCTCTGCAGTGTTCTCAGATTGACACTCAAACACTCTGAAATGTTCCTATTGGAGCAAGCAGTACAACATGCCATTTCCAAAATTTTGGTGGAGTGAATTGTATCATGGGGCTCTTGTATATGGGTGTACCTCCGAAACTCTAGTTTTGGAGGTACACCAATAAACCATTGGCTAGAGCTTGGCAGCTAATCTCTCCTCTGACCTAGCTTTAACAGCTCAGAGGGGAAAAACTGCTCGTTACATTCAATGCCCCAAAAATCAAACTTATAATGTTCCATCAACACCAGGCAGACTGTGAATTTTCACCTATTATGATGAACACATGTCCTCTCAGGAAGGCCCCATGTCATGAATGCCTATCCTCATATTGTAAACTATGGCAAAAGTGTATTAAGGTTGGGGAGAAACACCTAAATAATAGCTCTCTCAGTTGCTATGGGGTTAATAGGCAGAGAAAGTAAATGAGACAACAGGTAACAAAATGACACTGTCTCAGAAGACAGAGCAACTTTAGTAACAAAATGCTCACGGGACTGACAGGAGACATTGGCAGAAACCTGAATAAAGACAAGTTGCAGAGAGGCCTGTATCTGAACATGTCAAGCTGTTCTGCTGCTAACAGGGGGAAAACTTGGATGTAACTGGTTTTGACAGATATGTCCGCAAGTGATCTGGGGCAACTTTTGCCTCTGTACTGATGTTTGTTTGCCACGCCTCTATTTTACAAGAGCCAGACAATGCTGAAAATGAAGTACTGCTGCCATATATGGACAGGAGTTACCCACTCTTCACTTTTCAGTTGCAATAGAGTCCAAAAGGGAAGCAGTGTTATGGGTGATGAATTATTTTCAACCTTACAACCCCTTTCCTCACAGGTAAAACCTCACAAGCCTCTTACTGTTC
Organism: Acanthosepion lycidas; assembly: GCA_963932145.1. Classification (NCBI taxonomy): domain Eukaryota; kingdom Metazoa; phylum Mollusca; class Cephalopoda; order Sepiida; family Sepiidae; genus Acanthosepion; species Acanthosepion lycidas. The sequence continues at coordinate 54,698,530 of OZ010575.1, forward strand.
TATCACTCTTTCCATGAAGGAAAAATGTTCAAATAATTTACATTCCTTAGTTCCACCAGTTCTAACTTACATGGCTAAGACCCACCATATCTCATACATTGTAGCAAACCACCCTCATTCTATTCATATTCCATTGGTAAGTTTCACCTGAGCAGCTTTATGGAACTGACACCTAAGATGATGCTTGCTTAATTACTACAATCTTCAAGTCTAAGATTAACCATTATTTTCCCCATATATGCCAATAAACTGTATTTTTTACTCTGTAACCACCTACCTTGAGTGGCTCTTGGACTTTGAGCAGGGTGAACATCATTGTGAAGAAAAATAAAAGCTTTTATGTACTTCTTTACACAATTTACATGTTTGTCATTGTGATGATTATTTAAAGGTGTTATTTTGGATGCTTTCATTTTTTTAAGACAATGTTCTTAAAATTCTGCAGCTTTTCTCTTTGTTTTTACATTTGTAACACCAGCTTCTTTAAATATTTTCTTGCAGTTGATTCCACTTTTCCCACTTTTTATCAGTTTCATTTTTTCTCAGATCTCCCGTTGCAATATTTTTTCTCATTCTTACCTTGCCAATGTTTACAATTTCTTTTTTGATTATTTTATGATCTCTGTTCATCTCTTGATAACTTCACAATATCTTGTTTCTCACTTGAAATTATATCTTTCTTACAACTAATATAGATTTTACATCTGAAAGATCAATTGCTAAAATATATATATATATATATATATATATAAATAAAGTAATAGTATTTTGTGGATTTAGGCAAATCATTATAGTAATTCATTGTGTATAGAAGAATTCTCAGCAGAATGCAGAAAGCACTGTACAGCTGATTCTTGCTTTCTGCATTCTGTTGAGGATTCTTCTAGACACGATAAATTACTATAATGATTTGCTTAAATACCCCAAATTCTATTACTTATATATCATTGCTTGACCTAGCTAATGCTCTGCAATGGAGTGTTTTGGGGGAAAGGAATGTTGTGGCTCTTAGGGCACAAACCACCATTGGGTTATAAATGCTTGGATGAGTATCACTACAAAATTTGTGAGTAGTGGTGCTATATTGAGTTTAGTCAGTTTCATCTTTATCACTGAGACCTGTTGGTACAGTTGGTATGATGTTTGCATTGTATTGAAACAGTATGGGTTTGAATCTTGGTAGTGGATGTGCACTGTAGGATGATCCAGTCATCCAGTGCTGTCTGCATTCTATTGAGGATTCTTCTAGATTTGATGAATTACTTTAATGATTTGCCTAAATTCCCAAATTTCTATTACTTGTACATCCTTGCTTGACCCAACTAATGTTCTGGGATAGAGCAGTTCAGTAGAAAAGAATGTTGTGGTTCTTGGGGCACAAACTATTTGGTTATGAATACCTGTATGAGTATCACCACGAAACTTGTGAGTAGCAGCACTAATATTGAGTTTATGCAGTTTCTTCTTTGTCACCGAGGCCCATAGGTTCAGTTGGTATGTGTTCTATCAAAACAGTACAGGTTGGAATCTCAATAGTGGATGTACACTAGTGATGAGTCCCAAAACAGGATGAAACAGCTGTCCAGTACTTTCTGCATTCTGTTGAGAATTCTTCTAGACTCGATGAATTACTATAAAATATATAAAATATATGAAAACAATAAACAAAAACTAAAAATTCTTGAAGCTATATACATAAAACAGTTGAAACCTAACCTGAACAAAATAAACTATAAAATCTTCACAAATTTTCTTAAATGTCTATATATATATATATATATATATATATATATATATATTCTTAAATGTCTATATATATATATATATATATATATATATATATATATTATATCTTGGTAACAGAAGACATTGGTTTATACCAAGGGTTTCCCATACTTAATACTTCTCGAATTCACTCTCGTGTGGTTATGTGTGACGTCATGAGCTGCAGTGTGATTTTCGCTTCCAGCATCTTATATGCACATGTTTATCGTTGCTTGGAAATCATCCATGTAAACAGAAACAGACTATAATTACTTTCTTGTCTGTGTATTGCATAATATATTGTCCTGTAATTGTCATCTTTGATAATGGCTTATATAAGCCGAAAGCTTAGATTGTATTAAAAAATATATATCAATATTGTGATTTTCTTTCTTCATTTAATGATAATGTTATTAACCTTATCAGACATTATTCAAATAATTTACATAAAATAAATAGACAACACTTGTCTATATTATTTAATGAAACATGTGTGTATATATATATATATACATTTATTAAAGACATTTTTATGTTTAACGTAAATGTATTTAAATACTCTTGCACTTATGGTAAATGTTATTTAATACTGTTTATTATAAACAGAGCATTTACTTAAATACTTGTATCTATAAAAAGAACGTTAAACATAAAAATGTCTTTAATAAATAAATTGTCGGACTTTGTCCATTTCGTTATATATATATATACACACACACACACACTCTCAATGAACAAATATTGAGTTGCATAATAAAATCTCACACCATCCAGAGTGCTATTGTAATTATTTCTAATAAAAACAGATATAAACTGAAATTCAAACGGCATATTTATCATATTAATAGAAGTATATTCTGAAAACTTTAGAAGAATTGACTGCCATGAATGGTTTCTATTGCTGCTAGCATTTCTTTTCTGTTCTATGTTCTAGTTTGGCATCTTTTTTTTATTTTCTTAAACAGTGAAATTAATGTCAACTAGCCTACATTGAGAAGTCCTCCAATGCCTGGACCTGTATTCCCTTTTTCCATCATGGAAGTCAATCCTAAAGCTGAATTACCAATTAGTCCATTGGCAACCATCAAAATGAAGTTCAATTACCTACTTAAGGAATGCACACCTCCTGTTGAGATATCTTTGAATCTATATCTGCTAGACTCATTTTCATACCTGAAACATAGATACAGTAATTTTTAAATACTTTTCTTAATCCAACATTATTTTTAGTGGGTACATATGTTTCAGCTGACATTCCTGTTTTTGTTTGTTTTTTAGTAGGACTTCTCAATCTAGGCTGGTTGGCATTAATTTCGCTGCTAAGAATTGCTAAGTACAATTTTCTCACAACAGAAATGTGGCTCTACAGAAGGAATCTGAGAAAATGTGAACAACAATGAAGTTCTAGAGACAATGGCAACAAAAAGGAAACTTATAATTAATGTTAGGAAGAGACAGTTGTAATTTCTGGGGCACACAATGAGGAAAGTGGGTTTGGAAAATTTGATACTCACAGGAGAGATTGACGGTAACTGGGACAGAGGAAAGTAACATACAGCCTACCTGATGAGCTTGAGCAAATGAATGGTGGGGCATCTTTGGAAGAGTTGGCAAAAAGACAAAAGTTATTAAGAACTATAAAGAACAGGAAATTGAGGAGAGCCATGATCACCTATGCTGGGAAGAGACATGGCACATAGAAGAAGAGGAGGAGCATACTTTGACTATAGGAGTAGTTTTACTGATGTAAGAAAAAGTTAGAGTATAAGAGAAGATAAAAAATCCAAAAGAAGGGGATGACAACAGCAATTTCTTGTTTAAAGTGACCAAGATTCACCAGGCACCTGATAGAAAAAAAAAAAAACTGATGAAAAAGAAATTGGCAGAACTAAAATACAGCTACATGACTGAACCACTTTTAACCAGCAGGGATACCAAGCCTTCTGCTACTAATTTAAATGCAATTAGCTTCTATATAGATATAACATAAAGGTTTGGTTGCTGTCAGAAAGCACAGTTTTCTTTAGTAGAACATCTCAATCTAAAACAGTTGAATGTTTTGGTTTGCAATATCTAGGAAAAAAGACATTGTCTTTTCTATTCAAGTCTCGGGTTAACTGTATTCTTCCCCACAAATCTGTGTTTCTTACTTTGCACCCATCTAACTTGAGTGGCTCTTAGTACAGGGTGAAAATCATTGTGAAAAAAAATATAAAATTGATACCTGGAGATGGACAGAGAATGGATTAGCTGAATCTTGTAGTTGCAACAGAAGCATAAAAGAAAAAGATGTGATGTTCCATGTGGTATAGACACTGAATCACCTTTATGTCATGCTTTTGATGCCATTTGAAGTTTTATTTTTTTTTTATTTTGCTTCTAGAGCCCACTTCTTTTCATCATGTTAACACTGTTATGAATATTATTAAGTAAAGTTTGAATGAGAATCCGATGGAATGATAAGTATAGAAGACAGTTTAGAAGGTTTCTGTTCTATTATGCTTCACCAATGAACCATACCTCCAGAAGTACATTAATGACACATCCCAAAATTTAAAGTAATGATTATACGAAACCAAAAGTGTCTTAAAATTAAGCATAATCAGTACACTGGAACCTTCAGGATAACAATTTTAAACTAGAAAATGTTGTTTTTATTAAAAATCTGAATATAATTTACTCAAAGATGTATTGAAAGTGCTATGATTTATGAACCCCTTACAATTAATATATGACCGGACTATTTCAATTTATCATTTGTCGTTACTAAATTAGTACTGAAACAATGTTGAATATCTAAACCTTAAAAGAAATAATGCATATATATATATATATATATATAAGGCAATGTATATTCATATATACAGATGAAGAGTGTTATTGAAAGTGCTATGATCTATGAGGTCAACTACAATTAGTATGTGACTGGACTAATTCAATTTATTACTTGTTCTTACTAAATTAGTACTGAAACAATGTTGCATATCTAAACTTTAAAAGAAATAATCCATATATATATATATAAGGCAATGTATATTCATATATACAGATGAAGAGTGTTATTGAAAGTGCTATGATCTATGAGGTCAACTACAATTAGTATGTGACTGGATTAATTCAATTTATTACTTGTTCTTACTAAATTAGTACTGAAACAATGTGGAATACATCAGCCTTAGAATAAACAAGCATATAAGTAAACAAATAAAAAATACAAATTTCTAAAATGAAACAGGCATTTTACTTAACATGAATCCTGTCTTATTTCATTATTGTGGATTTTGTTAAAATAAATACTTTTTTCTGATCATGGATATCCATTCACAAAATATGTCAAAGAAGATTACTAATAATTAAGTTGAACAGAAAGAGGCATTTCATCCCAAGCAAGGTTTATAAATTCACTAAGTTGAAAGGGGTTACTGAGAATGAAAGGTAATGAGAAAACTTTAGTGAAGAGAAAGGACAATAAAAAAAACAGGGTTCAGGAAGATAGAATATTGTAACTGATGTATTTAAATTTTTGAAGAATGTAGGTGACACAAAAGCAAGAAAATAGAAGAAAATGCAGCAGGTGAGAAGTGTGAGAAAAGAAACTATTACAATAGAACTTATGGTTACATCTTGCTATTTCCACAATAAAACTATGTGACCTCGTTGACAATATAGCAGCATTGCTTAAATTCATGACATTAAGGAATCAAAGTGGAAAGCTTATTAAAGAAACAACTTAAAAATAAAAAAATACTGCTGACATTTTTAAGACCCATAATAAGGATAGAGGACTAAGAGAATTTAACACTCACAAGGCATACTGGAAGCAGGAGAAGCAGTAAGTATTTGATTGTAGAACATGAACAAAGAGAGATGGTGAAAGCAGAATTTGTATTTTTTATTTGTTTACTTATTTGCTTGTTTATTCTAAGGCTGATGTATTCCACATTGTTGTGGAAGTTGTGGAGAATCATGTGCTTGGCAAAGGGCTATTATTTTTCATTTTTTTTTTTTTTTTTTTTTTTAAGCATTACGCCCCGAGCAAGGTGTGAAGCCACTAGGATGCAGGGGGTTGCAGAAGATTTGGAGCAAAGCAGATAGGAGTGAGAAAAGAAAGGATGAGAAGAAGGATTGTGGGTAACTGGAGGTGTCGATTGACATTACATTTGAATAGTTGGAGATTATAGCTCTCAGGGAAACAGTAATTGGGAAGAGGCGAGAGGTGCTAGGTATGAAGCTATTAGAGTAGAAGAGATGGCTACATTTAAAAGTTTCTACAGTGTAAGGGTGAGAGCAGGATGTCAGCCTCGTAGGGCGCTTGAATTCATGGAGTCTGGGAACCAGTGAAAGCAGGTCGTTGGAGCAATTACCATGAAAGTATTTATAGAAAAAACAGAGAGAGGCGACGGCACGTCTGTGAGAGAGTGACTGTAGACGAGACGCCAGATCAGGGCCAATTATATTACATATCCGTCACTGGATCTTGTCAAGAACTCCGAGGTAAACAGAAGGTGCCCCAGACCATATATGGCAGCAATACTCCATGCAAGGGTGAATGGTTGATTTGTATATTTGAAGTATCGATTCTGGGGAGAAAAATTTCCTGGCGTGGCACAGAGAGCCAACTTTCCTCGTGGTGGAAGAAGCAATTGACTCAATGTATTTGTTCCATCTCAGGTCAGCAGTTAACGTGAGACCGAGTAGACGCAGGGAGTTGCTCTCAAGAAGTTGGCTATCAGACATTCTAATGGGGGGCAGGGAAGGATTTCTATGGTGATTAATAGAGAGTAGTTTAGTTTTTGCGGCGTTAAAGTTGACCAGCCAATTCTTGCCCCAATTAACAAACGATTAGAGGTCCATTTCACGACGCACAGCCAGGTTAGTTTTGTCACTGACACTAGATTTGTTTTTGAGGCAGGAGTAAATTGTAATGTCATCCGCGTAGATGCCAACTTGGGAATCTATGGCGTCAGGAAGGTCATTGATGAAAATAAGGAATAGAGTGGGGCAACATGTGTTCGTGGGATAGGAACTGGAGGAGAATCCGTTGAGAACGACCTTCAATTCACGGTTTGACAGGAATGATTGTATTAGATCAAACAATCGACCTGTAATACCATAACCCTGGAGCTTACAAAGAAGGCCGGCATGCCAAACCCTCTCAAATGCTTTGGAGATGTCTAGGGCCACGGCACGAGCCTCATCATTATTTTGAAGGGCTTGGTAGACGGTTTCAGTGATGGCCATAAGCACATCAGCTGTAGATCGGGCATAATGGAAACCATATTGCTTGTCTGAGAGCAGATCATGGGATGTAAGGTGGTTAACCACTTCGGCATTGATTAGGGCTTCAAAGACTTTGCCGAAGAGGGGTAGGAGACTAATAGGACGGTAATTAGAGGGGTCGGAGTTGTCTCCAGAGTTCTTCAAGACAGGAACAATGGATGAGGACTTCCAGCAGTCAGGAAAACAGGATTCTTTGAGGCAGTAATTATATAGCTTGGAGAGGGTGGGCACTAGCTCAGGTGCACATTTCTTCAAGACAATGGCTGGTATGCCATCTCCACCACTAGCCCTGTGGGGGTCTAAATTGGAGATAAGGCCCAATACCAATGACAGGGTTATGTGTAAGCCACTCAATAGGGCCTCAGTTCTTAGAGGGAAGTCTGGTATGGGTACACCGGAGGAGTCGAGCGTTGAATTAAATGAGAATTTCCGAGCAAAGCATTCAGCCTTGTCGGTAGAGGAGGTCAAGAGAATTTTAAGAACATTGACTAAGATCATGAAAGCAACCACACTACCCAATTTCAAATAATCATTGCAAAGACAAACATGTAAGTTGGATGAAAAAGTAAACAGACTTATTTCTCAAATTTTTTGTGAATTCAGTAAATATAAAAAATAGAAAGGTGTGTAAGACAAGGTTGTGCCTTCTCACCAGACTTATTTGACCTGTACTTTGAGGAAATTCTGAGAGAATTCAAAGTCCTACAAAGATTTATTATTAACAGCCACAATCTTAAAAAAAGATATGCAGATAACACAGTATTGATAGCAGACATAAAAAGAAAACTATAAGAAGTCTTACAAAAAGTAGTGAAGGATAGCTGGAAGTAAACATCAATTGCAAGAAGATAGAATACATGATTTCTGTAGAAGTCAAGTGACTTACCTGCTAATGTAGCTGCCTTCTGAAAAAGCAAGCCACCTAAATTTTACTTCATTTTCTAGGAGAGTGCCTAATGCAGCAGGTGGGTTGGTCCATCTAAATAGAATGGACCTGCCCAACACATTTGTATAAGTGGTCTCTATTCACCCATATATCTCTCCATTAAATGACTCAGAATTATCTTTAACTGGGGATTACACCAGTCTACTTGTGTGTCAGACCACTTGTAGGCTAACTAATATTCTTCAATTTCTTGCAAAAGGAAGAGCCCAACATGAAAATTACTAAGTGGACGTAACAAAATCAGACAAGTGCAACCATGTAAATATCAGGGAAGAGTTTTAACAGAGGACAGAGAGTGTGGTACCAAAATCCAAAGGTGCATTGGAATAGCAAAAGATGCCTTCCAAAAGCTAAGCAAATATCAAGAAGAAGAAAAATTTAATTAGAAACAAAGAAACAGTATTGAACTGTTACATAATATCAGTCGTCCTATATGGCAATGAATCCTGGACAATCTCTCCAAAGATGAAGAAAAGACTTAAAGCAATAGAAATGTAATTCTACAGAAGGATGCTGAGAATACTACAGACAAAGCATGTGAGCAGTGATGAAGTTTTAGAGAAAATGGAAACAAAATTTACACTTACAAATAATATCAGGAGTAGAAAGTAGAAATTTCTGGGGCACATCATGAGGAAAGAGGGCTTGGAAAATTTGATAACTCACAAGAAGCAAGAGGGACAGAGGAAAACAATGCATGAGCTTCATAGCAAGATTGAGTCAATGGATGGTGGAATGAGACCTAAGACAGATGACAAAAAACAAAATTTATTAGAGCTACAAAGGTGAGGAAACTATGGAGAGCCATGATCACTTACATCTTGAAGGGACACGTACATAGAAGGAAAAGAATTCTTATTAATGAATGAAGAGCTATATTGGATGCATCTTGCAGCTGGGCTAGAGACTGGATAATTCATAGAAACAGTCAAGAAACATGATGTAGAAAATTTTGGACTAATATTTTGTCAGGTAATGGTTGAGGATGGTACCAAGATAAATTGTATAGAATTATTCTAAGATGGGCAAAATGTGTTTTTTTAGGTTATAATTATGTGTTCAGGCCAATCAATGCTCCTACACATTCTACTAAGTTGACTATTAATTGATCAATATATCAGGCTTCACTTGTACAGTAATGTGACAATCTTATTAGCATCACTATGAAGTCAGTCTCTAAATGTAATTCTTGCAACAGGGTGTGTGTATATATATATATATATATATATATATATATGTGTGTGTGTGTGTGTGTACATTTTTGTAGACCTGTATTTGTGGTTGTGCTTTTATGTCTGTATGTGTAATTGTGGAAAGCTCACTCTTGTACTGATTAGCAATTTCTTATTTTGACTGCATCAATTTTTGCCCCCATCTTGTTCAATTTTTACATTGTTTTTTTTTTTTATTTTATTTCCTATATGGAAATTGCGGCAAAAATTCTGAAAGAACAAAGTGGGTAATTAACACCTCCAGTTTTATTCATTTATTTACAATCAAGGGGTTGCCCAGCATTGTCTAGACAAGAGAAACTTTTCAGTCAATCATAAACTAATATAGTCTAATTTTGTTTGGTCTGTTCAACACTTGCTACAATGCTTAACGTCCTTCCCTAATGAAAAGGTTGGGGAGGGGGTACACTTGGTATAACATTTTTACATACTGAGAATAGTTATAAATCAGCCTAGAAAATTAATATTACATTGAATAATATATGAACAATTACTAAAGAAAGAAAGAGAAATTATGGCAGTGAAACCCAAGCTTGACAGGAAAAGTTCAGTATTAGCAAGAAAGAGAAACAGTTGTCAAAAGAGTCAAGTTTGTCACTAACAGGACATTAGATTTAACACTCCAAGTTCCAGGATTGTCCCACAGCTAGAAGATGAAAGTCTTCGTATATGAATTTGGAGGTATGGTAACTGTGTGTTCAATCTTTCAGTTGAGTGAAAAAAAGACACAGGCTCAGTGGAATAAGGATTAGCATTAACTGAACAATACTAAAAAGAACAAGACATCTTTACACACAGGGAATTTAGAACATTAAATAAAGTGTTCATTTCTCTTAGTATGTAGTCAATGAGTTAAAAGTAACTCTTCTAATGTATACAGTATTAATTACTGCTTTAGAAAACTACAAAATACATTTTCCACAAAAATATAAATTTTTGAATGTCATATTTAAAATTTGTATAATTTTGTATCTCGTCTTTTTCTACATATGCACACATATGTATGCCCACTGATGCATCTATGTGTGTATACATCTGAAAAGAAGTGCCAGTTTTTCTATTTCTTCTTTTACATATCACTTCCTTTGAGCAATCATGACAACCCACAACTTCCTTATATTTATTGCTCAAAGAATCTTTTGCCTCCACTTTGCCCATGTTCTGCCATTGATTCATTCATTTAGTAAATATGTGTCTGCTGCTGTGTCCACCTGCTTCTCTGACACTGTTATCACTCTTTCTGGTATAGATAGGGTTTTCCTTTATAATCAGGGTAAAGTGGAAAGTCATCATAGTGATTATAACAGTGTTTTCCTTTCTAGTTACAGATGCCATCCATTTTAGTTATTGCTGCTATTGGAAGTCTCCAAGTGATATGGATTTTACTTCTTTCAGTTCTTTCCTTGTGATTCTGTTGTGCCAGTCTCTGAAATCCGGTAAAGCGTTTTCTTTCTTAAGACCTACAGGGTTCATTCACTTGGAACCATTTTTTAATGATTAATCTTTAGCTATGAGTTAAATAGTAGTGTAGACTGGGATCTGTAGTCTTGAGTGGCAGCCATTCTAGGAATAGAGCTTCTCTGAATACAAGACCATGTAGAAGCCAGTAGGAAACCACTCCAGTATCTTTCCCAAAATGTCATGACATTTCAGAGATGATAAATAAAAACAATATGTGAAGAGCCATGATTACCTCTGTCCTGAAGGGACATGACATTTAGGACAGTAGGCTAGAAGATGGATGCATTAATATGTGAATTTGGTGACATGGTAATTGTGTGTTCAATCCTTCAGCTGGGTAGAACAGACACAATGGAATCAGGACAAGCAATAACTGAGCAGTACTATAAAGAACATGACAAAATATCCCTACACACAGTGGTAGCTGAAGCACTGTAATTATAACATCAAAGATGAGAATATAAGTTAGACTGTAATTACTAACTCCTCATCACAGCAATTCAGACAAAAATATCTTTTTATCAATGCATTGGTAAGAATGTACTTTTTAAAAAATAAAAGGGCACACATTCTATTGCTAAAGATCATGGTTAATTTTTGCCCCATTTGTATGCCTGTGAATTTTGATCGGCAAACACAGTATCTATTTACAGTTTTTACAGTTTAATGAGAATGTTAATTCACTCTGTTACACTGATGTATAAGCATCAAAGTGTGAAGTCAAGATACTTGGATGAATATGAAAGTTCATTGTAGAAGTAACAAATGAAACAAAACTTAAATGAATGGCTGTTGATTTCTGCTTAGCAAATTAATGTGTCTATTTAACTCTTGCCAATTTCTTCTTAGTATGTTTATAATATAATATACTATAGTAATATATCTGTAGTAATCTGTTTCACATTCCTTATGGTCATGTCTTTGTCCTTGAACTTCACAGCTAGATAATTCAAACATATTTCTCACTGTCCGTAATCCATGTTCTCCCCTAAAGAAAAAAATTGTGGGCTTTTATGTGTGCCTCATTTAACATGTCCTAAGTTACTAGATAATTTATATGACAAGCGATTTTCATCAGGGAGACAAGCCATTTCCATTGCACTAACTATAGATGACAATTGCCATGAAGTAATACTCGGGAAAAGAGATTTCCAAAAAACAGATTTCTATTATTACTGTAGTTTGGTTTGATTCTCACTGAGTACCCTGAAATTGTGGTTTTCAGTATACTATGTTAATCTTAATATAATTGTGAGATGTCTGTCATAGATCTGCGAATAAGTCTCGTTTTTCACTTGTGTGAATTATATTGTCTTACACAGGCATTTATAACATTGACATGTGTATGTATTATGTTATCATAAAAATACATTATTGCCTTGGTATAATATCAACTTCCTCTCCACATATTCATTCACTTAGTGCTATGCCTTATCACTATAATATTAACCTCTTCATATCTAGGCTTAATCATTCTTTTTCCTATACATCCCCATAAAATGCACTTTTTATCTCTTACACTCATATAACAACCTCATTCAGTAATCCTCTATCTTGTGTGACTCTTGGGTGAATAATTAATACAAACTAAAAAAAAACTTTTTAGCAAGATTTAGATTCACATCAGTCTTTGATTGGAAGTGTGTTTCAATGATCCGGTTGCAAAAGCTAAGTAACAGACATAATTCAAATTCAATAATATAGTTATGCTCTTTATTATTTGATTGTTATTGCATATTGTTTCCACTTAGTAGTAGTAAATTACATAGTTTTAAGTTGTTATAGTGATAAAAATCAACAAAAAGAAAATAATACTGAGATTAGTTGTTCCTTTATAAGGAAACAATCAACATTCATTACCCAAACAACATTACTGAGGGTTGAAATTCATCAAATATTTCCTTAAAAAACAATTTTTATCCGCTTGATACATTCTGTAATTCACTGTCTCATCCTTATATCTTAGTTTTCATATTTTCCTCCATGTGCTGTGTCTGTTCATGGCCCTCCACAGTTTCCTGTCCTTTGTAGCTCTTAGTGAAGTTTGTCTTTTTGTTATCTCTCTTAATCACTGTTCTGCCAACTATTTACACAACCTTATTTGGTAGGAGGTTATGCATTGCTTTTTTCTATTCATATTGCCTTTTATATATCCTGTGAGTGTCAAATTCTTCATGTTCTCTTTCCTCACTATGTGCCCTAGAAATTTTTAACTACCTCTTCCTGATGTTAAATATATGTCCTTTTCATTTGCATTTTCCTTAAAAATTTCTTGTTGCTCACATGCACTGTCCATTGCATTTTCAGCTTTCTACTGGAAAAGCACATTTCTGTTTCTTCAAGTCTCATCTTCATTTGGGAGGAGATTGTCCAGCATTCACAACCAATATTACATAATAGTTCAGTACTCTTTTCTTTGCTTCTAACGATGAGATTGTAAACAAGGAGAAAGTTACTGCATTTAAGAATGATGAGTCTCAAATTTGATAGCATTTTCGGATTTTCCTTCTGTTTCTTTATATGGCCTATCATTTCAGTATGTAGCTGATCATGACTCTTCACAATTTCCTGTCTTTTGTTGCTCTAAGTATCTTTGTTCTGCCAGCCATTCACACAAACTCACTTGCTCTTTACCCATGTTTAATATGCTTTCAGTATGTCCTGTTTGTGTTAAATTCTTCAGGCTCTATATCTTTGTTATGTATCTCTTTCTGATTGTAAGTATAAAGTGTTCTGTAAAACTTCCTCACTGCTCACATGGTATTCTTATCATTCATTGTTAGATCCACATCTCTACCATTTTAAGTCTTTCCTTCATCTAGGAAGAGATTGTATCACATTCACTACTATAGAGGAAATTAGATATTACAAAGAGTCCACTATTTTTCTTTGATTCTAATGAAATTTTCCTGTCTCTTAATACTTTTTTTCTGGGAGACATCTTTTACTATTCCTATGGTTCTTCAGATTTCTGTGTCACATATGCTGCTATCTGTTACTACAATCTCTTTGGATTGATGTAGTGATTTTTATGGCTTAACAACTTTTTGCAGTACTAGAAAGAGTGATAACATTTAATGGACTTGAATTATCAAAATTTCCTGAAAAACTGCTCCAAGAAAAATATTTGAACCCAACAAACTTTGCAAAAATAGTGGAGGAACAGGGCATCCAGAGAAGAATTGAAACCATCCAGATTAAAGTGTTAATGAATTCATTTAAAAAATCAGTAGGATATGAGCTACAAAATTGTATGCAGACTTGCTGTCAATTGATCTTGAAAGATCAATGAATATCAACTACAGTAATGAAAGAAAATCAATGAAATTATACAAACAAAAATCAATTACAGTAATTAAATATATTCATCAGAGAAATAAATATTAATTAATGAATTTATTAAATGAAAATCACTAATTCTGCTTTCTGTTTGCTTTTTTTGTTTGTTTGTTTATTCATTCTGTGAAATAAAAGAGTCATGTTTGTTTGATACTGATGAAGTATATTAAAATTTAATGTTGACAAACTGGAGAATTTATCTGTACAGAGAAGTTAAGGCTTTAATGGTCCTGATAAAAGGGGAGGTGTACGAGAAGTCTGCTCTCTTGAAAGTTATATGCTATGTTGTTTTCCTATTGCTAAATCTAAGTACATTCCAACCTGTGTAAAATCAATGATCTGAAGTAAAATTAAATTTTAATTCTTGAAATATTCAAATAAAAAAAACATAAAACTACGTCTAAATGTAGAACTATTGTTAGATTTACTGTATGCGAATGAAGTAACAACTATTAGAGGTTGGAGGTACAAACAAGTTTTTCAGCGTCATCGTCAGAATATACAGGCTACCATTTCTTTTAAAGATATTAATTCCTTGGTATGTTTTTTGCAATTTATACATTTTTGACGATTTGCCAGGCAAAATTCTGATTAGAAAGATGCCAGTTTTAAAGAAAATTGCTTCTTTTAGATTAATGATTATTAATATGATTTCTGGGGAGAAAACTTTTACTCAAAAAAGCAAAAGGTATAAAGTTTTTAATGATAAAAAAGTATCTGAATTCCATAGCATTGCAATTCCGGCAAATATCATGGTTGATTAGCTCAAAATCAGGTTAAAACCTACACAAAATGCTTTTTTGATGAAAAATATTTCCCAAAAAAGTATATGGGTGTAAAGGTATTGGCAAATAAGATTTTACCTATTTGCTTATGTTGGCTATAGGAAAAGTAAAGTGTAGAGTCAAGAGTCAGCTGAGAGAAAAATTGACTACAGATCAGGTGTTGTAGAGCAATACTATACAATAATATGTTGTTGCTGATAAGATGTTTAAGTCACTTGGATGAACCAGAATTTGTTGAGACTTGGATCCGGTGTTTTGTAGCCCAGGATATGCCTAAAAGGTTGAAAGACAGTAAGGAAGAGGAGGAGAAAATTAAATATCTGACCTCTTCTTAGCTTCAGCAGGTTGTGAAGAAAAATTTCTGTTATGGCATATCCCAAACTGAAAAATTTAACTTTTGTGGAAATTTCAGAAATGGTAAAAAGAAATTTATGACTTAAAAAGAATCTTGTCATAGCAAAAAGAACCAAATTTCTGTCCATTAACAGAAACAAGATGAAGCAATGTTGTAATATCTTCACAAATAAGCTAACTGATTCTGTGAATTTTAGAAACTAGGAACTCAAAATTTGAATAAAGAGGATGATTTGATTCATTCACAGTTGATTGAAGATATGTCTGATATATCTCATAAATATATATAATTTGTCTTTAACTGCATATGTGCAAATGAAACAATGGCTGGAATTGATTCAAAAGTATAATTCTACTGAGGACAATGTTAAAATTTAGAATATAAAAAAGGGATGCAAGAAATGCAAATACTCTAAGTATGAGCAGAAAAAGTGCCCTGCTTTTGGAAAAACTTGCCATAACTGTGGAAGGAAAAAATAATTTTCAGTCTGTATAAGTTAAAAAAAAAAAATAGACGGTATAGAAAAACAGGAAAAAAAAAAAGAAAAAGAATGGATGACATTTTTTTATTACAAAGGCTTAAAAAACGGATTCTTTTGAAAAAATTAAATTAAATGGCATGACTTTTCTAATGCAAGTGGATATGGAGAGTGAGGTCACTCTAATCCCAAGTAATACAAATGGTTAAATTGAAAATGAGAAAAAGTAATCTGAAATCAAGACAATTTGATGGATCTTTTATAAAAACTTAAGGATACTTCAATGCAAGTTTTGAAATCTGTGACTGATTTGAAATTATTCCCGTTACAGTAGTGGAATGTATTAGGTTGGTGCAAAAATAATGTCTTTTTCTCACATATGTTACCATGTGAGAAAACGACATTATTTTTGCACCAACCTAATAAAAAAAATCATGGACCACTAGAAATAGATGTTCTAAATGTTGAAATTAATCGATACTGTAAAATCAGTAAAAGTAAAAATAGGAGTGTGTACAATTAAATGAAAATAGTATCCCCTCCTATTTTGGATCCTGTAAATTACATGTTCAGCTTTTGTGGTTGCCAAGTTAAAGAAAATGGTAGAAGAGGGAATTCTGAAGCATGTTCCTCCAGGTGGCAGTAAATAGGCATCTTCTATTGTAGTTTTGCAAAAATCAAAGGGGGACTTAAGAATATGCGATGATTTTAAAATAAGTGTAAATCATAAAACACGCTTGAATTCATTTAACACTATTTACATTGTTTAGACTGTTGTCCTCATCTTTGTTGTCATATCCACAATATTTTGGCCATTTTATGCTTCGGGATTCTTCAGATGATTGGCATTTCAAACTGGTGGATAAAATAAATAGTTCAGTTTGAGATTCCAATCACCTGAAGAAGGCCAGAACATAAAATGGCCAAAACATTGGGAATATGGCAACAAAAATGAGAACAACAGTCTGAACAATGTAAATAGTGTAAATAATTACAATACCTCATCTCAGAAATATAGACAGATATGCTTGAATTTATTTCCTATTTCCAATATTGAAACTGCTATCCACAAATTATTAGACATGAATTTTTTGCAAAAACTGATTTAAAATCTGCCTATAATTAAATACAGATTGATGATAAATTCAAGGAAATTACCATAATAAATACCCTCATAGGATTATTAAGATGGACAAGAATGCTTTTTGGAGTAAAAACAGTATTATATTCCATGCTAATAGAAATGTATACTTGAAAAAAAGGTGGATAAAATAAGTAAAGGTTTATTGTAAAAAACCAGTACAATAAGAATAAAGATAACTGTTATGCACAAGTTCATTGCAAGTCAATCCAGTAGTGAGTGCTACTATTAGAGGGTTGGGATCTGTTAAGTACGACTCAACAGATCCCAGCTAGTTGGTATTTACTAGCCAACCAGTGAGGGTAGATGTGGCACAAGGCTGAGTTTAATGTGGGTCTTCCGAGCCTGTAGTCTCGGCCAAAAAATGCCCGTAGAACCCGCATAAACGGCATCAGGTTGGTCAACCTCCCCAAATGAGACATTGCCCTTTGGCAGAGCCTTTTCTGGGTTCCACTCTGCTCAGAAGCAGAGAGTTCGACTGTCTATCTGGAACAGATCACAGCTAGTCTCTGTAGTCTGTTGACTTACAGATACTTATAGGTGGTTACTACCTATAGTGCAGTCACTCATGGGGGTGAGAGGTTATTCCAGTATATCAAACAGGAAGTGCTATTTTTCAGAGAGCAATGGAAAATATATTAACTGACAAAATGAGTAACACGATTATTGCCTTGGTACCACCACTAAAGATAAATTAAAACAAAATTTCAAAACCTCTGTTGAACAAGTTAAAAAATGCTATTAGGTTGGTGCAAAAATAATGACGTAATAATGTCATTTTTTGACTTAAAAAAAACGTCAAAAAAACGACACTATTACGTCATTATTTTTGCACCCACCTAATAGTATGACAAACACAGACAAATGTGAATTCGATTGCAATTACTAATAAAAAAAAGAGTTAGAATCCTTTTGAGGATTGTTTTTTTATAATAGATACTTACCAAATTACAGTGACTATTCTATTACAATGACTTACTAAAACCTTTTGCTGAACTGCATACAAAGAATAGTGAGTTCAAATGAACTCAAAGGCAAAACTTAGCATTTGAGGATTTAAAAAAAAGATACTCACAGAAAAACCCATTGCAAAATTTTTCATCCCGAAAAGAAGGATGTGAGTTGCTGAGGTGTGTCAGCAATTTTATTGCAAGAAGGCCATCCAATAATGTATCTTTCAAGAAGAGTGATGGCAGCAGAAATAAATTATTCAAAGATTGAAAAAGAGACATTAGCTATTGTCTGGGGCAGAGAGAGAGAGCTTGACAATTTTTATTAGGTAAGAAATTCCTATTAAAGTTGGAGCATAAACCTCTAGAGTATATTTTTAAGCCTAGAAAGGAGCTACCAAAAGCTATATCTTAAAGAATTCTCAGTTGGACAAAAAAATTAATGGCATATGATATTGACATTGAGTATGTAAAAGGAAATTGAATACCACATGTTGATGTGCTGTCAAGCTTAGAATTTAATAAGGATCAAAAAGAAAAAATGCAGATCTCAGATGAAGAAATATTACATTGGGTTGAAACTGACATATTATCTCTACAAAGATTGGCATCCAAAATGCTATTACATCCAGTATTAAGCAAGATTATTGAGAGAATAAGAATAAACAGGTGGAGTAATTGCTCCAAAGCTGAAAGACCTTATAAAGTAATAAGGTACAAATTAATGATGAAAAATAGTGTTATATGCAATGGAGATGTGATAGTACCACCAGAAACAGTAAGAAAAGATATTTAAAAAAATTTACATGATGATCTACATTGTGGGATAATAGCTATACAGAGGAGATTAAAATTGGAGGCATGGTGGCTGGGGTATTATTGTGATATAGAAAGATATGTATATAAATGCCCAAAATGTGCAGAAGTAAAGAATTTTCAACAAAGAAGAATACACTCATGGCCTAAAGAAATGGAACCATGGTCTCATGTTCATGTAAATCATTTACACATTAATGGCATGGGACCATTTCTAATTTTAGTAGACTCCTTCTCTGGATGGCCTGAAGTCATGAAAGCTACAGATATAAAAATGACTACAAAATCAAATATTAAGAGTGCTATTTTCTAGAAATGAAATCTTTAAAACATTGGTGTCAGACAATAGATCAGAATTTTGTGATATAGATTTATGTAATTGTTTGATGTGGATTGGCTGCTTCCGTTATAAAACAGCACCATATCATTCACAAAGCAGTGGGATTGCAGAAAGATTGGTGCAGACTTTAAAAATAGGATTGAAGGTATTTTCCCCATGTAGAAATTCTATAGACAGTTACTTACTAAGGTTAGTGCTTAGTTATAGGGTGATTCCACATGCAGACTGCCAAGCCCATCTGAATTAATGTGAAGACAATATCTCCATTAATAATGTCTTATTTATCAAATGAAAGGATGTGGTATAAAACAAAGTAGCAAGTCCTGAGAGAGCTAATTTCATCATGCAGAGGGACATAATATCAAAGAAAGGAAAAGGCTTAATAGATCATTCTCACCAATTAAGACTCAGAATTGAAGAGGAAGATGTTGTGATTAAAGAAGATCTTGATAAAGAAGAAAGAATGAGTTCTTCAGATCAGGATAATGTAATAGAAGATGAGCCTATGGATGATAGTGTGAGTGGAAGAAGAAGAGATGAGATTAGACAAAGATCACCATTTAAAAAAATAGGACATAAACCTCAAGGGAGAGATGAGCAAAGCATTAAACCTTTTCAGTTCAGTGAGATGTAATGGGATTGGCAAATAAAATTTTACCTATTTGCCTATGTTGGTTATAGGAGAAATAAAGTAGAGTGTAAAGTCAGACAAGAGATAAGTTGACATGTCATAGGACAACATTATATGACAATGGACATGATTAATGAAAAGATAGTACTAATCAGGACATTAGTCATAACAAAAAAATTATTGTAATTAGTCATGTTTAGATCAGATTTTATTCATATATGAAGTATGGCTAATGAAGTATTAGAGAAAATTAAAAGTCCCTTAAAAAATTTTAGATGCATCCCACAAAATTACTAGCTTAATGATCATCAATAACATCAACTAAAACAGTCTACATGTATCTTCTTTATATAATGATACCAACCAAAAGTTCAATAAAAACATTTAACATGATCAGTCTCCATCAAATTATCACGGATACAGGAAAAGTAGACTGCATAAAGAGATATCTATTAATTTGTTTAATAAATAGATGGTATATATTCAGACAATCATTTTCAGTATTATGGGCTAAAAACAATAGAATATGGTTTAAGCCTTTAAATTGTCTAAAACATTATTAATGTCATGATTTCTTTAAAAAAAAAAAAAACGAAAAAACACATAACCAGTACCTCAAATCTCTACAAGTAATGACAGAAAAAGTATCTAGAGGGCATCTGACTCTTTGTAAGCAACAGGTTTTCTCTATCCACTAACACTATCTGTTATTTATTTACTTATTATATCCTTTTGTTAAAATGTGATGACAGATAAGGATTACTTCAAGAATGTTTTACCTCATTTGGAGTAATGAATAGTGGCTCAGATTGAGGAATTGGAGAGCAGAGTTTGAATTCCAGTCAAAATCCATTACATTCACTTATGTGCTCATACCCTTCTTCTTCTTCCCCCAACTATGGGTAAATAGCAGGACAGACATGGTTCTATAGTGCTGGATGGCAACTGGTCTACCACAGAGGAAATGGCAACCTACTGCAGGAAAAAATCTGCCTTGTCAGTTGTGTATCGAAAGATACATGATTGCCTAAGCGTGTATCATGCATGGCACAAAACTGACTGAAGATTCACCCTGTACAAGACCCATAGTGGCACTCAAGGTAGAGGGTTATGTTAAGACACAGTTTATATGAATAGGAGGAGAATATAGGGGTTAAACCTCAACTTGAACAGGTTAATATAGTTGTGATTAGGGAAACATCCTCATGGAAGTCAGTTCCACAGAACAGTTGCTCACTGGAAGAAGCTGACCGAGTGGAACGTACCTCTCACTGATGTAATACAGAGGGAATCTGAGTGGTTTGCTACAATATAAGTGGCATGTGATGTCCTAGCTATGGAGGTTAGAAGTGGCAGAACCAAGAAATGTAGTTCATCCAAGTACTTTCCATGAAAATAGCAATAGAGAGCAGTGTGAGGCTTGCCACATCCCACCTGTTAGAAAGAAATTGGAGGGTGGAGAATAATTTGTCACCCACAAGGAATCAGAGATGCTTTTGAACTCTACTGAGACTGGAATGTGAGGACTGGGCATTTCCCACCCAAATATAACAACAGGACTTCATTTTCAACCTCATCTGGCTCTTGTAAAGCCAGGAATAAGTATGAAGACTCAGGTACTTACTGGGAGCCGGCTATTTTACTTGTATCTTTAGTGATGGATTGTATGTACGAGTTCCACTTGATATTTAATCTTTTAAATTTTTCAGTTATTCTTCTTGATAAAGTTAGATCAAAAACTAAATATTTAAGAGGATGTAAACCATCTTTTTTGCCTTTTTTCATTTTCTGACAGTAAATTTCAACATCTTCCTGTTTCTTCTTGCTTTACTTCATTTTTTTCTTCTTTCAAGTTTGATATTCTCATTTATATACCCCCGTCCACCCCCACAAAATGTGCTTGGCTTGGTGGCTTTTTTAGAAATTTTTATAACATGAGAAGTCCTAAGTCAACAACTGAAAACAAAAGTTGTTTAATGAATATTTTCTGCCACTCAAGACTTATGGATGTGATATGTGCCGGAAAGGGATATATTTCAATGAAATAGCTAAGTGGTTTTGGCTACTATAACCAAGTAGAATATGGTAGCAGTAATCGACTGGTACATGTCCTAGTCACAGATAAGAAGTGTAGATCAATGGCATAGTCCAATGGGAGTCGTTATAGACTTTACTTTCAGACTAAGGCTCTTTGACTATGTCATACCTACACGTCCATCGGTATTTATGATGGACACCAGCCAATCATATTCTAGAGAGGGGGAACGCAGGTGTATGCATATTCCATTATATCAGGATGTAAGACATGGCCACTCAACACCACCAGTGCAGAGAATCTTGCAATGGCTAAATGTAAAATTGTGTGAATCATGTTTGCCATCATTTTACATCACATGAAGTGCAACACCTGGATTCAATAGCAGATTGGAGTTAAGGACACAATTAAAACCATCAAGAAAGACAAACATAGATGAGCTGGGCACATCTTTTGTCGCAGAGATAACAGGTGAACTATTAGAGCAAAATAGGCAATTGGAAAAGAACTAGAAGGTCGCCAAAGGCAAGATGGTACAATGATCTGCCCTGATACTTTGGCCCCCATGGTCTAGTTTGGCCATTGATAGAAAGTAGTTGAGATCAACGAGGAAGGAGTACCTCCAACAGGAATGGGAAGTCCCTGGATTTGGATTTGGATATGTTTTATGATCTAATGTTTGAGCTGGTCACATCTCCAACCATCTTCAAGAGGGCAAATAAAATGGCAATATAAATGTATATTCTACAGATGATGGAGAAATTGTGATAATGTTTGGTTTTGTCATCCAAATAACAAATTTGTACTCACAACAACGTCACTTTCCAAATGTGTGGATTGAACTCCATTCCAAGTGGGGAGGGATTTGTCACTGTCGCTGTTTATAGATATCTCTTTTTTTGTCTCTTTAGCCTGGTCTCATATATATACAGGTACAATGCATAAACTGTCATCTAAATTACGCAAAAACGAAAATAACACTGACATCTCATTTTAACAGATATGTTTACCAAAATTACACAAAAATATCTTGAAATACTAAAGAATAAATTTATTCAATAAAATCACCATTGGTTTCAACTATGGCCTCTAGACAACTTTGGTATCTTCTGCAACTCTTCTGGATGTTTGCCTTGTTTAAGTTAGTGAATGCTGCCATAATCCTTGCCTTCAGTTCATCTATGGTTTTACAAAGAGTTTTATTGGTCTCTCACTCATATGCACCCAATATATAATAATCAAGGGGGTTGCATCCTGGGGAGTCAGGTGGTCAGATGTAAGGGAGATGTAGTCTGACAACCATGACTGGATTCTCCTGCTTGTGTAGAATGGTGTAAAGTCCTATTATCATACATAGTGTCTTCCAGCAGACACCCTTTTGACCCAGAACAGCTCTACCTCCTCAAGGTACTTGATGTAGGCTTCCATGAGGACCTCAGTAACAAATTTGAGCATTCTTTTCATATCAGAATGATCGAGTTTTCCAAGCTGCTATAGCTTTGTAATCACCATTAGACTCATCCAACTCTTTCTGAATCCTCTGCACTGTCTTTAGAGTGACACCCTGAAATATTTGTATTGGAGCTTCTGGTGCAAATACCAAGTATGCTGTTTCCAAATTTCTGATGGAGTGAATTGCATCATGGTGCTCTTTTAATCACAGACAGCACCCATCTGCTCCTATGATACTGTGCAGCTGACAAAATAAAAAACAATGTACATGTGTGAAATTAAAAATATAAATTTGTGACAATTTAAACATTGCACCATGTATGTGTGCAATGGGTAAATTATCGCCATTTTATATTTTTAATTTCATGTATGCACATTATTTGTTATATATATATATATATATATATATATATATATGGAATGTGCTACTAGAGGAGAATCACAATGTGCCTTACAAAAGCTAAGCAACTATATACATGTACCGATAATCCGCAGCTTGACAAATTAGTACTTCTCAAAATTCTATTATTTAGTCCCCTTACAGCTTTCCTATAAATATTTATTCGTCTGAACATATGTCATGACCAGAAGACTGTCTCACATCTTGTTACAAAATATTTTAAGGATTTCAATTTCACACATATGGAAAGACAGTTCCAACATTTTCTTGTGACAATTTGTCTATATGCTGTTTCTCTTCCGGATGTTGGCAATCATAATTCTTAGAAATTTCCTTCTCCTCTGTAGCTCTTAATAAATTTACTCTTTTTGTTATCTCTTGTAAATCCTATTATGCCATCAGTTATGCAAGCCCACTAAGTAGGTTATATGTTGTTTTCATTTTTCCAGTTACCTCCAATCTCTCATATGAATATCAAATTTTCCAAGCATTCTTTCCTCATTATGTGCCCTAAGAATGTCAGTTGTTTCATTCTGGTTCTAAGTATAAGTATCCTTTTTGTTTATATTTTCTCCAAAACTGTCTTTGTTCACATATTTGGTCTATAATATCTTTAGCATTCTTCTGTAGAACCACATTTCTGTCGAAGTCTCTTCTTTATCTGTTCAGAGTTTGTTCAAAATTTACTGCCATATAGGAAGACCAAAATTATGTAACAGTTCAGTACTGTTTTCTTTGTTTCTAATAAAATTTTCTTATTTGTTAATACTTTGCTTAGCTTTTGGAAGGCATTTTTCACTAGTATTTGAATGACATATATGGGATACTAAAATATGAAGGCACATTGTGATTCTTCTGCAGTATCACATTCCTATTGCTTCAAGTCTCTCCTTTTTCTGTGTGGGGATTGATCAGCATTCACTACCATATAGGAGGACTGATATTTTGTAAAAGTTTAATATTCTTTTCTTTGTTTCTAATTAAATTTTCCTGTTTCTTAATACTTTGATTTGTCTTTTTAGAAGGCATCTTTCACTCACATAATGCACATTTGATGATTATTGTCTAGAGAAAAAGAGGTTCCTAACTGTCCTTAAATTTGTAAAGTTTAGGTACCAAAAAGAAATGCTCATCAGATCAATTACTGTGAAAATATTTATACAAAAGATACATGGAAGTTATGCTACATTGGTGGGAAAGTAACTGAGATTCCAGCTCTGGACTGATAACATTGTGTATTCTCTTATGGATTTTGTCAAGAATCTCTAGGTATATAGTAGAAGCACAATACCAGATGTGGCTGCAATTTTTGATACATGGATGAGGAGTAGACTTATATGTATAAGATTCTGGCAAGAAAAACTGACACTGTGAACTGACTTCCTAGCAGCAGACTTAGCAATTGATTCAGTAATTCCATTTCATGTCTGTGGAAAATGTGAGACCAAGAAGGGGCAGTGACTTACTCTTCTTGAGGTTTGCATCAGCTATGCTGATGGAAGGCAAAATGTTCCTATAAAATGATTAATAGAGAGCAGACTGATTTTAGAAACTTTAAAATAAAAAAGCCACTTTTTGTTTCAGCTCACAATAGATTGTAAGCCATTTTTAAGATCAGCTGCCAATATGATTTTATCGAACTTACTATTAAAACAAAAGTAAATAGCACATTGTCAGTTTACCTAGAAAAGCAAAAGCCATATTGCTTATCTGGAAGAAGCTTTTGCAAGATGGAGTTAGGAGTTGATTAGAACATTTAGTACATTGCAAAAGAAAGGTAGGAGAATAATAGGTCAATAGCTTGAAGGACCAGACAATTCTCCAGTGTTCTTAAAAGCAGGAATTACATTGGAAGGTTTCTAGCAATCCAGAAAACATGAAGCCACAAAGCATCTATTGTAGAGTTTGGCAAGAACAGTGGCCAGATTTATGGGAACATTTTTTAGGACTATTTCAGGGATACTATCACATTCACATGCTTTGTGGTGATGATGAAAAGAGGAAAGCTCATCAGAATAATTACTGTGAAAATATTTATAGAAAATGCTTAGTAAAGCTGTGTCATGGGAGTCACCGAATTTAATATACTAGGTCAGGAGAGAAAATTTTGCAGATTCTTCTTTGAATTTTGTCAAGATTCTCTAGGTCTACAGCTGAAGTGCCAGGCAAGAAGTGGCAGAAATATTGTTGCATTCTATCTTGTCACTGGCTTCAGCCTCTCAGACCCCAATGCCATTTCATAGATTGTATCAACAAAAGACAATTTTCTTTTCCTTATTTGTTTTATTATATAAGAAGGAGAGAGAGGGTAGCATCTATTCTAGGAGTTACTGGGAGGAAAAACTTAAGGGCAATGTATGCCCACTCATTGGCATAGCATCTCACCATGTGGTGCCATAGCCCATCTATCAAATTTGAGTGTGGAAAGCATATTGACACTTTGAAATTCATGCAGCCCTCTGCCACCTTTACATCATGCTGCTCACAAGGTAATCTGACCAATCACTGATCCTCCTGGCCAAGCTTCTGCATTCTCTAACATAGCTGAAGCATAGAAGCTCATGTAATGATAATGATGAAAGTGTTGTCTCTAAGATTTGGGTATGAGCTGAGATTTTACTGTTAACACCCAGCCAAAATATCTAAGAGTCGGAGATAATCTCAAATGTTGCAATAATAATAATAATCAAAATGAGTGATGTAATTATTCCAATATCTTACAATACTTCTCAAAGAACATGA
The DNA here is from genome assembly GCA_963932145.1 of Acanthosepion lycidas. Lineage (NCBI taxonomy): Eukaryota > Metazoa > Mollusca > Cephalopoda > Sepiida > Sepiidae > Acanthosepion > Acanthosepion lycidas. The sequence goes on from OZ010575.1 coordinate 54,724,677, forward strand.
TTTTCAGAAAACAAAAAGGAAAGAAGCAATGTTCATGCTATTTCGATAGTACATCTGTCTTCTTAATTTTATACATAAAAAAGAACTCAGTCTACAAATAAATTGCTCTATCAACTGTTCAACTCAACAGAAAATTTTACACGAGTATGCTTCTCATTATGTGAGTCACATTTCACTTGCATTCCATGCAAAATGATTACATTTCACTTGCCTTATCATGTTGATTATTATGGATTTTTGTTTATTCAAGATAACCAATGTTTGTATATATACATGGATTCTTTATACTTGCATGCATACTTTTTTTATGTATCATTCAAAAGAGATAGATGTACTTTTGAAATATTGTTGAACATTGTGTCTTGTCTTCTTTCTTTCTTTTCTGGAAATGACACCTTCCTGGAAGTGTCATATTAATAATAATCAAGCAGACGTAATTGTGAAAAATCAAGTTGTAAATCAACTTCTGACTCATGTTGCAGATTCAACTGACAAAAACATGTTTGAGAAGCTAAGTAAATACAAGGACCTTGTTATACTCTGCCTGAAATTAGATCTATTTCTGATTCACTGTACATGTTGGCTGGATGTTAGTGCTAAGAAAGCAAAAACCAAAATGAAAAAGTTGTCCTCTGTGCAGAGGCTTCGAGTATCACAACCAACCAAAAAAAGAAATCCCCTCAAAAATATAAAATAACAACAAAAAAATAAGCTATTTATATAAATTGCCACAGGAAAAAAATAAACACAACCAAACGATAAGCTTAGGAGCCTCTACAATTTTCTTTTTAAAAAGCCGCTCATAAACAATTAGCAGAATCATGATAAACAGGTCAGTCAAACAACCCAACATGCATATCCACCTTCCTCCAAATCGCTTCACTTGCCCACTTGCATCCTCTGTATTGGCAAGGACAGAATCACAGTGATGGGCCAGCCGTCAACAACCTACCACCTGTGACCTTGGTCAAACAACAAATGCATCAAGTCCAAACCTTACAAACTCTAAGCCTTGTCCCAAATCCCTTTCTATGCCCACCAAGAGACATTCCACTCACATCCTCTTTATCAGCAATACAAAGAATTTTATATTAACAGTTTTCTTCTTCTTCCCCTTTTGCTTCACCCACAGTACTTGTTTCATTTGTTCTTTCGTGCTACCATACGCATGTTCATAACAACCTGAAGATAGAAATTAACATCTCAATACAACAACATTAACTGTTGGTACTGTTGTTTGGGAATTAAATCAAAAAGGGGCAAACAAATATGTGAATCAAATTCCTGGTCATCTTAAAATATATGAATTGCAAAAAATCATACTCATTGTTACTTCTCACATCTTGCAAAATTATATATATTCTTTTTTTCATTCTGATTGCATGGCACCTCATCTGTTTGCATCTTCTGATTAAAAAAAACTTGTTGTCTCTGGTTGAGATTCAAGGCAACTCATACGACACAAAGCAAAGACAAACTACAATAATAATAAAAAAAAACCAACAATAATTCTAATAAAACAAAAACAAAAATAATTATAAATAATAATAATAATAATAATAATAATGTAAAAGCAATAATAATAAAAATGGAAATTATAAGATATGAAATTGATATGAGTTAATATTAATGAAGTCACTTACCTGATACACGACATCTGTTGCTGCTTGAAGGTCAATTCCTAAAGCGGTTACTATGTGTCCATTTTCCAGCTCATTTCCCGGCCGTGACACTCTGCTCAGTTCAGTTACTTGTGTGGTTCTAGTCTTGTCTGGGTCGGTTGGCCTAGCAACAAAGACATCAATACAAGAAGTTGCCAGATGAGAAGAAGAACACATCAAATGTTTCTGTGCATGTTTAGTAGAAGAAATGACCTCACCTCTGTGTGTGACGCTGATCTCATCATTGCATCGAATGATGCAAATTGAAACGGAAACAGTTACAATCACTGATACTGACACGGCTACTGACACTATGATAATCAAAAAGTTGAGATGGATCTTGTCGTCCGTTTGAATGTGTAGAGCATTTAGCATCTCCAAGGTCTTGTTGCTGACAGTCAGAGCCAAGAAGATGGTCGTTGTTGCTGATAGGGCTGGGCTGCCACTGTCCTTGACTACAAATTCCATCTCATAGGATCCAGTGTCATGCTTGGTGACCTGCCGACTGAAAGAAAACAGACCGGTATAGTGGTTAATGGTGAAAAGCTGCTTATCGTTGCCACTCTTGATTTCATATTTCAGAAAGGCATTTTCTCGGCTGTCGCTGTCAGATGCTCTTAGAACAGTGATGTTTTTTGTGTGGTGTGGATAGTAAACGACGTTGAGTGTAAAAGGGTTAATGCTCGGGAAAGTAAAGTATGGAGCATTGTCATTTTCATCTTTGACTTTAACAATGACATTCACAAGATTGTTTTGCGGTGGTATACCATTGTCTTTTACTAGTACCTGGAATTTGTAAATGTCTTGGAATTCATGATCCAGTGACATCACAGTGGAAATCAATCCATCGTCTGAGATTTGAAATGGCAGGAAATGTTTGTTGTTGGTCAGTAGAGAATATGTTAATTTGCCCCCAGGTCCAAGATCCGGATCAGTGACATTTATATATCCGACTGGAAATTTGGACTGCATGTTTTCATAGATCCAGAACTGAAATGTTTTCTTTGAGAATTGTGGTTTAACATCATTCACGTCCAAGACTTGAATTGTAAATTTGCTTTTGCTACGCATTGGAGGAGAGCCTTCATCTTGACAAGTGATGGTAATGTCATAATGATCCTCCTTTTCTCTGTCTAATGAGTTCTTAACAATTACTTGGTATTTCTTCTGACCAAGGTTCTGAAGCTGAAACTTATCATGATAGAGATCACATCTAACTTCTCCATTTTCACCAAAATCCAGGTCAGTGACTTTCACATAAGCGATAAAACTCCCAACCTCAATGTTTTCTGAAATACCGACTGTGTTTTCTGTTGAAGTTGAAGCAAAGTTGATGTCAATCGTTGGTGCATGGTTTTGTTGGTTTATAACGGTTACCAGGACCATGGCAACAGAACTCAAAGGTGGACTGCCCCCGTCTATAGCTTCAACATACAACTTATAGACAAGATCTTGCCCAAACATGAATTTCTTCCGCAGGAATATCTCTCCAGTAATTTCATGAAGCTCAAAATGTGTTTTTGCGATTTCGGAAGTCCGAGAACTGAAATAATATAAAAGTTTTCCATTTTTACCAGAATCAATATCTTTTGCTGTGAGTATGACCACTGGGGAGGTTTTGCTTGGCTCGTTTTTTATGGATACATTGTAAACTTTTTTTGTGAAGCGTGGAAAATTGTCATTGACATCAGTGACAGAGATATGAATATCTAGCACACTTTGTTTAGGTGGTGATCCTCCATCTTTCGCAATTACTTGGATCATATACGAATCCTTGACCTCTCTGTCAAGTTTTTTCTCCAAGTTTATGCCCAGCTTTGATGTTCCATCAACACTCTTGTACACAAACAGTGTAAATGGATCGGTCAAGTTCTTATTGAGTTCATATGTAATTTGGTAATTACTGACACCTACATCCCTGTCGATAGCATTTGGGATAAGTCGTTTTGTTCCCGTGACATCACCTTCTGAAAACCGAATATTGATTTGCTTGTCAGGGAATTCAGGATGGTGATCATTCATGTCCTGTATAATCACCTTTATTTCCAATATCTTAATAGGAGTTGTCCCTTTCTGAACTGCAACATCAACTATCCGGAAGCACTCTGTATTATGATGGCACATTGACTCGGCATCAAGGGTTTGTGTTGTGTATAGCTTACCACTCTTTTTGGAAACTCGGAACAAAAGGTAACTGCCAGTTGCACCTCTTTGCAGCTGGCTGAAAGTTATTCGATTATGGTCTTCAGGAGGCACGCTTTCCATTAGGTGTGTATCTGCCGCTATATCTCCCACCAACGTATCTGGACTCTTGCCTTCTTCCACATAATATGTGAGGTCGGCACTCACACATAATTTCAGGAAGAATATTAACATATAAAAGTGAACAAACATGATGACATGTAGGCCTGTTCAAGTGTATACTTATAAAATCCATCCAGTTTGAAGATGAGAGTGTGAAATTCCCATTGCAATCTGCAAGTAAAATGAAAAAAATGCAAAACACTGACAAAAATGGTTTGATTAAGAGATGATTTCACTCACTGTTCTTCAGACTTTGAGTGTCAAAGTTGTACTAAGTTAAAAGAGTCATTTAAGAGATAGAGTCATTTAGAGGATTCAACTTGTTTTATATATATATATATATAACACTGATATATGGAAAATTATATAATTTAACTTTTGTCTTGGCAAATAGAATTTTTGTCTGTAAAGTGCTCAACAGCTACCTGCAGAAATGATTATTGTATCAAATGAGTTTACAATACTTATTAAAGATTGGCTCAAGAGTTTTGCTTTTCTAATATCTGTTGAGCACTTTATTGACAACTAAAGCATCACAAGATTCTGAATTGATCTTTAATGAGTATCATTAACTTTTACTATTTTTGATAAATATGTGAAGAGATACATCAAATACAATAGTAAAACCACCACCCCAAGTCTACTTAATTATATACAAATATATATATATATATATATATATATATATATATATATATATATATCCAGGTATCTGATAAAAGTAATTGGAGTATAATTCCACTGTCTGTAGCATTTAATTTTAAAAAAAGGGCTCAATACAGAGTAGAGCTTAATATTATTTATTATAGTAGATTGAAACAAAAACATGTTGAAAATCACTACACAACAGCTTTCATGTTTCAGCACTAAGTTGTACCTCTTCAGGCAATGCTGAATAACTGGTGAGTAAATGATTAATTTTTAATTTCAAATGCAGAATACACCCTTGTTTTTTGAAAGAGAAGAAAAAAGAGATAACAACAAAGTGGAATTAAAAAAAGGCTTGTGGGTTTTCCCTGATTAACAAATTAGGTGTCAGACCTCTGCTAAATTCAAAATTAACCAAGAAAAAACTGAGAATTATCATCATGGTAAAATGTGGTCTGAAATAAAATCCTAGACAAGGTCATAAGTCATAGACAAGAAATTGATACAATCTATAAGTGAGTGGCAACCTTGTATCATAATGAACAAATATAACTTGATCAATTTTTTTATAAAATCTAACAAGAGGGATAAGACGATAATTAAATGTACAGCTAATTGTTACATTGATTTTGTAACTCATAATTAAAAGTCTTCTTTAAGCAAACAGTGAATGAACTTAAGTGTTTAAAAATAAAAAAATGTGTGACATTTATATGAGATGTTAATAATGCTGAAAAAACAGCAATATATAGCAATATTAAATCCAGTGAAACAAAATAAAATAATAATTCATAGAAGGTGCACTGCAATTTACTTAGTAATTATGACCATATGAAATAGTACTACCAAGTTCAAAGTTTAACCATATTGTAAATTCAAAAATAAACTATGCCTGCAATTTACAGTTAATAAAATTCCTTGGTTTATTAGAGAATTTTTATGAGCAAATCTCATAATTTCAAATTTCTCATATAAGCATAAGAACCAAGGTTCATTGAAGGATTTACAAGTTCTAGCTTTTTTTAAAACTATCCATTTTAAACACATATTGGGTCAACACAACATAAAAATGTGAAGACATAATATTTTAAACACATGTTGGTTCAAAACAACATAAAAATGTGAAGACACAATATTTTAAACACATGTTGGTTCAACACAAAATAAAAATGTGAAGACACAATATTTTAAACACATGTTGGTTCAACACAACATAAAAATGTGAAGACAATATTTTAAGCACATGTTGGTTCAACACAACATAAAAATGTGAAGATGTAATATTTGATAAAAATGAAATTGACATAGCACAAAAGATACCATGCATATATAGATATATTTACTCAGTAATATCACCATCACTGAATGCGAGGTCTCTAGATTTATCAAAGCCCTTGACCCTAGAAAGCTACATGTCCAGAAAAAATTCTGGTGGTTGTCAAACCAGAACTATCCCCAGTCAACTACTGTTTGATGGAGAAATCCTTGCCAAACCTATGGAAAGTGTCAAGTGTATGTATTCAAGAATGCAGTCATGCAATCTTCCCACTCCCAGTACAGACCCATCAGTCTCCTCAGTATCATCAGCAAGCTCTTTGAGGTTGTAATCAATAAGAAAGTCATCAAGCACCTAGAAAAGAACAAACTCTTCAGTGACATGCAGTGTGGATTTAAGTCGGCCTGATCCACTGAGTGGGGAAATTGGAGCCTTAAACCTAACCTACTTTCTAGCAAGTGCTTCAACTTGATAACTGCTTAATGCATGAAACTCAGAGTCATGGAGTATTAGGTAGAAGAATAAACAATTTCATTATGTGTTTATATATTTTAATTGTTTCAATCTAATTTTATATCAGTCAAATGCAAAGTTTTCCTCATCTTTCTTGTGATTCATTACCAGATTATATATGTACATTACAGTTATGTTATTCTTCTATGTGCTATGTTCCTTCATGATATGAGCAATCATGGCTCTCCACAATTTCCTGTCCTTTATAGCTCTTAATAAAGTTAGTTGTTTTGATATCTCTTCTAATTCCTATTCGACCAAAAAGCTCAATATATAGGTTATGTGTTGCTTTTCTCTGTCCCTCTTGCTTCCGCTATGCCTTCTGAATGTCAAATTCTCGAAACTCTTGTTCCTCATTATGAGGCCTAGAAATGTCAACTGTCACTTTCTTTTGCTAAGGATAAGTGTTCTTTTTGTTTCCAATTTACTATAAAACATCACTATAAATATTGCTAATTAACAGTTCACAAACGACATTAAACAGTCAATATTATTGCATTAATAGGATTTGTTAATATTTCTATAAAATTTTAGTCTGAGTATATGTATGTGGCAATAAAATGTGTTTATGATTTTGTTTATGCCTTGTATCATTTCAATATTTTAAATTTAATGTATGTGGTCTTTATTTTAAGCAACGTTCCCTCATATTAGAAAGACATGATGTATCTCTTTAATAACTCCATTTCCTGATATGACAAATCAACAACTAGTTCCAAACAAAAAAGATTCACCTGAATGATCATCAAACATAATTTTCAACTTGGCTACTGTATTAACAGTATGCCCTGACATCCACAGAAACAAAAAAAAGTTAAATTTTTGCTACAGTACCCATGCTTTTTCAGACATGTTTGTGCATATAGTCTAACTGATTTCATTCAGTTTCCTTCAGGGAAAAACAAATTTAAAATTTCATCATTGAAATGACTTCAGCATTTTCTAACACAACATATAGATCTCTATTTTCCTGTAGATAAGTATCTACAAGGTGGTATCAGAAAACTCAAAACTCTTAGTAGTAATCAGATACCTAAGAGTTACTTTTGATGGTACCAACAGGATACAAATCTCTATTTCCCTGTAGATAGGTATCTACAAGGTGGTATCAAAAAGATCGCTGACTAGGATCTCTTGGTAACCTTTATAACTGGTACTAAACAGGTGAGAGAGCTCATCATTGATCGTTCATGGAAGAATTCACAAATTTTCTGGCATTTTGCTGCTGACACACATCTTGCCTTAACACATATACAAGCCGCTCAGGAAACCATTTTCAGATGAAAAAGTGTTCACCAAAATGACAAAGTATTTGAGTTTAGAAGATTTGTTGAGTTTAACACAATATTTGATGTTCATTGTCAGATTTGTCAACCACTGTAAAGATCACGGAGCCATTCCAAACTTGCTCTAAAAAATCTATGTAATAATTAACAAGTAAAGAGCACAAATCCCATTGGCGGACTGACTCAGTAAGCATTAAATGTCTACATATTTCCATTAATCTGTACAGTTTTATGACATACAGTCCAAGACTTTTCTGATGCTACCTTGTAGAATTATAATAACAGCTTGTCTTAGATATTAAAATATAAACATCTCCATTAAGCTGTTTCCTTATAAGTTTGCATGCTTGACACAAAATCTGATACAGACATGTTGGTCAAATATGGCTGCCATCATAAAAATTACATAGCATTCCAAAATATTATAAGGCTTAGTGTAATAAATGAACATAGATAGCATGAAACCCATTGGCAGACTGACTCAGTTGGATCGGTATCAATAAGCAATAGCTTTGCATACATTTCCACTTAGCAGTACAATTACATCAACATAGAGTCCAAGAACCTTCTCATGACACTTTGTATAATTGTAATAACACCTTCTCTTAAGGGTGAAAATATGAACATATTCATGAAGCTATTTCTTAATAAGTTTGTAAGATATTTACTGAGATCAAAGTCTTTGGAATTCCAATCTTTCTTTGCTGAGCATCTCACTCAGTCTTTTCTTATCTATTTTTTCATTAAGTTTTTTTTCGTTTTGTTTTTCTTTCTTTTGTTCTTCAATAAACTGCCTGGCACATAGCATCTTATTGATTGGTTAGAAAAACAAAAACTCAATTTCTTTTTTACTTCCTTTTTTTTTTCAAAAATATCATTTGCTGTTTTCAAAGTTATTAACCCCACAGACAAAAGTTCGAAGGAGGTTAGATTTTCACCTCAATTTGATTGCAAGCAAAAAGTCTTTATTTATTCATTTTTTTTCAGGAAGTTCTTTCAAACTTCTCTTATAGATATCTGTATAATGCCAAGAATACTCAATTCTGCCTAAATTAAAAATGTCTTTAAGATCAAAGGAAACCATTAGCGTAAGATTCTGAAGTTGTTGCAAAAATTACCAGCATACACTTTTGACCAAAATAAGAGAAATCTTATAAGTTTCTTTAAATTTTACTTAATACTTTATTGCATTTCAAGACAGTGTGTCAATTACAACCTGTAAGGAACATTTAGAAGTTAGATAAAATAGATTCAACTTACACTTACAAAAAAGGTTCAGTTCTTCTTCTCAGTGAGATGTCCCTTCAGGATATTGGTGATCATTGCTCTCCAAAATTTTCTGTCCTTTGTAGCTCTTAATAAGTCTTGTCTTTTTGTTATCTCTCCTAAACCTTGCTCCATCATCGAGTTACTCACGCTCTCTATATAGGTTATGCATTGTTTTCCTCTGTTCCTCTTGCCTTCAATCTGTCCTGTGAGATTTTGTCAGTGTTTTAAAATGCTCTTTTCTTTTTACAGAATGCAAAAAATCTATTTTTGGATGAGATAGTTATTGGCAATGAAAAATAGATTTAGTATGAGAATCAAAATAGTAAAAAATCATTTCCAGATCTAGAGACAACCTTCAATATCACACATCAAATTAAATCTGCTGGGGAAAATGTTTTCTGTCAATGGAGGTATTCAAAAGAAATTCCTTATTATGAAATGTAGACTGTGTTTATATTTCAGGTAAGAAAATAAAAAAAACTAGTAGATATAGATTTGAAGTCATCCCAACAAGAGATGCAAAATCCTTAAGTAGACAATTGAGCCTTGCCTTATCATGACAGTTCAACTGTAACAGCATCTTTCTGCTATAGAAGTGGTTTCCTTAGTAGAAAAAAAGGAATACAGGTTTGATTCCTGCCGTTAGGGATATTTATCAAACTCACGACTTCTTGATCTAGGTCGGCTATATAATAATTCCACTGTTTTAGAAAAACAAGAATGTTGACTTAAATACATGTATCCACTAAAAATATTGTTTATGATAATAAGGAATAATGGTGGATTCAAAAATCCATTTAAAAATGACTGTTTACATTTCAGGTACATAAATAAAACACTAATAGATATAGATTTGAAGATGTCACAATTACCTACTTATTCCTTAAGTAGGTAATTGAGCCTTGCCTTAGCATAATATACAATGCAAAAAATTTTAGAAAGTGAAACAGCTTATTATTGCATGTGAAATCATTTGATTGGAGCATGTTGTTTACAAGCCTAAGGCAAATCTCATAAGCTAGGAAAGTAGGTTTAATATAAAGATATAGAAAGGAATGTTGGTTAGCATTTAAACACTTCTTTTTCTTTTTTTTTTTTGCTCAATACAAAAAAAAACAAATCATAGGGAAAATAATCTGGCAATAAAAAAATTATGATAATTGAAAATTAAGAAATTCACAGGTAAATCCAAGATATTTATTAACATTCCAATGTTTTTTTTTTCCTTTTTTTTAATTTAAGTGAATTTAGTCTACTACATTTTTTTAAAAACTTTGAATATTTTTCTGGCTCATGCAAGTATTGGACATTATCATAATTCCTGGCACACAGTTGTGAAGTGCTTCAACTTCAACAAAAAGTGCATGTTGGCATTTAAACTAAATTTATATTTCAGTTTCAACTCTGAGTGCCATGCATGTTGCTCATGGACTTCTTGTATGTTGCTTGTCCTTTTTCTGTTTTGTTTGTTTTTTTTGTGTCTGTTCAATAGGAGTAGAGAGGCTTTCCTATCACCTATTTAATACTCGCCTCCCTTCTCTTAAACAAGAATAGAGACTCATCTCTTGATTGCTGTTTAAGAAGGGGTTTTCAGAACCTTTCCTTTTCTCTGGCCTCTGTAGAGGTGTTGTCATGAATCTCTTGTAATGTATGCAGTTTGTGGCAACATCTCTTCATTCTTAGGGTACAAGATTGACAGTTTTCTGGTTGCTGTTCCCAACTGTTAGGAGCCTAAACTATTGTGTAGCATCTTAAGAGGCTGCTCTGATCAACACTTGCATAATATCAGAGTTCTTGCAGTGCCACATTGCACATAGAAGGGTGTCCATGCAGGTGGGCAACCCTGAGGCCACTTTATGTTACAGTCTGCACCAGTTCCTTTCTGTTCATGCTGCATATAATAACCTTCTGCTACTATTACTTTAGGCCTTTTCCTTACCAATGTAACTCAACCTGACCTTAAACAATCAAAAAAATAGACCTAAACCAGCTCAAAATAAAATACCTAATCCCTTTAAAATTTTCTTTTCCAACATACGTGTCATTCACACCATCTTCTGCCGTGTGGAATCATTCCTCTTTGAAAAGTTTCCTGATATAATAGTTCTCAGTGAGACCAACCATAACTCATCAATCCTCTCCTCTGATTTCTTGATTTCCAGCTACCTTACTCTCCTTAGACAAGATTCTAAAATCCCCTTTACATGGCTTGAGGGTTTGTGTCCGCAAACATTTCCCTCTGGCTAGGGAACTCATTCTAGAATCTCCCGACCATCCATATTTATGTTTCCATCTATCTCGCCTCAATTCAGTAAGCTATCTCTTCATTTTCTATCATTCCCCTTCCTCTAAAGAGTGTGGTGTACTTGATAGCATTTCCAACAATACAGACAAGGTCATCTCTCTACATCTGTTTGTTCACATATTTGTGTTTTGGTGATTTTAACATCCACCATACCATGTGACTTAGATACTCTGTAACTGACTACACTGGCATACAAACCCTTAACATTTCAATCACTCAATCCCTTACACAAGTGGTTGAATTTCCTACACATTTCCCCAGTAACACTGATGGTAACATTTCCCTTCTCAGTCTCTGTTTTACCTCCATTCCCAACTCCTGTCGTGTCATGAAGCTCTGCCCTCTTGGCAACTCTGATCATGCTGTAGTGTCTGTTAACATCTCCTTCTACTCCTCTCCTAGCCATTAAACTCCTACTAACAGAATATCTTTCTGTTATCAATGAGCAAACTGTTCCATGATTTCCTTTGAGACATCCCCTGAAAAATATATTTTAATTATTCCATTCAAAAATGTGCATCTGAGGTCTCCTCCTGGGTAAAAGCTAGCATCAAGGCTTTCATCCTGGCAAGAAAATATTTCCGTGGTTCTCAGCTGCTTGCTCAGCTGCTATAAGCCATAGAAATCACTTCTTCTGTCTGTACTGAAGTGACATGTCTCTTTGTCTCTGCTCATAAGCAGTGCAGGCATGTCCTCAGTGAAGCAAAGTAATTATTTTCTGATAGAATCAAACAACATATTGAATCTTGCAAGTTTGGTTCTAAAGATTATTGGCAGCTCTGCAAGAGTGTGGTGAATAACAGCAAATACACATTCAGTCAATTTGACATCTTAACTTCCTCAGCTGAT